>NW_004624734.1:34097612-34210388 GCF_000247695.1 Heterocephalus glaber | reverse complement strand
TATATATATGACTTTTACCTTCAGTTTACTCTGTCATTGAAAAGAGAAAGGGAATAGATTTATAAGTGGTGTTCCTTGAATATCCCAGGAGTTTTATTCTATATGTAGATTTTATATATGTGTAATCCGGTGGGGGAGTATATTTTAAGAATAGTTTCAGTGTACCATAAGATACTTTTTTATTGCTGAAAGGATAAGGGGAACAGGGAGGGAACTGAAAATTTGATCCCAAAACTTCACACATGCTAGGGAAGCACTCTACCACTGAGCTATATATCCTCCTCCCTTTTTGAATTTTATTTTGAGACAAGACCTCTCTAAGCTGCCCAAGCTGGACTCAAACTTGCAATTTTCTTGCCTCAGCCTCCCAGTGTACTGGGATTACAAGTGTACCCTGCCACATTCCGCTATCATAGAATACTTAATAAGGAGCAGCTTCTTGACTGATAGATAAAAAGGAAAATTAAATTAATATGCTTGCCTTCATGGAAAGTACTCAGGAAAATGTAACTGGCTGACATTAAAGTGCCTATTTTTCTTCTTACTAGGTCTATATTTGACTCTAATGAAATATTTTCACATTTTTATAAACCTACAAAGTTGAATATGCAGTGATCTTGAAGATTAGACCAAGTGATGCACCTTACATCGTGCATTCTTTCCCTTAGCAATGTACTGTATTTTCAGTGTGATCCTCTAATAAGCATCATAAGTATCACCTGGAAGATTATCCGATATGCGAAATCTGTGGTGCATTAGATGTTCCAAATCAGGAAAGAGATGTAAGACCCACCAATGATTAAATTGCTTAATAAGCCTTAGGTGATTCTGATGTGCACTGAAGTTTGAAAACCACTGCTGTAACCATATCTCACCTTTGTAGTATAACAAAATAATTAGTAGCCATTAGCTATGTATCCATGACATTCTTTACTATTTAGGGTTAGGTTGAATTAGATTGAGTTTGGTTTGGGTGTGGCACAGTGTCTCCTTATATACTCCAGGCTGGCCTTGAACTCAGTATGTAGCCCAGGCTGCCTTTGAACTTGCAGTCCTCTGAGTGCTGGCATTACAGGTATGCTCTACCATGCTTAGCAATAGTCTTTTGAATATAAATTTATTTTATTATTAAAATAAAATTTTATTAAATCTACCTAGTCAGTTAATAAGTATGTGAATATAAATCACAAATTGTTCTGCTTCATTAATAAAAGTGGTACCAGACCGGGGATTTAGCTCATTGTTTCTGCCACCTGCCTCGCAAGCACAAGGACCCGAGTTTGATCCCTGGTACCAAAAATAAAAAAAATAAAAGTGGTACCTCAGTTTACAACTTAATTGGTTTTACAGTTTTGGGGAAGATAGCTGGCTATATTTGTCTTTGTGTACAGAAGGTGGCCATGTTCGTGTTCTCACCTGATGGGGAGTTTGTGAATGGAAGCAAAACTCTGCAGAAGGCTTTTGTTTGAGAACAGAATTATTTTCAAACAGAAACATTCATGAACCAAGGTATTACTGATATCTGTATACATAAGTAAAAGCACTGTACTATATGCTTTTCCACAGTCACCATCTATATAAGAAACTTAACACAGAGTTAGCTATTGTGTGTTCAGTATATGTGTAAACATTATTGCCTGTTAGCGAACTTTTTACAGGTCTTTTTTTCTACAAAGTTAAAAAATTAACATGAATTTCATTGACAAGATCTCTTGGACATAGAATCATTGTATATGACACTATTTTTGCAAATAAACATCTTTTGAATGACCATTCTGAATTTAATGTTATCTTCAAAGTGTCAAGGATAAAAGGAAAAGATCACAATTGTGTGATCTTTGATACTCAGTTGGAACTTTCATAGTTAAAGTATTTGGAAATTTAAAGATAAATATTTAAATAGAGTAGCTAAATCCAACTTACTATTTTTATATTACTAATTCAAAAGAACTTATTTATGAAGTAGAACTGTTAATTTCCACTACATTTTAAGAAAAAAAGAATTTGGTAATCAATAAGTAATTAAGAAATTAGGTAATAGAATTTTAAGCTAATTGTGAGAAAAATAATTCCAACCTTTATGGCATTATTTTCCATTTGATAATGAAGTCTATTGATAATAAATATTTAGTATCTACACATTAACAGACATGGATAACTTTTACTTATCTATATTGGGCTAAAATATGTGTTTGAAAGTAACACTGCCTTCTTAAAACCATTCTTCTGCTTGGATTTGTCTCATATTTTATACAAGTACTTTTCTCCTATTTTATTTGAAATCAATTTTTATTCTCTTGCTCTCTGCCTTCTAGTTGTGCTTGTCCATTTAAGGCTTATAGATCTTTGCACTTAGCTTTTGTGCTCTGTCTTCCATTCTCCACCTCATTTGGCTGCTTGCTCCCTAATGTAGATTGTACTAATCCAGTACTCTGCCTCCCTACTCTGCACTTACCAGTGCTCTTCCGTTTGAGTTCTTAATCTTCATTCTCTATCCCTTCATCTTTCTCAACTACTGTTTCTAGATGGTTTATAGATTTTTATATTTTTCCTGTTCTCTGATACAATATATATCTTCCTTTTATGTTCTAAAAATATATAAGATCTGTGTGTATATGCCCAAATTCTCTCAATGATCTTAAAAAAAAATTAACTCTCCTCCTTGGAGTAGTTTTTTGGTTTTTTTGTTTTGTTTTGTTTTTTTGTACCAGTGATTGAAATCGGGAACTTCCACTTGCGAGGCAGGTGGTGGAACCACTGAGCTAAATCCCCAGCCCCTGGCATATGTGTTTCAAAAAGATAAAGAATGTATACACTGATTAACCTATACACTTATATAGTTTTATACCCTGAAAGATAGTCAAGGTGTCATTCCCAAATACATAAATACAACAGAATTTTTAAAAGGACAACAATCAGGCAAAGAGATAAAACTAAGCTTTGTTCAATAGGCCTGCTGAAAATTATTGACAAATTTGCCTCTATTTTCAGGGGTAACTTGATTCACAAGCATCATAATTTTAAAACTAGTAGCACAGAAAAGAATCTATTTCTAGTTATTACACTTGAGAAGGAATTTCACCTACGACGCTCCTAAAAACAAATCACAGCATAACATGAACAATGATTCCACATAATTCATAATAGAGTTTTACCTGAGTAATTATTTTTAGACCCCTTTGAATACCACAAACATGAAATCCAGCCAGCCGTGGTGCTGCATGCCTGTACTCACAGCACAGAGGAGGCTGGGGCAGGAGTATCGCCATGAGTTCGAGACCAGCCTGGACTACAGACCAAGACCCTGTCTCCAAAAACCTAAAAAAAAATCAAAGTCCAATAAAACAATTATATGAAAAATAAATGAGCTGGGCATCCTGATGCATACCTATAATCCCAGCACTGAGGCTGACCTGAGGCAGGAGGATCACGCAAGTTTGAGGCCAGCCTCAAACTTCATAGTGAGACCTTGCCTCAAAAGAAAGAAAAGAGAGACAGATAGAAGACAGAGGAAAGAAAGGAAGGTGAAAGAGAGGAGAAAGGAGAAGAAAAGAGAAGAGAGATTTGTTCTGCTGCTGGTGAGGGCTCCCTTAGTTCCATCACAGCACAACAGAGAAACAGGGAAATGGCTCTGCGGGAGGAAATATTATATGGTGCAAGAGAAAGCTCACACTTTTTTATAGCTTGTTCTCTCAGGAAGTAAATCCACGAGGCTGGCATTAATCCCTTCTGAGGGCAAGTGTCTCCATTTAGCTAATTTCTTTACACTAAGCACCATATCTTAAAGGTTTCACTGCCTTATAACATTGTCACACTGTGACCCACTCTTCTAACACATAAATCTTTGGGGGACAATCAAATCCAGACCATAGCAACCCCTAAACTCATCAAATGTCAGCCATTGCTTATATGGAGGTCCCAAAGTCCTCCTTTAGTATTATTCTTAATAACATTCCCTTGCTTAATTTGTAAGACTTAAGATTGTAAATTCCCTTAGAAGAAATTTAAAACCTTAATAAAACAATCTCTAACATAAAAATGCTCTAGTTTTCAGGTGGCCTCAAAATCATATCAGATAGATTTGGCTTTGCAAATAGAAATAAGATTTAGATAATTCTAGCTTAACATTGTTTAGCTGTGAACCTAAATGGTAGTAATTTTCTTCCAAACTGAAGAAATTAAGTTTTGGTTTTTTTTGCTGCATCCTGCCCCCTATATTTAAAGTTTGTTTGAATGGGAAGCATTCTTTGTTAGTGTTCCATTAAAATTTGTACCAGATTAAATATAACAACGTGCTGGGATTAGGTTAAACAGCAGATTGCATCAATTCTGGAAGTCCTATACTCTATATAATTATAAGACATTAACAATTTATATGCGTCCTAAAATTTTGTTTATAATATCCATTAGCGTCTAATACCTAGATGACACATTTTAACTCCTTTGACAAGTTTTCAACTTTTGTGCAGAGGAAATTTACCAGAGATATAATCTTATCTAGGACTCTTACTATTTATAGTGAAACACTGAAATATCAACCTTTTTCTATATCTCTCCACAATTTATATTTTGTTTGCTTTTCTTATTTAGTGGAATAATTTATTTTGCAATCTTTGTTTTTGTGTTTTCAGTTATTATAATTTGCTTCATTTATTTAAAAAGGCAACTAGAAATGGATTGTCATATACTTTTTCCACTGCTTTTAGCCTAAAGGATAGATATCTTGACCATTCCAGTAAAATATACAGGTACGACTCATTTTTTGGAGCTTCAATTTTTACACTTCACAAGTAGATGGGTTTGTGGCAACCCTGTGTCAAGCAAGTCTTATCAGTGCCATTTTTCTAATGTGTGCACTTCCTAGCTCTGTGTCAGATTGTATTAATTCTCACAGTATTCCAAACTTTTACATTATTATTATATATCTGTTGATCAGTCAGAAGCCATCAACAACCATCATCAGCAGCCGTGGAAGCAAGAACCTGCACCAGCAAAACATCTAATGGCTTGCCTAAAGTTCAGATGAGCATCAGCATTTTTAGCAATAAAATATTATTACCTATGTACTTTTTAGACATAATACTGTTGCACAATTAACAGACTACAAGTTGTGAAAGCAAAACTTTTATATACACTGGGAAACCAGAAAAACTGTGTAATTTGCTTTATTGTGATACTTATTTTATTGTGGTGGTCTGAAAACCAAACCTGGAATGTCTCTGTATCCCCTTTTTCACAGGTCATTAGAAAATTAAATTTCTTGCCTCTTTTATTAGCTTATTCCAAGTTTAACTACCTTTGTCTTATGAACCTTAAGAATCCTAATGCTCCTAATATATAGCTAAATCCTATTACTTTATTTTTTATTTTACTTTATTGTTTAATTTATATTAAAGATATCAAAAATAGTACATATAGAGTTGTTCTTCTAGCCAATACATGAGGAAAGTTGACTTGATAGTTGTTATCCCTTTTAATCATGTTATAAAATCATAGGACTAGGAGGGATATAAGATCTCAGGTTTTCAGGAACTAATTGTTTCAAAAGCATAATAGACAAAGAAAAATGCCCAGCTTTTTTACCCTGTGAAAATCTATAGTGCTATTATAGCAATTTGAGGCTTCAGTTTGGAATTTAGGTGATTAGACAAGGTGAGATTTCTATCAAATATTTCTGAACTGTAAGGAATAAAGCAGGATTGCCAATATAAAAGTTCTCTGGATTTTCTAGGTCCTCAGGTTTTATCCAGTGATCCTGAAAACCTAATACTATATGTTTTAAAAATATATCAGTGTTTGGGGAACTACAGAGTATGGTTTATAGAAAGCCTGGTTTATAATTATCTTTAGTAGTGAAATTTACTACTCTGCCTTTCTTCTTTTTTGGCTAATTTCACTCAGTGCGCTATTTAATCTTTAATTACAGGCCACAAAAGAAGTAATAGAACGGGAAGCACCAGGGATGGCCCTGGCAATGCTGATGGGATCACTTAATGTTACACCTCTGGGCATGCTCTCTAGGTAAGAAAGACACCAGCGTGTTACAAAGAAATTAATCCAAACCACTCATCAGTACAACAGTATGAAAAATCTGAGAATCTTTAGTACGAACACTTAAGTCTACCCCCCTTTTAACCCAGCATTAGGGTCTTAGTATCCTGTGTAAGCTAAATCGTGAACAGTCACTTTTTTTTTTGCACTTTATGCTTGAACTTTTAGAGACTAATAGCTGCTGAAAATTATCATAATCCAAAGAAAAGCCCAGTTTATTGATGCAAAATTACTTTTTGTGTTTGTGATCATCAATTGATACTTCTCAATTGTAGTTAAAAACTAAACAACAAAGTTTATTAAAATAACTTGTGCTCACAAGTTAGGAATGTTTATTCCAATTTGTAAATAGACATATTGATGTGTGGTCATGATGAAGTTTATTCATATTGGTAATCTTGGCAACACGATGTATTTAAATTATATTAAACTAAGAATATACTACTATATTAAATTAGTAATTTAAAACTATTCCTTTATTGACAGAGATGTTGACATCCATCCTCACTATGATAGCTTAAGTGGTACTAGTTTAGCAACTCTTAGATTAAAATCCCCTAAATAAGGACAGTGTACATCATTTAAGTCACAGGTGTCAACTTAATCATCATCTTTGATCCAATAACCATTAATTAATACACAGTTAACCCAAAACAATCATAATATATTCAGCAACTTTAAAATTTTAGAATTTTACAAATCATTTATAGCCATTTATATTTTGTATGTAATATGTATGTAAAAGTAAATGTATCCATTTAACTATATAGAATGTGATTTATGATATTCTCTCCATTATTCAGATTAATTTTACATCTTGTCCATGCAGCCACTGGAAGCACAGCTACAGGAGGATAAGAGTGGGTCATTAGTTACTATATACTCTTTACTTTTATGTGGTACTGTTTTATGACATTTAATTTAGAAAAAAGCAAATGAAAAATTAACATAGCATGATAAAGATTTTTTAAATCCATGCTTGTCTTTAAGAAACTCAAGTTTATTTTCTTTGATACTTTTTTTTTAAACTCTTACTGACCTTACCCACACATAATGTAGTCAAAGGTAACATTTGATTCCCTTTTTCCTATGGAACTTTGCGGGTTTTTAACATGAAAAGAACTCTGTGGTATACAGGGAATATAGTCAAGAAAGAAATGTCATGTCTTATTAATACTTTTTGTAATAATGTTTTAATTTGATGAATGTAATAATATGATTAATTATGAGGTCCTATATTAAGCATTAGGGATTCTAAGGATGGAAAAGAAAATGGGACATGATCCCCATTTAAGGTTCCCACAATTTGACTAAAGTCATTCTTTGCAATTGTTGAGGCAACTCTTTGAAGATAGCTTCCTTGATCCAGTATAGAAAGTAAAGAAAATAGAAATTTTCTTATTGAAAGTTATTGGTGGATTACTTCCTCCTCTTCCTTCTTATCCTCATCATTACCAAGTGCTGGACTACTGAGTAAGTAAAAAGTTAGCTCACAAGAGGTAATTCTAAGTGCTTTGGAACAAGTCCATTACCTTTATCCTGGAGGCCTCAAAAACTAATATGTATATATAGTATGGTAACACCTTCTTTTGGCTTTTCTTTCTGTTTATTGCTGATTTAATTGAAAGTTTATTTACAAATTTTGGAAAAGAGTGTATATTAGTTATGTGAAAGGAAACAGATATTTCCTTGAATTTTCATTTTTAAGAAAACTAATCAAGATTTCTTAAAATTATTTTTTTTAACAATCATGATTAGATTGGTACTTCCTTTGTACAGCTTTGACATTTTGTTTGCACTTTGGGATTTGTACATGCTTCTGTTATAGAACATTTCATACTATATAGTAATTAGTTACTTATCTGCATTTCCTGATTTGTTATACATCCATTAGCACAGGAACTTGTTTTGATCTTGTTTTTGTATTTATTTGGAGATTGAGGATGACTTAAGGACATTTGTTATGGTGTAAAGTCAGTAAGGATTGGACTTGTATCAGTTAATGTGGCATTTTAAATTATTGTTACCATAATTTTATTAGTGCCTCTTAATTTTACAAAATATTAGGTTTCAATGTAAATTTTTTATATATATTATTATTCTTTTATTATACCTCCCTTCCTTTCACCCTTATTCCATTGCTCTTGTCTAATAATAATGTCCCTTCTACTTTCATGTCTTCTCTTTTATATTCCACATATTACAGTGAGAACAAGAGGCTTGCCTTATTCATTTTTACATCCTCAGTTCCTAAAACGATGTCAGGAACATAATAAATACTGAATTTAAAAGAAAAAATGTTTATATTTAATGGTTACTGCTGATAAATCAGTGTTTCACTCTAGTTCTAATAGCATCTTTTTTCCAGATGAAGTAATATATCAAGTCGGAGCCTTATCTTTCTATTTTTTGCTCTAAAGCAGCATTAAATTAAAATAAAATTTAGATTATTAGTAATGATTTCAATCTACTGTGGTAAGTTCATATCTTTGGGAGGGTACAAGTAGGTTGAGAAGTGGTGGTTAAGAGTATCATCTCTAGGCCTGGATGTGATGGCAAATGCATGTAATCTTGAGAGGCTGAAGTAGGAGGATCATGGCAAGTGCAAGGCCAGCCTGGGCTACATAATGAATGTAAGCCCACCCTGAACTACATAGCAAGGCCCTGTCTCAGAAAAAAGAAAGAGTGTCATCTGTGAGGCCAGACTTCTTAGACTCTACCCTGGCTCAACATCACTTACAATTACTTAAATATCTTTTCTGAGTTTTGTCATCTGCATAATGAGGGTTTATAATGGTACCAAATTTCTTGGGTCAAATAAGTTAACCTGTGTGAAGTGCCCAGAACAACAACTGATTCAAAATAATGCTTAGATATTGATTGTTCTTGTATTGGTATTTTTTAAGAGTTTTAGTTTTAGAGCAAGTTGGCTGGCAAAGGCTTCTGTTAGCTTTCTTTCATCAGTGGATGTCTTCATGTCTTTGTTTCTAAAGGAATGTGTAATTTCACTACATGAATTCTGAGATGACTGCTGTTTTCTTTCAGCATTTTTAAAAGAGTCTTCCACTGTCTTCTAGTTCCATGGTTTCTAAAGAGAAATGCAGCAGTTAAATTGCTATTGCCTAATGTATAATGTGTACTTTTTCATTGACTGCTTTAAAGATACTTTTTCTTTATCCTCGATGGCAGTAATTTGATTATGATATATCTTGGTGTGGTTTTCTTCGAAATTACCCTTTTGTAGTTTAGCAGTTGCTATACTGTTAGGGCTTACACAGCAAAGGAAACATCAGAGGTTAACTTAAGACATCATTAGTGATATATATTGTACTTGTGTTTTAAAGCCCCTTTGTGTACTTCTTTTAGTTAATTCACAGAGCATGATGAATCTGTAAACTTCTGTTTCTCATTAAATTTGGTTTTAATTATGTTTTTGGTCCCTTTGTCAAAGATCAAATAGTTCAAAGTGCTTGGAGATGTTTGTGCATCTTCTGTTCTGTTCCATTGATCTGTTTTTGTGCCCATACCATGCTGTTTTTTATCACTGTAGCTTTGTAATATGACTTTAGAACTGGGATTGTGATGCCTCATGCTTTGCTCTTGTTACCCAGGATTGCTTTTGCTATTCTGGGTCTCTTCTGGTTCCATAGGAATTTTAGAATTGTTTTCTCCACTTCTTTGGAGAATGCTGTGATATTTTGATTGGGATAACATTAAGTCTATATCTCAATTTTGGAAGTACTGTATGGCCATTTTGACAATATTGGTTCTGCCTATCCAGTAATAGGGAGTATCTTCCCATTTTCTGATATGTTCTTCCATCTCCTTTTACAGAATACTGTTGTTTTCCTTGTAGAGATATTTTACTTCCTTAGATTAATTCCTAAGTATGTAATTTTTTTGGTGCTATTGTGAATGGTAATTTTTTTTCTAATTTAATTCTCAGTGAGTACAGGAATGCTACTGATTTTTGAGTATTGACTTTGTATCCTGCCAGGCTACTGAATTTCATTATTAATTCTATTAGTCTTTTGGTGGAATTATGTAGAGGGTCATGTCATCTGCAAATAATAATTTAACTTCCTTCTTATCTGTATCCCTTTTATTTTTCTCTTAATGTTATTGCTATAGCTAATGTTTTAAGAACTATATTGAACAGGAGTGGTGATAGTGTATATCCTTGTCTTGTTCTTCATTTTAGAAGCAAAGATTTCACCTTCATCCCATTTAGTATGATATTGGCCATTGCTTTGTCATAGATGGCTTTTATCAGACTGAGATAAAGACCTTGTATTCCTGTTTTATTCAGGGTTTTTATCATGAATGGATGTTGGGTTTTGTCAAATGCTTTTTCTGTGCCTATTGAGATGATCGTGTGATTTTTGTTCTTACTTCTGTGTATGTGATATATTATATTTATTGACTTGCCTATGTTGAACCATCTCTGCATCCCTGGAGTGAATCCTTCTTGGCCACAATGTATGATTGTTTTGACGAATGGCTGCATTCTGTTTGCCAGTATGTTATTGAGGATTTTTGCATCTTTGTTCATTAAAGAGATTGGTCTGTAGATCTCTTTTGGGGGGTGCCATTTCTGGTTTTAGTATCAGGGTAATGCTAGTTTCCAGGAATGAGTTTGACAGTACTCCTTCCCTTTCAATTTCATTAGTGTTAAAGGAATATTGCATTAGATCTTCTCTAAAATTCTTGTAGAATTTGGCAGTGAGTCCATCAGGACCTGGGATATTTTTATTTACTAGTTTCTTTTTCTTCAATTTCACAGACTGATAATTGGATTATTCGGAATTTTTATATCTCCTTGGTTCAGCTTTGGTAGTTCATACATATCTAGTATAATCTATCTATTTCTAGATATCCATTACATTGAAGGACAGGTTCTCAAACTAGCCACCAATCTTGTGGATTTCAGCAAATTCCATTGTGATTTTGCTCTTTTCATTTCTAATTGCATGTATTTCTGTCTTTTCTCTCATTATTTTGGTACTATTAAGGGTTTATTTTGTTTAATCTTTTAAAGAGCAAACTCTTTGATTCATTGATTCTTTGTATTGTTTCTTCTCAATTTCATTAATTTCTGCTCATATGTTTATAATTTCTTTCCTTCTACTAGCTTTGGGTTTGGATTGTTCTTATTTTTCTAAGGATGCATGATTAAGCTATTTGAGTTCACTCTGCTTTTCTGATATGGGAGTTCATTGCTATAAACTTCCCTCTGACTCTTTTCATGTTCCTTAGGTTCCAGTATGTCATAGTCACATTATCATTTGAATGTAGATACTGTTTTAATTTCTTCTCTAAATTAATCTGTGACCCATTGATTATTCAAGAGGATATTGTTTAATGTGTTTACATGGTTTCTGTGGGGATTTTTGCCATTGATTTCTACTTTTATTGCACTATGAACCAGTAATATGCATGAGATAATTTGATTCTTTTGCATTTACTTAAGCATGCTTTGTGGGCTAGCATGTGGTCTGTTTTGGAGAAAGTCCCACGTGCTACTGAAAAGAATATATATTCTTTTCTTGTTAGGTGGGACACTCTGTGGATATCTATTAAGTCCATTTGTTTGAATGTTTAGTTCAACTCTAGTATTTCTGGATTGATTTTTTTTTTTTTTTTTTTTTGGTCTACTGGATCTGTCCATTTGTGACATTGGGGTATTGAGGTGCCCCCTTATAACTGTATTGGTTTTTATCTGATTTTTTTGTCTATTAGTGTATATTTCATGAAGATGAGTATGCAGGTATTTGGTGTATATATGTTTATAATTTTTAATTCTTCTTGTTGAATTCTTCCCCTCTCCAACATGGATTGGCCTTCTTTGTTTATTCTAATCAGTCTCTGCTTGAAATTCATTTTTTCTGACATTAGGATACCAACTCCTACTTTTTTCTCGATTCCCATTGTATGGAATATATCCTTTGATTTTTAATCTGTGAATTTCTTTTTAAATTAAATTTGTTCCCTGTGTACTACATAGTGTTGGGTTTTGTTTCCTGATCCGGTCTGTCAATCTGTATCATTGATTGGGAAATTGTGGCCATTCACATTCACATTCACTTATTACTTAAAGGTATTGGTTTATTCCTGTCATTGTTTATTTTCCCATTGCTGATTTCTTTTGTTCCCCTGTTGATTAGCTGTCACCACCAAATATATTCATTCTTTTTGACTTATTGGCATTGTTTGCTTTATTGTCTCTTTTTAAGATATCCTTGAGAATTTTTTGTAATGCTGGTTTGGTGGTTGCGAATTTCTTGAGGTATTCCTTGATATGGAAATACCTTATTTCTCCATCAATTTGAAAGGAAATTTTTTTCAGGATACGTAAGTTGGGGATAGAAGTTATCTTTTAGGGCTTGAAACACTTCACTCAAAGCCCTCCTGGCCTTTAAGGTTTGTGTAGAGAAATCTGCTATAATTCTAATGGGTTTACCTTTATGTGTGATTCATTGCCTTTCTCTAACAGCTTTTAAGATTTTTGTCCCTGTAATGGACTTTTGGTAGGTTGAGTATAATGTGATGTGGAATGGTTGTCATTTAGTCAAGGCTCTTTGTGCTTCTAGATGCCTAACTTTGTCTGTATGTTGATTTCTTTTCCTATACTTGGGATTTTTTTCTGCTATTATTTTTGTGAACTTGTTTTTTATATCATTTGTGTTGATTTCTGATTTTTTCACTTATCCCAGTTATTAGATTAGTCTTCTTTGGATATCATCTAGCAGTTGTTGGATGTATTTTGCATGTTCTCTTGTTGTTTTAAGGTATCTTTCAGTAGTTGGTCTTTGAAGTCACCATTGTATTCTAGTTCTGAAATTCTCTCCTCACATTGGTTGGTTCTGCTGCCCATAGTTTGATAATGATTTTTAATTTCCCGGATTTCTGATTGGAATCTTTTCATGGACTCTTAATTCTTTGGTAAACTAGTCATTCGTGTTTTATATCATTTTGTTTAGCTTATCTAGGTTTTTATTTGTGTTTTCTGAGAGCTCCCACATCTTTTTGCTTATTACTTCCTTTATCTGTTTAGTTATATCTTCTGTAATCCTGCTAAGTACCTCTTTAACTGTTTTCTAACCTCCTCTCCTATCTTTTTGACTAATTCAGGTGGTTTATGCTATTCTGGCCCTTTTTGCTTCTAGGATTTTCTTGGGGAAAGTTGGGAGTTTTGGAGCCATTTTGTGGCCTTGCCTTCACAAGTTTCTATTTTTGTTGTTGCTGTCGTTTGTCTCCTTGTTTTTTGTGCTGAGGCTTGCAGGCTCATTACAGTGGAAAACTCTGTTGCTAGTACTGTGTGTAGACCTCTTTAGTTGTCTAGTTTTCAGTGATGCCCTCTGGGCATGTCTACTTATTAGCTTGTCCTTCTGTCCCAAGGTCCAACCACCTCTGTTTATTTGGGAGGGGGGTTGCAGCATATTTGGCCCAGTATCTAGTTTTCCAGGAATGGGTGCAGTATTGATAATGACATCAAGGTGGTTCCAATATTGGCATCCCAAGAAAACCAATAAACAATTCTGTCACCCTGGCTATTGTAATAAAATCAGCAAAAATAATAGCATCAAAGAAAAACCGAATATTGACAGATCCTAAGTACCAATAGTGTACCACCCTGCACTATAAAAAAAGATATCTATTATTGTAGTGTAAATACTAATACCAAGTATTGACCTATAGTAAATATCTAAATGGAACAACTTTACCTCCACTAAGAATGGAACAGTGTTCAATAATAATAACATAGTTAACAAGCTATCTAAAGATTCATAACGCTTAACAATTATACTAGTAAAGGTAGAGGAGGTGGGAAGCCAGAGAATGCAAAAATTAAAACTTGAAAAATTAACCAAAAATGAGAAAGAAGAGTGAGATGAAGGTCCTACTGAGGAGTAAAAGGAAATTAATAGTGTTAGAAAATAGTCACAGAAAAGATTGAACAAGAAAAAAAAGAACAAAATATAGGAAATAGAAGAAAAATAAGAAGAAGACAAGTTAAAAGAAGAAGAAAGAAAAACAAAAACCTAAGACCGCCCAAAAAGTGAAAGAAAGTGAGAAATAATTAAAAATTTAAAAGACTGAGTCAAAAGAATTTCTCTGTGTTTTGAATGAATGGTTTCTTTCCAGTATCTCAGACTAAGACTCTAGCCAGTCACAGTTTTCTTTAGCTTTAGGATATGTGGGTTTTTTAGGTGTCCTGACTGCATAAAAGTCCCTCTGTCCATTCACCCCAGACTATGATAATTGCCCAATCTGAGGCATGTCCTTAACTCAGATTGGTAGATAGGCAAAGCAGTTATCCCTCTTGTCTCCAATGGGCATAAGTCAGGGTAGGAGTTCAAGCAGACTGTTGGACTTAATGTCAGCACTCACCTGGTTTCTCCTTACAGACAATGTGGCCTAGCCTATGCCCAGTCAGAGCTTAAACTCAAGGGGTCTGTGTCGAACCCACCTCCTCTCTGTGGCAGTCTCCCATGATTATCTTTCACTCAGTCACTTTGTGTGGGAAACAGTGGTATCCCTGAAGCTGCTAGGCAGGTCAGTACTTTATCCCTAGATCTAATGGCCCCCTGGACTTACCTTCTCTCCCTAGGCATTGTCCTCATCCAGGATCAGGTTAGTCAGGTTAATCAGTGCCTCTGCATCCTCTTGCCAACAGGAAGCAAAACTTAAAGCCAGTTTGGAGTTGGTGGGTGGTTGTACTGTGAGCATTCAGCAGCATTACTCTAGATTTCTGAGACTCAGTGCTGCAACTATCAAAGCAAGTCTAAATCTGGAAGTTCCTGTCAATTTCCTGGGCTGCACAGTTCCCTCATTCTCCTTTCATTCTAGGATTCCTATAACATGGTATTTAGATTTCTTTTCCTTTTTAAAACTTTTTTCTCTATATTTTTCATATTATTTCTATAATCTGTCTTCAAATTCACTGGCTTTTCACCTCTCTCATCTCCATCTGCTTTTCAATTTATCCAATGAAGTTTTTATTTCATATAAACTATTTTTTGTTCCTAAATTTCCACTTGCCTGTTTTTTTATGATTCCAGTTCTCTAAGAACTTCTATCTTTACATTTATTTCAAAAATATTGACCTTTATGTCGTGAAGAATGATTATATTAGGTGCTTAAAATTATTCTTCTGACAGTTCCATTTTATGGCTCACCTTGAGGTTTATAGCTATTGGGTTTTTTTCCCCATAAGGATTGATCAGATTTTCCTGATTTTTTCTATATTAAATAATTGTAGGTTATGTCCTTGATATTTTAGATATTATATTGTGACTAAAATATTTAAAATCTTCTAGATTAATGTTAATTATTTAGTGTTAGCAATCAATCTTATTGGGTTCAGATTACAAATATTATCTTAAAATCCAGAGACAGTTGTTTATCTTTTGCTATACCATTAGGATTTAACCACTATATCCTTAAAGGAGTTAGCTTAAGACTTAAACAGTGATCTATATTGTACTTGTGTTTTAAAGGTCTTTCCTGATCTTCTTTGAATTTATTCTACATAAGCACAATTCACAGATGAGTCCAGGACTTGTATTAGTTCATCGACAGAATTAGAGGTTCCATCTCCTCCACCTGTCTCCAAGAGTTTTCCTATGCTCTCTTGGTTCCAGGTGCCCTCATTCCCAGTTATTCTAATTAGAAGAGATTTCTGGTGAAGTAACCTTTTGCTATTATATAGTTCTATACAACTGGAGCACTTTGGGGACAAAAGGGAAAAACAATTTTTTAAAAAGAAAGAAAGATTCTTCTCTAGCTTCATTAGACAATAGAAGTACCTTTTCTATACCCATTAACCAAGGAGTTAGGTCCTTTCTCTGGACTCTAGGTATTTAAACCATCATCATCATATTATTACAGTTCCACAACTAAGACTAGCTCCAGTAAGGTCAATTATTGAACTTTTAACTTCAGTCTCAAGTCTAAAATATCCTTTGTATTCTCTCCAAAATCACTAGAAGAAACTATAGTTAACCATCTTCCATCTTGGCCAATACCACAGAAGAGTAAGTGCACTAGCTCCTTAACGTGAGATCTTTAAAGTTATATCCTGCATTTACTAGCATTTAACAGCAGTGTGACCTTGAGCAAGTCACTTAACTAGGTTTAGCACTTTCTGTTCCAGTAGCTATGTGAATTGCCTACGACATAGCAGCATATAACCTCCCTGAATCTGTAATTTTTTCTCACTTTAAAAACCTGACAAATACTTTTTCTAAACTTCATTAACAATAATAGAGTAACTACTGTGATTATACATTAAGGAATTATTTATTTCAGGTTTTATTCTCAGTTCTATTCACTAACTTGATTTATAATCTCCACTTAGTTTTTTAGGGACATGACATAGTTTATAGAAATGTTGTAAGATCCTGTATAGATTTATTCACTGAAACATATCTAAATCATAAAAAGAAAAGCTACTGCTACTCTTTCTTTACCAAAATTTTCCATTATAAACCTAAATAGTCAATTTTTCAATTGTGCTTTAAATATTTAGTTCATTTTTAATTACATAGAATTTTCTGTATTATCCCTATTTTATGAAATAGAACATGAAGTCTTTAGTTTTTGATCTATGAAATGAAATAAGGCCTATCTGTTTTTATCATTATTTGTCTTATTACTTACCATTATAGCCAGTCTGATCTTTATACCTTACCTGGTCAGAACTAAATATAGAAACTCTGATAAACACATGTACTATTTGGAGGTTATTTTTCCCTCTTGATGCCAAGGATAGTTTCATACTAATATTTATTAAATTTTTTTCTAAGGAAGAAAAAAACTCACTAAACTTAAAATTTTTTATCAGTCAAATTACCTTAGTCATAATTCGACAATGTCAAAGCAACATGGGTCACTTAAAATAAGTTGCAATAACAGTACTGTTATCTTAAAGGGTTTTTTTAGCCCCAACCCCAAATGTAATTAGCTTATAAAAGACTATAGGAAGGGAACAGATGATGACTAAGTAAGGAGCACCAGGAATCTGTTTCTTTACCTGGAAACAGGTGAACTTGTAGGATCTTTGTGATTTAAGTACTATGCAATTTAAGAGTCTATTTAGACTTGAAGCTTCCAGGGGAAGTCTTGACTGGTAAACTGTGGTTAATCTTGGTCAGTTTCCACCTGGTATGATAGTAGCTAACCATCTTTCAACATCCTAGCCCATGGCACACTGTTATTCTTAGAACAGCTTGTAGAAGTCAGAGTGGGCAATAGGACCCATATCCTCCAAATATTGGCAATCTGGATTCTTTTTGTAGATTACTGCTTTCAGTTGTAGAAGTAAAAACACAAACACAACCTGTCAGTTTTCGAATTTTTGTTGGCTATAGTGTCTTTAAGGGTATTCATAAGGACAGTACTTTCTTTTTTTCCTACATTTTTCTCTTTTCACCATTTTAGGAGCCAGATATTTAGCAATTAGTATATTCCAAAGCAACCATGTATATGGAGAAGTTTTAAAAGTCACTGTGTATGCCTAGAGTAAAAACGCAAGGTCTGAAAAGACATCAGATAATGTTAAGTTTACATCTAGGACTGGTCCCTGACATAGATACACCCTATAATAATTCTTTATAAATAGCATAACCTTGGGAAGGTGGAAAATCATATTTCTAAAATTACTATATTATAAGATTCACATGTACAGTTTTTAACAAACAATCTTGACACAGAAGGATAAAAGTACAGTCCATTTCAAATGAAATTGATAAATTGACAAAATATATGAGTAAGACCATATGGTGAACTTACTAGACAAGGCTTTAATACAACCGTCTTAAAGATTTTAAAAAAACTAAAAGACTAAATTTATTCATTTATATTCATTTACATTTATATTTATATATTATATTGGTAAATATATTTTTAAAGAGCCAAATATACAAGAGCTATAAAGAAACTCTTGTGTTAGAAAGTGTAATAACTGAAAAATTCAGTAGGAGTACTCAAAAGCAGATATATGAAAGTAGAAAAAAGAATCAGTGAACTTGGAGACAGGACACTTGACATTGATAAGTCTGAGGCAAAGAAACTAAACTGAGCCTGAGAGACCTATGGGATAACATTAAGAAAATCCAATATACACATTATGCAAGCTCCACCTAGGAAGAGAAGAGAGAAAGGGGCACAGAATTTGTTTGAAGAAAATAATAGCTCTAATTCCCAAATTTGATGTAAGATATGAACATATTCCAAGGTAGGATAACTTGAAAGAAACCCACACCAGAAAGCATTATAATTGAACTCTCAAAAGCCAAAAAAGAAAGAAGTAATATTGAAAGCAGCACAAGAACAACGACTCACTATATGTGAGATATCTTCCATAAGATATTCTTTTCTCGTTAGAAACTTTAGATGTTAGAAAATAGGGGATTTATAGATTCAAAGACCTGGGAGGAAAACCATCAACCAAGAATTCACTCTCTGACAATTGTCTCTCAAAAATGAGGGATAAATTAAGACATTCTCAGATAAAAACTGAGAGAAACTGTTGGTACTATATCTGCTGTACAAAAAGCTTAACAGGAATTCTTTAGGTTGAAGTAAAAGTATGCTAGACTCAATCTTTAAAAAGAAATTTAAGAAGACATTAAGAAGGATTTCAAGAGTAAAAGCATGGGCAATTAGAAAAGCTAGTATTATTGAGATTTTGATTTATAGCTATTCTTTCATAAATTTAAATTTTCATTATTTAAAGGACATTCATAGGACCTAGCTTCCAGTTCCATATGTAAAGAATACAGGAATCACCACTCCATCTTAACAATAAGTGAAAAGTTAAACAGATGGAAAATTCATTGTCTTGTCCAGGACCCATAATAGAGATAAGAAAATAGGGCAGACCCCTCGCCCAAGACTGGAAAGGCAGACACACACATACAATAATGGCTCACTGGTGCAGAGACTCATAAATGGAACTCACCACAAGAACAAGTATCAGAATAGGAAAACCAGAACTATAATTGATAAATTGTTAGAGGTTCATTGCAGACAACTCTCTGAGAGTTAAAAATTCCAGGAAGACCCAGTCATGAGGAGTCCCTAATCTTGTGAGTTTTACCACCTGGCTCTCATTGTAAATTTTGAAGAAAAATCACCACATAATTTGCAAGGGAAGGAAAACAGGAAATATGTAGAAATACAACAGAACACTCTTTTCTTCTTAATGTGTCCTGCCCCTGTGAAAGCTAGGTAGCAAGACCCTAACATTCTAGGGGAAAAAATCCAAGCCTAGCTCACATAGGAAAAGGGAAATATTCAACTACAGTCCACTCCTTTCTCTCCCACATACAGGAGGAAGGGGAAAAAAAAGAAAGTCTAGGAAACATTCATGAAGTTCATAATTCAGAGTCCTAAAAGGCTAATCCTAGGACTATAAAATGCTTCCCTTCCCCCCACAACTCACATGACATTACTAAATGACTATGTACAGCAGGTCCTTTTCCCAGTACATTATGTCCAGGTATCAAGAAAAAGTTATGAGGCATACCATAAGAAAAAAAACACACACAGTTTGAAGATACAAAGCAAGCATGAAACCATATACAGCAAGAATGTTGAACTAGCAGACTGGAAATTTAAAATACCTCTGATTAATATACTAAGGAGTCTAATGTATAAAGTAGATAGGGAAGAACACATAGGCAATGTACACAAGAGACTGAATTATTTTAAATGTACTGGAAATAAATGCTAGAGATAAAAAGCATTACAACAGAAATGAAGAATGCCTTGTTAATAGTTGGACACAGCTTGAGGAAATAATACCTGAACTTGAGTATTTTTCAATATAAACCTCCAAAACTAAAAAGCAAGAAAAACAAAGATGGTAGGAGGACCCAGACTATCCAAAAACTGTGGGACTACTACAAAAGGTATAATGCAGTCTAATAATAACAATACCCAAGTGAGAAGAGCGAAAAAGAAGAACTATCTGAAAAAAAAATGACTGAGAATTTCCCCAAATTAAAGTCACAAACTGTCTTAATTGCTTTTTTGTACTGTTATAACAGAAAATCACAGAGTAATATATAAAGAAAATAAATGTATTTCAGAGGGTGGCTGGAGTCCAAGATCAAAGATTCACATCTGTTGAGGACTTTCTTGGTACATCATGGCATAATGGAAGACATCACATGATGGGTAATGGGGGGAGGAAAGGAGGAGAAGGAAAGAAAAACAATGAGAGTAAGAGAGAATGCACACGCAGGAGTAAAGGAGAAAAATCAAGCCAAAATCATCCTTTTATCAGGACCCTGCTCCCATGATAAACCACTCATAAGGTCCTTCAGTAGGACCTTAATCTATCCATGAGGGTAGTGCCTTCATGACCTATTCATCTCTTAAAAGTCCTGGCTCTTAATGCTGTTACAATACCAATTACATTTCAACATTACTTTTGGAGGGGCATTCAAATCATAGCAGACACCGAGCAGGATAAATATCAAATATACACCTAGGCACATTGTTTTCAAACTAGAGAAAATCAAAGATGAAAAAATCCTGAAATAAACTGGTGAGTGGGAGCAACTTACCTATGAAGGAACAAAGATAAAAATCACATCTACCTTCTCAGACATGTATAAAAAATGTCTCATTTGGGGCATATGACATGAAAATGTACAAATGTACTAATAAAAACCATATAAAAATGTAATTTGTGACACTAAAAATGGATGAGGACAAAACAATAAAAAGCAGTTTTTATATGCTATTGAAGTTAACAGAGGAAATAATGAAAGATTAGAGCAGAAATAAATGAAATTTTAAAATAGAGAAAATCAACTAACCAAAAAATTAATTCTTTGAAAGATAAGAAAAACTGACAAAATTTTACTTACATTAGCTAAGGAAAAATGAGATGACTTAAATTATTAAAATCAGGAATGAAAATGGAGTTTTTCTGCTACTATAGAAATAAAGAGTATAAGACAAATTGGATACCTTAAGATGAAATGGAAAACTCCTAGAAACAACCTGAATCACAAAGCAATAGGAAATTTCAATAGAACCCTACCTTGTAAGAAGATTGAATAAATAATCAAAACACTCACTATATTTAAAATGCCTAGACAAATGGCTTCATTGGTAAATTCTACCAAACATTTAAACAGAACTGACATTAATCTTTCCCAAGTGCTTCCAAAACAATTGAAGACAGCACCTCACTCTGTGAGGTATGTTGTGATACCAAAGTCAAAAATAAACTTATAAGAAATCTACAGACTAATATCCCTTATGATACTGAGGCAAAAATCCTTAATAAAATAGTAGCCAGCTTAATTCAGCAGCATATTAAAAAGGACTATGCACCATGATCAAGTGAAATTTATCCCTGAAATGCAAGAATGGTGTCATACAACATATAAAAATATGCAGTAATGCCTCTGTTCACTAATGCTTCTGTCCACAAACAATTCAGCTCACAAACAGAGGCTTTCAGGAAAATTTTGCTTTCATTCGCGAAGTCCATATCAGGTGACAACACAACCCCATCCATCTTCTCCATAGGAACCTGAACACAGCCATCTTCCCCAGAATTGTGAAATAAGTTTGTGAAGCAAGGTACCACTGTACAGTACAATAACAGAAGAATGAAAGGAGAAAAACCAAACATGATTATTACAGTAAGAAATGCATTTGACAAAATTCAACATACTCCTTCAGCAATGTTTTGTAATTTTCAGTAGCTGTTTAATTACTTGAAGTTCATTAAGTTAACATCGTTATTCAACAACAGCCAAAAAATGGCTAGAGGACTTGAATAGCTATTTCTCCAAAATGGGCAGAGGACTTGAATAGGTATTTCTCCAAAGCTATACTAATGACAGATAAATAAGCTCATGAAAGAATCCTTAGCATTACTGGTCATTAGATAAATGCAAATAAAAACTACAACGGTATAATACTTTACACCCATTAGTATGGCTATCATAAAGTAAAAAGAAAAACAAAATAAGTGTTGAAGAAGATTTTGAGAATTTGGAATTCATATACATTGTAGGAATGTAAAACGGAACAACTGCTGTGAAAAATAGTATCATTTCCTAAAAATGCAAACAATAGAATTACCTTATGCCCCAGCAATTATACTTCTGGTTATCAAAAAAAACAAAAACAGTACCCTAATAGATACTTTTACATCAATATTCATAGCAGCATTATCCAGCCAAAAAGTAGAACCCAAGTGTCTATTGACTGCTGAATGGATTAAAAAATATATATTTTAAATGGTCAGCATATTTTACTATCCATGAATAAAATGTCTCTATAGTTTTTTTCTGTATTTTGCAATTTTCAGTATGTAATTTCTATACTTGTGTTCTTAGAGTTACACATAATTATTTCATTTTGGTTTGAGTTATTAAAATGGTATTTTAAATTTCAGTGTATATAACCTGTTCATTGCTTTTATGTAGTTCATTGTATGTTGGTATTATATACAGCAATTTTACTTAGCTGATACTGTTATTCTAGGAGAGTTTATTCTTTCATTGCTTTTTGTTGTTTTCTTTTTACTTGTTTGAAGGTTTAGTTTATTTGAGATTTTCTTTGTAGTCAATCATGTTATATGCAAATAGGGATAGATTTGTTTCTTCCTATCTGATCTGTATGCATTTTATTCTTTCTCTTACTTGTACCAGATAAAACTTCAGTACTGGTTGAATAGCCAGGGTGAGAAAGGTCATCCTTGCCTTTTTCCAGATCATAAAAGGAAAGCATTAACCATTAAGCACAAATGTTAGCTGTATGTTTTTTTGCAGAAGCTCTTTTTCAAGGTGAGGAAGTACCCCTGGAGACATTCCTAGTTTTTCTGAGTGTTATCAGGAATGAGTGTTGAATTTTGTCCATTGCTTTTCCTACATTAACTGATATGATTGCATGATCTACTTTTTTGTTCTTAGTCTGTTAAAAGGCAAATGATTTTGATTGATTTTCAGATATTGGACCTATCTTGCATTTTTTATAATAAACACCATTTGGTCATGGTATATAGTATATGCATGTACACACTCATGCACTCTGGGGACTTCTAGTTGCTAATATTTTGATAAGGATTTTCACAACTACGTTCATAAGAGATATTGGTGTATAATTTTCTTTTTCATACTGTCTTATCTCTTTAGTATTTAATACTGACTATAAAATTTTATTGTGAAATGTTCCCTCTTCTGCAGAAGATTTTATGTAAACTACTTATTAGGAGTTTTTTTCTTTTTTAGCTATTTCATAGGATTCACTAGTGAAACCATCTGGCTTAAAATGTTTCTTAGAATTTTTCCACTATAAATTGAATTTCCTATTTAAATTATTTATTTTATAGTTGACTAATTGTGACATTTTTGACTCTTTAAGAGTGTCTCCATTTCATCTGAGTTGTCTAATTTTTGTGTGTAGAGTTGTGCCTCATATTATGTTACCAGTTTTTTGTCTTTTTTATTAAAATTCGTGTTTCACACTTAATACTGGTAATTTCTATATTTTTTCAGTCTTACGCTGTATTGTATTGGTTTTTATTAAAGAACCAGGTTCTTGTTTCATTGATTTTTTTTTGTCTTAAATTTCATAAAAACTTCATTATATATAAACCTTCTGCATGGTATAAGTTTGTTTTTGTTCTAGGCCTACACCCCTTTTTTTTTTTTTTCTTTGGTACTGGGGATCAAACTGGGACCTTGCGCTTGCGAAGCAGGATGCAGCACACTGAACTAAATCCTCAGCCCTAGATCTATACTCTTGAAGAGGGAATTTATATTATTTATTTGAGACTTTGCTAATACAAGTATGAGAAGCACTGCTGTAGGTACCTCCCATAAATTTGCTATACTGTTTTTGCTTTCATTTTTTTAATTTCTTTTGAGCCTTCCTCTTTGATCCATGAATTATTCAGACATTTCTTGTTTAGTTTTCAATTTATGAGAATTTGCCTGTTTTCTTTCTTTTTTTGACTTCTTACTGGATTTCATTATGGTCAGAAAGTAATATGATTTGTGTTTTAAATTTTTTATTAGTATATGTTTGTAATACATAATAATTACATCCATCTTAGGGAATTGGTACATATGTATATCACATCTTGATTGTTTTTACTCCCTCTTTCCCTTACAAAAACAATTTTTTAAAAATTTGATCTGAGATAGGATCTTTCTTGTGACTGTGCCATGGACATTGTGTATGGATGTATATTATTCACTATAGAATGTTCTATAAATTCCAATTCAATCCTTAAGGCTGATAGGAATTCTACATCATTTTTATTTGCTTTCTGGTTCTTTATATATCTGAAAAATGACTATTCCAAAATCCAAAAATGTGAGAATTCATGTCTATACAAAAATCTGCATACAGATGTTTTATAACAGTTTTATTTACAATTGCCAAAAAACTGCAATCAACTAAGATATATTTTGATAGGTAAATGGATAAGCAAACTGTGGTGCAACCATACAACAGAACATTTTTCAGTAATAAAAAATGAATTATCATGCCCAAAAGAAAAGTCTTAACTGCAAATTGTTAAGCAAAAAGCCAATCTAAAAAAGATAAATACTGTATGATTCAACTTTTATAATATTTTAAGAATAAAACTATAAGGACAATCAAATAACCATTGCTTGCTTCAGCTTTTGTGAAAGAGGGAGATAAGTAAATGTATGAACCACAGATTTTTAGAGCAGTAATACTATTCAGTATGACACTTAGAAACATGGAAACATGACATTAGATATCTGTCAAAACTCAGAACTTTAAAGCAGAAAGCACACTAAATATATGCAGATAGAATTGAGAAGGAATGTAGATTCTAATAAAATCTAAATGTATTACAAAATAAACCAAGTAGAGGGGTGGAACAATTGAGTACTAACTTTAATAACTTTACATATAAGTGGAGTCTGTAAGACCAAGGGCCAAAGCAATCACACAAGTACATCTGTTGATAAATATTAGTAGCATGCATTTATGAGTATATGTCAAAGTAACATAACAGACAACTGACAGGGCTGGGGATTTAGCTCAGTGGTTCTGCCGCCTGCCTCACAAGCACAAGGAACCGAGTTTGATCCCCAGTACCAAAAAAAAAAAAAAGGAGAGAGACAAGTGACAGAACTCCCAATGCCCAAAGATAAAAAAAAACTAAGCAACAAAATAAAATAATATTTATTATACACCAAAATATAAAATAAGTATCTGAGTCCATGCTAATATAAATTTTTGAAAGTGAATATGTAGAGAAGAAACAAATCTCCCATAAAAGTTTCCAAATAGTTTATGGAGATTTTCCACCCTTAAGGAAGGGGCACACAACTCCCCACTCAGCCATAGTCTACACACAATCTCTTCATTCCAAAAGTACAGTTTTTCAGGGTGCTGAATGGGGAAGTGTATCTCTACTGTGGAGAGACCTGACAAACACTTCAGCTAAGTAATGGAGATTATTGTTAGTGTTTATAAATCATGTAGATAGTGTATACCTTTGATATGATATAATGGAAATGGCACTTCTATGGTCTTCCTTTACAAATTCTATAAAACTAGCATTAGAAAATATTAAAAACACTCTTGCAAAAACCTGACCAGACTCCTCAATCTGTCAAGATCTTCAAAAGCAAAGTCTGAGAAACTTTCACTGCCAAGAGACACATTAAGGAGACATGACAGCTAAATAAAATTTAATAATCTGATTGGCTTCTTGGAACAGAAAAGAGGATTAAATAAAAACTAAGGAAATATAAGTAAAGTTATCCTTGGTAAATGTAATGTATCAGTACTGGTTCATTAATTTTAACAAATGTACCAATTAATGTAAGATGTTAAATATAGGAGAAATAATGTAGGGTCTATGGGAGCTCTCCATACTCTTTTCTCCATTTTTCTATAAATCTAAAACTATTCCAGAAAATGAAGTTGTTGTTTTTTTTAAAAAAGGACTAAGTTCAATTAATTGTAGAGGTACATTTTATGAACTTTCAAGGAACACACCATTTCAATCTTACATAAACTTTTCCTAAGAATGATAAAAAAAAGAAATAGTTCCTAATTCGCATTGTGAGTGTAAGTTAATCTCTTTACCAGAACCATTAACAAAGATAATTAAGAGGGAAATATAGTCTAGTATTTGTTGTGAAGATAGGTATAAAAACCTCAAAAAAATATTGACATACCAAAAAAGATATCAAAAAAGATACAAAATCAAGACAGATTTATTTCAAGGATACAAAGATACCAGATAGATAACTGATTAACATCAGTCACCATATTAATAGGTTAAGATTTTAAAAATCATATAATCTCAATTGATTTAATAAAAACATTTGAAAATATAGCAAGCTATGATTAGAAGGG
Organism: Heterocephalus glaber; assembly: GCF_000247695.1. The sequence continues at coordinate 34,183,952 of NW_004624734.1, read as the reverse complement.
AACTTCCTTGGGCCAGGGATTTAGCTCAGTGGTCCCGCCACCTGCCTCGCAAGTGCAAGGTTCTGAGTTCAATCCCAGTACCAAAAAAAAAAGGAAAAGAAAAAAGAAAGGAACTTCCTTAATTTGATCAAGCAAATATAGTTAATAGTGGTCAATGAAATATTTTATTTAAAGTTAGAAATAAGACATTCTATTACAATTAACTCATATTCTAAGTAAAAGAAATGACATAAGTATTAAAAATGAAAAAACAGAATTTCTTGATTATATAGAAATTTATTAAAAATCAGCATTTTACAACTAATGGAAGAATTCAAATTAGATGGATACAAGATTAGGATATATCAAATACCTTCCTGTCACCCAAAATGTATTTTTAAGGGAGTAATTTATAAGATCTTTTTCTTCTTTATTTCACAGTGTAAAAATTATATTTTAACAGTTTTCTGAGCTTGCTTTGTTTCATAAAAATGTATTTGTTAAATGATTATATTGTATTAAGTGTTATACAAAATAATCTTATAAAACTGCCCTCTTGAAATTGTTTCTTGGGTATCATCCTACACAAACACATGGCAATACACTGACTGCAGAACAAAAATAATAAACCAATGCATAAATGAACAGTAAGTTATTTAAATTTAAGCTTAAAATTATAATTAAAGAAACAGCTATACTCCATCCTTTTATTTGAGAAAAATTTAAACATATTCTAAATTGAAAGAATTTTAATGAATACTCTTACACATATTACGTAGATTTTACTATTAACATTTTATTGTAGTTGCTTTATCTCTTACCTATTCTGTATTCCACCAAAAGTTATTTTTTATAAAATTATTTTAATAACATCAAGCATTGTCAGAACAGGCAGCAGCAGTGCTGATATTCCTGATGCAAATACTGAAGAAAATTATTTGTTTTTATATAGTAAGGTTACACATCTACTTATTTTTATTACTCATAAACTCCATTTCTATTTATATACCCTAACTTTCAACCTTTTTTGAACATAAGTCATAGTAGAATATATAATCCAGTACTCCACACACAGATATATATGCATGTTTCTGTCCGTATATATAAATAGATATTTAATGTATACCACACATATGTATAAAAACACAAGAGTTTATGAAGTATTATTCTAACTGCAAAGAAAGCATTCTAATACTTTCTGTAATTTCTTAAAGTAATGACAAAGTTTACTACCTGTGTTAGCCCTTTCTGTGCTGCTGTTAACACTGGCAATTTATATATTATGGAGATTTATCTTATACAGTAGTTCTGGAGGCTTAGAAGTCCAGGAAGGCACTTACATCAGGTAAGACTTCTTCCTGCGTCATTCCATAGCAGAATGTGGAAGGGCAAGACAGTATGGATTAGAGAGAGCCAAAGATTGAACTCACAGCCTTAAGCCCTTTTAAAATCACCATTTTTCATCCATTTAGGAGAGTAGACCCCTCATGACCTCAAAACTTCCCCTTTGGTCCCACATCCCAGTGCTGTTGCCTTAGGGTTTAAGTTTCTAATACATGGTTTTGGGGGGATATATTCAAATCATAGCACCATCTTACTAATTGATTATGACATTCAATTTGAAGAACACTGCCCAAGAGGAAGTCTCACACATCTATACTAGGACAAATTTTAAAATGTTAATAACTACATTGTTTATAATTACAACAGATGGAAACAAAAAATGTACATTGAGATAATGGATAGGTAAAATGTGTGACAGTCATGCAGTGGAATAATACAGCAATGAATATGACCCATACATACACATACACACATCCCTAGGGAGGAATCTCATGTGCACAGTGTCAAATGAGTATACCAGGTTGTGTAAGAACATATACAGTATGTCTTTGTCTGTATAAATTTTCCAAATATGCTAAACTAAACAATATGTTTAAACCTATGTGCAAAAATATTTTTAAGGTAACATACACCTGTAATCCCAGTGACTCAGGAGGCTGAGGCAGAATAGATTGAACCCACAAGTTTATGACCAGCCTAGGCAGCATGAACAAGATCCTGTCTCTAAAAGCAAACCAAAACAAAATCATACTCTAAAAAATAAGTAAGTGACATATATATATTCTACATGGATGAACTTTGAAAACATCCTAAGTAAAAAAAGTTAAAAATGTCACATATGCTGATTCCATTTTTATTAAATTTCAAAAATAAGCATATCTACAAAGCTAGAAAGTAGTTGCTTAGGGTTGAGAGTTGAGAGAAAAAGTAAGAGTGTTTGTTAAATGGGTAAAGGATTTTGCAGGGAGGGGTGGGAACTGGTTAAAGTGCTCTAAAATTGTGCTGATAGTTGCATAACTCTGTGTATATTCTTTAAATACTATTAAATTGTACACTTTTTCTTTCGTTTTTATCAGTATATGTTTACAATACCTAATGATTACATTTATCACAGGGAGTTGGTACATGTACATAACACATAATTCTTTTTTTGTACCCTACCTCTCCCACCCCTTCCTCCTCCTTCTATCTCTTGGTTCCCTTCCCATTTGCCAAAGCTCTGTTTCCACTTTTTCTTCAATTTCTTTTCCTCTCCTACTTCCTCCCTCCCTGCACCTCTTGTTCCCTTCCCAAATGATAATTTTAAAATTCAAGATTGTAGTTATCTGGGAAAGAAGAGAACTTGAGATCAAAACATGTCACATAGTAGTCTTTGAGGATATCAGTAATGGTCTATTTCTTCACCTAGATGGTAGACATATTGGTGGGGTTTTATTGTTCTTTCTATATTTTACACATTATAAATTTTTGTGTATTTGATAAGTAGAAATGTATTTTTAAGAGAAGCAGTATTTTTCATATTTTATATATCAATTCCTATTGTGATCAAGTTTTTATCATATATTAAACTTCTACTATAAATCAAAGATTAGTTTTTATCCAAATATATCTTGTTTCAAAATATTATTTTATATACATTAAAATGTCCAAAATATATTATAGAATCAAATGATGGGTGTCATATTATATTCTTGGTAGTTCAGAATGCACTTAACTATAGCTCTGCTTTTCTTCATCACCTTTGTAACCACCCTAATTCAGCTCTTAGGTTATTTCAACATTCTCTTAACTGATTTTCTTGCTTTTTTTGCACTTGTCCAGTTAGTTTTCCATTTTGAAGCCAAAAATCTCTTGAAAACACAGACATGTAATTCTTCTGCTCAGAAATCAGTATCACTGTCATTAAAGTTAAACTCATGTACATAATACTTAGAAAAGGAAGCTACAGAAATGCAAGATGGGATGAAGTTGCTGTGTAGAATTACAAAGATTCCAGAGCAATTTATCAGTCCAATTCTCAGGACATCAAACTATTTTTCATATTTTACAGAAAACTATTTTTCTCTCCTCCATAGGAATGTTAAGAGCATAACATGCAATAATTGTTTTGGGAATATTTCTAATTCTTAGGAGAAAAAGTACTACAAATTTTCTGGTGTAGATAACACTATATTCTTTGAAGGAATACTACCCTTAGTTGAAATTCTAGATTTATACAATAAATTGCCAGATTTGACATACAAAATTGCCTTAAAATTATTGATGTTTCAATCATATTGTAATCAATTAGCTATCAAATTGATTAAAAGTTACTATGTAGCACTTTTGTTGAGAAAGGCAGTCAAAATTTGTAATAGAAACATACTAAGAACTATATAATATACCCAGTGCCGTTTTGGCCCTAAGTAGTTTATCTAATTCTATTAGATGAAAGCAGATTTTGAAGTAACATCATTAAGATTAAAGGTTAGAAAATAAATCTTAAATTTCTTAATGAAATCATAAATTCCAATAAGAAAGGCAAAGGGTGATTCCACAGTCATTTTCAGATAGATGGAAAGTTTTAAATAAATGCTGTCAATTCTGCTTTTTCAGATTGAAAACAAGATGAAAAGATAATGAAATAAGAGTTAGGTTTTTTAAGAAAGTGAAAGTGGTTAAAGAATAAATTCAATCATAAGAATATTCAGGAAAAATTACATGGCTAAAAATCTTAGTTGTAAATTTTTTTAAATAGCTTGTTCTCTGTTTGCAAAGGTGAAAGTGAGATGATCTTAACACATCAAAGTAACACAACCAATTAGTAATAGAGCATGATTCTGTCATTTGAAAACCTGGCCCTTCAATTCTGAACTCCAGTCTTCTAATATTTTCCCCACTGTTTTATAGTTCTTATCTGAATAGTTGGCTTAAATGTGTACTAGAAATTAACGGTGATCTCTCAAAGATTTTTCTAGCTTAAAATGCCTATGATTATAAATGCATCTATTGACAGTTGAGCTCTCTTTACTTCTTTCCCACTTCCATTCACTTGTGAAAAACATTGTTTTACTTTAAAACTAGACTTCTTTAGAAACAGAAACTCAAGTAGAAATCTCACTCAGCTTTAGTGTTTATGGATTATACTTTTGAACATACACATTTCTATATTAGACATTTAATGTACTGTCTTATTGATATCTTACTACTCTATGAGATATGAAAAAGTTGAAGTTGGGCAAAAATTTTTAAAAGGTTAGCTGTGGTGTAACTGCTTTATTCTGATTTGATTTTCAGTGCTTTTTTTTTTTCTTTTTTGGTACTGGGGATCGAACTCAGGACCTTGCACTTGTGAGTCAGGCTCCAAATCCACTGAGCTAAATTCCCAGCCCCTACAGTGCATTTTTCCAATCCAGCACACTACCCATCAGCCAGAATGCCCAGTTTGTATAGCAATTTGTAAATTTCTTACTGTAACAGTTTTATTCCTAAACAGTTGTTCACATATAAAGTAAATTGACTATCCTTTATTATGGAATATATTTAAAACAAACATCCATGCCAAATTAGTATTCATGCACTTTCTCCTTTCAGGCCTGTATGTGGAATTAGAGGGAAAACTCTCATAATTAACCTACCAGGTAGCAAGAAAGGATCTCAGGTAAGCATCCTTGGCATTCATATGGTTTAGTGTAAGTACATTTAACCAACTGTTAAGAGTTAACCATCCAAAAAGTCGGAGCATTCTCTAAGATTGCTCTTGCTTCAGACACTAATTTCAAGTTCAAGCAATTACCAAAATCACCCTCAGGTTCAATAATTTACTAGAAAGACTATCAGAACTCACTAAAAGTAGTCATACTTAACAGTTTATTACAAGGAATACAGATTGAAATTATCCAAAGAAGGAAAGTACCTAAGATAGAGTCTAGGAAAAAATGCCAAATCTGGACCTTTCATTGTCCTCTCCCTGTTAAGTCATGAATGCTTTATTCTCCTGGCGCATGCTTTATTACCGTGTGACAGGACACATGGGATATTGCCAATCAAAGGAACTCATCTAAGCTGTTATTGTCCTGCGGTCTTTTCTGGAGTTCATCACACACTGCTGATGTGGCTAACCTTTAGTTCTTAGCCCTTCCCAGAGGTTGAACTTATACCTTTAGTCTCTGATACCTTGCAGTGGAAAAACCAATACCCATCATAAATCACAATGTTAAGCTATCTGATGGCCAGAGCCCCCAGGCAATCAAAGGTATTCCTCTCAGGCATAAAATTCTGAGATCTAGAGATTATCTCTCAGTAGCTGACAAAGGCCAGGCTCTCCTACTGTCTTAGTAATGTTAATTTTTCACTATACTAGCTACTCCTAGCCTTTGGCCAAGGCTTTCTTATAGCAAAACAACTAAAAATACTCAAAAAATCTGGTCATCTATATTTACTATAGCATATGTGACAGGTACAGCAGTGCTATCTGTGAATGTGTGTAGATTGGGAGCAGGCAATGTGCAGTATGAATAGATTCAGAGAAACAGCTGGTCTAACCTCTAAAGGCATTGAATACATTTTCATATTTTTGAAGTAATTTGCTAAATTTCCACCTTAATCTCCTACTGTTTCTACCATATGATATATTTGTGCAGAACTGGGTAACAGAAAAGTTAGCTGAACTAATTCCCAGTTCTTCATTAAACCAGTCATTTTCCTGGGGAGATTTAAGCTCAATTTCCCATACATTTGACTGTCATCAGTATCAGTACTATATTACTAACAATGCCAGTATTACAACATATTACCTTGTGAAAGGGAATATAACAAGGGCAGAGGGGAGGAGATACTGGTACATTACTAGACTCCTTCTCAGACATCAACAGTTAGCTCATCCATCATCACTCAGGTTTGCAGGCTTGTCAGTTTCCAAAAACAAAAGTAGCCTCAACATATGACTTCACCCTTTCAAGCAGCTGTTATAGTTGTGCCAAGAACCAATATCATCTCTTGTTCTGGGCCTCTTTTGAGACACCAATGTAGTATTTTGTTTCCCTCATTGCATAACCTAGTCATTCTTCCTCTCCATTCATACCTACACTATTCTGTCTTTGAAAGAGATTTAAGGTGCAGCCCTTTCCTGGTTCAGACTGCCTTCAGTAATATTAAGTTAGCAAGTGCCTCCCACGCAGTCTATTCCTATTCATATACGGTAAGGTTAAAAAAAGAACTAGTGGACTATCTTAACCTAATCGGTAGTTTAACTGCCTTCACTGTCAACTCTAATTTGGCCAGATGAGGTAAAAGCAAAATGAGGCCCATAGGAATTTTCACAAATGTTTAAAGACATTTACAGTTTTCTTGCTTAGGAAGAACCACCCGCAGTTGTATTATGGGTCCTAAGAACCACTATATCAAGTAGAGAAAATGAAAACTCTGAGGTGACCTGAGAAAAAAAATATAAAGAAAACATTATAGTTGTATCAGCATCCTTTCTCAACTCCATGTTTCCCAGAAAAGCAAAGGAATCTATATAGTGAGAACCTACCTTTTTTACCCCTACATTGAGTGTAATCACATACTCATAAAGGCATGTAAACCAGTCCTTTACACATTTATCTCACCCTGCTGAAGACAGCAGATATTTCAATTGCTTATTCTATTATCTATCAAATTATTACACTGAGGACAAAAATGCTAGGACCCACTGATAGCCTTTAGGAGCTGTTGGAATCAGTCTGACTTGCCAGTTATACGTAGGCCTTTCCCCCCTTTGGAATATACCCCAGAGTCTCCTGCAGTCTCTCTTTGGCACATGTAACAGTTCTAGTCAGCATTTAGTGCCTCAGAGAGTACAAGAGGTATATATCTAGATTCAGTCTCCCTTTGCTGTGTTGCTTCTGTGTCCACTCATTGCATGGGCCCAGGTGGCAACATCAAGCAACCACACTGAATGTCTGCTCTTTGCTTCTAATGCTTCTATCCCTGAAAGGAGTTTCTCCAATGGACACTGACACATCTATTTTCATGTACTCCTGTACTTAGTTCCCAGAATGATTTCCATAAGGACCCAAGCAGGCATTCCTTAAATACATCAGTTTTTATTGCCCTTTCTACCTGACCATATGGGAAGGCCACTGGACAATGCATCACCAAACTGTCAGCAAAAACAAGCAAAAATCATGCAGTTCCAGTCACTGAGTTGATTTGTGTTTATCTCATTTAGCCAACTACAAAGTTGAAGCACAACAAAAGACTGCCCTCCCTCACTTCTGATACCAGTTGCAAATTCAGGGAATTCCTAAAAACCACACAAGTTTAATAATTCACTAACATTCACAGAACTCACTGAAAACTATTGTACTTATAGTTATTTCTTATTAGATTAAAAATCAGCCAACAGAAAGAGTGCATAGGAAAGAATCTGAGAGAGGCACCAAATAAGGAACTTCCATTGTCCTCTCTCCTTGGAATCATAGGCATGTTGCCTTCCTGCCATTGATTTATACACTCAGAATATTGCCAGCTAGAATGCTAACCTGAGCCTTTGATGTCCAGAATTTTTAGTATCTAAAGTTGCCTAAAGTCCTCAGGCAAAAAAGGACATTTTTTATCTGGCATTATACTCCAAGGGTCTAGAAATAACTCTAAGAAGCTGACAGTAAAATCCACACCTTTCTTTGTCAATGTTAAATTATTTACTGCACAGCATTTAAACTGTAAATTGACAGAGCCCTACAAAGAGAAGTCAGAAGATTAGGTATCCTTCTAGGTATTCCAGTATTCTATAGAAAGATTTAAGAAATTTTTTCACGTCTTAGTTTTTAATTAAGGTGTTACTTTAAACGTGAAAGAGAAAGACTTCCACTTATTCCCCAAACATACCTGGCTCTTAAGTTCTTCCCTATTCTCTTTTAGTGATGTATTGTAGGTAACATTTGCTCTTGAACAGCAGATTATATTGACTTCTATGTGGAGCTCATTATACACTTGTTTCTATTCTTATATTAGGTATGTTCTAAAAATACAGTGAATATTTACATTTTGAAAAAAATTTATTATAGTAGAAGACACATTGCTATTAATCCCCTCAAAATACTCCCTCTCAGTTCCTCCCATAATTCTTGCCACTTTCCAAAGCCCTTCTGGAAGTCTTTGATGAATGTCTTTAGTTGCACTGTTATGGCTGCCTTGATGTCCCGAATCAATACAAAATGTTTACCTTTCATGCTTATTTTGACTTTGGAGAAGAGCCAGAAGTTGCACAGTGCCAGATGTGGTGAATAAGGTAGATGAAGACACACTGTAATGTTTTTATGAGCTTGCTTTTTCATTAGATTGCACAGGACAATGCCATTCACCATATTTTTTTATCACATCTTGCAAAGAAATGGAAAAGACTCCCAGAACAGCTTCAGAAATTGACAAGAGCAATGGGATAAGTATGTGGGAAACGAGGGAGGGTATTTTGAGGGGATTAGCCACAGTGTATCTTTTGCTGTAATTTTTTTTAACTTAAACATTCACTATATATTTCAACAACACCTCATATGTTATATAGTTATATTTTATGATGGTAATTAGAACTCTTGCTCTGAATGAAATAAGCTGACCCTCCTGTGTTTTGTTAGTTTTGGTGTCTTGCTCTAAATAAAAATGTGAAAATTCTTTCCTGCCTTTCCCACTTTTCTCATAATGAATCTTTAAACTGTAATGCTATGTTAAAATTTAACTTACAAATGCAGTGTGTGCTTTATTAGTACTGTATTTTCTACATTCTTGAAGGAGAATACTATGTACCAAGCTTCATATTTCACATTACAAAGACATGCTTTAAATATGATTCATTCTTGCTGGGCACAGTGGTACACAACTGTAATCCTAGCACTTGGGAGACTGAGGCAGGAGGACTGCCTCAAGTTCAAGGCCAACCTGGAATACAAAGTGAGATGCTGTCTCAAAAAAGAAAAAAAAAAAAAGATTCATTCTTGAGATTGAGGGAGGGAAATGCAGATCCAAAATCAAGAATCACTTTGCTTGTCATCATTTTGTAAGTCTAGAAACAGACTTCATCATCTTCTTTGCTTTTTTCTTCCTTTTGTGGACAGGAATGCTTTCAGTTCATACTGCCAGCTCTACCTCATGCCATTGACCTTTTACGTGATGCCATTGTAAAAGTAAAGGAGGTGCATGATGAACTTGAAGATTTACCTTCCCCACCACCTCCACTTTCCCCTCCTCCCACAACCAGCCCCCATAAACAGACAGAAGACAAAGGGGTGCAGTGTGAGGAAGAGGAAGAGGAGAAGAAAGACAGTGGTGTTGCTTCAACAGAAGATAGTTCATCATCACATATAACTGCAGCAGCCATTGCTGCCAAGGTAAGCTTGCTGAGCGAGACTGAGATCTGAAGGACTCACAGGTGAATTACTGAATTCATTCCTATTTCCATCCCATCCTTGAAATTCCATTATCTCTTTAGGGCATACTAAAAAAAATAAAAATATTTGGACAATCCAGTATACTTTACTACTATGTTTCCTTCCAGATACAGTTTCCTTGAGGTTCTGAAGTTTGTTCTGTGCGCTAAAGCATTAAAACTGCTATTGTTACTATTAAAATTATAGCTACAGTGATAAACAATGACATTCAAGAGCTCTTTGAAGCTCTGTCTATTTTTGTGGACATATTAAATAAGCAATGTTTATATATTCAGAACATTAAAACTTCACAAAATTTTAAAGATGTAAAAAACTTAAATTAAAAGACCTTAGATGACTCAAGAAATGAGTTGGAAAAAACTAATTAAAATTTTTAAAAGATGTGGCTTATAAGCAGTTGTTGAATTCTCCTTAACTAAGCATTTATTCAAATATTGCGTGACATAGATTACCTTAATGCTACAGAGAAATGGATATATTTGCACTGTAATTTAATAAAATAATAAATATTAATAGGATAATACCAAAGTATTATAAATTCTCTCTACACAGTTCTGGGGATAAATATACTACCATGAGATATTTGAGTAAATTTAATCATCTTTAAGTCACAGAATAAAATTTACATTATTATCCATACCTGATAAAAACCACCTAGTCTACTCTAATTTCTAGAAGGATGTCACTTCTAAGAATTATAATTGTCCACTGATTAAAAGCATATAGGTTGAAAATTTTAATTGCTATATGGAGTAATTTGTAGCATTTTATAAATCATTCACTATTTTGGCTACGAACATAGTGAAGATTTTATTGAGAACATATTGATTAGAATCATAAAGAAATCCTTTTCAAGTATCCATTCATGCAACCAGTAAAGATTCCTTTACTGAACACTAGATGATTTCATTTCTCCAGATCATTCATTGACTCATTTAGTCCTTATTTGATACTAGTAAGTATTTAAGTTGTATATGATTTTAATGGAACTAATTGGTGAAGTAAGTTCATTTTAAAATCATTATATGTTTCTTCTCTTTTTCTCTTAATTAAAAGAGTAAAAAGTATCATCATTTTCAGTCTTATGGAATAAGCCTGTAGCATTTTAAATCTACACTGATTTTATCATTTTACATGTAGAAAATTTTGGCATATCATTATTTCATGTTTTCACCTTTTTTTCCTTTTAGTCATTTTGTTTGTATAGTGTTGCTTTCCTGTCACTGAATTCATAATTGTTATGTGTTGTGCATTAGAAGCATCCATTCTACACAAGTACTGCTGTTATCATGGCACATGGTGAGCAGCCCATCCCTGGTCTCATCAATTATTCCCATCATGCAACAGGCAGTGCAGATGAACCGGTAAGACAAGAGGCTTTTGCATTAATGATTTTGCAACTATACATCCTACTTCCTGTCTTTGGAGGCAGGTTAAAACATACGTATCATGGAAGGTGTGTTATTTTATTCTGATGGATCTTCCTTCAGTAGTGCTTTCTTATGAAAGTGCTGTTAAGCATATTGCTTCAAGGAATTTAATAGTTTCTCTTATGCCTAAAGAACTCTTCTATCATCAAGAGTCTGTAGTTTGTGACAATAAACTTTTGTCATAAAATTTTTAAGAAATTTAATTCTCCAGAAGTTTTTTTTAGCAATTTCATTGATTATCTTTAAATAAGTTGCCTGATTTTAAATAATCTCTTAAGATCATTTTGAGTCATAAAATCTAGACAGATTGGCCAAACTAGTACCTAATTTGTATTAACCTTGCTTTTTTTTATTCTCATGACTTTCATTTCATTTTACTTTCCTTTACTGTATGCTCATTACAAACATTTTCGGAGTTGACTTGATGCAAATTCTGTGGTTACTGATCTTTAGATATAAGCTTTTAAGGATATATATTAGCTCTTTCAGTCAAAGTCTGAGTGATAGTTTGTAAAAATTGTCAGATTAGAAAAGAATAAATTGATAGGTATAATTCATTAAAAAGTGATAATTAAGACCATGACTGCCAAAAAATGTCAATCTCAATCCATGCTATGGATGTAAAATGAAAAGGAATCAAAAAAAGAATAACAAATATTAATTTGGCTTTAAATACTTAGGAAGAAAAAACACCCAAAATTTGGAAGGAAAAACCCAACAACTTTGCATGAGTGGTCTCTTAGGAGAATACTAGCAAATGAAGACTTCAACCCTTATATTTCACAAGTCATATCTCATTAAAAATAAACTTGGGTTAGTCACAGGCCAAGTAAACATTTAAATCTTGCTTAGTAAAAATATTAGTGAATTTAAATTGATAACTAGTATGTGAATTTTCCAGATGTAGCTTTGTTATAAATATTTCAAAATGTACCATTTTGAAGGAGATCTTTTTAAATTCTGATTGCACAGTGCAGCCATAGCTACTATATTAACTGCTCTGGATTTTCAAACTAAAGTAATTAGAAGTTTCTGTATTCATAATCAACATTTTAAGTTATCACATTGAGTTTCAGATTAGTGTACCGAAACTTATTTGAGGTATTTTTTCTTCAGTTCTCACAATTATTTATATAACTAGTATTACTGAAGATGCATAAGAGAGAAGATAATTACATTTGATAGACTCTTTAAATTATTAGAGCTTAATTCTCTAGAGGAACTAATGGAGAATGACTGTTAAACTGTTCTAACCGTGTGCCCTCAAATGGCTTCACCCAGGAACTTCTCATTTATTCAGTGGTGTTTAATCCTTTATAAGTAGCAGTATAGGTCATTTTTAAGAGATGTTCAGTTCCTTAAGTAGTTTCCCATTTTTGTACTTCCTCTGATAAATGAAATAGGAGCTGTACATCAAAGAATATAATGTGCTTGTCCTTTTTACCTGCATCCATTCAAAGGAATGAAAGAAAGAAATTTGAAGTAAAAAATAAAATTTTTCATATTAGTGTTTAATTTTTTAATAAATACAAATATGAATAGATTGTTCCAGCCCATGAAGAATTTATAATCTTGCTAGAGTTGCTTTTTATTACTTCTTTACTTTCCTAATTCAATTTTCTACTTCTTATAATCAAGAAAGTTAAGTCTGATGAATGTACTCTTTAATAGTTACTTGTAATCTGATTATTTTTTATTGCAAAACTCATCAACTTGCTATTTCAAGAGACAAAAAGACATGGGAAATGCCTCTTGTAATACTCATTTGTTAGCTGCGCCACCAGCAGCAATTCCGATTTCTTCTTCTAATACTATACTTCATTTCCCAGTTATGTTGTTAGGATACATTGGCTTAATTTAATCAGCATATTCATTTCACCTAGCCACTGTTACTGGTTCAAAGACCACATAATTCAAACCAGTCAGAGGCAGTGTGTATCGTCTCTTAGATTTTTGTGTTTAAGTACAACAGACTCTTTCCTGCTAAATATGAATTTTAAAAATATACAATCCCAAGAAATGGCATCTTAGGACCATTGAAAAGAAGTCCTGGGTTGGGGATTTGGCTCAGTGGTTCCATCGCCTGCCTCTCAAGCACAAGGTCCTGAGTTTGATCCCTGGTACCAAAAAAAAAGAAAAGAAAAGAAGTCCTGCCATAATAGAATCAACAGTAGAAAAGCAATCCTGAGAAATGGAAAGTAGAGATAATGGGTCCTAATCATGTTGTTTCAACTACTTACTAGAGCCTCTGTTGAACTGTATCTGCCTCTTAACCTTTCAATTTATATGAGCTAATACATTAAGAAACTTAACTAGTGATCAAGTTAGTATATACTGTTGTTTATACCAAGAAGGCTTTTTCTCTAATGTATACTATCTCATCAAAGAGATGAAAACTATTCTTAACCACGTACCAGTCCAATTATTTAAATACCAAATGACCAAGATAAAATGACAATTTTATCAAATTTATTCAGTACAAGAATTGACTGGTTGAAATGACACCTGTCCCAGCAACACTCACAATAGTCAGTATGTAAACAAACATGCTCCCCAGCTGACACTTGGGGTATACTGTTTTTTGTGTGCGGTTTTGGGGATTTTTTTTGTTTTGTACCAGGGATCGAACTCAGGACCTTGCACTTGTGAGGCAGACAGTGGCACCACTGAGCTAAATCCCCAGCCCAAGTTTCATATTTAGATGAGAAAGGTGATTTAAGGAGTATAGGTAGGGGAATGTGACACAAAGGAGGAAGAAAAGGGGAAAAAATATCTTGTCTCTCTGTCTGGTAAATAAGCCTAAAATCTTTTCAAGGAGACTGGATGCAAACCTGAAGATAACAGTTGATGCTTTATAGCCTGAAGGCAACTGATAGATTAAAAAATCCAAGACATAATAACAGGCAAAAGATGAATTTAAGACAAAGAGGGAAGATACCCTTGGAGATATATAATAGAAAGTCCATCCCACTCACAGAAATTAAGTCATCTAGGTAAAATAGGTAAAACTCTTGAAGACATAGGTGTAGGCAGAGACTTAAGAAACAAAACACTAGTCACACAGGAAATATTACAGAGAATCAACAACTGAGATCTCACCATATTAAAAGCTTTTGCACAGCAAAAGATTCCACCAACAGAGTGAAGAGACAACCCACAAAATTGAAAAAAGATTTTACCAGCTATTCTGCCGACAAAGAACAAATATCTAGAATATATAAAAAACTCAAAAACAATCAGAACACCCCCAAATTTAAAGACCCAATCCAAAAATGGTCATCTGAAATGAATAGACTTTTGTCAGATGGAGAAATACAAACAGCAAATAAATATGTGAAAAAATGTTCAACACCACTGTTCCTTCAAGAAATGCAAATTAAAACAGCATTGAGGCCTGAGGATTTAGTTCAGTGGCACTGTGCCTGCCTTACAAGAACAAGGTCCTCAGTTCGATCCCCAGTACCAAAAAACAAACAGACAAAAAAAAAAAAAAGAAAAAACAGCATTGAGAGTCCATCTCAATCCAGAAAGAATGGCTATTATCAAGAAATCAACCAATAACAAATGCTGGGAAGGTTGTGCCAGTAAAGGAACCGTTGTTCACTGTTGGTGAGAATGTAAATTCATGCAACCAATATGGAAGTCAGTGTAGAGATTCCTCAAAAAAACTGAAACTAGAGATTCAATTTGACCCTACTATTGCCCTTCTTGATATTTTTCCAAAAGAGTTAAAAGCATCATACCATAGTGATATGTGCACACCCACATTTATAGCAGCACAGTTTGTAATAGCTAAATCTTGGCCATAGCCCAGATGCCCATCATCGGATGGATGAATAAAGAAAATGTGAGTTTTATATACAATAGAGTACTACTCTGCCATAAAGAAGGATAAACTTGAGACATATTTAGGTAAATGGGTGCACCCTGAAACTGTACTTTCAAGGTAAATATATCAGACACACATGTTTAAATACCACATTGTTTCTCTTGTGAGAAACTAAAAGCACAAATAAAGACCAAAGTGGAGTACAGATATTGGGAAGTAGGAAGAAAATGTTAAAATGCAATGGGAAATAAAGGAAAGGGGAGTGGGGATGGAAGGAAGGGAAAAGAAAAAAAAAGAATAGAGGAAAAATGGAAACAGGTTTTGTAAAGAAGGAGGAGAAGAGGGGTTGAAGGGAGGGGAAGGAAATGAGACTAATTGTTTGTGATGAATGTGATCTTTATGTTTATCAAAAGTATACCAATAAAATTAATTTTTTAAAAAAGATATTAAGTCATGTAGAGAAATACAGAAGAAAAATGATGCTCTCCAACCTGCACTGTATGGGAGAAAATCTATTGCTTGCCTCAGGAAAAGTTGATGATTTTCTCTTGGTTAAAGATATGGAAGGGCCTGGGATGTAGGCCAGCAGCACCACACCTGCCTGGCAAGTACAAGGTCCTGAGTTCAATTCCTGGTACTAGGAGGAAAAAAAAAAAAAAAACAGAATATGAAGAAAACTGTATGTCGAATCCACATAGTCAGTTGGGAATAATCTGCCCTCCTAGAACATGTATTTGGATCTTGAAAGAAAACTTGCCTGGAAATAAATGACACTGTTAAAATTGACCAACAACACACTATAAAGTTTTTGGTCAGAAAATTAAGGAATATATAAACGTGTGTGTGTGTGTGTGCGTGCCTATCCATGAAGATTTTGGTATATTAAAATAATATTAAAAGTCACTCTTCTAAACATTTTGCATACATCAGCTTTTCAATACATTCTTATTTTGCTTGTTAGAAAAATTGAAACACAAAATGGTTGAAATCATAGAAATAACTTGTGACTGAATTGATATTCAAGTACAAGCAGTCTGGTTCAAAGATGAGCACTTTTGACTACTGTGCTGTAGCACCTCTCAGTGTAATAGAAAAAGAAAAAGGGAAAAATTCTGAAAGATGACTTGATAATTACAAATGAGAACTGGGAGATGACTTGATAATAACAAATGAAAACTGGGAATTTTAAACCTTGGTTTGAAATTCTTGAGATAAGATGCACTGTACATTCTAAGAATTGTAAACAATAGAATGTGATTACTATTCAGGCTTAGTGATATAGCCAAAAGAGCTCTGAGGTGTAAGCAGGAGTAAATGAGAAAAATATTTACATAAAAATATGACACTAATACTTTGGAGAACACAGTATGATACTTGTTAAGGATAAATTGTAGAAGTTGAGTCATAACTCATACAAATTTAAAATAGTTCTGTGTCAAAGATTTTCACATATGAATTAAAGAGAGAACTAGAAAGCTGTTAACATCAGTTCATAGAATTCAGAGGACATTGACATATGAATAGTCACAAAGGCTAGAATGAATTCACAAATAAATACAAATCTTAATAAATAGCCATAAGACAATGATTATTTGCTCCTCAGAACAAGATTTATTTGCATTTGTATGGACAGGAATCATAACTTGCATTATTACCAGTGTTCTGCAGCTTATTGAGTTATAAACTAGTAAAAGACAGTGAAAAGAACAGATAATCCTGAGTATACATGTCAAGGTATTCTAGTACTCTTTATAAGCTCAAGATGTTTTTTATCAAAAATATAGCTGTCCTAACTCATTCCTGGAACCTAGCATTACCATGATTCCTAAACAAGACAAAAACCCAACTATAAAAGAAAACCACAGACAGAGTTCTTTAATGAACATAGATGCAGAAATTCTCAACAAGATACTGGCAACAAATCATTAAAAAGATCATACATCATGACCAAGTAGGCTTTGTGCCAGGGATGCAATGATCTTTCAACATATGCAAATCCATAAACGTAATACACCACATAAACAGAAGTAAGGAGACAAGTCACATGTTCATTTCAGTAGACACAAAATAAGCCTTTAACAAAATCCAAGACCTATTCATGATTTAAAAAAAAACTGAAGAAAGTAGGTACAGAAGGACCTTCTCTTGATCTGATAAAAGCCATTTATGACAAAGCCATCACCAAATGAAATTAAATGGGGAAAAAGTGAAAGCTTTCCCTCTAAATACCGCAATAGGACAAGGATATGCACTATCGTCACTCTTTTTCAATATAGTACTCAAAACATTAGCAAGACAAATCAGGCAAGAGAAAGAAATAAAAGGGATTTGTATAGGAAAGAAAAGTCAAAACTCACTTTTTGCAGATTACATGATCCTTTACATAGAAGAACCAAAAAATTCCACTAAAAGATTCTTGGAACTAATAAGCAAATTCAGCAATGTAGCAGGATGCAAAATCAACACTCAAAAATTAATTGTGGTCTTGTATATCAATAATGAAGTCACCAGGAAGTATGTTAGGAAAAAAATACCATTCACAACATCATCAAGAAAAATTAAATATTTAGGGATTAGCCCAAGTTCGGTCCCTGGTACCAAAAAAAAAAAAATGGCCATATTACCAAAACTGACCTATAATTTTTTTTTTTTTGTACCAGGGATCAAACTCAGGACCTTGAGCTTGCGAGGCAGGCGGCAGAACCACTGAACTAAATCCCCAGCCCAAGACATATAGATTTAATGCAATCCCAAACAAAATACCAACATCATAATGTGAAATAGGAAGAAAAGGTCTAAAGGAGTTGGGGAAGTGGGAAGAGTAGGGGAAAGGAAAGAAGGGAAAAGAAAAAATATGAGAAAAGGAAAAAATGGAAACAATCTCTGTAAATAGGGAGGGGTGGAGGGAGTGAAGGAGGGCAGGGAAATGGAGAAAACATAAGAACTAAGATACATCATGTAAAGGTACAAGATCCCAATGATGAATGTAACTGTATTTTACACCTAAAATGTACCAATAAACTTAATTTAAAAATATCAACATCATTCCTTACAGAACTAGAAACAAAATTCATATGGAACCAGGAGAGATGCAGAATACCAAAAGCCATTCTGGTCAACAAAACAAAGCAGGAGGCATCACAGTCCCAGATTGCAAACAACATTACAGAGTTACAGTGATTAAAAAAAAAAAAAAAAAAACCAGCATGACACTGACTCAAAAACAGACATGCAGATCAATGAAACAGAAGACATAGAAACAATCACAGGCACATTAAGTCATCTGATCGTTGACAGGGGCCAAAAACATATGTTGAAGGAAAGATTGTCTATTTAACAAATGGCACTTTGAAAAATGCTTACATTAAGAATCTAAACCCATATCTTTGTGGTGCACCAAAATAAAATCAAAACTGATAAAAGGCTTATATTTTAAAAGAGAAACACTTAATCTGCTGGAAGATAAAATAGGCAAAAGCCTCAAAGCAAAGACACAGGTAAGAACTTTCTCAACAGAACTCCAGTTTTTCAACAAAAACATCAGACATCAACAACATGGGATTATATCAAATTAAAGAGCTGCACAGCAAGGGAAATAACCAACAGAGTGAAGAGACAACCTAAAGAATGAGAAAAAATTTTGCCAAGCTATGCCTCAGACAGAAGACTAATATCCAAAATACAGTATATAAAAACCTCAAGAAAAGCAGATCCTCAAAATAAAAATACCAGTTAAAAAATGAGCATTTGAAATGAATATACACTTCTGAGAAAAATTAAGACTGACAAATACATAGATGAAAACTCTTCAGTTTCTCTGGCCATTAGTGAAATAAAAATTAAAACAACACTGGGATTCCATTATACTCCAGAAAGAATGACTACCATCAAGAAATCAAACCATAACAAATGCTGGTGAGACTCCAGGGCAGGATGGAGAACACACTTCTACATTGTTGGTGGGAATGTAGTACAACCACTTTAGAAATCAATATCTCTATCCCTTAAAAAACTAAACCTAGGAATTTCTTTCAACCTAGCTACTCTCATTCTAGGTATCTTCCTGAAAATGTTAGAGACATATTATAGTGAAATCCACATACTCATGTTTAAAGTAGCACAAATAGTAGCAGTCAACAAATGAATGGATAAAGAACATGTGATATTGCCAGGGATGGTGGCACACATCAGTAATCCTGGCACTTGGGAAGCTGAGGCAGGAGGATCACCATGAGTTCCAGGCCAGCCTGAGCTGCAAAGTGAGTTCAAGGCCAGGCTTAACTACATAGCAAGACCCTGTCTTCCAAAATAAAATTTTAAAAAAGAACATGTGGTATTTATGTATAATGGAGTACTACTCTGCCCTAAAGAAGGTAAATTTTCATCATTTGTAGGAAAATGGATGCACCTTTAGACCATAATGTTAAGTAAAGTAAATCAGACACACAACCTTAAATATTGTATAACTTGTCTTATATGAGAAACCCAAAGTATAAATAATGAGCAAGAGAAAAGATAGACAATAGGAAATGGGCATATCTTTGGTAAATTGAAAAGGGGTCTTTAGATGGAGGGAGGGGTACAGAAGGGCAACAAAAAGAAGGTACATTATACACATGTACCTTCTACTTACAATGAGTGTAATCATGTTCTATAAATACATACTAATAAAGAAATACTAATATATGGATAGAAAGCGTGGGGCTGAGAAGGTAGCTCTGTTTTAGAATGCTTGCCTACAGTGTGAAGCACTGGATTCAATCCCAAAACACACACACACACACACACACACACACACACACACAAAACTGGTATTACTATTTCTGGCTTATTTACACAGGTGTAACAAGAGTATTAATTAGCCATACAGCTTCCTTGAGTTAGTTTTACAAATACTGTATTGAGGCCATAAAATGAACTTCTCTCTGGAAGTTTTTGTAGGGAATATCAGATCTACTTAAATCTCTTTTTTTTTTTTTTTTTTTTTTTGGTACCAGGGATCAAACTTGTGAGGCAGGCAGCGGAACCACTGAGCTAAATCCCTGGCCCTAACTTTCTATTTTTGATATCCATAATTAAGAAAATAAGATATGCTTAAAAATCATTATCATATTTAACCTGCAATACCTGTCATTTGAATGAGTGCCTTTTTTGTCTAGGTTACCAAAATTTAATTTCTACGTGTATGTGACTTTCCTTACCACATGTATCACTGAGATGTTCTATTCTAGGTTCCAGCTCAGTTTTCCTCCAAAGTCTTTATAGATAGTGGCTTTAGGATTATAGCCAGTCTTTTGATTTCAAAGAAGTGGTAAAATCTGATTAGATAAACACGCTTCCCAAATACACACTCTAGCTAAAGCTTTAGTTGTATAATTTTTCTAATTATATTCTGTTAAAAAGGAAGACATTCTCATTAAATCTGTGTAAATAGCTATATTGTCAAGAAAAGTCAAAATAAAAATTTCTGAATTTTGATGGCATCTGAATCATATATTTTAAATCTTTCATTTTAATAGACTCAAATATTATTTTTAAATGCTTCATTTTGGGTTTAAAATTAGAGCTACCAAATTGTATAGGTTATAAAAATCTTTAGAAGAAAAAAATTTCCTAATATATCCAAGAAATAGAACATTTAAAACAACCAACTTCAATGATATTCCAAACAAATAACCAGGAGAAGTAATTTCTACCTTTATTTTTCAGCCATATATACAGTCAATCTTGTATAATTAATTCTCATGCAACTCTGCATTAGTATACCAGTGTACTTTCATGAAGCTTTGCTCCTGAACTAAAAATAGTTTTGGAAATCCAGACTTAGTCCACCATTATGTTTTAAAATGGTAGAAATGGTCAGTTCAGAAGTCTGTACCCATGCATCTATTCTCTGAAAGGACAGTAGTTTGAACTATCTGGCACAGTTCTTTCCATAGAACTTTTGAAACAATCTTCATTGAATATAAATACTCTGGCCTGTAGCTTATAGCTACTGTCAGGCAAGCATGAAAATCTATCTGTAGATGACAGAGTAAATAGCTGTGGTTATTACTATAACCAGCAATATCAAAATGGACAGGAGTAAAATTTCCTGATGAGGAATGGGGGAAATATTTCAAAAGAGTTTTGATAAGTAAGTGCCCTTAGAGTAAAAACCTTATGGACAAAATCCTTGCTTATATGGTCCAATGATTTTTGACAAGGGTGCTAAGACCATTCAATGGGAAGAAACAGTCTTTTCAACAAATTGTGTTGAGAAAATTGTATATTCACATACAAGAGGATGAAGTTGAACCCTTATCTCATATACAAAAATTAACTGCAAAGACCTAATGTAAAAACTAAAGCAGTAGAACTGTTAGAAGAAAATACAGGATAAAAGCCCCCTGACATTAGATCTGGCAGTGGTTTGCCAGATCTGTGCATAGGAAACATAATATAGACAACTTAGAATTCTTGAAAGTGTAAAAACTTTGTGCATCAAATGACTCTCTCAACAGAGTAAAAAGAGCAGCCCACAGAATTGGAGAAAACAGTCATAAATCCTACCTGGTAAGGCATTAATATCCAGAGAATCCCTAAAACACATCAACAACAAAACTCAATTCAAAAATGTGTAAAAAATTTACATAGACTCTTCTCCAAACCAGATATACACAATGACAATAAGGAAATAAAAACATGTTCAACAATATTACTTATCATTAGAAAAATGCAAATCAAAACTACAATGAGACACCACTGCATACCCATTAGGCTACAATCAATCAATCAGTAACAAGCATTGACAAAGTTGTGGAAAAAGTTTAACCCTTGTACACTGTTGATGGGAATGTATAGTGGTGCAGCTGCTTTGGAAGACAATATGGTGATTCCTCACAAAATTAAAAATAGAATTACCATGTGATCCAGCAATTCCACCTCTGGGTTTAGACCCAAAATAATTGAAAGCAAGGTCTTAAGGAAATATTGTTACTTCTGTCTTCATAGCAGCATTATTCACAGTAGTTAAAATTTGGAAGCAAGCCAAATATACAACAACAGATGAATGCATAAGAAAACCGTGGTATATCCATATAGTAGACTATTATTCACCCTTAAAACAGAAATTTTGCAATATTTTACAACATGGATGAACACTGAGGACATTATACTAAGAGTAATAAGCCAATCACGAAAAGACAAATACTGTATCATTCCACTTATTTCAGGTACTTACTAGTCAAAATCATATAGAAAGTAAAATGTGAATTAATATATTTGATTTAGTGATTAGTCTGTATATCAAAATATGTTGTATATGATATGTACATTTTATTTGTCAATTTTGTTAATTTTTTAAAAGTGGAATGGTGTTTGCCAGGGGCTAGAAGGAGGGAAAACTATTGAGGTATTGTCTAAAGAGTATAAAATTTCAGTTTTTCAGAATAAAAAGCGCTATAGAAATCAATGTACAACATCATAAATGAATCAAAACTTTTAACTGTATGGTTTAAATGGTAAAGTTGGCAAATTTTATATTATGTGTATTTTACCACAAACAATTTTTAATTTAAGAATAAGTGACTGATAATTCTCAAAATTTGAATTAGAAATGCCAACAAATGTTGCTATCATTGCTGTAGTTGTTAATAGACTTGTTAGATTGCCTGTTGTTTTTTCCTATTGACTTTTTGAGTAGTATTGTATCAAGTTAAACATTCCTACCCTGAAAATTTGTACGATTACAAAATCCAAAACTTTACTTTTGGAGCGTTTTGGATTAGGAATGCTGAAGCAGTAAAGTCTATGCAAATATTCCAGCATCCAAAAAACTTCAAAATCTGCAGTACCTGTGTTCCCACACATTTCAGATAAGTGAAACTCAACTTGTACTCATTGTGTCTGTATGTATGTTGAATCTATAGTATTTATTACTTGGGTTAATATGTTTTCATATATTGTTCACAAAGCCTACTATCAATAAAGCCATATTTAATAAACCACAGAATACTTTTTCAAATTTGGAAGGCAGTAAGTATTGTGCTTAACATAAACTTTTGAGTCAGTTTCAATTCTGTCAATTATCAGCTGTATTATATTGGGTGAATTGCTTTTCCTTTCTAAGCTCCAATCTCCAAAGTAGCAAAAATAACAATATTAACCCCATTATTACTCATAAGTGTTTGAATATCAAATTAAAAAATGAGGGCCGAGGATTTAGCTCAGTGGCATCATGCCTGCCTTACAAGCACAAGATCCTGAGTTCGATCCCCAGTACAAAAAAAATTTTTTTAATGGATATAAAAAACATTTAACCTAGTACCTAGATCAAAGTAAATATTCACTACTATGAAGTTAATATCTTCACTGATCCTGACTCAATCTTCAAGGGTTAATTCAAACAGTATTCCCTTCACATTTCTTCTCTCCTTTCCTCAACTGAGGAATTCTTTCTTACTATTAAACTTTTAGACACCAGGTGGGGGATTAAGCTCAGTGGTGCCACCACCTGCCTCGCAAGCACAAGGTCCTGAGTTTGATCCCTGGTACAAAAAAAAAAACAACTTTTAGTCATCTTTTAAGCCAAAATGCATGGCTCTTAATTTTCTTTTTTCCTTTTTTTCTCCCAGTATTGGGCACCAAACATAGGGCCTTATCCATGCTAGGCAAGCATTTTACAACTGAGCTATACCACTACCACCTAATCTTGATTCTTAATATTTTACAGGTTTCTGGGAAGATGATTAATGTTATTGACCCATTCCAAAGGCTCATACATACATACATACATAGATTAAGATAGCAAGAAAGGTCCTTTGGATTAAGAACTGTGTCACCTAGGGGCGGGGGATTTAGCTCAGTGGTTCCGCCGCCTTCCTCACAAGTGCAAGGTCTGAGTTTGATCCCTGGTTCAAAAAAAAAAACAAAAAAACTGTGTCACCTAAAGTTTACCTCCTCCATTAAAAACTTTCAATCTCCTCCATTAAGCGTTGCATGAATTCAGTCAATAATTATCTTCCCTTTTGTTTTATATTCATTTATTCATTCATTCTCCAAACATTTATTCTGACACTAGTGTAGATATATCATTCTGCTAGATGCTGTGAGTTTTTAAGTTGACCTGGACCCTGCCTTTGAGGAACTCACAATGGAAAATGTATTCATAAATGAGCTATTTTTATAGTGTATTATGTAACTATTAGTTTTCTCATAAGATGAAAACTATTCTGCTATTCTAAATCCCATTTTAAATCCTATGAATGTTATTGGTAACTTTTTACTTCACTTGATAAATTTCCAGGAACAACCTAGTCTAATCCACCATCATCTTTCACCTTTGTTATTTAAAGAAGTTGGTCTCATCAGTCCCATCCTTGCCTTTATTCAATTCACTCCTCACCTCACAGTCACTGTGAATTTTTAAAACATAAAGTCACATCACTTCTCTACTTGAATTTTAATGTATTTTCAATATATTTAGAATAATACCAAAACTCCTTGAGTTGATCTGCTAGATTCTACAATATCTGGTTTCTCTCTATGCTTCTAGGCCTTCATGCTTCATATGTTTGCTATCTAGACACAATCACAAAGCATGGCTTTGTTTATAAATATGTCATAAATTTGTGTGGATTATTTTGTATCATTAATTTTAACATAAATTCAGATCTTCACATATATTATTAAATTTCATCTTGTTGGATTTACCCCATCAGTCTACTAAGAAGATCTTTTTAAAATCTATACTAGTCATCCAGTATATTACCCCTTTTTTAACTTCTATCACCTGCAGACACATTAAACTTACTTTCATTCAAGTTACTGATAAAACTTCTTTCTAGGCCATTCCACACACCAGCTAAAATCCTGTTCATTCTAATTGCTTAAATAACTGACACACATTTCTCTTCCAGCCTGTTAAAACTCACTGTATTTTGTCCACAAGAATTGTATGCATGGTTTGACAAACACCTTATGAATTAAGATACATACGTTTGACAATTTTGTTTTTTAATATAATTTTTCTTACATGTAACAATAGCCTCTAAAGGATCAGTATCAGAAGCTCTGGGAAGACACATGTTTGCTGCAAGACCCATGTAGATATTGTTAGGAAAAAGAAGGAAAAAAAACAAAAGAACAAGCTCAACAGGACAGGTTTATTTCAAAACAAATCTGAGAGGGACTGCACTGGCACTGAAACTAGACTGGATTGTCTCCCACAGGATATGGGGTCTTTTATAGAGTCTTGGGGGTGGAGGGAACTAGTGAAAGGGGTTGTGGCCTCCTGCTAAGAATAAGGCTTGAAAAAACACAAGTAATGGTTGTCCAAGGATAAGGCTTGGGAAAACTCAGGGAGTAATGGCTGACATTAATGGAGGGCTGATAATGATATGAATCACTGAGTGTAGCTGTGTTGAGGGATGGGTTTAAAGTGATCTCTGTCAGGATGGCTATGGTTGGATTCCTTTAGACATTCTCATATAATCACCCTTTGTTATTGATTCAGATCCTATATTGAATATTGTAATGTCTGTTAGGATTTTTAGAAAATTAAATCTTAAAGGTCTCTAAACAGAGAAATTGCTAGAAAAGGGTATAAATGGCAGACCTGGTACCAGTCTGGGCAAGGACTCCAAAAACCTCTGCCATGAATACTGACAAATTATAACTGTTGAAACTGTACTCCAAGAATACTCCTGTATTCTTGGTTGCTTTGGAAGACTCACTCCAATTATAAGTTTGCTCACCAGCTACCTAAAATTAAATCCAGAGAATTAGACTTGCAACTTTTATGTAAATTTAAATATTTTTAGAACAAAAATTATAAATAATAAAATAACCATTAGATGGAGAAATATATACTCATTTACAAATTTCCTTGTCATCAAATACATATTTGTGTTACTAGTATTGATAACAAGCATGTCAAAATAATACTGCATTCAAAAGGGAAAATAATATTTTGGCTGTGTTTTCTGGTTTTGATAATATGTTCTCTATTTTTAAAAAAAGTATCTGCCCAGCTACTCAACTTAGATTTAGGACAGAAAAGCAATGTAGATACTCAGCACAGTTCCTAGGAAAGTACAGTATATATTCCCATTTCAGTTTTCCATAATGAAAAACTTCTGTTGTTTATTAATTCACAATTGAAATTACATTGCATATCTACAGAGAGTTTGAGATAAACTGAACAAATTGTTTTCTCCGTGCTAGAAGTTGCATAAGATAATAAGGAATACAGATCAGTTTTCTAAAAGTAGAAATAATTGCTTTTAGAAGTGATTTGGCATTTCTCCTCCTCTTTGTGCTGAGTTAACCCACTGCAGATTTTGCTGACTCTTGGTAGATCCTCACTGGACTTCTTGGTAAGCATATGGTTGATCTCTTGATTCCCTTATGTACACTGCCAAATTGCAGTTTTCAGACTTTGCTCTTAACTCCTTATTTCCCCTATTCTCTTCTCTTGTTTCTCATAATATGAAAGATCATCAAGGTTAATGAAATGTCATTACTATTTAAATTTTTCTCTTAATTAACACTTTGTTCCATGTATTTTTCTGTCTCAAAAACAGCTTGTAATACTAAAGTCAGTGGCTGCTTTTACTTTCTCATTATTAAGGAAACAATTACTAATTATCAGATATGTGCAAAACATACTTTTGTTTCCATACCTACCCTTTTATTTCTCTCAGGTTGTTGAATGTATTAACTACTTCCTATTTTTCAAAGTAGTTCATCCTATGGTTTTCATTACTGAATTTTTTTAATTGTGCAAGTAATACACAAGCATGTTTTCCTTGTTAAAAAATAGAATGAAACATGTCTAAGATTAACATCCACGTGGAGCCACCCTCTCATCCCATTCTTATTTATTCCTACACTTCCCCAGAGGAACACTTTCATCATTTTGAAAGATATCCTTCAAAACTTTTTCATACTTTTTGTACAAACATAGGAAATGAAGTAAAACCCTAGCAATTTGAGTTGGGGTTGTATCTCAGTAGTAGAGCCCTTCCCTAGCATGCATGAGGCCCTCGGTTTATTTCTAGCACCAAAGAAAAGCAATATGTAGCAATTTGTAAGGGGGTGTGGGTATGTGTTTAATTAAAAGAGGGGTGAACCTTTCAAGCTGTTTTTAAAATTCATGTAGAATAGTGCCAAAAATAACCAATATACTTGAGCCCAAATGAGAAATATGGAAAAAACTGCTTTACCAAATATCAGGACTTAGTATAATGTTATTAGATTCATTATTGGTATAAGAATGAATACTTAGACAAATGGAACATAATATAAAGCCCAAAACACATATGTATATGGACACTTGCCATATTGCAGTTTATACTGTAGATTGGAAGAGATTCTTTTTAGTAAAAGATACTGGAACCATAGGCTGTCCACATTTTTTAATTAAAATTTACCTCCCTACCTTATGCAGTACACCCAAAATCAATTCCAGTTATATTAAAGCCCAAAATATGAAAAGAAAAACTATGAAATTTTTATAAATTATTTAGGACTAAACATTATTCTGGGTTGAAAAAGGATTCCTTTGAATTTAATTGAAGTAAAATTCACATAAGATAAAATTCACTGGTTATAAAATAATAGAACTTGGCCAGGGATTTAGCTCAGTGGTTTCGCCGCCTGCTCCGCAAGCGCAAGGACCCGCGTTCGATCCCTGGTACCAAAAAAAAAAAAAAGAACTCAGTGGCTTTTAGTACATTTTTACAATATTGTGCAACCATTTCTTTCATCTAATTCCAAAATATTATATCATACCACCAAAAAAAAAAAACTTTGGCCAGTAAGCAATCATTCTCTCTCTCTCTTCCCTATACCCCCAGCACCTGACAACTGTCAGTTGCCTTTCTGACTCCGCTGATTTGCCTCTTCTGGACATTTCATAAAAATGTAGTATATAATATATGGGTTCTTATGTATACCTTATTCCATTTAATAAGTTTTCAAGATTCACCTGTGCTTCAGCATATAGGAGTATTTCCTTTGTGTCTATACAGTATTCTGTTGTATAGATGTATCACATTTTGTTTATCCATTGATGGACATTTGGGTTGTTTCCACTTTTGGGTTATTAAAATAATGCTGCTTTGCTCATTCTTGTAACAGCTTTTGTTTGAATGTATGCTTTTGATTCTCTTGTATACATACCTAAGGTATGTAACTATTGGTCATATGACTGTTCTATGCTTTGCTTTTTAAGGGTGCACTAAACTATTTTCCACTATTTTATATATGCTACAGCAATGTATGAAGCTTATTTTCCTCTACTTTCATCATTTGTTATTCTTTTAAAAATTTATTTTTTTCAGAGTGTGAAGTAGGATCATTGTGGTTTTGATTTGCATTTTCCTAATGACTAAGGGTATTGAACATATTTTCATGTGTTTGTTAGCCATTTGTATATCTTCTTTGGAGAAAGTCTATTCAAATCTTTTGCCCATTTTTAAGTGAGTTGTAAAATTTCTTTATTCTAGATACTATACCTTTATCAAAGATATGATTTGAAATATTCCTGTCATTCTATACTTTGTCTTCATTATCTTGAGGATGTCTTTTGATGTACAACAGTTTTTAATTTTGATAAAATCTGATCTATCTAATTTTCTGCTGTTGCTTATGTTTTTGATGTCCTATTTATGAATTCATTGCCAAAACCAAGGTCATGAAGATTTCCTTCTATATTCTTAGAATTCTATTGTTTTAGCTATTATATTTAAATATTTAATTTTTAAGTTAATTTTTGTATGTGATATGAGTTAAAGTTTAAACTTCATTGTTTTTTAAAGATATATCTGGTTTTATTTGCAGTCACTATAACTTCTTATTGAACAGATTTTCATGATTTATGTATACATTTACATTATTTAATAATCGTGATTTGGGAAAAAAACTTCAGAACTGACTTCTGGTAATATCCTAGCAATCTCAAGTATTGTTCTACGCATGAAAATTCTATACATGATCTTAGCCAAAAGGCTGAGAAGTTAGAGCATAAAAATTCCATAAACATGAAGAACTTCCTATTATATTCATCTTTTTTGATAAAAGGTTTGCAAATTAAAGTCTATAAATTCATGAGTTTGTGTTTTCTTAGAAGCATCAATTTCATTCTTTTGCATTTGAATATCTAATTGTTTTGCAAAATTTTTTGAGAAGGTAATTTTTTCTGGTTTTTTGGCACTTCTCTCAATTAAATTAACTATAAGAGTAAGGTAATACTGCTATTTCTGGACTCTCAATTCTATTCCATTGACCTATGTCTGCTATTATGCTTGTATCACATTGCTTTGATTATATAGCTATGAAATCAATTTTCAAATCAGGAAATATGAGTCTTCCAATGTTATTTTTTTCAAGATTGTCTTAACTAATTGGAGTCCCTTGATTTTCTACATAAATTTTATTGTAAGGTTTTTTCTATTTTTTGCAAAGTGTCTTTGGAATTTGATAGGAATTGGACTGAATCTGTAGATATTTTTGAGTTGTGTTGCCATCTTAACAAAGCTTTCACAGATGACTTTTCAACTCATTCATGTTCCCTTTCTACAGTCTTTTATATTTTTGATGTATAAGTTTTGCATTTGCTTGGTGAAAGTTATTTTGAGTACTTTATTCTCTTTGATGCTATGATAAATAGAACTGTTTTTTAAATTTTCCAGCATTGTTATATATAGGTACGGCTCTAATTTGATTATTGGTTAATCTTGCGGAGTCTGTAGTATTTTACATGCCTATACTCATGTCACCTATGAATAGATATATTTTTACTTCTTCCTTTCTGATTTGAATGTTTTCTATTTCTTTTTCTGACCACATTTGGCATGTGTAGAACTTTTAGTACAATGTTGATTAAAATTAATGGAAGCAGACACCTTCTTCCTGATTTTATAGGAAAGTTTTGAATCTTTACTTCTTAAGTAAGATAATACCTGTGGGTTTTTCATAGTTACTTTATCAAATTGAAAAGTTGCCTTTTTCTACTATTCTACATGTTTTTATCATGAAAAGATGCTTTATTCATAAAGGCTTTCATTTAAGATTTTCCTTCTTTATTATTAATGTGATCTATTACATTGATTTATTTCCTTTTTAAAATGTTATTAGTATATATTTGAAGTACATGAAGTTTATATTCATCCTAGGGTGTAGGTGCATGTACATAACATAGCTTGATTCTTTTTTTAATCCCCTTCTTACCCAACTCCTTCCCTCCATCTAAAATCCCCTTTACCCTTTTTCATTTTTATTGTTACTATTTTAGTTCATGTTTACAACGTGTAATATTTACATTCATTGCGAATATTTGGTAGGTGTAAATAACACATCCTAAATCTTTTTATTTCCCCTTTCCCTCTCTGCTTCCTGCCACTCTCAGACTCCTGGACCCCTTCCCATTTGCAAAAGATGTATCTCCTTGTTTCTTTCTATGAGTCCTTTATTTTGTTCTTTACTTGCGCTTTGCCTTTTACAAATGAGAGAGATCATACTATATTTAAACTTGTGTGTCTGATTAATTTTAGTCAACATTATAGTTTTAAGGTACATTTTTTTACAAATTACTCAGGTTTATCCTTCCTTATGGCAGAATAGTACACCACTATATAAAAATATCACACTTAGGCTGGGAATTTAGCTCAGTGATTCCACCGCCTGCCCCATAAGTGCAAGGACCTGAGTTCAATCCCTGGTGCCAAAAACATAATAATAATAATAATACTTTATCCATTCATCTGTTGATGGACATATAGGCTGCTTCCAAGATTTAGCTACTATGAGTTGTGCTGCTAAAAGCATGGATATACATGAATTGTTGTAATATGATGTCTTTAGCTCTTTTGGGGAAGACCCCTAGAATGAGAATAGCTAGGTCAAATAGAATTTCTAATTTTACTACTTTAGGAAATCTCCATACTGATTTCCATAATAATTGTACTAGTTTACATTCCCACCAACAATGTAGGAGGGTTTCTTTTTTATCCTAGCCATGCCAGCATTTGTTATTCATTGATATCTTGATGATGGCCATTCTTTTTGGTATAAGATGAAATTGTAATTTGCATTTTTCCAATAACCAGAGATATTGCACTTTTTTCATAGGTTTGTTGGTCATTTGTACCTCTTCTGAGAAATGTCTATTCATTTGCCCATTTCTTTTGGGGGGGGGGGGTTTGATTTTTTTTTTTTTTTTTACTTCTTTATATATTCTAGATATTCTCTCCTGACAAGAATTCTTGCTGTTCTGTAGGTTATCTCTTCACACTGATAGTTTCTTTTCCTATAAAGAAGTCTTTTAATACAATATAGTCCCATTTGTTGATTCATGCTGTTATTTCTCATGCAATTGGAATATTGTTCATAAAGTCCTTGTCTGTGCCTACAACTTAAAGAGTTTTTCCTAATTTATCTTCCAGTAGGATAAGTGTTTCTGTTTTAATATTTAGACCACTGATCCATTTTGATATCAGTTTGGTACAGGGTGAGAGATACTAGTGCAGCTTGAATTTTCTGCATATGAATAGCCAGTTTTCCCAGCACCATTTGTCAAAGAGGCTGTCTTTCCTCATATGTTTTTGGCCCCTTTCTTGAAGATCAAATAGCTGAATGTGTTTGGGGATGTTTCTGTATCCTCTGATCTGTTCCAGTAACCCACATGTCTGTTTTTATGCCAATACCATGATGTTTTTATCACTGTAGCTTTGTAATGTAACTTAAAGTCAGGTATTGTGATTATTCCTTTTTTCTTGTTGCTCAGGATTATTTTGCTCTTCAGGGATTCTTCTGATTCAGTATGAGTTTTAAGATTGTTTTCTTTAGTTTTATGAGGAATGCTGTTGGCATTTTGATTGGAATTGTGTTGAATCTGTATATTAGTTTGAGGAGTATGTCCGTTTTGACAATATTAATTCTGCCTATTTAAGAGCAGGGCACATCTCTCCATTTTCCAATATCTTCAGTCTCCTGTACCTTTTTCAGAGTATATGTCATTGTAGAGGTCTTTCACTTCCTTGCTTAGGTTAGTTCCTAGGCTTTCAATTTTTCTTGATGCTATTGCTAATGGTATTGTTTTACTAATTTCCTTCTCATTGAATTCATTATTGATATAGACAGTACTATTGATTTTTATGTGTTGAATTTTTTATCCTACTATATTGCTGAAATTGGTTATTCTAAGAGTTTTTGGAGGAATTCTTTAGGTCTTCTATGTAGGGAATTATGTCATCTGCAAATAATGATAATTTGACTTCTTCCTTTCCCATACATATCCCCTTTATTTCTTTCTCTTGCCTGTTTGCTCTGGCTAATGTTCCAAGTACTATGTTAAACAGAAGTGGTGATAGTGGCCATCCTTGTCTTGTTCCTCACTTTAGGAGGAAATCTTTCAGTTTTTCCCAATGTAACATGATATTGACCATTAGTTTATCATAAACAACTTTTATCTGATTCAGGTAATTTCCTTCTATACCTATGTTCTTCAGGATTTTTATCATGAATCAGTGTTGTATTTTGTCAAAAGCCTTTTCTGCATCTGTTGATAGGGATCATGTGGTTTTTATCCTGGCTTCTGCTTATGTGGTGTATTACATTTAATGATTTGTAAATGTTGAACCATCCTTGCAACTCCGGGATGAAACCCTCTTGATCATTATGTATGAACTTTTTGATGATGTATTGCATTCTGTTTGCCAATACCTTGTTAAAGATTTTTTCAACTGTGCTCATTATGGAGATTTGCCTCTAATTTTCTTTTTTAATTGAGTCTTTGTGTGGTTTTGGGATCAAAGTCACGATGGCTTCTAGAAATGAGTTTGGAAGCACTCTTTCCCTTTTAATTTCATTGAAGAGTTTGAGGAATATTGGTAATATAACATCCTTAAAGATTTTGTAGAATTTAGCAGTGAATCCACCAGGTCCTGAACCTTTTTTAGTTGGTAGGTTTTTTTATTACTGCCTCAATTTCATTGCTTGTTATTGGGTTGTTCAATATTTTTATATCTTCTTGTTTTAGTTTTGGTAATTCATATGACTCTAAAGATCTGTCCATTTCTTCAAGATTTTCCCATTTATTCGAACATAATTTTTCATAATTGTTACTATCTGAATTTCTATGATATATATTGTGATTTTGGCTTTTCATTGATAATTGTGTTGATATGAGTCTTTCTTTCCTTTGGTAAATTTGGCTAAAGGTTTACCTATTTCATTTATTCTGTCAAAGAACCAACTCTTTGATTTGTTGGTTCTCTATATTGGTTTTTTAGTTTCAAATTCATTAATTTCTGCTCTGATCTTTACAGTTGCCTTCCTTAATTTCAGTTTGGGCTTAAATTATTGTTTTTCGCGTATCTTGACGTTCCTCATTAGGTTATTTATTTGAGGTCACTCTTATTTTCCTAATGTGAGCACTGATTGCAGTGAACTTTCCTCTTAGGACTGCTTTCATTATGTCCTATATGTTCTGGTATGTCATACAGGCATTGTCATTTGCTTCCAGAGATTGTTTCATTTCTTACTTGATTTTTTTTCTGTTACTCATTGGGTGTTCAGGAGTGTGTTGTTAATGTTTTAAGTTCTTCTGATTTTCCTGTGGTTTCTTCTGTAGTTGATTTCTATTTTCATTCCACAGTGGTCTGAAACACAGGGTGATTTTGATTTTTTTACATTTGTGTAAACAGGCTTTGTGTACTAGTATGTGGTTTATTTTGGAGAAAGTTCCTTGTGCTGCTGAAAAGAATGTATATTCTGTTGTAATAGGGTAGAATACTATAGATATCTATTAAGTCCACTTTGTTCAAGCACATGGTTCAGCTCTCTGATGTTTATTTATTGATTTTTTTTCTCTGGTTGCTCTGTGTTATTGTGAAAATGGAGTGTTAAGGTCCACCACTATGATTATATTATGGTTTATTTGATCTTTTATGTTCAGCAGTATTTATTTTATGAAGATAGGTGCTCCAGTATTTGCATGTATATTTACAAATGTTATCCCTTTTTTTTTATTCATTAAGTTTATTGGTGCATTTTAGGTATACAATATGATGACATTCATTGTTGGGAATTTGTACCTTTACATGATATATCTTGATTCTTTTTTTTTCCCCCATTCCCCTGCCCTCCCTTCAACCCCTCCACCTCTCCTTATTTACAAAAACTTTGTTTCTGTTTTTTGCTTTTCTTGTATTTATTCCTTTCCCTTCTTTCCTTTCCCCTACCTCTCCTACCTCCCCTTACCCTTTGGATCTTTTCTTCCTATTTCACATTATCTGTTATGCCTTTTGATCTTTATTTACACTTTCAGTTTCTCACACCAGAGAAACTATTTGGTATTTACGCATGTGTGTCCTATTTATTTCACTTAAGAGTATGGCCTCAATGTCTATCCATTTAGCTATAAATGTCTCTAGTTTCTCATTCTTTATGGCTGAGTAGTACTCCATTTTATTAAAAAAAATCCACATCTTTATCCAGTCTCCAGTTGATGGGTAATTGGGCTATTTCTGAGTTTTAGTTGTTACAAACTGTGCCACTATAAACATGGGTCCACATATATCGCTGTGGTATTATTCCTTTAATTCTTTTGGGAAGATAACCAAAAGGGGAATAGCTGGGTCAAATGGGACCTCTAATGCCAGTTTTTGAGGTGTCTCCATACTGATTTCCACAGTGGTTGCACCAGTCTGCACTCCCACCAACAGTAGAGAAGGGTTCCTTTTTCCTCAAAACCCTGCCCACATTTGTTATTGGTTGATTTCTTGAGAGCAGCCATTCTTTCTGGAATGATGTGGAATCTCAGCATTGTTTTCATTTGCATCTCTCAAATGACCAGTGTTGTTTAACATTTTTTCATATGTTTATTTGCTATTTTTCTGCTATTTATAAGTGTTATCTCTTCTTCTTGGATTATTCCCTTAACACATTTATGATGGGGCTTTGTTTAGCTGCCAGACTACTCTGATTTGAATTCAATCATTCCTGTTTGCTTGAATCACTGGTGCTACATGCATGACTATACTATTGGGTGGCTTATATTACTTCTTAGGGGTTCTTTCCTTACAGTTATGCAAAGGCATTGATTTAGCAGACCAGATGTCATCATGTACAGTTCCTTAAGGAAAACATTAAAATGGTATAAAAAATTATAATATAATTAATTTGTGGTAGACCAGTTGTAAATACATATTGTATACACCTAAGTAACGGGTACTTGTAAGACTTTCATGTTAAAATTTAAAGAAAATAGTTATTGATAAGGTATTCATGAATATAAATAAATTTGTTTTCATTTAATGAAATAAATTTATTGGTTACTGTAATAATTTTTGTTGGCATGAATACTATTGATTCATATTTATATTTGGGTGGTAATTATTCAAATTCAAGCAACTAACTAGATTTGCTCCATTTGTAGGTTTTTTATTAATTTTATTAGTAAAGACACCAATAAAAGTTATATCTGTTTGTACCACCAGTAGTATGAGCTGCCCAGTGGGACCAGGACATGCACATACCACCTGAGGTTCAAGCTGGCAGGAACATATTAACTAATATGTAGTAAACTTCTTTTTCTCTTCTGACCATTTTTGGCTTGACATTTACCTTGTCTGAAACTAATATTCCTACCTCTGCTTGTTTTCTGCTTGATGAAATATTGTTTTCAATTCTTTTTTGTCTATGAATATCTTTTTGGTTTAAATGCATTTTTCCCCCCTCGAACTCAGGACCTTGTGCTTGTGAGGCAGGCACAGTGCCACTGAGCTAAATCCCCATCCCTAAATGAATTTCTTGAATGCAACAGACCATTGAATTCTGGTTTTTGATCCAATCTGCCAATCTGTGTCTTTTAATTCGAGAGTTGAAGCTATTACCAATAAGTTATTACTGAGAGGTGTTGATTAAATCCTTACTTTGGACTCTTTCTCTGTTACTTCTTTTTCTTTTCTTTTGTTGTTTGTTTGCTTACTTGCTTATCTGTTACCATTGCTCGATATATTTATTCAGTGTGGATTTTTGTTTTTGCTGATTTCATCATTCCTGTCTAGGATATTGATCAGTATATTCTTAAGTATTCTTAAGTATATTGGTTTGGTATTTGTATATCTCCTAAGTTGTTCTTTTTCATGAAATGT
Source organism: Heterocephalus glaber (assembly GCF_000247695.1). Next base: position 34,147,822 of record NW_004624734.1, on the reverse strand, counting down.
CTTTAATTCTCCATCTATCTGAAGGAATGTTTTGCTGAATGTGTTAATTCTGTTTGAAGTTTTTTTGCTTTTAGGGCTTGAAATACTTCACTGGGAGTTCCTCTGGCCACTAAAGTTTGTGTTGAAAAGCCTGCTGTAATTCTAATGGGTCTACCTTTGTGATTCATTGTTTTTCTTTGGCTGCTTTTAAAATTCTAGTTCTTTTAGACTTTTGGCATTTTTAATTATGATATGTCTTGGCAAGCTGTTTTTGCTTATCATAGTTGGTGTTCTGTAAGTCTTACTTGAATGTTGAACTCTTTTCTCGTATTTGAGAACTTTTCTATTATGATTTTTTGCTTTGTTTTGTTTTTGTTTTGTTTGTTTGTTTTTGAGATAGGGTCTTGCTTTGTAGTACAGGCTAGGCTTAAACTCACTATGTAGCTCAAGTTGGCCTCGAACCCAAGGTGATCCTCCTGCCCCAGCCTTCCAAGTACTGGGATTACAGGTGTGCACCACCATTCCTAGCTTCTCTTATGATTTCTGAAGGCAAATTAATTGTTTCATGTATGTTATCTTCTAGTTTCTCTCTAACTCCAATTAGTCTTAAGTTGGGCTTATGTCATCTAGTAGGTATTGGGTAACTTTTTATTGTTTTTGAGGCTCCTTTAAGGGCTTTGTCATAATTTATCATTTTGTCCTCAGTTTCAGAAACCTTGTCTTCACACTGATTGTTTCTGCAATTTGTGAATTCTATACATTATTTTTTACTTTTATTTTTAAATTTTGCATTAATATTTATGTTTGCTGTATATGATGATTACATTAATTGTGGGGAATTGGTACATGTACATAATACACCTCAGTTCTTCCCCCCTCCTTCCATTTCACCCCGCTTCCTTTTTTGTCAGTATCAGATTCATTTGTCTATACAGTTTTTATTTTAGTCTGGCATTTCTTTCTGATACCTTTTTTTGGATTCTATATCTTTGGTAAAGTCGTCATTTATGTTTTAAACCATTTTGGTCAACTCATCCATCTTTTTTTGTTTGCACCACATCCACATTGGTCATTTTGTATGACAATTCCATAAACTTGAGGTCATGTTCTCTGAACTCCAAATTTCTCTATCTCTTCTTTAAGCAGTTCATAGAGCTCTGCTAGCTGGTGCTTGCTTTCCTCTCCATTTGTGCCTCTCCCCCAAGATCTTCCATGGGAGAGTTGGGGGACGTTGGGAGTCTTTTGTTGCCTTGTGTATTCGTGGTTCTGTGTGTGTATATATCTGCTTTCTGTTGTTGTTTTTTTTTCCTCGTTTTTTGGTGCCGAGAGTTGAGATCTAGTAGGATGAGGAGAGCTTATAATTGATACAAAGATCTTTTCAGTAAGATACTGCCTTCCCATGATATGTTTTCAATCTTTATTTGTCCAGAGATTGTATTTACTCTTATAGCTATTTAATTTAAGTGATTTAGACTCTTTGTTTTCATGAAAAATTACTTCTTGTTATGAACAGCCTAATCAAATTTATTATCAGGGTAGTACAACCCCATTAAATGAGAAAGTATTTCTTCCTTATATTCTGTGGAAAAGTTCGTGAATAATTTATGTTAATTCTTTAAGCCTAGCATGAAATTCCTCAATTAAGCCATCTTATCCTGAGCTTTAACCTGTCATAATTTTTTTTTTATTTCTGGTTCAATCTCATTACTGATCGTACTTATATTCATATTTTCTATGGTTTCTTAAATCTGTTTTCGTAGTTTTTGTGTTTCTAAAATTTTAGCCATTTCATCAAGGTTACCCAGTTTGTTGACAAACTTGATCATATTATCATCTTCTAAACACTTATTTTTGTAAGATCAATAGTAACCTTAATCCTCACTTTCATTTCTTAATTTACTAATTTTAGTCTTCTCTTTTTTCCTTGTTCATTCTACTTAAAGATTTGTCAATTTTGTTATCTTTTTAAATCACCAACTTTGATTTTGTTGGGGCTTTTAATGTCTTTCTGTTCTCTATTTCATTTATCTCCACTCTAATTTTTATCTTTCAAAAATATGTTTTGTGCTTTTTTCTAGTTTTTTAAAAGTAGATACTTTTTAAAGTAAATATTTTTGAAGTAAATATTTATGGTCATTAATTTCTCTAAAGCCTTGTTTTTGTTGCATCCATGAGTTTTGTATGTTTTATTTTCATTCATTACAATTTTTTTCCAATTTACCTTGCCTTTTTCTTTGTCTCATAGGTTGTTTAATAATATGTTTACCCAAGCATGGTGGTACATGCCTATACTGTCCGAAATCATGAGGCTGAGTGAGAAGATCCCTTGAATCTAGGCATTTGAAGCTAGCTAGGACAACATAGCAAGATTCCATCTCAACAGTAAAGTTTAAATAAATAAATAAATAAATAAATAAATAAATAAATAAAACAAGCCCTGGGTTTGATATCCAGCACCACCAAAAAAAATGTGTTTTGTCTTGACATGGTTGTAAATTTCTCAAATTTCTTTTTGATTTTTAATTTTCTGAAACTTATTTTGTGATAACCTAAACCATCCCTGTAGAATAGTCTGTGTTCACTTAAGGAAAAATGTATATTTTTTCTGTTATTGGGAGGAGTATTTCTGTGTGGTTCTTAGGTCTAATTGATTTATCCTTTTGGTTAAGTCTTCTTTTACTGGGTCTTCTGACCAGTTATCCTAACAATTATTGAATGTAGGACATTTAAGTTTCCCAATCTTATTGTTGAATTTTTTCCCTTTTTAACACTATTTTTACTTCATTTATTGGCTTACAATTGTCGTATCTGCTTGATTAACTGATTTTTTTTATCATTATGCAATGTCCTTTTTCTTTGTAACAATTTTGATCTTAGAGTATATTTTCTCGAATATTCCTATAGCCTCTGCAGATTTCTTTTGGTTATGGTTTTGCAAGGAATATAGTACCAATAAATGTTTTTACCTTCAACCTAAGTGTGTTTGGGAGTCTAATGTGAATCGCTTATAAATACCATATAGTTAAATCATGTTTTTTTAACCCATTTTGCCAATTTCTCTCTTTAATTGGATGGTTTAATATATTTATATTTAATGTAATTCATGATCAGAAAGGATTTTTTCTATTTTTATATGTTTTCTTTTTGTCATATCTTTGTCTCTCATTTTCCCCACTACTTTTTTCATAGATATTTTTTAGTGTACTATTTTCGTTCCTCTCATGTCTTTTACCAAATAGTTTATTTTGTTAGTGATTGTCCCAGGGATTACAAGTTACATCTTAGCTAACAATCTAATTTGAATTAATACCAGAATTAGTTTCAATATTATGCAAAAACTTGACTCTATGGCCCTTCCTTATATTACTCTTACAAGTTACATATTTATACATTGCATCCCCATCAATATAGATATATAATTATCATATCATGTAGTATTATTTTAAATTATACATAGGAAAAATGGATTTACAAACCAAAATACACATTTATACTGACCTCTGTTTAAGTGTTAGTTTGTTGTAAAGTCATTTTTTATGAGTAGTACAAACATGTTTGCAGTAAATAATGAATACATTTATCTTAGGAAGGTGGCACATGTACACAAGACATCTAATTATTTTTACCTTTCCTTTTCTCTCTTCCCCTTCCCTCCTCCTCTTGGTCCCTTTCCCACTTGCAAAGAGACCCATTCTGTTCCCCATTATCTATCTTGTTTTTTGATCTGTAAGGTACTCATACTTAGGTTTCTCACATAGGAGAAACCATGTGATATTTAAGCTTGTGTGTCCGATTTATTTCACTTAACACTATTGTCTCAAGGTGCATCTCTTTTCCTACAAATGACTCAAATTTATTCTTTATGGCAGAATAGTACTCCATTGTGTATAATTATCACATTTTCTTTATCCATTTATCTGTTGTTGGTCATATAGGCTGCTTCCATGATTAAGTTAGTGTTGGTTGTACTGCTATAAACATGGGTATGCATGTGTCACTGTATACAAAGTCTTTGATTCTTTCAAGATAATACCTAGTAAGGGAAAAGCTGATTTAAATAGAGTTTCTGTTTTTAGTTTTTAGAGGATCTCCATACTGATTTCCAAAGTAGTTACACTAGTTTTTATTTCCACCAACAATGAAGAAGGTCATTTTTCCCTGCAGCCTCAGCAGCATTTGTTATTATTTGATTTCTTTATGATAGCCATTCTTTCTGGAGTAAGATATAATCCCAGTATTGTTTTAATTTGCATTTCTCTAAGAACCAGAGATGGTGACCACTTTTTCAAGTGTTCATTGACCATTTGTACTTTTTCTAAGAAGTATCTGTTGATTTCAGTTGTCTATTTTTTTATTCAGGTCTTTTTCTTGGGGGAGTCTACTTTTTTTAAGGTCTTCATATATACTAGATAATAGTCTTCTGTCTGAAAAGTAACTAGCAAAAATAATTTCCCTATTCTATAACTTGTCTCTTTGTTCTATTGGTTGTTTCTTTTGCTGTGCAGAAGCTTTTTAATTTGATATAATCCCATTTGTTGGCTCCGGATGTTATTTGTTATGCAGTTGGAGTTCTGTTCAGAAAATCCTTGCCTGTGCCTATATCTTCAAGAGTTTTACCTGTTTTATCGTCTAGCAGATTGTTTCTGTTTTAATATCTGGGTCTTTGATCAATTTTGATTTTATTTTAGTGCATGGTGAGTGATAGATTCAATTTTCTGCATGTATGTAGCCAGTTTTCCCAGCACAATTTGTTATAGTCTCTTTCCTCCAGCATGTGTTTTTGGCTCCTTTGTCAAAACCCAGATGGCTAAATGTGTCTGAGGTTGTTTCTATATCCTCTTTTCTGTTCCATTGATCCACATGTCAGTTTTGTTTTTATTTTTGTTTTTTGTTGTTTTATTCTGGTTTGATTTGGTTTTCTTTACCAGTACCATGCAGTTTTTATATCACTGTAAATTTGTAGTATAACTTGAAGTCTGGGATTGCGATACTTTCCACTTTGCTCTGCTTGCCCAGGATTGCTTTTGCTATTCTGAGTGTCTTCTTCTTCCATATAAATTTTAGAAATGTTTTTTTCTAGTTTTGTAAGGTCTTTACTCCACCATTTTTACTCTTCCCTGAAGTCTTTTAAATGATTAGTTTATAACTGTAAGTCATGATCCCAATGACTCTTTTACCTCCTGCTGCTGGCTCACCAAGAGAAAGTGTCACTGGACATAATTATATTCACCTATATAGAATACTTTACCTATGCAGAATTTTTTATTTCCTCATCTGAATTCCAATTACTGCCTAATATCCTCTCATTTTGGCCTAAAGGACTTGCATTTTGGTTTTTTGTTAGACAGGTCCATGAGCAGTAGCTCTCTCTTTTTTTATTTATCTTGGAATCTTAATTTTTTTCCTTTAGTTTTATAAGCATATTTTGACCAGTTAGAGAATTCTTGGTTGACACATTTTCACTTTCAGAATTTTGAATAGCCTTCTGAGTCTAATGGTTTCAGTGAACGTGACTGGGAAATCAGCAGTTAAATGTTTGGTGACCAGACATTTAACTTGGTTAGTTTTGACAGTTTGATCATAATATGCCAATCATTTTTAGTTACTCTTCTTGAAGTTATTGAGTGTTTGTGTTCAATAATGTCTTTCATTAAATTTGGGAAATTTTTAGACATTATTTCTTCAGACAATCTCTTTGCCTCTTTCCTTTTCTTCTGGGACCACCATCTTTGTAGACTGAATTTTGTCCCACAGTGTTTTTTTATGTCCTGAGTTGTTATTTTTGTTTTTTGCTTTTTTTTTCCTTTTGGCATTTGTTTTTTTCTGCTCCTTAGACTAGATAATCTCCATTGACTTGTTTTCAATTTCAGTAATTCTTCTGCTGGCTCAGTTCTACTGCTGAACCCCACTAGTAGATTTTTTTCAATTCATTCGTAATTTTCAACTTCAGAATGTCTATTTGGATCATTCAACAATAAAAAGAATGAAATCTTATCATTTACAGAAAAATTGATGCAACTGGAAATCATTATGGTAAATGAAATAAGATAGGCACCAAAAGACAAATATCACATGATCTCACTTATATGTATTATCTAAAAAAGTTGAACTCATAGAAGTTGAGAGTAGAATGTTGGTTACCAAAGGCTAAGGAAAGGAACTAGGAAAATGTTAATCATTGAGTAATAAATTACTATTAGGAGCAAGAAGCTGTGGTGTGTTATTACACAATAAGGTGACTATAGACACCAACAATGTAAAACAAAAAAGATGGAAGGATTTTGAAAGTTTTCATCATAAAGAAATGATACATATTTGAGATAGATATGTTTAACCTCATTTAAATATTCTGTAAGATAAACAGATGTCAAAACAACACATGGTACCCTATATAAATACATGATTTTTATGTTTTTATATATGAGTTTAAATTTTTTAGTGTTTATTTATTAATTTTTATTAGTTCATGTTACTTATATGGAATAATGGCTTTCATTTTGGAATATTTGTACATACATATAACACCCTTTAATCATTTCTACCCAGACTTACCTTCTCACTCTTTTCCTCCTCCCTGATTTCCTTCCCATTCTCTAATAGTCTCCCTTTTACTTTCTTGTTATCTCTTTTTTCTATAGATTCCGCATATAGGAGAAAACATATGATATTTATCTGAGTTCAGCTTATTTCACATAACACAATGGTCTCCAGTTCCAACACCATTATCCTTCAAATGACATTTGTTCTTTATAGCTTATTAATACTCCATTGTGTATATATGCCTTTGAGAGCACCTACACTCTTTCCATTGTTTAGCTTTTGTGCATTGTGCATCATTACACATTAGTGTGCAGGTGTCTCTATTGTATACTTTAATTTGGGGAGTATATACTGAGGAATGGTATAGTAGGATCTTATGGTAGCTCTGTTTTAGTTTTTTTGAGGGACCTACAAACTGATTTCCATACTTGCCATTCTAATTTACATTCCCACCAGTAGTGTAAGTGTTCCTTTTTCCTCACATCCTCATTAGCATTTTTTTGTATTCTTGAGGATACTCATTCTGACAGATGAATTGGAATCTCAATGTAGGTTTGTTTGTTTATTTGTTTTTTGTTTTTGTACCAGGGATTGAACTCAGGACCTTGCAAGGCAGGTGTGGTGCCGCTGAGCTAAATCCCCAGCCCTCAGTGTAGTTTTGATTTGCATTTTCCTGATCATTATTTTTCATTGGTCACTTGTACTTCTTTTAAGAAGTGTGTGATCAGTTCATTTTCACATTTATTAATTGGGTTACTTCGTTTTTTGATATTGAGTTTTTTGAGTTCTTCATATATTCTGGCTATTAATCCTCTTTCAGAAGAATAGCTGAAAAAGATTTCCTCCCATTCCATAGGCTGTCTCGTTGCTCTGTTAATCATTTTCTTCACTCTATAGAAGCCTTTTAATTTGCTGCAATCCTATTTCTCAATTCTTGCTATTATTTCCTATATTATTGGAGTCCTATTCAGGAAGTCATTGCCTCTTCCTATGTCTTAAAGTGTTTCCCCTGTGTTTTCTTCTAGCAGTTTCAGTTGTAGGTCTTATACTTAAGTTTTTGATACATTTTGAATTGATTTTTTACATGGTAAAAGATAGGGATCTAGTTTCAGTCTTCTGTGTATAAATACCTAGTTTTTCCAGCACCACTTGTTAAAGAGGATTTTTCTCCAGTGTATGTTTTTGGTACTGTTGTCAGGAATCAGATGGCTGTAGCTACATAGATTTGTTTCTGTGTTCTATTCTACTTCATTGGTCTGTGTATCTGTCGTTATGCTAGTACCTAGGTATTTCTTGGGTATTTTATAAAAGCTATTGTGAATGGAATTGTTTTCCTGATTTGTTTCTCAGTGGTTTCATTATTGGTGTATAGAAAATCTATAGTTTTTTTATATGATTTTGAATCCTGACACTTCTTGGTCTTCTTCGAAAAGATCATATCCTCTGAAAACAGATAATCTGACTGCCTCATTCTTATTTATATTCCATGTATCTCTTTCCACTCCCTAATTTCTCTAGCTAAAGTTTCAAATACTGTGACAAACTAGAGTGGTAAGAGTAGACATCCTTGCTTCATTTCTTATTTTAGAAGAATGCTTTCAATTTTTCTGAATTCAGTGTTATGTTGGCTGTGTTTTCATCATATATAGCTGTGATTATATTGAGGTAAGTTTTTTTTATAGTACCTAGTTTCATCACAGCTAACATGAAGAGATTTTAAATTTGGTGAAGGCTTTTTCTGCATCTGTGAGATCATTTGATCATATGATTTGTGTCCTTGATTCTATTTATGTAGTTCATTGCATTTCTTGATTGGCATATGTTGAACCATTATTACATTGCTGGAGTGAAACCAACTCAAAATGGTGTGTGATCTTTTTTTTAATGTGTTATTAAATTCTGTTTTCAAGAATTTTGGCATCTAAGTTCATCATGGATATCACTCTATAGTTTTCTTCTTTTGTTGATTCTTTATCCATTTTTGGTACCGGGATAACAATGGCTTTATGGAATATTTGAATGTGTTCTTTCTCTTTCTATATCATGGAATAGTTTGAGAAGCATTGATATTCTTTAAAGTTCTAGTAAAATTCAGCAGTGAATCTGTCTGGTTCTAGCCATCTCTTTTATTACTGCTTCAGTCTCATTACTTGTTACTGATCTGTTTAGGTTTTTATATCCCCATGGTTCAATTTTATTAAGTCATATGTGTCTAGAGATTTATCCTTTTCTTCTAGATCTTCTAATTTATTGCAATATATTTCATAATAATCCTATGAATTTCAGTATTAACTTTTATTAATACTCCCTTTCTTGTCTCTGCTTTTGTCTCTTTCTTTTGCTTAGTTCAGCTAAGGTTTTTTTGTTTTTTGTTTTTGTTTTTTTGGTACCGGGGATCGAACTCGGGACCTTGCCCTTGCAAGGCATTGGCAGAACCACTGAGTTAAATCCCCAGCCCTAGTTTAGCTAAGGTTTTATCAATCTTGTTTATTTTTTCAGAGACCCATGATCCTTTGTGTCTTTCTTTTAGTCTCTGTTTCATTAATTTCAGCTCTAATTTTTATTATTTTTCCCCTTATTAGTTTTATATTTTGTTTTCTATTGTGTCTATAAGACCTTAAAAATGCATCATTAGATTAGTTTCACCTCTGATTTCTTCAGCAAATCACTGATCATTCAAAGTGCATTGTTCCATCTTCATGTGTTTGTGTAGTTCCTAAAGTATCTCTTGATAGTTATATCCAGTTTTATCTAATGTTATGCATGGATTTGTTTCAGGGTTTTTTGTTATAAGTGGCTTTATGGCCTAAAGTACGATCCATTTTGAAGAAAGTTCCCTGATCTGCTGTAAAGACTGTATTCTGTTGTTGTTGGATGGAATACTCTAATTCTGCTGTTGCTTTGTTGATTTTGTCTGGATGATCTATTTGTGAAGGTTGGGTATTGAAGTTACCCTTTATGATTGTATTGGGGCTTACCTGTTCCATTAAGTTAAGCATTGTTTGTGTAATGAAATTGAGTGTGCCACCATGTGTAAAACTGGGTGTATATATATTTATGATTGTTATTTCTTTTTGGTGGACTGTTGCCTTTACTAGTAATATCCTACTTTGTTTCTTCTGACTCATTTTGGCTTGAAGTCTGCTCTGTCAGATGCTGAGTGTAGCTACTTCTGCTTGCTTTCAAATTTGATTTGCATGGAATATTGTTTTCCATCCTTTTACTTCCAATCTGTATATATCTTTGTCAGTGAGGTGTGTTTCCTGCAAGCGGCAATGTATTGGGTATTATTTTTTAATACAATCTGCTAGTCTGGGTCTTTTAATTGGAGAATTAAGACCATTTATATTCATGGTTATTAGTATACATACTGATTGCTATCATTTTGTTATTTTTCTAGTGTTTGATTCTTTCACAATAATCATTTGCTTGTCTACTGTTCTTCAGTATGTACTGTTTCTTTACATATCTTTCCCAGTGCAACCTCTGTGACTATAAATTCTGTTAATTTCTCTTTATCTTGGAAAGTCTTAATTTCTCCTTTGATTCTGAAGGATGGCTTCATTTTATATAATAATCTAAGTTGGCAGTTATTTTCTTTCAGGGCTTGACATATAATATTCCATGCCCTCCTGGCCTTTAGAGTTTCTGCTGAGAAATCTGCTGTTATTTGATGGGTTTGCCTTTATAAGTGACTTGGCATTTCTCTCATACAGACTTAAATTATATTTCTTTTTTCTGCACTTTTGACATATAGACATTACCTTTTGCAGTGTACTTCATTATAACTATTCTGGGTTTGAAATAGTAGCAAAAACACAGTTTCATCATGGCAGTGCATTCTAGCATAAGAAATAGTCATTGATCAGCTATCACACTTGTAAATGTTGTAGAAATGTGGCCATTGCTATAAATGAGAGGGACTCAACGTCATGTGTGCTATAAAAGGGGAATTTAACCTTTCTAATACATGACCTGTTTTAGTAAACAAAGTGGCAAGAAATAGCTCCTGTAAAGAGCACCATCTTTATTTCTTGAAACTATCACAATCCATTGTTCAAATGTACTGCCAAATGCAGAAATTTTTTTTCAAAATGTCCATTATTTGTCATCCTACTTATCTATTCCATTTATAAGTCTCATAAAATATCAAACACCGAAATGGTGGCAATATTATGAGTATTTAGGATGTTAGTGTAAAAACTAAGTAAAAGAATCTTCTTTGAAAATAGTGTTATATACTTTATGAGAAGGAAATTGATGCAAAATATCAGGAGTACTTTTCTAGTCACCAAATCTGCCTATTTCTTCCTTCTTTACTTGTACTAACTGATATTTGTTAATAGTTTGTTCCTTTGTGATTTGAGTTTCAAGTCTTGTGCACAGAGCTGCAGAAGTAGCTCAGTGATTGACCACTTGCCTGAATGCATGAGGCCCTACATTTGATCTACAGCACCACGTAAAAAGTTTTATACACAAAACTTGAAAGTGATTAAGTTTCCATTCTTAGAATAATAGACCTGTGCCTATTAGTGCTAGCTCAAAATGTGAAATAAATTATACATAGCCTAAAATAATAAATTTTGTAATAACATAAATATTAATATTTAAAATATTCTACATTATTGTCCTAATATTTGTCTACTGTTAAAATGGTGATACTCAATTATGTCAGACTTTACAATATTGATAAGTGTAATATAATAGCCATCATTAAATATTTACTATTTCAAAATACTAAATAATTGATGTACATTATTTACTTAAGCTTCACAGTAAGTATCATGGTTATTTTTCTCATTGCTGAAACACAATACCTGACACCCACAAGTTGAAGAAAGGTTTATTTTGGGTCACAGTTTGTAGAAGTTTCAGTCCATAATTGGCTGGCTCCAAGGCCAGGGTGGCGTTGCAGAGGGGCATCACAGAGGAGAAACAGTTCATGGCATGGCAGACTGAACGCAGCAAGCAGTAGCAGCCTGCCTTCTTTCTGTACCTTTATATTCTGTCCAGGCTACAACTATATTGATTGGTGCCATCTACACCCAGGGTGGGAGTTCCATTATTCACACCCTTAATCTTAGTATCACACCCTTAATCCACATCCACACACCCCAAATCTAGCCACCTCCAAAAATCCTCACCTATGACCACCTGAGGCTTTGGAGAGACATCTAGATTCAAGCCATAGCAGTAAACCAATGAGGCAAATATCATCCTCATTTTTCACATAAAAGAGATGGAAATTAAAATGATATATTCATCACAGTCTTAGCAAAAGTGAGATATCACATTTAATGAATAATTTAAAAGACTTTATAATGGCTTATCATGTTTCCAAAGGTCTGGGTTGAATTTTGGGGAAACAGCAAAGTATCATGGACTACCAAGGAATTAGTAACAGTGAACTATTAATGTTCCTAGCCCTAATGTGGCAAAGGAAATCAAGATAATTCCAGGGAATCTATTAAAATCTATAAAGAGAACTGGTATAAATAAGGTGCTGTAATCTTGAGTTGAGAGACATAGCTAACCTATGTTGACCTCGTAGAGAGGGAACCAAACAAAAAAATTGCGGATCTTATTCTCTTCTCACCCTCAATCTTCTGCCATTGCCACCCACTGACTAAACCCAAGAAATACAAAATTGCTTGTTGATGCTGTCTATACAGGTCAATTAGAAGCAGAGAGGGTGAAGAATGTTGGAAAATGAATCTGAAAAGAAAGTGGAAAATATCTAGGAATTAAATATCTTGCTCAAGATTTCAAATTATTAAATAACAGAGCCAGTTTATAAATGATACACTTTACTGCTAACGACATTGCTGTACTACTTCTCATATAATGTTTTCTGACATATTTTAAATTTGAAATTATCCTGTTGCAAATTTGGGGATATGTTTATACCTAACAGTAATTGATATCCACTACATGAGAGTGAACAGCAAAGAATGCCAAAAACTAAAAGTAGATGTGGGTATTGATTTTATATATTGTTGATACTTTCAGAACTACATTGAACTGTAGTTGTTCCCCTTGTTCAGATTCCAGACTCCATCATTTCTCGTGGTGTTCAGGTGCTCCCACGAGACACAGCCTCACTCAGCACTACTCCTTCAGAATCGCCTCGTGCTCAAGCTACATCTCGCCTTTCTACAGCTTCCTGCCCAACACCAAAAGTAAGTATAGTTCTTTGATACCTTATACCTGCTGTACTATAAAACCTGAGAAAACTAACCAGTATTTCCTGCTGCTTGTCAAGGTTAGATTGCATGCAAGATACTATGAAATAGAAATGTAATGCCACCCATTATTTCATAAACTGTCATATTAGGCCACTTGTAGGGCAATAGAAATTTCATGTAAAATGTCTGCTATATTACAGCTAAAGGTATCACTTTATATAGCTCCTTTTTCTTTGTTGTAGACCTGTGATTTTTTTTGTAATACATTTATCAGTATAAAGTTATATTTTTATCTCAAGGATAAATGTGGTTTGGGCCAGTAATCTGCAAGGTGAATGAAATACTGTCACCAAAAGTATTTTTTTTAACTTGTCCAGGCTGGGATAGCTCCCTGCTCTAGTATCATTCCAAATTTTTTCAAACATACTCAACTTGGAATATTGCTGCCTAATATTTGGAAACAAATCTAAATTTATTAGAAAGTTTTAATGCCAACCTTTGGAGTAAGGAGGGAGTTTCTTAGACTTAATTTTTTATATGTCTCAAATTGCAGTGGGAGAAAGATTAGACAATTTATTTGCTGCCTCATATCTTTGTGTGTATGACAAATTAGCAGACTTAGTAATGCTGTGACTACTTCTCTTTGGATTGTTCCTTCTCTGGTTAAGTTAGTTATTTGTGCTTTCAAGTTCTCTATGTGATGGATCCAATATAGTATCAAAAGACTATTAGTAAAATTATTTCTTGTTTAATAACATATGGTATTAGTTATCAGGCTACATATTAAATCTCTTCTAAGGATCTGACAATTAATTTTTCAAACTGTAGCTCTTTCCCCCATCATCAATTTTTAGGGCTTGTGTATCTGCCTTCATCAATTCTAACTCTATCAGTTTTATGAATGTTATAATTGCATTTGACTAGAAGTGATCTCATATAGATCTTGATTTCAGTAGTACAGTTTGTTTTGCGTTACATGATACAACCTTCTCAGCAAAGTCTTCATGTTACTGTTGTAAAGCATTGTTTTTTAGTTGTGTCAAAAATAAATGATACTGATTTTATCATTCAAAAAACTCGGGTTGTAAATCTTCAATGAAGAAAAATTGCAAGAACATTCTAGATATAAAATATATGCCATTTGGGTGCCAGGTTTGGAGGAGAATAAATGGCTTGTCTTGAGATTTTTTTCTTAGATAACATTTAGATGTCCAAATTGAGAATGAATTTAAATAAAACACTGTATTTGTATTTAGGAATAAAACTGTATTCTTTTCAGAATATTTTTACCAGTACTAGATTATACATCCTAAAGATAAAATTATTGCCTCTATATAATTTCTAAGTAAACATTAAATGCTGAATTAGAATTCTAATATAATGAAAGAAACTAGTTTGAATACTAATAATTTAAAAGGAATAAAGGAAGTTAATCTGTCTACTAAAAAAGTTATAAATTATAAGACTGCTTTCTTGAATATTAGCCAGGTACACTTATTTATAAGTGTTTTAACACGAGTGACAGATACATCTTCTGTCTTCATGGCACTTACAGTTTAGTCAAAGGTATATTAAAATAAGCATGAAGATGAAGATTTAATAACTATAATGTACAACAAGTTACAATTATAAATTGAAATACACACCAAGAAGAAACAAAATGTATAGCAGGAAAACCTCATTTAGAGAGAGTGAGGTGGCACCATCAAAGAAGATAGTGGCATAGAGGATGGCTAGAATCAAACATGAGCTTTTGTGCTGTGTGGAGATTTTACGAATTATATTCAGCAGTAATGGCCACTTTAAAAGCACTTGTCAGCAGTCAGAAATTCTCAGGGTAAAACTTTCTATTAGTGTATGATTAGTCTTAATTCGGTAGCTTCAGTATCCATTTCCAAATATCAGTTCTTTTCATTTTAAATCATGAATCTACTCAATCAGATTTCAGGGCCATAGATTTTAACACTTACCTCTGTTCTAGGTGAGTTATTTATTTTAATTTTTGTAAGCATAAAATTTGGGGGCAGAAAAGTAGTCAAAGTGGTTCTCATTTAAAATATTGGGTGGGTGATGACATTGTATTAAGGACTAAAAGAGAAGCAGCAAGTTTTCATTTTAGGTAATAACATTTTGATTGTGAATGTTTTCAACCTGAGGTATGTGTGAGACATTAAAAAATGACACACAACACAAAATTAGAAATAGAATCTAAGTTTGACATTCTTACCTTTACTGCATCTTGGTTGTAATATTTATAGTTTAATAGATATTAGTTTTTCCCAACCCCCATTGAAATTCATTTTGTATATTTCAGAGCAAGCATGCAGAGTCTCTCATGTACACAACTATATGTGCAAATGAAATGAATTTTCTTTGCATCAGAAATACCATGTAGCCTTGAATGAGCTGCATTTGAAAGAGAACTTAACTTGAAATAGAAGACCTGGATTTAAATGCTTGTTTCTCCACTTAATAACCACAGAACATTAGGCAAATTGCTTAATATTTCTAAGCTTTGTATCTATTATGAAACCAAAAATCCTGTTTCCTTAACAAGTTTATTAATCTTTCCCTAGTAGTAAGAAAGCAAATGTGAACAAATAAACATTGACTCCAGGCTAGGCAGTATGGTGCATACCTGTAATCCCATCACTCTGGAGGCTGAGCCAGGAGAATTGCCATGAGTTTGAGGCCAGCCTGGGGTTCGTAGTGAGTTCAAGGCTGGGCTACAGGCTGAACTGCACAGCGAGATCCTGTCTCAGAAAAACTTGAAAAAAAACAAGACATTGACACTTGCCTTAATAAGCAGATAAAATAGGCAACTACAGATTATAATAAAGTATAATTAAATGTCACAATTGATCACCAAAGATACAGAATATTATGGGAATAATATTCAGAAACACTTAACTAAATCTTTATAGAATCTCAAAATAGAGGGTATAGGGCATAGCTCAGTGGTAGACCACTTGCTTAGCATGTGTGAGGCCCTGGCCATGATCCCCAGGACCACTACCACCTCCAAAAAAATTGAAATTTAGAATGGTTAAATAACCAAGTAATGATTCAAAACTAACAGTCCCAATCTTTTGTGGTTTTGTTTTTTTTTTTGTACCGGGGATCAAACTCAGGTCCTTGCACTTGTGCAGCAGGCAGCGAAACCACTGAGCTAAATCCCCGGGCCAAAAATGCAGTGGAATACTTGTTGAGATGATTCCCTATGATTTTTTTGTTTTTTGGGCGGGTACCAGGTATCGAACTTGGAACCTTGCACTTGGCAGGCAGGCACCAGAACCACTGAGCTAAATCCCTGGCCCCAACAGTCCCAATCTTTTCCTCTGTAGCTTTTATTATCAGACAGTATTAAGCAAAAGAGTTACTGTCCATTTGCATGTATGTATTTATATTAAGCATTATTTTGGATTAACATTTTATATACATACTGCAATATAATGTACTAAATTGTGCTTTGATTCGTTAGGATTCTCCAACTATAATAAGAACAAGTTCTATCTATAAAGTATACTTAAGTTCTGTCATCACAATATAATGAAGATAACCATGTATTATATTTTCTAACCAATTCCTTACAGAGTGGCATTTTCTCCAGCAAATATTTATTTGCTGAGTAACATATTTCATTGTATATAGATAAAATGTCACTTTTTCTTTTATATCAGACATTTTCTTTCATCAAATTTTGACTGAAATGATGAATTATTTTCACTTCTATTGATTTATAGAAAATTTTTCTAAATTTTGAAGAAATTTTTCGAGAACAAACTTGGAATTTTAGTCTTTTGTTGCCCTAAATAAAATACAGTAATGCCAACAAAATGGCATGTAGATTCTCTTTAAAAGACTGTAGGCAACATCTTAAGTTCTAAAATGATGGTAATCTTCCAAGAAAGATTTCCTGAAAGAATAATTATAACAGATGACTTCTCTTTTAAAAATGTTTCCCTCAGTACTGGGAATTGAATCCAGGACCTTCACATTGAGCTACATCCCCCACCTTTTTTTTTTTTGAGACAGGTTCTCACTAAATTGCTAGGTTGCCCAGCCTGGGCTTGAACTTTTGATCCTCCTGCCTCAATCTCAAGGTACTAACTGGCACAGGAAAATTATTTTCTACTATTTTTTAAGAGCCTAAACAAAATCAGAATACTGTACTAACCAGCAGGTTTCTTTGCGTTTGTCTTTATGTCAACATTGGCATATTAAGCTGTTCAGCTGTTAATGACATTATAGAAATTTATTGGTTCTACATGTAGAATTGACAAACAAAAAGATTGAAAACCATTGAAATATAGAAATCAAAAATACATCCTCTGAATAACAACCAAAATACTCATTTTCTTTTCTGAAAAGTTAACTACGCCATCTAGGGGATGTTGAATAATAATTATCTCACTGTTTTCAGTCAAATCTAACAGTTCTCAAACTGTTCTCAAGACTCCTTTGTACTTTTAAATATTATTAAGAATTCCAGGTACCTACTGTTAATGTGGGTTGTATCTAGCAATGTTAACTGGAATAGAAGTACTGAAAATAATATATAAAATTTATTTATTTATGATTTTAAAATAATAAAGCCTTCACATGTTAACATAATACGTTTTTATAAAAAAGCTAGAATATTTTCAAAACCCCCCAAAAAATCTACTAGAAAGAATGGTGTTATTTTATATTTTTTCAAATACATGTTGATGGATGGCTGGTTTAATAAAAGAGAAGTATATGTTCACATGTGCCCCTGCTTGTTTTATCAAAGAATATGAAGAAACAAACTCACCTTGTAGTCAGAAAAGAATGTACTATTTTATTATCATTTGCAGATAATTGTGAATTTTTTTAATACTACACCAAAAATTCACAACTGTTAGTCAAAATGTAAAAGGTTATTTGAAGCATGAACTCTGAAGCCTTGTCTAGGAAATGGTTAGTACAATGGTGAAATCTGAAAGTGTGTCTAGGGCCATTCCATACCCTAATACATTAAAATCAATTGATCTGTCGCCCACTTTGAATGAATCTTTTACCTAAGCATTATTCTGGAACATATCTTAGTCATTTGGAAAGTAAAAGCTCTTCCAAATGTTGACATACTGTCTTATATCAAAAAAAAATCATCTTTAATAATATAACCACCCAGCTATGTAAAAATTCATGGAAGTGTTCGAACCTCTCAAGCTCACAGTAGTAGATACACATTTTCTACAATTCTAATATTTGCTTTAAAACTACAATTTTATCATCTACAAGAAAGCAACAAATAATGTCAGTCTTGCTTAAATTGACTGGCTCATTGTATTCATTATTAAGAAAATGTTTACCAAACATTTAAATGTGAATAATCATGGTTTATCAGTTACAGTTTTATTCTTTCAAGTAAAATGATGTTCTGTACAAAAACTGGCTGGTTCAGTTTATAACTTAATTGCTTATGTGCTTTATCTTGAGACAGCCATCCTTTGGTGTGCAGCAGAAATATTTTACTCATACTTCTCATTTTGTCATACTCAAGAGTCAAGTTTTAATTAGTTTATTTAAGTACATACTTATACTGTTTTGTCCAGGACAATATTTAATGAAACCAGATTTTTTTAAAAGCTATTAGTACATTAAAGTGAATAATGTAATGACTATTCATAATATTTGGATACATTTCCTTGATTTGCACCAAGTTATCAATCCACCATTGCATTTGTACCATCAGTGAAAATGTCAAAATAGCAAAAAAGGCAAATAATGTCTACATACAATTAGTAAGTTAATTTTGACCTTGTAGATCATGAAAGGATCTCAAGGACCCTCATGGGTTCTCAGACTACACTTAAAGAAGCAGCGGTATAATCAAAAAGAAAACTGGTACATATTTCTTAGAAATATTCAGGGTCAAAATGATGTATGTTGAATCTTATTTTCTCATATTTGCTTAGAGACAATGTTACAATGATATTTTCAGTCCAAGAGATCTGATCCTTTAGGTAAATTTCTTTAATACTATACTTAAGTATTATAAGTAATTTTTTTCGGACTCTAATTGATTCTTGGTCAAGGAATAGTTATTCTATGAATCAAATGAGATAAGATTTCATGAAATTTTTTGAAGCTCTAAGGTAAAAACTAATTTCCAGCTAACTCCATTCATTTTCAGTGTGATGCTACTTCTACATGTAGGTAACAACTATTGTTTCCCCAGAATATCCAGAATACTAATTGGTACACACAAAGGCCTCTTTTAAGTAATGATAATAATCTAGTTGTTGGCAGATAATTTTATTAAGGATATACAGTAATAGATGATGGTTCTTTTGGTAAATTAGTTTGGAGCATTTAAAATTTTTAAAATTTTGGGTCTACAGGTATATCTCAGTGATAAAGGGCTTGCCTAGTATGTGCAAGGGCTTGGGTTTGATCCCCCTACCATGGCAAAAAAAACTTTTTTTGAAATTTCAAGTAAAAATTACAAATTTTCAGCATTTCTTTGAAAATCAGATCAACATTTCTGGGCGAGCACTGACGTACGTCAATACTTTGCTGGCATTCTTTAGACCCTCCAGACTGTTTTGCTCCTTTATATTAAATGCCTGACTCCATAGACATTTGAGGAACTGATTTCTGTGACAGGCCATCATTGTCTAGTCTCCCCTCCTCTGTAACATGTTTTGCTATTTATTCTTTTGATAGCAAAACAGAATTTTGAAACCATAAATAAAAGAAATTTTTACTTTCTTTTGTAATGAGAAAACCACTCTTGGTATAGTAAAATATTTTATATTTTAGTAAAACTGGAATTAGGTGATGATAATAATGTATTTTGTCTACTTTGAGTTCTTAAATTACCTTTAATCATTTTTCTATGACATTGTGATAGGTATATATGATTTTACATTGATTTCTATATTTTCATTCCCATAAGAGCCCCCTGTGTTTTCATATGTAAAGATAATATTAATGGAATATCCCCCATCCCTTTGTAATTCCTTAGTAATGTTCACAGAATGATATTAATTACTAAAGCTAAGTAAAACCTAACTATAAAATGTATCATTACCACTCTGAAATCTGAACTTACAGAGGAAATTTGATACCTAAGACCAAACAGCAAACTAGATATTAGGAATAGAATTAAGTTTTATAGTTGAGACAAACTGTAACTGGCATGTCTCTTATTTTAAAACAGTAATACACACAGGCTTGGAAAATTTAGCAAACTCATAGAAGAAAAAACTTTTTGTAATGAAATACCCTCATAAGAAGTCACTGTTTAAATTTGACTGGATATCATTGTTATTTTTTCCTATGCATTCAAATATTTTATTCTATCATGAAGGCAGTGATTAAGAGCTCAGGTTCTAGAGTCTGAAGCTTAATGATGAATCTCAGCTTATCTGTTCCTATATGTAAGGCTTTTAGAAAGTTATTTCCTCTCTATAACCTTAATTATCTCATCTGTAAAATTTAAGATAATATTGTTTGGTCTCATAGGATTGTTTTAAGAATTAACTATAAAACTGCATATAAATCACTTAACATGGTGTTTGACTTACAGGTACTCAATGAATGTTAGCTATTTTTATTAAATTGTCTATCAGATTTTAATCTCATTTACTTACTAATATGAACATTTTTCTATGTCACAAATATCTTTACATGTTTTAAATTATCTTCTACAAAATTATTTCAATTATTGTTTTATATTCTAATTTATGTATATAGCATAGTTTGTCACCAGGCCCTATTTTAGATATTTTTATTGTTTTTTATTTTCCAGTTTGATAAACAGTACTCTAGAAAATCTCCTGTAAGTTAAATATTTTTGGAGTACTCTCTTAATTAAACTGAGTAACTTGTGTTAATTCTTTATTAAAATATCCAGTACTTTTAGGCCCTTGATTCTTATAACATGGATACCAGTAATGAATCAGTTTTGCATCCTCCCAAATTCAATTTAATGACATATTGAAAGAAGCTGTTTTTAGTATTTGTATTTAAATGATTTACTGGCAGGCATTTCAAAAAAGGACTGAAAATCCTTTGAAAAGCTAGTAACAATAAAAATTCAAAATTAATGCATTATGAGAAACTAAATATTAAGCGTGAGTCCTGCCATTTTATGGGAACGGGTAAAGCTCAGTTTCTGTGTCTGTAACATCAGGGTACTAAATGAAATACCCTGTCAAGTCCCTCCTAGACCTATAAGCCTATTCCTTTGCATAGTTGCTATCCCAGCTGAGTATATATTGTTATTCTTTTTAGCCCTTCTCAGATACCCTAATTTCCAATTAATATAGAAAACTACATTTATTTATTTCAGCTCTTACATTTTTACATAGTTGAGATTTTCAACTGCAAATATAACTTAACTAAAGATCTTTCTCAGTCTTGTCTGCTAAATGAGGTATTGATTTGGCATACAAATGAGTTTTTTTTCAACTTGGAAGAAGATAGGGATGTGAACTATAGCAATACAAGAAATAGTGAAATTAAGAATAGTGACTTTCAGTGTAATTAAATAATTTGATTCCTATAGTTTTTTAATGGTTTGGAACATACTTTGTGCAAACGGAACCCAACAATAATGATTTGTCCCATCATTTCATCAGCAAAATTAATTAGATACAGTCATGATTCAAATCTGTATAATTAACTTTTCATCTCCTTTATGACTTTAATGCAGTGTATCTCAAACTAAACTGTTCTGTGATGCTTTATATTTTTAAATGATATATATTGGAAATTTAATAAGGTATTTTCTGACCCAAAATTTCACGATTATCAACTTTTCCTATACATTCGACGTTCACTAAGGAGAAAACACAAATTCAGAAATTTGTTCAGTGAATATTTTTTAGTGTAGATATATCTGTGTGTTGGTGATACATCATGGGTAGAATTACTAACTCTGCCCTCAAGCAGCTTTTTGTGGAGCTAACATGAAAATAAAATATTTACAACAAATATGTCAGAGTTCATAACCTCAAAAAGTTCTAATCTTGGAACTTGGAAAAACAATGGGAAGATTATAGGACAGGAAGAGGTATTTCATAAAAGAAATACATGCAACAAGATATATGTGAAATAAAATGTACCCTGGCTAAAAACCTAAAAACAACACAAATATTGCAGTCAAATTGATAGTTATTTTAAAGTTGTAATTGTGAATTCTGTATTGAATAGTAGCATGAGTATTCCTGTCCACAATAATAAGAATATTAATTAATTTATATAACCTTTGAAGCAAAGGAGATACAGTACAGTACATTTGCATGAAATGTATGTTTTTATATTGCATCCCCAGAGAGAGAAAAGGAGAGAACCTTAACATTTGTATTTTAACTGCTAATCTTTTTTCTAGAAATCTGAACTAAAGGAAATTTTCAGAGACCCATCAAAGACTGTCATTTTCTCTCTTTTTTTTATTTTGGTACCGGGGATCGAACTCGGGACCTTGTGCTTGCAAATCAGGTGTGGAACCACTGAGCTAAATCCCCGGCCCTAAAGGCTATAATTTTGAAAAATTAAAAATCCTCTTAATGTGTGTGGTTAAATGGTTAAATAACTTGTGATATGCATATGTATAAATTATTCTATAATCTTTCAAATAATGTTTACCAATATGTAATGTTATGAGGAAGTATTCAAAATAACATACTCAAAGTAAAATAGTTTTAAAATGTAGTAAGCAAAACTGCATAGGGATAGAATCACAGTTTATTTTATAATATACATTGTTTTTAAAGAGGAAAGCATATTTTTGTTTGTTTAGATTTGTTTTTTAGATATACCAGGTACTGACAAGGATGCCTATTTTGCCTACTTTTAAGATTTGTAGCAAATCTTTATGAAGCCAACTGGAGGTTTTTGTTTCTATATTTATACCAAAGCTTTTTTATATCCATACTAAACCATTCTATTCTTAATTCTAGTGGAGAGAAAATTATATCATTTCAATGGAAGTTCAAATATAGGCAAACTTTTTTCTGTCTCATACACAAATAACCAATGAAAACTTCTTAAGAATATATGATGTACTAATAGTTATCTGTTTTAAGGTACCTAACAACTCCTTTATTCCATAACAGATGGACTGTATAATATCTTTTCAGACAGATAAAAGTTAGGGAAAAATAAAATGAATTATTTCTGGCTAGAAGGTAAGAAATAACTTGTTTAAATGTCTCATTTATCTTGGATCAAAGCTATTATAAAACTGAAGGATTAAAATTATAAATTTATAATAAAATATAAGTGAATTATTGCAAATGTTAGTAAACCATGAGAAATCAAAGACTTTTACAAAAAGAATCTCTTAGTGATAAAAATACATGGGATGGGGAGAGAGTGAAGAATCTGCAACTTGCTACTAAGATTCGAATTTTTGGCTTCTCATATTTTCATTGCTCTTTGAAACTGTCCTTAATCATTTTTATCCTTTCATTTGTTTAGTTTTATAATCATATTGTCTTTCCTCTAGAAATACTGATGTAATTATTTTTCCTTGACACATTTACATAACTATCACTGTTAGACTTTCCAGTTCTTTTTTCACTTTTTTATTTTGTCTTAATCAGTAAAGAAACTATTGTTTTACAGTGAGGCACTAGTTTTATTGAAAGGGCTGAATAACATAATAAAGTAAAACATTCATCAGATCCCACGAATATTTCCCCTTTCTTCCTTCTTCCCTCCTGCTCCCCCCATTTTGGTGGTGCTGGGCATCTAATCCAGAGCCTCCGACATACTAAGCAACCACTCCACCACTGAGCTATATCACCAGCCCTAAATGTTGAACTCTTAAGCAAAATATTTTTTTAATCTTCAAATTATAGCTTTCAGAAAAATACAGCTACACCAATGTATACTGAGTGATACTGGTTGGAAGTAAAAAATGTATAAGCAAAAATTTGTTTCGTATCATTGATAGCCATAAGTTTTAAAAATATAAATCTGTCAGGATGAATTTGAAAGTAAGTTAGATGGCTCTAAAATAACACTGTCTAGTCCTTAGGGCAAACAAACAGAAATGTCAGTTCATTAATATGAACTTAATCTAATCATTATAAAATATTATCAATGGAAGAATAGTAGATGATCTATATTAGTCATTCCATAGGTAAAAGTCTAAAGTGTGTGTGTGTGGGTGGGTGGGTGTGAGTGTGTTTTTGTGTGTGTGTGTGTTTTACTGGGGATTGAACCCAAGGCCTCCACACTGAGCTACATCCCCAACCCATTTTAATTTTGTTTTTTTTTACTGTGAGACAGGGTCTCACTAAATTGTTCACACTGGGCCTGAACTTGAGATCCTCCTGCCTCAGCCTCCCAGAGAGCTGGGATTACAGGCATGCACCACCGTGCCAGGCTGTAAGAGCCTAAGTTTAATGAAAAGAACTGAGGGAGAATTTAATCCTATCTTTACTATTTTTTAACTGATATGTTCAAAAAGCCAATGAGCCTCTCTAGACCTCAATTTCCTCATCCTATATCAAACAAAATTATAGTCTTTTCTAAAATATTTTCACCAAACATCTTATAACTAAAATGTGAGTGTTTGTACCCAGTGATATAGGAGCCCATCTTCATGCAGCTACCTTGTTAACAGTAGAAATTGTTTTACAAAAATGGAAAATTCTGCTAAATGAAAGGGAATCAGTACCACATACTAGATTATGATCCAGGCAGCTTCTTGATTGCATGGTATTTCTGGAATCTCTTTTTTAAAAAGAGAAATATAAATGGTAGAGTCATTTTACTGTTTTATAGGCCACATCCTCAGTAATAAATGCTGAGAATAACTGACCCTAGGAATTTGGCATCACACTAATACTTCTACTAACTCCCAAAAGAGGATTATCACAGCTAACTTGACCTATGCTAGCCTGAACTGAGAAGTTCATTCTATAAGTATAGGAATTCTCTGTCTTTAAAAAGCATTGGTTATTATTAGAGCACCATTTAAAAAAAAAAAAAAAAGCACCTCATCTCACAAGAGACTTTGTATTGGGAATCTTCCTTTACTCATTTGGTGATATCAGGCAAGTGATTTAAAATTTTACTTTTTGCCTACCTTACCAGGAAGGAAAATTTATTTGAAACAGTAGAAAACTTTGAAGGAGTGAAACATCTGTCACTGGTCTGGCATTAAAATTTTCTGGTTGGGCAGCACAGTTGTTTAATTGGGAATTTCAGTGACAGTTGAACAACCTCAGTGCTTTGACACCAAGCAGAGGAGCTTCACTGCCACCTATCAAGAATGATGCTTGTCAGGACTAATCTTTCCTCTTAAAGAACACTCATGTTTCTAGTCGTAGCATTGATATTTTCTGATACTACAATGGAATAGACACAAACACTGAAAGAGAAAAGCTGCATAGGTGTATTTGTAATTCTTTCTTTTTGTAAGCCAAATGCAAATGTAACACTACTCCAGATACTGCTTCATCAGGAGTCCCCAAGATAACTAAAAGTAAGTGCCAATTTCCTCATCTCAGGAATAGTGCCATAATAAAAACTGAATTGTAGTGACCAGCCTATTTGCAGAGCATGTCATACAACCTCTGGGTTAGTTAACTCGGACTCCTAAGAGGTACCTGAACGGTTCAATTGATGTTTTTGCATGTATTACATACTAATGTGTAGAAAATTTTTTAAGTTCACTTTTTCTTTATTCTGTCTTTTTTACCCATCTTCCCTCATTGTAGCAAATTAGACGGCCGGATGAAAGCAAAGGAGTTGCTAGTAGAGTTGGATCCCTCAAAGTAAATATGTTTCTAACATTTTTTGGCAAGATTTCGTCTATAGCCTACACTTCTTCCTTTTTGGAGGGTGGTGGGAGGAAGGGGGCTTTTTCCATTTTTCACCATCCCATTTTTTTATTGGCTGTTGGGTCATATTATTTTTCTGTTTCAGCTACACATAGAGCAACCAGCTGAAGGCAAGCTGCCAAATAACTAGCTTTGAATGGCACCACAAACAAGAGAAAGGGCAACTGCCTCATCATAGGTGCCTATAATTTGGGGTTCTAGAGTAAACCGTTCCTCTGATTGATGTCACTGATTGTGTGTTAAGTTCCTTTTACTCAGAGAACTAATATATTTTCAGATTATTACTTCCCCTTTTAATTTTTTGTAAAAAAAAATTTTTAATGTTATGTTAGTGTCATTACCTGTTGTAGTTCATTCCAGAAAAATATTATGTGTTAATAACATATATTGTATACATGTAATCTTAAGAACTATAAAGGAATTTTATATGATGCTAGTATAATGGGCCCACATAGAGCTAATAGTGTTTAAGCACTATTAATCACCTTTGTTTTACTTTTAAAGTTTAAAAAATTGGTATAGTTTTTAAAGTTTAAAAAATTGGTATATAGAGAAAGAGATATTCTAATGTTCTCCCATTTGTGCATACAGTCTGCTAAGCTACAATTTAAAGATTTCTGACTTGATGGTCCCATTTTCTAGTGGTTAAATACTACTTGGTCAGTATATCTTGAGCAGTCACTACTCTTAAATTTTAATCACAAAGAAAGGGAAATGGTTATCATTATCATCTGTAAGAAAAACAGACATAGTCATTGACCACTTATGCTGCCACCATAAATGCAAGTTAGAAAATTGCTGAACTCAAAAAATATGCAGAAAATCCCACAAAATTAACAACTTTTTTGTATCTCTATCCCATTTGTCCTTACAGCAATTGTAACTGTTAAATTAAAGTGCCAGATAATTCATTGCACTAGGATGTCCTAAATTCAGTAACTACCTTGAGGCCTAATATTGCTTCATTTCAAAATTTTATACACCTCCAGTTTACTTCTATTTAATAATTTATGAGATACAAATTTCTACACTCTTTCCTCTCCTTGCCTCTTCTGCCTTCTTGGTTTTACTTTTTTTGTTGTCATTTATTTATTTCTATATGCACACACGAGTGCACGTGGGTGAAGGTGTGTTAGTATGTTTGTGTTTTTATTCTAGAAAAGCCATTCTCTATGTTCTTTAATACTGCTTCATAGTGGGTAGCTATTATATTAAAATGTTACTTCACTTAGAACAATCAGAGGGAATGGAAAGTGTTGGTTATATGCCTATTTCAAAAAGTAGGCAATTTAAAATTATTCAGTCAGGAAAATGTCATATATCAGTAGCATTCCTCACTACATGTGAGATATCATGTTGTGCCTTTGTCTTTAAGAAAAAAATAAATTCATTATTGTTTAAACTATGAATTATGTCACAGATTGAAGTGAAAGGGTGAAGTACACCATTTTTGAAAATTACTGATAGGGAACTAAAATTAAAAAATGGCATCTGTAACTCCAGAACCTTCTGCTATAAACTGGTTTGTATGTGCAAGTGTGTGTATATGTGGATGTGTGTTAGTGTGTGCAGTTATCTCTAAAATCAGCTTTTGACCTGTGCGTGTGGTGTCGCACACCTATAATTCCAGCACGTTGGGAGGCTGAGGTCAGAGGATTGCTGTGAGTTCAAGGCAACCCTGGACTACACTGCAAGACCCTGTCTCAAAAAAACAAAAACAAAAATTAGCTTTTGGATTATAGAACTTCAAATTATAAATGAGTTTATTATTAAGTGTATATACAATATGATTATGTGTATACACATGTGTTTAATAACAAAAGATATATTTCACAGTTCAAATCAGCTTATTTCAATATGGATGCAACCTTACATCAAAATGTGTGGTTGGAAAAACAAATTTCATAATCTTTATTTTTACTTTCATATTTCTACCAAACAAATTTTTAAAGTGATTCTCTAGGGCATTATAAGGATAGTTGTAGTATTTTGTTGCTTTGGGGAGAAAAGATATTGTAACTAAACAAAATATAATAGCCTAGTTACAGGTTTGTTAAGTTTGTATTCTTATATTATACAATGATTTTTGATGTTTTAAAATGTTTGCCAAAGACAGTGAAAAATGTATAATGCTATGATCTTATTTTTAAAAGGAAAACTGAAAAGAGAACAAGTTGCCTTTTCAATTCATTTTCTGATGTTTACATGTAGCTCCATCGAAAGCTGGAGGAGCTCAGAGATCACCTAGAAGGCAATGTGAAAGGATACTCTCTCAGAGTAAATGTACGATTTTTCTTGGTGATTTTTTTTTCTTAAACTTCTGATGACTGATAATTCCAAATCTGACTGGTTTGTCCTCTCATCTCCATCTTTTTTACTTTTTGTCTCTTCCCTCCTCTTTCTTTTCTAGCTTCAGCTTCATGCTCTCATTTATGAAATAAAAATTAAATTGGCAGTATAAAAAACCTTTAGCCACACTAATATTGCAGTAGACCTAATAACATTTTGACTCCAATGCAAAATAAAAACTTTCTTTTCAAAATTAGTATTTCTTAAATAAAAGTTTAATTTTTGTGAGATTTCTGTTCAGGGCTTTTTCATTGACTGTATTTTTTGTTCTTTGTTGGATGTTTTAGCAAGATTATAAATTATAGACTGAACCTAAGGAGTAGAAACTTGATGATTCAATTTTAATTTTCAAGAAAAATTATTAGTAGCACAGATCATCATAATCAGACAAGTAGACATGTGTATTCTGAGTTAATAGAATAAACTTAATTCAGATTCTTTTAAAATAATTGTCATATTTTATTTAAAATAAGAAAACTAATGGGAAGCATCATTACCAGGAATACCTTCACATAACTTCTTACAAATACTTGAGCTGAAGGCTTATATACTCAAGACCACCATTAAAGAAAAAAACACCTTATATCCATGCAATATTGTACATATATTCTATAGGCAGTACTAATAAATTGTTATTTGTGACAATTCAGACTTTTAGATTCTAAATCTGTATTTTCAAGAAAAAAGTAGGAGTAAAATCTCCAAAGTAGTATATCATATAAATATGACAGAAAAAAATTTAATTCTTTAACTAAATAATTTGTTATTTAACCTTGGCCTCCTGTTCCTGGAGCATCTAAAAAAAATCCCGTAAAGTCCAACTCCTAATGTACTTCTCCCAAGGTTATTGCCATTCATTTCATTTCTATTGCTATAATACTTTAGTCATAAAACTTAAAATAAAAAAAGATTGCAATCCTATGATATCTTGGCTTATTTTTAATTTTGTTCCATTTATAGGCATAATTATATGCTTATTAAATTTCTGATTACTAAAGTTCAAAGTGTTTTTATTAATAGCAGTTATTGAATCCTGATACCTAAACACAGAAGTAAATTAATACAAGTACCTCATTTCTCTACTGCTTTCTTTGAACCAGTGTTTCTTTTCTATGTATATACTTAACAAATTTGGAAAGATCATGCATAATCAGTCCCTAGAATCTATTACACTGTCTTTAATTTTAAAAAATAGTATGAATGTTATCCTGAAACTCACAAAATTATTCATATATATGTTTTAGGGTTATACTCTTCCCTACCCATTCATGAAAAGTGATATTTTCCATTTAAGAAGTCACGTGCCGTAAAATTGGATCATCTCATGCCACTCTTTAATTTCTATTTTTCAATACCTGTACAGCTATATAATGACTAAACTTGACATCATTTCACTCTGAAATACTTTGTTTTGATTTTCTTTTTTCTAAAAAGATTAAATATGGGTTGTATCATTCTAAGAACCTATTAGCTACCAGATAGAAAACTAACAAAAAAGTACAAAAGGCAAATGGTGTCTTTTCTAGAGAGTTCAGATGAGAAAATATGCAAATCAAATGATTACCTGAGTGTTCAGTTTTTGTATTGCCCCTTTAATTTCTACTACCCAAGTATATTTAAAATATACCTTGTATACTAGAAATTGTTGAAATCCAGCATGGAGGTACACACATGCAATCCAGCTATGTGGGAGGCTGAGGCAGAACTGTTTAAGCCCAGGTGTTCACTTCCAGCATAGGAAATATGGCAAGACCCAATCTCAAAAAATAAATAAAAATTAAAATGTTGCTTAAAAGAAAAAGTTATCCTCAGAACTACAGGCTAAATTAAATCGATTTTCTTTCTGAAATGAAGTAAATTGGCTAACAGTCACCATTCTGTTTTGTGAAATTTATCTACTTTTCTGTTTTGTGTGAGTAGTTGCTCACACAAGAGCAATGATGTGGGTACCTTTTAATTCATTGAAACACTGCTGAATATTTTAGTAAGTGAAAGATTTAGAACCATGGTATGAAATAAATATTTTATATAATATTTGGAGAAAGTGACATCACTCAGAGCTTTAGGATAAGGATTTAATTAAATCATAGATGCTTCAATTGATATGATGTATACACAATATTATTTTTTAGAAAGGGAAGAACTCTGCATTCTTTTGATGAATGAGCCCTGCAATTTTCAGAATAATTTTGGATTTTATTTATTTCTCATATGGCAACGTTATTCACCCTACATTGACTCTTCTATAGCAAAAAGCAGGATGTATATTTTTTTTAATTATGAATGCATCATTTTTTTCTTTACATTGTACAAAAGCAGGAGCACTCTGAACCCTAAATGGTTTTCAGTAACTTTAATAAGAATATAATTATTTTAATAATACCTAAGCAGAATTTGCCTGATTTAATAACTGAAAAGTTACTGCAAATTCTAAGATTGATATGTTGAGAATAATTACCAAATAATAAAGCCATATAGAAGAAATTAACTTTCTATCTTGTCAAATGTATGCACAAAATAGGGACAATATTAAAAGTAATGCACAGAATTGAAGACAAACTCGGGTGTGCTGATAGTTGCCTAAAATCCCAACACTTGAAAGACTGAAGCACCAGGGTCATGAGCTAAAGGCCAGCCTAGACTACATAGTAAGACAGTATCTGAAAAAAAAAGGATCGAAGACCAGTGTAAATAGTGTTAAGAACAGAAAAACATAGGATAAGATAATGCAAACTAATTATTTGTTTAGCTAATGTAAATTAAGATAAATGTGCAAAGAAGTTACTTGATTAAAGAGCAGTGGGGCCAAGAAGAGCCTAAATATTAAATTAATCAAAAAATGAATAAGTGGCCATAAAATACAGATTTTTATCTAGCTAACCAGATATGTTAATTTTTAATGGCTTTGGCATATTAAAGAAAAAGGAAAATAACTTATGAAAACAGATTACTGGCATGTGAGTGAAACCAAGATGAAAGACATATAATAATTATCAATAAGTACTTGTTATGCTAACACAAATAAAGGAATTATATTTGAAGTGAGAAATAATTAAAGGACAAGGTTATCACCTAACATGAGACTATTTTTTATAAATATTTTAAAAGTATCAGAATCAAGTCAGAAAACAATACCCTTTTGGATAGTGATTTTCAAGCATTTAACAGCTTTCCTGAATATCAAAGTAGAGCTAGTATGGAATAAAACTGATGAATTAGAGGGCTGGATTTTTAGATTTGTTTAAAATGAGCATTTTCAGTATTTTAGCTTTAGTTCTGAATTACTTTCATATATTTTTGATTAGTAAGTACTTATCTCTGGGGCCTTTTGCACATTTATATTCATTGAGTGAGTTCTGTAACTCATAGGTTGGTGAATCATCCTATGAGCCAAATTCCACTTTTTGTAAGACCACAAGCTAAGAATGACCTTTGCAATTTTAACTGGTAGAGGAAAAAAAGTCAAAAGAACACTTTATGGCACTTAAAGCATTCTAAGACATTCAAACTTTTTAGTGTCCAAAAATGAAGTATTATTTAAACATAGACACATTCATTCATTTGTGTGTAATCTACAGTTGCTTTTGGGCTACAACAGACAGTTGAATAGATGAAGAAGATATTGTATGGCCTGCAAGGTCTACTCTCCAATCTTTTACATGAGAAGGTTGCCTAGCTCTGGTATTACTGGCTAGTGCATCAAGATAACATTGACATAGAAATGGTTATAATAGAGTCTGAAATATCACTTTAAAACTTCAGAAAAAAAAGAGCTGCTTTTTTTCTGGGAATGATTTCACACTATCCTGCATGAAGGGAAAAGTTGTTCCCCTGAGATGTTCTATCTTTATATTTTTATTCTTTCTTTTTATATTTTTCTTTACTCTCTTCACATACCACCCTCTCGCACAACACAGTCATCCATACACAAGAAGGGAACCCACAGAGTTATTAAGCCTTCAAATGCAGAACAGTTATACAGAGTATAGCTTGTGAATTCCTCTTCTCTAATTAAGAGTATAAAGATAAACTCCATTTCCTCTTCACAACTTTTTTAAAAATTTGTGATTTTAGAGTGTTTTTTGCTATCTATACTGCATTTTTCAATTTATTACTTCATCACATATTAATAAAGATATTTCCCCTAAAGCCCATGATCAGCTTTTGGTTTCTGCTAAATTGCCTACTTGACTTCATAATTAATTCATAAATTACCTACTTGACTTAAAATCTTATACCTTCTGTAGAAAACTTTATACAACTGAGAAAGATACCCTGATATGATAAAAAAATTATCAGACTTTAATATACAGAGCTGAAAATGCTAAAAGCCACTTGTATTCAATCAGCCAATTTTGAGCAGAATGAACAGCAGAACATTAGTCTTTAGATGAGTAAACAATCAGTAGCCTTTAGATAACAAAACATCTGTTTATTTATAATACTAATTTCTTTAGGCAAATTTCATTGTCTTTTAGCTCTTGTATGTAGAACATTCTTTGAGCCCTCTAAATTTTCCCTTTTTATATTTTCACTTATATTAATAATATGCATTTATTTATTATTCCATTTATAATAATTATGTAACATCCTGAATATATTGGTAGATGATGTCTTATAAATAGGACCAGATTACAATAATGAAGTAGATAATACTGGTCATTTAAGAAATGCAAATTAAAACATTGAGATTCCATCTCACTCCAGAAAGTATGGCTAGCATCAAGAAATCAACAAATAACAAATACTGGCAAGGCTGTGGAGAAAAAGAAACTCCACTGGTACAGCCACTGTGGAAATAAGTATGGAGATTCCTCAAAAAACTAAAACTAGAGGTTCCATTTGACCCAACTATTCCCCTTATAGATATCTTCCCAAAAGAGTTAAGACCATCATACTCCACTGATATAGCATACCCATGTTTATAGTAGCACAATTTAAAATAGCTAAATCTTGGAAAGAGACCATATGCCTATCAACAGATGAACGGATAAAGAAAATGTGGTATCAATACACAAAGGAATACTACTCTGCCATAAAGAAGGTTAAAACTTGGTTCAGGGATTTAGCTCAGTGGCACTGTACCTGCCTTGCAAGTGCAAGGTCCTGAGTCCAATCTCTGGTAACAAAAAAAAAAAAAAGCATAAACTTGAGATATTTTTAGGTAAATGGTTATATCTTGAAACCATAATTTTAAGTGAAATAAATCAGACACGAGTTTAAATACCACATTGTTTCTCTTGTGTTTGAAACCCAAAGGGTAAATAAGGAACAAAATGGAGGATAGATATTGGGAAGTAGGAAGAATTTGTTCAAGTGGGAAAGGGAAGAGGGATGAGAGGGATGAAAGGGAAAAGGGTTTTTTTAAAAAAGAAAATGAGGGCCAGGGATTTAGCTCAGTGGTTCCACCTCCTGCCTTGCAAGCAGAAGGAACCAAGTTCAATCCCTGGTACCAAAAAAGGAAAAAAGAAAATGAAAGGAAAAAAATAGAAGCAAAGCTTTTGTAAATGGGAAGGGGAAGAAGGGTTGAAAGGAGGGGAGGGAAATGAGAAAAAGTTGAGATATAGTATGTCAGATACAAATTCCCTGTGATGAATGCGATATGGCAAACATGCTAATAAAAAATTGTAAAAATAAATTAAAAGATAGCAATGAAAAAATAATGATATAGATGATAATAAATCAATTTTAGCATTATCTCTTTGGAAAGCAGGCTGTTTGCTACTTTTTACTTTATTAGTATTCCCTTTATGTAAAAACTTAATTCAGTTTTGAAGTTTCAGTTCTACTTAATAAAAAGGAAAATTCATTGAAAATGATTAAGATACATATACCAATTCCTCCAAATAAACATCATATTCTGTATTACAAACATGTGCTAATAAAAACACTAAAAAAAATAAGAAAATTCTATCTTATTCCATGCTTCAAACCAAAAAAAAAAATCTCATGAATTATTTATAAAATAATCTAAGACACCATTTGAAATGAAAATGTCACATCTGTGAGATGTCTAATGCTCATTGTGGAATTACCCTTCTCAAAAATGACTTTAATACAAAAAAATAAGGTACTAATAAAAGATATCCTTGGTGAGACAGTTTACTTAGTAATAGAAAAGAGAGAACTGGAAAAAAAATTCCAAACTGTTTTGAACAGAACAAACAGGCAAAGCAGTATTTTCTTAGAACTGTCATCTTGCTAAAGAAAATCAGATATGTATGGTTTAATTTAATGTTTCTTACTGAATAGAATTGATTATGTTTTGGAAATTACCTCAAGATAGTAGGTGGCATGATAATTTTATCACAAATATTTGTGATGGTAAGCTTTAAAACTTCTGCATATTGATCAGTTTAATTTTTTGGAATAGAATAAAAGAGTTTCTTCATTCAATAAACACTTATTGAGCACCTACTACATTCTGCTGTGCTGTGTGCTAGAAATACAGGTAAGGGACAAATCTGATAACAAGGTTGTTTCTGATTCCTGCACTTCATCATCTTCTCTAATTCCTTTTGTATTCAGAAACTTCATTGCAGAATGTGTAACTGAAAAATGCATACGTAACAATTTTAGCTCACATGGCATTGAGAAACATAATACAGAAAGAGGCTACCTAATTAAACGTGGCAGTATGATAACCTAGAAAGTAAAAATAGGCCAGAAAATTACAAATTCAAAATCATGGTGGCATGCTTCAGAAGGGCAGGAGGATCACTTAAGCCTGAGATTCAAGGCCAGCCTAGGCACCACAGCAAGAACACATCTAAAAAACAAAAAAGAAATATGCAAAATCATAAGGTTAAATATGGTTTACAAGTATTAAATAACTTGGGCCCGGGGATTTAGCTCAGTGGTGCCACCTGCCTCGAAAGTGCAAGGTCCTGAGTTTGATCCCCAGTACCAAAAAAAAAAAAAAAAAAAGAATTAAATAACTTTAAAAATTAGTGATAAAATAGATGTTCAAAAAAATCAATGAAAAAAGGATAAAACAGTCTAATAAAAGATAAGTCTGAAGAAGAGTTTTATTTTTAAGTTTTTATATTTTTATGGTGTTGGTATGGGCATTTATATAAAAGAAAAGAGAACTATAAAGGGCCAGAGGGCATTCAGTAATACTAGAATAGAAAGAACAGGAAATCAGAATACTGAACTGCCTTTGATGCCTTCTTCAGAGACTAACATGAAGTTGTACAATAGAGTTATAAGCAGCCTCACCTTTAGTTTCTGAATATTAAAGCAATGAACATTGCTAACACCTGAAGAAAAACTGTCCAGTGTCCTTCTTTCCCCTTATGTGAGCATCTTCTCAGGAAGATTATATGAGAATCTGCCTGATCAGAAGGTGTCATCTCCTTCATAGAATTTTTTTTTCTTTTTAGCAAGGTATTTTTTTAAATCACAAGATTATCCTTCTAATAACCTGGGCCTTGGGATGTTTTCACACTCAAGCATTCACCTGTAAGGCTGTTGTATTATCTGGCAAAATTGTTGGTGATGGAGCCATCTAATCCTCCTGAGACCCTTACTATTCTATCATTTCCTCTTTAACAGTGTTTTCTTTTCCCTATGCAAAACCAGGCTCGGCTTCCCTCGTGCTCATCTACCTATAGTGTATCAGAGGTATAATTTGCACGTGTTTTCTTACATGGTCAGCAACATGCTCGCACTCACCATTTTTATTTTATTTTCCTTTTGCCTTAATTTATTTTGCCTTGCACTTTGCACTTGGCTGAAAGGGATGAGAGTACCAAAGGGTAAACATCACCTATGTTATTGGGAAAATTCTATATTTTTATAATGAACTGTTTTCTGAATAACTTTTTTGACAGTCACTGTGTTATAGCCAACTCACTTGTTACATCTACCTTATCCTATAAAGATTTCTTTGAACCATATTATTATTAAACTCATATTGGCTAAAGACAAAGATTTCACTTTGTACACCCATATGTGTCAGTCTGATAGCTGAAGATTTGCATTAAATCAGTGATGATCCTTTCCCATTACAGATACAGGAGAGCTTCCGTAATTGTTACTAAATGTTAAAAAGTGAAAAAAAAGTTGAAGGCAAATAGTCTGATCTTTAGGCAATTCACTTCCTTTTTAAAAATCTAATTGGTCTGCTTAAATAGTTTCCTTGACACTTGTATTTTCTTAGGGTTCATATAGTCCAAAAGTTTGTCAGTCACAAAAATCATTTTTAAATAAAATATTTAACATGAAATTTGGCCTGTGTTTTTGAGTCTTAAGGGGCTTACTTCATTCCTATTGTGTTAAACTGCAGTATAAATGAGTTTTCTTGTTTTTATAAAGCAGAATTATTAAAGTATTATTGACAGACTTTAAATATCCAATCTGTTACATCTACTTTCCAAAGAAAGACACTGTTGAGAAGCTGAGAGAAAAGACTATATAGAAAGATTTAAATAGCCTATGAATTTTGTTTACAATCTCAGTCTTTTCTTTACAACATAATATATTGCTATACACACTTTATATAACTTCTATAGCTATCATATTAAGGCCAGCTTAATTTTGATCACAGAAATATGTCCTCCAGAATGTCATGCCAAAGAAACAAAAAAAAACAGAACGAGGCTACTATCTAAAATGCCACATAATACATACAGAGCCAAAGACAGAACATTATCTTTTAGACTTCATCTTTTAAGAAAAAATATTGAAAGAAATAGCATGACAAAATCCATAGTCTTAGAGTTCAATTTATTGAGCCCAGAGAATAATAGTCATCTTCTTTCATTTTTATTTTGTAAGTTATAACTCTCACAGATTTTTTTCTCATAAAACTGAGACTGTGAAGCATTAATTACTTGTTATTTTTCTTTAAGGTGAGAAACCTTTAATTCTGTTTACAAAACACATTACACTAATAATATACTTTTAAAATAAATAGAAAAGAAAAGAAAAACATTCAATTTTAAAAGTGTATATAGATTTATAGTGTTCAGGAAAAGTGCCATGAAAATAATACAAAATGTTGAAAACTGCCAATTATAGGACTGATCCTTATATAACAAATTCTAAGGGCCAAATTTCTTTATTTGCATTATCATTTTTGTATTTTAAGCATCAGATTGTACTTGAAATGTATAGATGAATGGTTTAACATAAACTTATTTTGGTCATGTGTTTGATATAGTTTCACTGTCATCTTAATATTATTCACAAAAAACTAAAGAGATCTTTTGAAAAGGATCCTTAAGCAACATAAAATGCAGTGGGTTAAACAGTGACCCATGGAAGATTTAGACCCACAACAATTCTTTTAAAAAATGTATACAACGGAACATGTCTCCTTTCCTGAAATGATGACATTATTAGAGATGCTGGTGTTTTACTATAATAAAGATGAAGAGTTAATTTCCTCTTGAAATACAGTGATGGAGATGCAAAACATCACAAGGAGATGAACTACTATGATATCAAGGACTTTTGAAAAAGAAAGTTATATCATTTCATAATTATATTTTCTCTAGGTCTTTTCTTAATTCCCCAGGATTAAGACTCCTAGTATAAAAATATATATAACACATTTCTTTCTGCCACTTCATCCAGGCAATTCTCCATTCCCCATGAGAGTGTAAAAGAAGTCTACCATTGGCATCATCTCCAATCACAGCCTACAGCATCCATCAGGGTATTACTCTCTGTAACAGCATGTATATAGGAGGGCTTTCAGGTTGGAATGTGGAACTGGCTTTTGGGGGGATTGTGTATGCTGTGGCATTTCCTCCATAGCCCTCAACTCTTAAATGAATTCCAGCATCATCTGGGTTTGTTTCTTCCATTGTGATATGTGGGCTTTATTTGTTATGAAGTATGTCTCTCTCTCTCTCTCCCTCTCTCTCTCTCTATTTTGGTAGGATATTTCTGTTCCACTCAGTGCCACATTTCTGTGGTCTCCATAGATGATGTTTCTATTTAATTTATGTAGACCAATAAAATGAAGAACTAATTAAGGAATCTAAATTCATGAAATACACAGAAATAACACTCTGTGAGATTTTTTGTATTTAATCTTAAATTAGTAAATGTTTCCCAAAATTTTAGAGTTATAAATCTTGATCATTAAAATTTCAAGAAACAGCCTTGTGTTTTAATTTTGCTTATGGAAGCCTCTTGACAGGACTGCTATAAAGTGCAGAATTATATATAGCATCACTATGGAGATAGCCAAATCTTCTATGGCTCAATATCTTGTTTTACATTTATATCATCACTTATGTCCACTGCTGAAGAAATAGTCTCGTCTCCAACCCCTAATGTTGGCTTTACTATGTTCACTATCTTCTATGGCATTTATAAAATGAAAATATAAGCCTTGCCCAAAAATGAGCCTACCCATAAGTTATACAAGAACGAGATAATTTGTAAGTACATCTGGCTGATAATGTGGGCAAATGCTACTCCATGTAGTTGATGGCCCCTTTGTAAGTAATCCACCAAATTTGTAAAAAAGAGAAGACCTCATCTTCCAAATTTCTAACTGATCTTCAGCTTTTTCATGAAGTGTGCATTTAAAAAAAAAATCCTTTGAAAAGATTGCTCAAGATTTCCTTAAACAAAGGCCAGAATAAGTACTATGGTGTGTGATCTAAAAATGCAGTGAATGTTTACTTTCTTTTTTTTTTTTTTTTTACTCAGGACTTTGCACTTACAAGGCAGGGGCCGGAACCACTGAGCTAAATCCCTGGCCCCTAATGTTTACTTTTTTCAAAATTTATTACTTACATTACCATTAATCCTCAAAATACCCTTACTTTGAACACACTTACCCCATAGTTCTCGCCATTTTCTGTATCAGTTCTGAAAGTCCTCTTTCTCTAGTATCTTTAGTTCCACTGTCATGACTCCTCAGTGTTCTTGGTCAATTCAAAATGTTTAACTTTCATGGTCATTTTTGACTTTGTGGAAGAGCCAGAAGTCTCATGGTGCCAGATCTGGTAAATAAAATGAATGAGAACATACTGTACTGTTTGCATGAACATGCACTTCCATTGGATTGCCCTCACCAGAAGCATTCACCTTATTTTTTATCACATCTTGTAAATACACAAAAGATGACTTCTAGAACTTGAAAGTGGCAAAAATAATGGAATAAGTATATTTGAAGTGAGGAGAGTATTTTCTGGTAGATTGATGGCAGTATGTTTTTCACTGTAATAAAATTTTTAATTTAAATACCATGTATTTTGATCACACTTCATACATCTTGGTAGAAATAGTGTTTGTTCTGACTTAAATAAGCTAGAATATATATTAGATATAAATCTATTATGATTTGTAACAATACTAAAACAAAAATAGAAATTTTTAAGTTATTATGTTATTATCATCCAAACTGAGTCTTTTAAAAACCTTATCTTTAATGTTTTAGATTTTCCAGTAGCATAGTTGATTTTTGATATCTTGAAATTTCGAGGCTAAGATATTTCTTGTTGAGTGGACAAAGACTAAAACAATTACATTTTCATTTGGTGTTTTAGAACTTTCAGCTACCTAAGGAAAATAGTATTTAAAAGTTGTAACGTACTAAACAGTTGTCCTCTGAATTATTAACACACTTATTAGA
The DNA here is from genome assembly GCF_000247695.1 of Heterocephalus glaber. The sequence goes on along the minus strand of NW_004624734.1, from coordinate 34,108,340 downwards.
ATACCAATTATGACAAACAAATGCTGACTGAATTTGGAGCTTTTGCAAAAAAGAGTTTTAAAAACAAAGTTTCAGTTCAATCCTAGTTAGTTGGTTTTCTAAGAAGAAGGGAAGAGAGAAAGGGGAGGAAAACAACTGGACATTAGATACCATACTATGTTGCGCTTTTTTTTAACTACTTTTTTAAATAATAAGGAATCATAAACTGAAGTGAGAGAAACTTGGTAACCATAATATAAAGGTTCTACCACGTGAAGTAAGCCCTCACATAGAAAATCTTTAATAATTGATTTTCTATTTATTTCAATATAGTTGTCTATGATAGTCTAATTTTTGCTCTCAGTCTTGTGTTATTTTTATATCATTTGTACACAATGATAAGGAAACTGGAGATAGTGGGAATAAATCTGTTAGAAGTAGTATCTTTTGAAAACACTACAAGTGGTGCTATTAAAATATGTTGATTCTTTTGAACTTTTGAAAATGAATTGCAATATATGAATTGTTTTGGTCAAAATAAGAACATTAAGTACATACCACTCTCTGACATCCAAATAAGTTACAGTCATAAAGATAATGAGGTAACACATGACTCTCTCTTTGACAAATATATTTGATAAATATATCTAATTAAAAACTTCCTTAAAAGGAACTGCAAATAATTGGTTGATACATGTTGAAACAAGATGATGAGTACTTTGTCCTGGGCTTACATTTTTTAATTTCTATAAAATATTTTTAAACATAATCGTAGTTGACACTAATGAATTTATGTTTACATACTGCACCATATACTGTGAACATTTAAAATATAAAAGAGATCACTAGTGAAAATAAGGCATAAGAAATTTATATTTTAATATGAAATATTAATGCATGGATAGCTAGGAAGATTTTGAGCTGAGAGTCTTAAAGCTAATATATAATCTATGTATGTCTGAAAGGCAGGAAATAAAGAGAAGAGAGATAGAGATGCTCTGTAGAAATAGGGATGAAGAAAGTCCATAAAATGCTACTGTGGAAGTCCGGTTTTACGTAAATACAGATAAGCTTATCATCATAATGTTATAAGTTTTCAGTCCTTTGCTTACAAAGGAACTTAGAAATGACATTAGAGATACAGCAAAGTAGAGCTCACATAAATGATAGTACATTATAATATGCAATAAAATGGCATAGCTCACCTAGATTCATGCTTAAATTCCCAGCTGCTATTTGAATGTCTTTTTATGATCTCAAACAGAGTAGTATGTCAAAATCTGCTTTCTAAATACATTTTCTCTACCAAAACTTACATTCTTCACGTTTCTTGGCATAGAAATTTCTTATTTTTCACCTTTGACATCCACTGTCATGATTTCATCATCTTTGTTATTTCCTTCTTTGAATTATTTTTTAAAATCCCAATATATACAGTGAAATTGGTAGCCAGATCTATTTTCAAATTTTAGTATTAGAGAAGTAATAAACTAGATGTGTCATATAAGAAAAAGACACAAAAATATTTGAGAAATGGTGAATGAGTGTGGGAACAAATACTTAAATGTTTATAAAGTTTCTATATCTGAGTTTCAGGGAGAATTGATAATTTATGTAAAACCTAATATAGTGCCTGAGATATAGTAAGTATTAAATAAGCATAAGTTTTATTTTTCTTCCCTAACATAGATAGATGATGAAACCCTAACCACCTCAGACTTAGATTACTATAGTTGCTTAATAACTGTTCCCTTGGCATAGTTTCTCTTTCGCTAGACCAATCTTCCTAAGCACTACTTTGTTACCCTCATCTTTAATCAAAGAAGCTACAAGGTGTACCTGTTAATTACTGTATCAAAAATAAATGCCTCTGCTTCTCTTTCCAAGTCCTTCATACTTTAGCCAAGCATTATTTCTCTAGTGATCAACTCCTCACAGCTTGCATAGGACTTTACTGATTTGGGTGCTGAAAGTTCCACATCTGGTACTGTCCAGTTTTTAAAACTGAAAGTTCCAAATCCCAAGAATCCTTCAGTCCTAGGCAAAACAGGACAATCAGCCACTTACTACCTATCAAGACTCCCATCAAAATGAACCTTCTTGTCACCTATGTTCCTTCTTTCTTCTTGGCCATTATTTGTGTTATTTCTAACTGTGGGCAGCACCATTCAATAGGGTGAGGGCCCAGATGGAACAAAACATGCTTTCTGCTGTCTGCCTCATGACTGCTATCCTCTGCGTGAGCAGCTTCCCCCTGTCATACCCTTGCACTCCGATGTTCTGCCTCACCTCAGCCTACAAGCATTGTACCCCCTAGCTATGGACTGAAATCTCTGAAACCATGAGCCAATGTAAATGTTGCTTCTTTTAAGTTGTTTATTTCAGGTGTTTTGCCACAGCCACACAAAACCAATATACCTGTTTTCTAGAACTACTTTCAGTGATGTAGTCAGATTTCTCATTTGGATTTCTAGATTAATCTCCAAACTCATTCTCCTCTAATTATTCCCTAAGTAATCCATCTCTACACTCTTCACCCCAGTGAACTTGTTAACATATTAATATAACTACACCATTCCCCTATTTAAAATCTTTCAGTGGCTTTCATGACCCCTAAGAATTGGCCTCTACCAACCTTGTCAACCTCTCCTTTTATACTTCCTTTTATAGGCTAAGGTCAGCTTCAGTCATACGCAATTTCCCAGTTGCCAATCTCCAACACCTGTGAATTGCCCTTGCCTTTTTCTCTAACTATGCCACTTTGTCTTCACCTAATTAAATTATAATTATCCCTTAAAACAACAAATTTTATTTTCAGCATGCCTCTCTACCACCACCACTAAAGGGAAGTAACCCCTACTCGTGTATGACAACTCCAGGAAGCTTTTTCTGTTAATATCTCCGCACCCCTACCCTAGTCATTTTTTACACAGACTCCTAGCACTGCTGAATGCACTATTTCTATCATAGCATTTGTAATCTATATTTACTCTATTTTCTTTATTGTGTTCTGAGCTATTGTAAACCAGGAGCTGCTCCTTTTTATATTTTTACCTATATTTTACCAGTTAAACCAGTTTGGGGCAAACAATAGGGATTTAATAAATACGCTTTAAATAAATAACAATTATGTTCTAATCAGTACTTTATAATGGTATTTAGTTTGTTACTAGATTATAAAATTTGGTTTAGTAAAGACATTGACTTAATTTCTTTTAGGTTTTAGTCCTTTCCTCCATCTAGTACATAGTAAACATAATAAATACATGTTGACTAGATCATGTTAGAACCCAGTCTTAAATATCCCATTATATATTAGTGTCAAATGTCCCTAAGATTTGTATGCATTTTCTAATTCCCTAAATTCCCTAAAGCATGTATTAATCTAGGTCAATGTTTCAAAGAGGTTTTAATTCTACACTATTTCTCTAGTATACTCTGATGTTCCACATAAAAAATACATAAATATATAGATAGGAAGGATAATCTGCCCAATTTTTCCTGTGGGTGGGCTCAAATAAAATCAAATAGTTATTCCTCTCTCTACAACCCTAATTCTTTATTGACATTGGATATAATGAGAGGGAAGAAAATCTCAAACTCTAGAATTGACCTTACCCTAAAGCAAAAAATGTTGGCAGGCAATTTAAGTGAAAAGAAAGATCAGCATATAAATTTCTCCTTTTTTTCTGCCCTCTTACCAATAGTGAGAGAAACTGAAATGAAAGAGAGTTTTACCAGCTTCCCTAGTCTGATAACTATTATTCTTTTTCTTGTGCCCTTATGCACCACAGGCCAGCATTTTGTCTTCATTTCTCCTTTCATTCTTTATGAACTCATTGTCTCTTCTGTCTGGGAGGTCATGCACAGTATTCTATAAATTACAGAGGTTTAATGAATGCTAAGCAGCTCTTGATCATATCTTGTGATCATACCCATAGATTTATAGACAACTTTTGTACACCAACAATCCTAGTTTAATTTTTCAGAAGTCCACTAAGTATCATTTATACTAGCAGCAGTGTGTATTTTCCTTACTTACTCACACCAAATGTGCATTATCAGTTTTCTCTAGTCACCCTTTTTCTCTTTCAAAGCATTTCCTTCTCAACCAGGATTCAGGAAGTAATTTGTTTGATTGTATTCTTATATCTGCGTGAAGTTGGTGCTGTTCTAGATTTATAAAAGAAGAGTTTATTTCATTTCATGCAATGAATGCAAATACATTAGGACGTAATTCTCTCCTAGAATTGATGAAGATGCAGTAATTCTTTTAAGTAGCTCATTATTTTCTGAAGCTTTTTTACTTAAAAGCCACACTTTTCTTCATTGAAAATTCTTCATATTGGCTTCTTGGGATCCCTAGCCTGTTTAGTCTATGCTTACCATGTGGATTTAGGTTTTGAAAATAGGAGGCATGTTTTTGAGAATTTTTTAAAATATCTTTTTCTGAACAAATCTAAGTAGTTTATCACTGTTCTAAAAAGATTTTTAGGGCCGGGGATTTAGCTGAGTGGTGCCACCACCTGCCTCAGAATCTCAAGGTCCTGAGTTCAATCCCCAGTACCAAAAAAAAAAAAGATTTGTATATTTTTGCAGCTTGTACTATTTTATTAGTTTTCTCACAGTTCTGAAATAAATTTACTGCAAAATAAATTCACCATCACATTTAAAAGTTTTAATTTGGGGCTAAATTTGAATTCTACCCCTGAATTTGAAACCTAACCCTGTTCCTTAAGCAAGTTAACTTCTCTGTACCTTCTATTCCTGTAAAATCAGAAAGATACCACTTTTGGGGGTGCCATAAATATTGAACAGCTTAATATTGCTTAATATTACATTGCACAACATGCAGAGAACTCAATATTAACTATTATTATCAATACTTATATTAAAGGTCCATTGGGGCCAGGGATTTAGCTCAGTGGTTCCACCGCCTGCCTCGCAAGCACAAGGTCCCGAGTTTGATCCCCAGTACCAAAAAATAAATAAATAAAGGTCCATTGTAAAGTTATTTTTAGTTTAAATGAACTCTTTCATATTCATTATCTGCTGTTTATCATGAAGTAAAATGTTTTGTATATAACAATTAGCCAGGACCTGATTGAAAAATCAAATGTTATTAATTTCATTATTAACTTGTCTTAACATCAGCACTTGTACTATTCTTACCTTGCTTCTTTTTCCTAATCATTGTAAAATACATGGGATATAAAATATATGAACACTTTTTATAAGATAGCAGTACAGTTGCCCATCAACTGGAGACTGGATAAAGAAAATGTTGTTTTATAAAATGGAGTACTACTCAGCCATAAAAAATGAGAAATTAGAGCCATTTATAGCTAAATGGATGCACATTGAGGCGATACTCTTAAGTAAAATAAATAGGACACACATGTGAAAATACCGAATAATTTCTCTGGTGTAAGAAGCTGAAAGTGTAAATAAGGATCAAAAGGTATAATATATAATGTGAAATAGCAAGATAAGGTCCAAAGAGGAAGGGGAAGTGGGAGGGGCTGGGGAAAGGAAAGAAGGGAATGGAATTAATATGAGAAAATGAAAAAATGGAAACAAAGTCTTTGTAAATAGGGAAGGGTGGAAGGGAAGGGGATTGGGGAAAAAAACGAGAACCAAGATACATTATGTAAAGGTACAAATTTCCAGTAATGAATGTGATTATATTGTATACCTAAAATGTACCAATAAAATTAATTTTTAAAGATAGCATCCAAAAAAAGAAATAAAATTATATAGGAGTAACGTTTCTATATATTACTGGAATTGTTAAGAAGAGTCCAAAAAAAAAAAGATATATTTCCATTCATTCTGCCAGTTGACTATCTTCTCCAGTTTTTTTATTGTCTTTGTCTCCAAAATCACTTTCCAATTTAGGTTCTGGAATATTTATTCATCTACATACACCCCCCAAATATAATGGCTAGTATGAATAGTGCTTTATTATTATTTTTATAGTTTTCAAATTATACATCATACTCTGTAGGCAATCACCAACTTATAAGTGAGACAAAGCAGTTTCCAATGAAAACAACTTTATAAATGATACCAGATTTCTAGGGTAGTGTTGAAAAGTTTATATAACCCTTAAAAAGCTGAAATTGCATCATAGTTTAACTGAATTGAGAGTTACAAACATAATAAACGTATATATATATATGGATTGATGCAGTATTTTGTCTACTATTTGTAATAGTTTTTCTTGGGGAAATGCTTTTCAACTAATAGGATCCAGCCTACTTCAGGGTATTTTTATCTGGCATATTTTGAATGATGACAAGATCCTGTTTATTCCTCTGATGGCTCATTCTTCCTTAGAATAGTAATTGTAGTGGATGGTAAATGTCTCAGTTATTTTCTTTGTTGTTGGGACACACAATACCTGATGCCCACAACTTAAAAGAGGAATAATTTACTTTGGCTCACTGTTTGTAGAGGTTTCAGTCTATAGTTGGCTGGCTCCAAATTAGGGTGGCATGGCAGAAGTGAAACGGCTCATGGCATGGTGGCAGGAAGCAGAAGGGAGAGGTCAAGCGAGGAAGACACGATATATACCCTTCAAAGCCACTCCCCCAGAGACCCATCTCCTCTGACCAGGTTCCACCTCCCAATATCACATTCAGTTCTAAACTCATTAGTGGACTAATCCATTTGGTCCCCATGATCCAATCACATTCCCAAGCTCCACCTATGAGCACTTAAGGCTTTGGCAGGATATCTAGATATAGATCATAACAATAAAGGGAGAGGAAAACTGGAAATTTGGGGCAAGGATTTCCTCAGCGTCAAAAATCAATTTTTGTGGAATGAATAAATTAAGTAGATATTTATATTGAGGTCATGTTGAATCCTATGCAAACTGAGTGCAAGGTCTCAAAGAACAAAGTCACAAACCAAAAAGAGGTTAGGAGGGTTTTTACTGGAAATAAAGAGAAGGAAAAAAAGGCTCTTAGTTTCTCTAGGAGGGGAATCCAAAAAGTAGAATTTCCATTTGGCCCCTCAGTCCAGAACTTTATGGATAAGCAAAGCATGGATATTGCTCAAATGTTTAATGGCCACCTATCACAGGTGGCTCTGTGAATTTAAAATGACCAATCAGAGCTGACAATAGATGATAAAATTAAGTCCAAAAAGCATATAAATTTATTAATGTGCACATATGCACAGGAACCACACAGAATACAGAAACTCAGAAAAGGGTTAGATGATTTAAACATTAAATGTTCTCTTCATAAGGGAGAGGAAAATGGGAGAAGGGCCTGTAGAGGGATAGTAAATGATTTTTAGGAGAATGAATGTCACTTCACACCCAAGAACAGACAATAACAAAGATCCTCTGGGCTCTGGGGAGGTGGCAACAAGATTGGGAGATGATGGGTGAAACTGCGCTACAGATAAAAGTTGTTTGATTATGCAGATAGTCTCTCAGGTATTGATCCTCAGATGCTGTATTTTGAAAACTGATGCAGAACTTTTAGTTTTCTCTTCTATGAGTGAATTTTCTCTGGTTAATAAGATTTTAGGGAGGGAATTCAAGATAATTATATTTCTTTTAAAGACCTTCCTTCAGAAAGATAAACTTCATGGAAGGGAGGGGGGAGGGAGACAAGGGAAGATTAGACAGACCTTTCTAAGGCAGCATCTTTGGCCTTCAAGTGCTTAGCATGTCATTGTCAAAGTCTATAATGATATATATGTATGGAAATGTCATAGTAAAACCAATTAATTTATACAACTTATATGTATTAATAATTATAATAATTTAAAGTCTTTAATAAATTTTGGTGTCTTGAGTGGATATAAAAATTGAAATTGATATGATTGTGCCAGTTTTACTTGATTTATGCTTCCAGTTGTGCTGACTGCACCAGTGGGCCATGATAATTTAGAGGTATTTATTAAGCATGTATTCTATCGATACTGTCATAGTAAGCGTATATAGAGAATGTTGCAAAAATTAAACATGGGACCTCACTTCAGGACTTTACAAATTGGAGTGTCTTTTTTTTTTTAATTATACTCTATTCAGGCTCTGTTGTTCTGAAATATATCTAAAGGAAATGCCTTTGGCTGTGAAAATCAAAAAAAGTCTGTAGGGAAATCTTGGATCCTGAATTCACAAAATAGTCATGAGGAAGTTATTTTAAAATTCATCAAAATATTGTTAAGTTCCCAAAAATAACTTATCATCCTTATTACTTAATTTTAAAAGTGCCATAATAAGCAGAGCATAAATTAATGAAATTGAGACTACAAAAAACAATACAAAGAATCAATGAATTCAAGAGCTAGTTCTTCAAAAGAATACACAAAATAGACAAATCCTAAGCTAATCTTACAAAAAAAAAAAGGAAGGACACATATCAGTGCAATTAGAAATGAAAAAGGCAAAAATCACAATAGACACTACTGAAATGTAGAAGATTATTAGTAACTGTTTCAAAAACCTATAGTCAAGTAAATTGGAAAATCCAGAAGAAGTGAATAGACTCCTAGATACATATAAATTACCAAAACTGAACCAAGAAGATATAAAAACCTGATTAATCCAGTAAAAGAGAATCAAGTTGAGATAATAATAATAATAATAATAAAAACCTACCAACTAAAAGAGCCCAGAACCCAATGGATTCACCAATGAATCTAGAACTTCAGGGAAGGTCTAATGTCAGTACTCCTCAAACTCTTTAATGAAACTGGAAGGGAAGGATTGCTGCTAAACTCATTCCTGGAAACTAGCATTACCTTGATTCCAAAACCAGATAAAGACTCAACTAAAAAACCAAACTACAGACTACTCTCTTTAATGAATATAGATGCAAAGGTCCTCAACAATATACCCACAAACAGAATGCAATAAATATTAAAAAGATCATCCATCATGACCAAATTGATTTCATTTAAGGGATGCAAGGATGGTTCAGTGTATACAAATCAAATGTAAATGTATCATGTAAATGGAAGCAGGAACAAAAGTCACATGATCATCTCAGTAGATGCAGAAAAAGCTTTTGACAAAATCTATTCATGATTTTTTAAAAACACTGAAGAAAATAGGTATAGAAGGACCTTCACAATCTGATAAAAGCCACCTATGACAAACCTATTGTCAACATCATATTAAATGGAGGAAATTTTTCAGTTTTTTCTCTCAAACCAGGAACAAGGCAAGGATGTCTCACCAATCCTTTTCAATATAATACTAAACACTTGCCAGAGCAATCAGGCAAGGGGAAAAAAATAAAAGGAATACATGAAGGAAATGAAGGAGCCAAACTGTCTCTATTGTCATGATCCTTTATATAGAAGACCCAAAAAACATCACCCAAAGACTCCTAGAAATGATAAACAAATACAGCAAGGTATGAGATACAAAAACAACACATGAAAATCAGTAGCATTCCTGCACACCAACAATGAACCCACCAAGAAAGAAATCAGAAAAATAATACCATTCAAAATAGCTTCCAAACAATTAGTCGTTAACCTAAGGACCTCTATAATGAAAACTATAGTGCGCTAAAGGAGATCAAAGAAAACATCCCAAAATGCAAAACTATCCTGTTCCTGGACAGGCAAAACCAATATTGTCAAAAATGGCCATGGTTCCTAAACTGATATATAGATTTAATGGAATCTCAATCAAAATATAAAGTGTTCCTCACAGAACTAGAAAAAAACAATCCTAAAATTGGAAGCACTTAAAGAAAGAGTAGTTTAATACATTATAGATTAGAATTAGTCATATGTACCTAGGAAATATATTTTGTGAAAATGAATGTAGTCTTTTTTTTCTTTTCTTTTTTTGGAACCCGTGATCAAACTCTGGACCTTGCGCTTGCAAGGCAGGCAGCAGAACCACTGAGCTAAATCTCCGGGCCTGAATTTAGTCTTTTTAAAGTTCACTCAGTTGAATTTAAAGACGTACTTTGAGTCCTATGGAATACATTTTAACTATACTGAGTCCTGTGAATTTTTAACCATTTGTATGATCAAAAAAATGCTTGTTAACCTTTACACTTGTAACACTCATTTTCCAAAATAGATTATAACATTTATAGCCTTAATAATCTTGAGTGCATTACCTATTAACCAGTATTTACTTAATAATATCATATGAATAATAATAATATTCTATTAATATCTTTAAAATATTAACATCCTATTAATCTTAAGATTTTTATTTTCATTCTACATAAGAATTAAGAATTATAGAGAAATTGAGAGTTTTTTGCCATAAGGTACTCCATCATCAGACATAGAGCAAACTAGAAATAGAAATGGAGAATATATTGTGATGTCCTTTCCATTATCTTCAAAAAGTCTAACTTTATGGTTACACATACATGATGTCAGAATATTTTATAAGAATGCCTTTTTTAATACTAACTTGTTTCTCTTTAGTGTAAATTTTTTTTTTGGTATCAGGGCTTGAACTCAGGACCTTGCATTTGCGAGGCAGTCAGCAGCACCACTGAGCTAAATCCCTGGCCCTTTAGTGTAAATATTTTAGGAACCCAGACTCATTTAGCTTTTTAATGGTGAATTAAGTATTAATGCAGTGGTTGATAACTTGAAATCATGCACATCCTTTGAAGTACATGTATTTTACATCATCTATGAATCTACCATTTAAAGTGCTGTTGGCTTAATTTCCATGTGACTTTTGTTATTTAAGAAAGCAATAAGGATTATTATATATAACAATATTATTTTATAATAAAAACA
>NW_004624734.1:34052962-34097512 GCF_000247695.1 Heterocephalus glaber | reverse complement strand
TATATATATATATATACCTTAGAATTGAGAGAGGAGAAAAAGATATGTTGATACTCAAATGTTTGACACTTTAAGGAAAGAAAAAGAATGGAAAAGAGAAGGGAAGGTGGAAAAAAGAGAGGAGAGATGGAGAATGGAAGGACATAAGGAGGGAAACTACCTATAGTTTCCATTCCTTTTTCTGCTTTAGTAGTTAAAGAATAGGTCACTTATTCTGACTCTCCCATAATAAATAGTTACAGAGCATAAACAACAACTTATAGAAGAAGACTAAATTCAGGAAGACCTTAAAGATATTTTGGATTCATGTTCTGTGAGACCCTGAATAGAATATAAATTCATCTGAACTTTTTATAACCATAGTTTTTAATTCTATTAGAAATTTTCCCCATTCTGTTTCAATGTCTGACTTAGGATAAGAAAAGAAGGCTCTATTTTTGGAATTTTTTCCATGCTATTCTACAGTCAGTATTATCTGGAATCATAAAATATCTAGCTTGCTGCTATTTTTTCTTTATGGCAACTTGCTACTATACTATCACACAATAATTAAATTAAACTCTGTTTGGGCCACCCTGCTTAAAGGTCTTGCTAAGAAGCATAGGATGAACTAATACACGGCTCTTTGAGGACACTGCTGTGTTCACCTACAATGAAAGAAAAATTCCCATGGTAATCTACCCATTAGAATTTTATTCTGAAGCTGCAGAATAATGATGAGTTTCTGTAGTGCTTGACAAAGGGAATTCCCTAGGAATAAAAGTGGAAAGAGAAGTAAAAATGATCTTCTACAGTCAGATAAGACAGTAGTCACTGGTACTCCTTGGTTGTGAAAGTTAGGCATCTCTTCAAAGAATGCACCTTAGTTGGTGAGTAGGAAGGAGAGTAACCAGTGAGACTTGAAAGAGATTGTATGAGAAAACAATGAGTTGATTGTCATTAGTACATTGTCTAATATATTTGGCTCAGAGTCTGAAGTAGTTTGAGTCAAACTAAGACTGATTTAAATTGTATCATAATATTTCACATCATAACCGTTCAGCCTAATATGTCAAACATGACAACTCCTTTGTATCCATGACAGTTTAAACTTTAATAAACATTTTAATTGCCTTCAGTACTTTAAATGTTTATTAGGAGCATTTGTTTCATGATCAAATGATCAGTATACTTCATTAATTCAATTAAGCATTTATCCTATTTCATATGTACATTTTGTTACTAGAAAATAAAGCAAATGTTATTTTTTACAACAGAAAAAAAATGGACAAGTATGATGGTCCATGCATGCCTGCAATCCCAGCACTCACAGAGGCTAAAGCAGGAGGATTACAAGTTTAGTGAAGCCTGGACAATTTAGCAACTTAGTGAGACCCTACCTCAAAATGAATTTTTTTAAAAGGATTGGGGACACAGCTCAGTGTGAAGGCCCTGGGTTAAGTCCCCTCTGTTGGGGGTTGGGGGGGAAGACTTCCTTTTTTTTCTTTCACATTATGGTTTCCTCTTGAAAAGATGAGAAGCAAGTAAATAGTGCTGAAATTGAGCATTTAATCTTTACATTCTTACATCATCCTCAGGGCTGTGAGCCACCAAGTGTTGTTTAATTTATATCAGAATTTTACCAAAGAAAATTAATATAATAGTAATTGAACTATACACCTATCAGGTACTCCAACCTTGAATATGTAAGCTGATAAAGTTTAAATTAAAAAAAAAATCTTGTATAACCAGAAGCCTGCTGTCAACTAAATGACTTCCACTAATGCATTTCCACTTATACCTAGCCAGTTTATCCAAAACCTCACCAACTCATCAGATATACATACATGTAGAACATTTCAAGAGTTCAACGGATAGGTCAAATTGGAGTTATTTATTCAACCTCAATTGCTATCATGTAGCAAGGATCTCTATAGCTATTTTCATTGTTACAGGTTACTATCCTATTACAGACAGCCACTTTTTTTTAACCCTTTGTGGTGCTTAGGATCAAACCAAGAACTCACACATGCAAAGGATACACTCTACTACTGAGCTACGCCTCCACCCCTGATAGTAACATTTCTAAAGTACTGTATTCTTAGCCATGTAAGTATCACTCTTTCAGTCCTCCTATGTCTCTACCATATCATTGGAAATTACCTAACTTTTAAACCTAACTTTTAAACATAACTGAGCTCTGTTTGAAGGCTCTGGTCTGAAATGTTCCCTGGCTAGAGTTAGCTAATTGGTCTTTGCTTTATGGAATCATACATCTTTGTGGATATTGTCATATTATGTCGTTGCTTTAAACTAAATCTGAAATCTCTTTGTCTTCTTTTTAAAACATCCTATCCACAGAGGGAAATTTTGCTACAACTCTTAAGATTAGTCATAATGTCAGAATGCCTGTCTTTTCTCCTATACACTTATACCTGCTTAAATTTTACAAGCTATGCCTTTTGAATACTACCTAGTTGACTTTAAGTGACAATTTCAAGTCAAAGATGATATTTGTATTTTTAAGGTCTGCCTTGTATTTTAAAGATTAAAATAAGTGTGAAGAGGAGACTAAACTGTATAAGAATCCCCATTCCATTATTTATTTTACCTCATTTGCATTCACCAGCTTTCTCACCACAGTTCCCTATACTTCACTTTTCTTGTGTTTCTGTTCTTTTCCTTTCTTCTTCCTTTCTTTTTTTCAGTGTGTGTGTGTGTGTGTGTGTGTGTGTGTGTGTGTGTGTGTGGTGTTGTCGCATTGTTTTTCCGTTAGGAATCATTGGTCAACTTTATCTTTAGCCCCCTCCCTTTTTTCTTTCCCTTTTCAAAGAGTAATAACTCATTTTACCTAATGAGAAAGAGAATAATAATAATTATCAATAAAAGGAATTTGTATATGTCAGTTTGCTTTAAAGGTACAAAATTGGATGGGCATAGTTTAGTATTCCAGTATACCAAGCATAATTCTAAACCATACAAATCACAGGAATCTGAGAGAGTCTGAATGACACTGGTATTAATAAATTAGCTACAACACTTCTAGCTACAAAAATTCTAAATCATCCAATGACCCTGTTAAAAGACTTTATAAATAGATTTATGTACCTTTTTTAGCTTAGTTGAGTTTTTAAAAAATGAGCCTATGCTTGCAGATATGTCAAGGTAATTAGCTCATAGCCATTCAGTTTAAAGTATACTTTGAACTGATCCCAACTGATTGCAGTTATTTATGCAGGAGAGAAATGAGAAAACATGTGTTGATGGTCCAAATTAAATCAACAGTTGAGTAAGATTGATTTGAGCAGATAATATAATGGATAGTATATATTATAATAAAAGGTTTGAATGTTTTATTTTTAAATCAAATATTTGTCATTTTCAAAAGCAGTTTCTATTTTTATTTCACTTTAAGTAACATTTGTCTTTGTTTTCATATAGTCATAAACATTATAGATAAGCAAAGAGAAAATAAAAATAACCCTTAAATTCCTCCCATGTCAGTAGTTGTTAATATTTAACAGAAAGAAATAATGAGGATGATGAACTGAAGGAAAGAAAAGGAAAAAGTAGGTAGCTCTATAGGGACTGTAAGCCAAACAGGGAAAAAGAAACCTATGTAGAAAAAAGAACTATCATTGGAGAATTTTGGAAAAGTTTAAGAACAGCTGACATGTAAGATTAAGAATTTGAAAGCACCGGTGAGTGACTTTCTGCAGTTTGACTTGATTGTATTCCTCATGTCATACTTGAACAATGTAAGGCACTTATCGTAAAGCTGTCTCAGACCACCCTGAGAAGGACGGAGAGAACAAATTTGCCAATGATGAAACTGCTAGGACAGTGGTTAGAATTTAAAAGCATTCTTAGTTCAAGAAATAATGGATGAAAATGTAATTTTTAAAATGTGTGTTGAACACATTAGCATAGTGTTTGTTCTTAGAATAAAAAGTGTAGGAGGATATTTAGATGATCTCAAATTCCAGATGTGAAAAATTTAAGCTAAAGGATTTATGGATATTGCCAGTCTCCTATAAATATACTTTCATGCTTTGTGTGTGTGTGTGTGTGTGTGTGTGTGGTGGTGGTGGTAGGGATTAAACCCAGGGCCTGCTGCACATGAGCTGTACCATTGAGCTGCACCCCAAGTGCTAACCATCTAGCATAAACAAGTGTTTTCTTATAATTTCTTCAGATCATTTCACATTTTATAGAAATTAAAGTTCAATCTTCCTTGTCATAGAATTGTTATATAAACTGGCCAGAAGCAGCTAAGATGTCCAGACTACTCTGATTCTGACTAAGCCACTGCATCATAGATTTATATGAAAAATATATTGTTAAACAAAGTGAGAATTTCAAAGAAACAAAAAGCACTAATACTGAACCACAGCATCTCAGTATATTTGGGGATGGGTATTAATGATTCTAAAAGTAGAGCATCTCAGTATATTTGGGGAATGGGTATTAATTATTTCTAAAAGTATTAATTATGTATAATTAAGCTTTTAGTTTAGTGATTATTGAATCCCCTGTGATATATTTTCAATAAATTTTGAAAATACCTAACCATGTCTAAATGCAAATCCAACTGTCTGAAGAACGCTAATAAGTATGATAGCTATCATGGATCAGTTACAATGTGCTGTCATAAGAGTTTGTATGCAGAAATTTAATTATAGTAAAACTTCAGTAAACAGCAAAAAAATACGTTCACTCCCTCTAGGGCTGGGGATCAAGCCCAGGGCCTCACACATCCTGGGCAAGTGCTGTTCCACTGAACTATCCCCCTAACCCTTATATGTATTTTTTCAGAGTTGCCTTCATTGAATTTTATGAAGTAGCAAATTTTTTCCAGAATTCATTTTTTGTCCCTGTTATCAGAACCCTAAGTCTGAACACTTTTGACTCTTTATCAATATTTGGCCCTTTTGACAAATTACAACAATTTCCTTTGATTTGGTTGTAGACAGTTCTGGGCAAGGAAAGATTGAAGACAGTAATTCTAGCACCTGTATTTTCTTAGCTAGTATCGTACACATAATAGCAATCATAATTTTCCACATTGTTACCATCACAGTAACATAGTTATCTTTTATTAAATATCAAGTACAGAACCAAATTTTCTACCTGCATTCATTTGTTTATTTCACAATAATCTTATGAAGTAGAAACTCAGCAAAGCATTTGAGCCGTTGCATACTATTAGCTGTCCCCTCAGCCTTGGGAATTCTTTCCCTTACTTATTCAGGAAAGTCTTCCTTGCCCATTATATAGCTATACTAATATCAGTAGTCACTTTATCCCATTAGTTTTATTTTCTTTATAGCACTTATTGCCATCTGTAACTATCTTATTTATATACTTAACTAAAGTACTTATTAGCTGTTCACTCCTATTAGAATGTAACTTCCATGGTTGTAAGATCCTGTCAGTCTTGTTTATATTTTACCCCTTGCATCTGGATCAGATCCTGGATTGGGTAGGTGCTCAGGAAGTATTTGTTCACTAAATGAGTAATATTATTATGCATACATAAGGCCCTGGGTGCAGTCCCCAGAACCACAAGAACAAAAAACAAACATAATTATATATTAAACCTTTGCAGTTGTATTTTAAGTCATACTTCAATGAGTAATGTATTTTTATAAATTTATTCCATTTTTATTGATAAACTACTGTTTTAACATTACAGTAAAAACAAAAACTGCAGTCCACTTAAAATGACTAGAGTAGGTAATGCATATAATCTTAGAAACCAAAAGTAAACACTAGGAGAAAAACTCTCCATCTAGAATTCAGTTAACAGACATATGAACAGGGGCTTCCAAGCCATAAAGTGTCAGATAAAATTGTGAAAGAGTGTGAGACAAAAATGATTACTGGCTGAAGAGTCTAGGGCACCTCTTCCCCTCCCATTTTCTGTGCTATTGTGCAACTCTAAATTGTGGTATACAAATAGCAATACAAATGATCCTGTGTTATAGAGATGTAAATTGTGTCTAGTTAGCAGTATAATTGATTTTTGCCCTAAAAGTAATTGGTTTCTCTGCAAAATTCATTTCATCATTCTTGTGTGTTCTCGTATATGTGTGTTTTCAATTCCCCTTTGAACCAAATGGAGCATCTTCCTCTCTTATTTATTAATATTTTAGATAAGATCTTTAACACACGTTCATTTTATATTTGTGTGAGTCATGAGTTTGCCCTTTTTTAAAAAAAATAACTTTCAATGCAGTGATCCCTTCTCTGAATATGTAAATTAGTTTGATTTAGCCTTTCCATTTGATTTAGCTCAGATGCCCAAAATTTGAATATCCAGAAAAAGTGAAAGGATATGTATAATGTAAATACAAGTCCAATATTAAACTGCATTTCTTAACTACTTGGTAAGATCATGGGAGGCTTGATTAGCAACATGATACATGGCACACATGGCTGTGATGCAAGGCAAGAGCTTAGCTTTTATCTCTAGTTCTCAAAGGAATGTCCTACACATTGCTACTCCACTAATATGACATAGATGTATCTTTGTATATCTTCCTGTGTACATTTTACATGCTAGTTAAGCATTTAGAAAAATAAGTCACAACCTTTTCAACAGTACTGAAATGTAGCAGCTTTTGATTTAAAAAGAACAGTGCAGCCATTCCCTTACATTATGAGTGTATTATACTCAAAAGCACTATTTCTTTTTTATTAATAAATAAGTGATGTAACATGACGTTTAAGAATGAAAAATAAGGTAAATATTAAATCCAATTATAAACTCAATATTTTAAAACTTATGCTTAATAAAAATAAATGTGAATTTTTTCCAGACATGCCAGAAAACGAATAATGATTACAAATGCTCAGCAATTTATATCTTTTCTATCAATGACTATCTTTTAGGTTCCATTTCTTAAAGTTAGTATTTTTAACACTTTCTATTAAGATACTTAATAAAATTAACCTTAGTTGATATTATTTATAAGAGCTATCAAAATCACAAAAAAATTAGTCCACATGTTTTTATTACAGATCCAGAATATTATCCAAACAAAAGAGTGTCAGTAGTAACAACATGGTAATACCAAACCCTCACATACTGTTGACTCTGGAACACAGACTCTTCTAAGCAAATTTTTTACATATGTTCTCACATTTTGTTCATAGTTATTCCATGAGTATAAATAGGTCTTATTATTATACTCAGTCTATACATAAGGAAAGAAAGACCTAGAGAGAGTATGACTTACACAGTGCTACATAGTTTATAGAGCCAAGATTCAAATCTAGGCAGTCTGGCTCCAGAGGGCTACTCCCCCAAATGCTTTTCAGTATATTTACCAGTTTTCCTTCACTCCTACACACACATTCCAAGTGTCAGTGTTCTCATTCCTAAAAGAAATAGTCAAGAGCAAAGAAGCAATAAAAATTCATGGAAGTCTAATTAGATTGCCTTCAGTAAGTTGGAAAGGTAGAGTCAACTACTAGCATACAAATAATTAAGTTTGGCAGTCAAAAGGGCTAAGATCTATTACTATTTTATTGTGTGCCCTAAAACCTGTACTAATCCCTGCCTGATAACTTCTATAATAAAGATAAATCCCTCTATAAAATAACTTATTCATCTGAAGATTGGGAAATGATGTCATGAATGATCTGAAGTCCCAACTAGTCAAAATTACTTCATTTAGCTTTGTAATACATTATATAAGTGGGTAGTGTCTTTCTTCATACTTATGATCAACATTAAAGTTCTCAGAACAAACACTAAATCAAAAACGTTGGTTCCAAGGGGAGACTAGCCTGGGATTTGCTGTTTCTGCAAGTCATTGAGAATGATTCAGTTTAGAATTAAGGCTTTATATCGGAAACACATTAAGAATATTCACCACTAATGACCTATTTCCTTGATAACCAGTTCTATTCTCAGGTATGTTCTGCATTATGTATTATAGTACTGTACTACAATATTTCCAAGTACAAGTAAGGAAGTCATCAAGTTACAAAGCATAAATAAGCTTTGATGTTCAGGGGTAATTATAATTCACTTCACTAGCTATGTTGCCCTTTAGAGGAGGTCATTAACAAAGAGGAAGAATTTGTCACATTAACCAAAAACGTAGGAAAGCTCAGTGAAGTTTAAGACAATAGAAAGACACTTAACAGTGAGAAAACGCTTAAGAATGGTCCCTTGGAGAAAGCTGTATAAAATTGTTTTGCTTATAAATATTGTCTATTCTCCTTCAAAGGCTTATGTTACACATAGATAATACTGTTGTTGCTGTCTGTTAGCAACAAGTAGATTTCAAAAAACTCAGTTAAGGCATGTGTGTGTGTGAGTGTTTCTACATAAGTTTACATTTGGTTAGAAGGTTTTAAATATAATGACTTTTAAATGATTATTCTATTTAATTAATCATCTAAACCAATGAGAAAGGAGCAAGTGAGCAGAATTTTTAACCTTGAGGAATCCTTTCTTAGTATGATTTGATAAAGTTCAGCAAATTGAGGTGCAATGTTTTCTTAGAGCCACAAAATCCTGCAAATAAAAAAAAGCTTGGAAATTATCTATTCCAGAAGTTTTTAACCTTGTTTTACCATGAACTCATTTGGTATTCTGCCAAAGCCTACAGCCTTCTTTTCAGAAAAATATTTTTAAATGAATAAGATGCACAGAATTACAAAGAAAAACAATTAAATTGAAATATTGATCAAAATATTTTTAAAAAACAAATTGTGCCTTAATGCATCTGTTTAAATGCATTGATAACTCTAGAAGCCAGTTTAGTAACTTCCATAGTTTCAAATTATATTATGTAAATAATACTTTAAAATATTATAATAACTTGAAGTAAAAGGTTCTTTTAATATTATCGTTTTCTAGGAAAGGAAATAGTAAATATTAGTTTACTGATTATAAAGATTATAATTTTATTTCTCCATTCCAGTAAATGGACAACTGATTTTGATCCATAAGTTCTTCCAAGGGGCCCACTGACTTCAGTTTAAACCCCAGAAACGTCTTTATTTTACATGTGAAATACTAAGACCCATATGGAGGAGATAAAGTCATATAATGTAGAACTAGATTAATCATTGCAGAGCTAATCTTGGGGCTTTACTCAACAATTTTTGGAAGTTTTAGTCTTAAAATGACAATTATACAGTAGTCTGTTAGTTGTTCATGCCATGATCTGGAGGAAATATTTTAATCTTATGCCTCAGAGTCTAGTTATATAAAATATAGGTGACTGTAGTGCTCACTTCAGCAACATATATACTAAAAGATAGGTGACTCTAAATCTGTATCAGAATAAGACTAATGATTTAAATTTGTACTGCTCTTTTCACTTATAATAATATTCAACTTCATCTACATTTTTCTATATAGTTTTCCCCATTCTATAGATAAGGAAATTAAAGCTCCAAATGTACAATGCTATGTCCAAGGTCACATAGAAAGAGGAAACTATTGGACTTCAAATATGTTCCCTTTACTATCTTTCCTCTCTTATAAATAAGCCAAAGTTCTCTGAGTTCTTTTGTTGAATTGTGTTGTGATACTGTCATTCTAATTAAACACAAGTCAATTATCATCAGGCCCAGGTGAGCCAAATACTTGTATTCTTATTGAGTTCAATAAAGTGATGAATTAAAGAAACCATGGAGGTTCCGCCGCCTGCCTTGCAAGCGCAAGGACCTGAGTTTGATCCCTGATACCAAAAAAAAAAAAAAAGAAACCATGGAAAAACGATTTTCTAGACCAATTCACTATTTTTCTGTAATAGTGAAAAGAAAAAGAAATAGAACCTAAGACTCTAAGACTGTAGAATTGTTGGCTTACTGTTGCTTAAATCAGGTCTTTTCTTTCCTCTGTTCTAAGTAGAATAAATAGGCAAGTAATCTCAGTAAATACCAGTGGGGCCCATTTTCTCTATCCTCTTAAGTGTTATTTTAATGAATAAATGATACTCAAAGAAGTTTGTTCTTTCAAAGCAGATTACTCTTAAATAAGTTGTAAAAGGTAGAAAAAGTCAAAAGGACCATGGTTCATCAAAAATCTCTATCATCTCTACCATTCCAGTGACCTGACCATATGAGATAATAGAACATCCTGCTCTCTTAGAACGTAAGGAATCTTCTTAAGCATGCCTAATCCTAGTTACAGAAAAGCTTTGTTGAACTCTGCATGTCACTATTTAATTAACTGTAAATAATATCAATAGTAATATGTTTTCTAAATTCTCAAGATCATTTTGGAGGGTATCCAGGTATCTCTTAGCTATAACACACTTGCTTTTCAGCTTTGTGAACTTACAAAATATCATTACCTTATACAGGAATGACTCCATACTTAGACTAAAAAGAAAATGTTAGTCTGCTGAGAACAAAAAGAACAATAATTACTGCAAGATCAACTGACAATCAGATTTAGCAAATGTTTACTCTGTGCAAAGCATTATAATTGATGTAGTGGGAGATAAAAAGAGAATTAACGTCATAATAATTTGGGGAGACCTTAACCTAGATTGTAGTAAAAGTCATCCAACTGTATGTTTAGAATGAATGAGTTTTATGGTAGATAATTACATTTCGACACCTAAAAAGAATTTAGATGAAGAAGATATTATTTCTGATTGAGGGACTTGGAAAGCATTTTTTGCAACTGCTACAATCTGAGCTGAGATCTTAATGTAGAAGTAGAGTTTTGATCAGAAAAGAATCAACAAGCTTGTTTTACTCATGAGAAAACTGAGATCGTAGGAGGACCAAGAGCCAAAATACTAAAGTCATGCTATGAGGAATATCAAAATAATCTGGCCTGCTAAGAATAAAATGAGAGAGAAAAAAATAGTAATATAAGTATATGATCTTTGAATACTTACAAACCTGCTAACTAAATTGATATGCCACACAGGAATCAAAATTCATCTCATACTAAAATAGATGGTATTAACTACTGTCATCAGTAACAGAGAAGCAAAATTGAAATTTCTTCTCATGAGTTAATATCACCTTGTTATTGATAGGAGCAGCATATGTTAAATTTTGTTGAGAGTAAAGTTCATAGGAAATATTACAGATTCTAAATAGGTAGTCTTTTTTTTTACTTTTAACAATATAAAACAAATAGAGTTTAAATGATATCTTTCTAAACTGTAGAACTTCTCAGATTTCATAAGTAAGCAGAATCTTTATTTCTAGTATAAAATGTGATTCCTGGCCAATAAAGTTATGCTAAAAATAGAGTGATAGGATTTTTTTAATGGCTATCAAAGTAAGTAACTTCCTTCTTTCTTGATTTTGACCCCATCTGACCAACGTTTCAGAATTTTTCCATATAAGCCATACTGTATATCATTTACAAGATAAACACTATGAATTAGTCTGGTGAGCAGCAAAATAGAATCAGTTTTTGTGAAACCTGATTTGTGTTAACCTGCAATCAAATGTAATCTTCATTTTAATATTTATACATCCTTATATTGTTATGAACCTATCCTTAACATGAGTGTGATTTTGTTTCTCCTCCCTTACTTCTGTGAAATGCAGAAGGAAAAGGATATTTGTTATTCACACATTTGCACCCCCCACTAACTGGTGTTACACATCTGGCTTCCACTGGAGAGCCCCTGACATCGCAGGGAACGGTGATCAAAATTCCACACATTAGCTTCAAGCTGGGGGCTCGTAGCTACTGCAGCATTGAGAGGGAATCTTTTCCTGGCTTCTTTAAAATAAGCATGGTGATGGGATGGTTTAAGGGAAGAACACCTCTCAAATCACGTGATCACTGCTGTGCTTCCTTATGTCCTGCTTTCTTCATAACAGCTTGGCACTACATTCTTTCCCTGTATCCTATGGGCTTGTGTGTGTGGATGAGTGGGGTGGGGACATGGGGAGGTAAATGGATGGTGGTACATTATGCATGCATCTTTCACCATTAGAGTGATGTGCCTTCCCTTATATGTCACAAATGATAGTCACATTAAATCTGTGTCCTGAGAGATTGGGTCGTCTCTCCCTTTTGGTGTGAGATTTATATGTTTTGATGTGTTTTGATGTTTACACCTTCTGTTATTCTTTATGTTGCATTAAACATAAGTTGAAATGTTCTCCCGTAAGAGTTAGCTTTTCATGTTGGGCTGAAAAAGTCTTCATTTCTGTGTAGCAATTCATGTTATTATAACCTATGGCTTTCAATTGTACCTCCCATAATGAAGAGCTGACTTTAAACACTGTGCTATTCTTGTTATGACCTAAGCATAAGGTAAGTGATTTCTCTAACTGTATCTAAGATTGTAATTGTTTCTTAAAATTTCTCAGCTTTTTAAAGGCATTTTCACTTTTGTTCCATACCATTTATTATGTGATTTTTCCCTCTTTTGTTTTCTGTTTCGTATCTTAAAAGGCAATGTGATCTTCAGCAAAAATTATATTACACATGTAAACACATGTTGAAATGAATAACTTGATGTTTCAAAGCAATCTTGATTAGTAAATGAATAATTATGTTTTCAGTAAATCTCATGTTTTTCATTTCCTCCATTGACTTTAATATATTATTTATACCTGTTATTTTAGTTTTGATTCCAATTGAAAGGGAAATTATTTGTCAGTACCATAAAGTCAGTCAAATATTAACTGTAGTAAAATAACATGACCCAATAGAATAAAGTGGTAGATAATCTGATATCATGCCATTCATTTAATCCTCCATTTTAATCCCTGACAAATTTTATATTAGATCAAAATCTCAGTTTATTTTGTTTTCAGAAATTTTTTCCCATTGAGTAAAGCCAGGTAACAAAGAAAAAAACAACAAACCATAAAACTTAAGACAGACTTCTTTACATATGTGAGAAGAAGAGTCAAAACAATCTTATTAAGTAAATATTATAAATATGAGTTTCATAGTACAAAAGAGATGCTCATTCACTGTACACATAAATAGTAAAGAAAGTTTTTTAAAAATTATTTTCTTCAGCATATATATATTCAAGATCACTAAAATAGAGAAAATCTCATAATTATTGATATTAAAATTGATTTCCCTCAAATCTGGTTCAAATAGCAACTGTAACACAGATGGGAAAACTGGTGTACCACAGTTGGCAATTTGCAAGCCTTGATAAATGCTTCTCTGCAGGGAATTGAATTGCTTTCATTATGCCATTGTCTCTTCCAGAGGTGTTTGAAATATTGTTCTAAAACAGGGTATCACAAAGCAACATAGATTTCTTTATTAAATTCATGTCATAAATGATTGTCTTGTTAATTTCTTAAGCCACCTAGGGAGGAGAGAGGGTGTTTTGTTGTTTGGTTTGCTTTTTGGTTTTGTTTGTTTGTTTGTTTTAGTTTTTAACCAGCTAGTTCTCACCATCATTTCCATTATATACATTATCTAATGTATATAAGAGACATTATATAAATCTATTGGAACATTTTATGAGACAAACTACTCATCTGAACTGCTCTGTTCATTATAAATCTCTTGTTTCTATCCGTACACTAGCTCCACTCTAGATTGGAAGGGCTTAAAGATGAACTCTGGAGGAGTAGAGGCTACGATTTAAGAGTAACTATTACTGATCAAAGGAGCTACTTTTCCATTCGCAAACACTGCTTTGCGCTATGGGTTTGGGCTCCTTCTGTTTCACATCTTGTTGAAGACTTTCTTGACTTCCATTTGACTTTTTTGAACTTGTTTTTGTCTTTCAACATTTTCCTTTCTTTTCCCTATCTCCCAGATTTTTCTCCACACTTTTAGCTTTCTCTTGTGTCCCTTGAATCACTTTTCAAAATGTAGTTTTTCTTTCTTAGATTTGTCTATTAATTTGTCTATTAATGTGTTTCTTTTCTTCTTTAAGACTGTAGTAGTATAACTTATTTTCATTCCACAGTATGCCAACTTGCTTATTTATTTTGCAGCAAGTTCATTAGTCATTCTTACCCTCTTGGTATAAATTTTTAATAAGAAATTGTAGAACATCCTTCGTTTGCACACTGTTCCCTTCTGTAAGCTCATAGTTTCTTTTCTATCACCTAGATTTGCTCCCTGAACCTCTCCCTTTTCCTTTTCTTTTCCTTATTCTTATGTCTTCCCTATATTGTTTTCTTTAAGCAGTCATTAATTTATTTCTCATTTGGCTCAAAATTGTTCTTTAATCAAACTTTCAAGTAAAAGAATATAAGAATTTTTATCTTCCAAATTAGCTTCTTCAGTCTAGTATACTAAAAATTACTTGAACAACTGGGCCAAAAGAGAATAACTTTTAACATTTGGAATTATTTTTCCTTTTTTTTTCTTTTTGGGATATGTGTGTGTGTGTGTGTGGTCCCCGGCCCCTTATCTGTATGTTTGTGACATTTTTATTGTTATTTATTTAAACATTAACAATTGTTTTTTTCAGGAAAGGACAACCATAACCACCCTGTTACAACATTTCTTTCAT
This sequence comes from Heterocephalus glaber, assembly GCF_000247695.1. Next base: position 34,083,086 of record NW_004624734.1, on the reverse strand, counting down.
TAGTTGTTTCATACAAGAGTAGATTGTGTTAAGCTGTAGAAATTAATTTGTGTGTGTGTGTGTGTGTGTGTGTGTGTATATATATATATCCATTTGGGGCAAGCTGCTGCAGAGTGGGAAGAAGAGGTGTGGAATTTGAATACATTTATGTCTAAAATTAACATTAATGCCATCCACCATGGTCCTTGAATACAAGTTTTACAACATTTAGAAGAATGATCCACTTTGACCTAAATACTTGAATCAGACCATGAGGGTTTCTGATTGATAAATTACATACACACCTAACAACTGGTAAATAATGAGTTCTTTTTCATTGATTCCTAACAGAAACATCTTTCATAACCAGTATAATTATAAATTATTATAATCAAATCACAAAGGTTATTAGAATTAATGGTAAATATTTTATATGAAAATTTCTCTCAATAGCATATATATAGTACTAAAAAATGACTACAATGAAATGTTGGATTATAAGTTGATTACATTAACTTTATTATTATTTTACTTAAAAGATATGTTAAATTCTTTATGATTAAGGGTGTGTATTTGCAGGTGAATATACAGTTAATTTAATTTTTTCCACTTATAATCATCTCTCGGTATCCATGGAGAATTGGTTTCAGGACCCCTATGAATACAAGAATCCACAGATCCTCAAATCCCTTGTGTAAAATGGCAAAGTATTTGTGTAAAACATCTGTACATCCTTACTTATGCTTTAAATCATCTCTAGGTTACTTATAATATCTAATACAATATAAATGCTATATAAATTATTGCTACACTGCAAGGACACCCCCTCTCAGAAAAAGTTTGTACAATACAGATGCAGGGTTTTTTTTTTTAATATTTCTGATCCATACTTTGTCAAATTCATGGATAAATGTGGATGGCCAACAGTACAGATTTCAAACACACATGAATAAAAATTGCTTTTGGTTTTATCTCTGTCCAGTTTATGATATTGTACCCATAATCTTTTTCATGAAGTCAGTCTTTTTAAGTAAGTAAAAGATGAATTAAAATATATATGAAACAAGTATAATGCATTTTTACTAACATTTTATGACATCTGAGATACATAAAACCTCTCCTAGACCTCAGGAGCTTGCCCATTAAATACGCATATCTAGCTATCTGTATTAGGAGCCCTCAATTACTGAGTTTATGGTCTCTCTGCAGGTCCAGTCCAGGTGCAGCAGCAAGGAAAACATTCTCAGAGCCAGTAAGTATTTCATCATTTTAGGTAAGCTACTGAGCTAGAAACTATAAATCAACGAAAAGTAGAGCTGAAGTGACATTGTGATGAAATGAAGAAGAATGGGGAAATTTCATATAAAGAATATGAATATTAGGATTTTTCCCTAAAAATATTAGTGTCAATATATAGATAAATATTTCCCTTAATTCAGCTGTTTTGCAACCAAAGCTTTGATGCATTCTTGGTAGGGGTAGAAATGAGCTCCTTTATGACTCTGGATCCCCTGAAACTGCCAAAAAGTTTTATATATATATATATCTTCATGAGGGTTCATCTTTATCATTTTGTGAATATGAATTCTGATTTTACCTTCAATGGGCAGAATAAGTTTTAGAACATAACACCCTGAACCAAGGGCGAAGAATGTTTAATTTTACTTTTTTGTTTCATCTTTCATAGTGTTAACTTTAAAGTTATTGAGCTTTGTATAGTGTATATTATATTGTATATTATTCATTTTCCTATTTTATCAAAATAAATTCCAAACTACTTTTCCTTATCTGTATCCTTAAATGATATCACATGGAATGATTTCTCCTAAGAGCTTTGTGATCTTAAGAAAGAAGTGCTATATAAATGCTAATTATTTTATTGTTATTTATCACTTAATAGCTTAGTAACATGTTCCCATGTTCTTCCTGATCTTTATCAAGAGAAGAAGTACCAGTGGGACATATATAATGGGTCTACTGGAAACCCATACTGCTGGGAGTTTTAGTGAATGGAGTAATTTGTTTCCAGTAGAATATCAGTAGTTTATAACAATCAAAGAGTACCTGGAGAATTTCAAATAGATAAAATCTATGTTTTATTTTCTTTAGTGGAAATTTTTCCCACTTCTGTTTTCTAAATCAGTTAACTTAACTCAGAACCCTTGGTCAGGCACACTGCAATTGTTTGCCCAAGACCTATACTGGCAATATTAAATACTAAATACATTCACACATACATACATACTAAGAGGCAAGTATACTTTCACAAATTTCTGTATCATTTGACAAATATATGAATCTGAAGGAGGCTCTTCAATAAAGAGATATAAAATCCTATAACCCTTTACTGAGACCTAAGATGGAGAAATCTAAGGGTCAGAGGCATGATAATTTCCACATGTTGTTCCTGAAATAATGGATTACTGATATGGATTATGATGATTACGAACAAAAATGGTTTCTTAATTAGGACAGATTTCTTTGAATCTTCTTTCACTTCTATCATGGATTGTTGTATGGCTAGAACCTTCTTTTAGTTATTTTCTTACTGGCATGTTGGGTAATAATCAATTTGGATGGATATCATGCTGATTAAATTTTATTGATCCTGTTTTCTTATGGTGATGTAGTTCTATAGATAGCCTTTATTGACACTTATATCATAATTTTGTGACTTCTATAAGTTTATGATCATTCCCATCAATGCCATGTTAATAACTTATGCTCATGCCATGGCCTCACTCAAGAGCCAAGACCATGGAGTGTTCTCTCTGAACTTTTTAACTAAAATCCCACATTGCTTATTTAGACCATTTTTATCTATTTTTCTTTTTTTCCGTGTATTCCAATACTGAAGTCATATAAAGCATAAAAACAATTCCCCTTAAAAAAAAAATTCCCCTTTCTCTCAGTGCTAAACCTTGCCTCTATTTCTTTGAACCCATACCCCCTAGTCCAGCCCCACCCTCAAATAAATTATCCATTCCCTTGTTTTCCCAGAAAGCTCTTAGTTATCCTTTGACTTACTTCAGGTATGCTTCCTCTGAGTTCTCTGTAGGCAGCATAAATAAAACTATAATCAACTTCTTTTTAATGTATATAAAAACATAACACAATATATTTGGATTCAATAGGAAGGAGAAAAGTTAGAACTTAATAGAGCTTATCTAAATTGTCCAAGGAAGAGGTAACTTTGGTTACATTGTCAAAGGAAAAAATAACTTTGCTTTGATTCTTTAAAAATATCAACAAAACAACCTGTTAAGTTTCAACAAACTCTTAGTCTCAGAGTCTCAGGAAGGAAAGGGCAAAGTCAGGATATATTTTAAATTTGCTCTAAAACAAATTTTTTATGTAACAGTTTGATTAGAACTGGATAAAAATCATGATATAATCTTTTAGGACTGATGGACATAGCAAGGCAAGCAGTTTGTAGAGTGTTGGTATATAAACTGTCTTTTGATATTTATTTAAGAGTTGATGGCTTGTTCCATGAGTTTCTAGGATAAACAGGTTATTTATAATTTTTATCTTCAAGGGAAGAGTTTTCTAGTACAGTAAAGTTGTTTTGATTTTTCAGAAAGATAGTGGAATAGCATTATTATGCTAATGAAGATACTGAGCTGTATAGTTGCAGATGGTTTCAGGTATCAGGGATCCCTAATGGTCATTCTTCAGCTTTCACTGAAAGATAGAGTTAATATCTGGGCATGTGATCACTCCAAACCTCATCATCTACTTAAAGTATCAGAATAGTATATCAAGTATCTAGAGGAAGTTGTCCCATTGTCAAGTTTTCTAGTTTGGTTGTTATTGTTGGATATTCATTTATTGATTCATCTGATGTGACAACAGCTATACAGCAGCACTTAGAACTCAGTTGTGCTACCCACATATGAAAAGGCTTATCAGAGGTTATGTTCTTTTTCTCAGTTAGGAGCTGCAACTGTCTAAATCAAGCCAAGATAATAGATATCATCTCCAATATAAGAGTAAGGGTTAGAATAACCGAATATAAGAATAAGGATAGAATAAGACAGAGGGGTTATTGGCCAAATTTCTTAATTTTATAATTTGTTTCCTGAATCTTTTTAGCAATATCAAAAATCCCAGAGAAGGTGAACAGAGATGTAAAAATAATATTCTTACCCTAAAGCAACATATGAACCACACATTATTCCTTAAGAGGTCAGTATTGTATCTAAAGCCATTGAGTCACTGCTTTTCTAATCTCATGAAGCTTTCAAGTGAGGAGTTCTTTAGGCCTGCTAGCAATACTTTAACTTACCTGTTCAACCTTGAATCAAAGCATGTGGAATCCTCCATGCTTTCTAGGCAATTTTGACAGAAGAGGCACAAATCTATAAATTGCTTTGGGTAGTATTGCCATCTTAACAATATTAAGTCTTGTAGCCTAGCTTCCATTTACTCTTAGCATGAAGCTCACTCTTACGTAACAGGTATTTTTACATTTTCACCAAATAGTAGACGAAATCACATAAATATCTGGGAGAGGTTCCACTCCCAATCACAAAGCAATATGTGTATTTCTTTGTGGAGAAACTTACCACACAAATCTCTGGCATTTTCTTACCTCGGAGGTGAAAATATCATACCATTGTTAAACTTGAGACTAGCATGAACTACTATACTGGACTCCATGCATTTCTCCCAAGCTGCTCCTCTAGCCAGGATCCAGGGCCATTTAAGCTAGGCTGTGCGCCAGTCCCATAGTAGGCTACCACACAACCATCAGCAGCGGTCGGGAGCCTGTGCCCATAATGCACCTGACTTCCTTACAAAGGGCTTCATGTCATATCAGTGCTCAAGTAGGCCTCAATAAAAGGATCTCAGGGTTAAGTTTTAAAACAAATTAAACTGGTTTTAATGCTTTCAAATTACTGTCTTTGAATTCAAAGATTATTTTTGTCACTCAGTGGTAGAGTACATGTTTCATATGTATAAGGTCTTAGATTTGATCCCTAGCACCACTCAAAAAGGAGGGGGTCTTTTTATTTCATTAACATGTTTTTAAATTGATATATAGTGATTGTATATATTTATGAAGTATAGTGAGTATGACATTTCAGTACATATATACAATTCATATGATCAGATCAAAGGAAATTGGCATATATTTCTCCTCGAGTTTAAAGACTCTTTTCTTTGATCCACTCTATGTTAATGTTCTCCATTGCATCTTTTTAATCTACTCCTTGTATTCTTCAGCTGTGGAATTTCTGTTTGGTTCTTTTATGATTTCTACGTCCTTATTGAACTTCTAGTTCTGTGTATTGTTTTTCTGATTTCATTATCTGTGTTCTCTTCTACCTCACTAAACTTCCTTAAAAGAATTGCTTTGTATTCTTTTTTAGGCAGTGTATGGATTTCCATTGGGGAGGGGGGTAATTACTGAAACATTATTGTGTTGCTTTAGTAGTCTCAAGTTTCCTTGAAATTTTCTGTGTTTTTCTTACCTTGGATTGATATCTGCACATTTGATGAAACAGTCACCTTTCCCAGACTGTACAGACTGGTTTTGAGGGGTGAGACCTTCTCATTTGGATGGGTGTGAGGATGTGAGCTGAATGGAGTGCAGGCCCCAGGGGCATAGTCCATCAATTAAAATCAGCATCAACAAAAATCTCAGTTGTCAACAGCCAAAGCTGTGGGTGTCTGCAGCAGTGGTAAAAGATACTGAGGTCTTTAGTGTTAAGGATTACGGGCATCATCCTGTTCTCTTTTTCTCATATGGAGAATATTTTGGCTTTGGAGATCTCTCTTAGCACTAAATCAAGCTCATGGTAGCAGTGGCACAAGTATCTGATACACAGTGCCCATGAAGTGGCCAGCATCCAGGGTCTGGAACTCAAGAACACATGAAGAGACCTCAGCATTGGGGTCTGGGTTAATGCTAGCACCAGTGCCTAGGATGCAGGTACCCCAGGGCAATGTTAGTAATGGTGTTTGAGATTCCAGTGTTTGTGGTGCAGCCATGGATTTGGGGTCTGGAACAAAGCTATGGAAGCTTTTTTGGACGTGTGCACTTTAGCAGTGGTTCTGTTATCCTAGGCAGTAGCTTCTGAGCCAGTATCTAGAGCAAGCATGGGAGTGGGATATATGAATCTGAGGCAGTACAACAAATAGCTCCTTGAAGGAGCAACTCCCTCTTCAGGGAGACTGAAACAGTCATCCCTGATTTATAATGTACTTTTAATTTTATAATAACCATCTTAGAGACATGTTTATTGAAGACATTACTATTTTTTTGGAGACATTCATTATATAATAATAGAATAGTGTTCAGTGAGACATACATAAGATAAATACCATTCACTAAAAATTCTTACTATAACTACTAAAAGAAAAATTTTAGATACATAGTCATTCCTCAGTATATTCCGGGAGTTGGTTCCAGGACCCTCCAAAGATGCTCAAGGCCATTATATAAAATAGTGTTTGCATATAAGTCTGTTTATTAAAAATACTATTTTTCAGGGCCAGGGATTCAGCTTAGTGGCACCATGCCTGCCTGGCAAGCTCAAGATCCTGAGTTCGATCCCTGGTACAAAAATAAAAAAATTTAAAAAATAAAGTATTTTTCTTAACTCCTCTTTAATTCATTACATGTTTTCACTTTATCCATTCATTTTTCTCACTTCTGCAGCCCAGGTTCAGGACATATTATTATCTCTTGTCTGGAATACATTTTCAGACTTTTCAGTTCTGATCCTATGTCCTTTAATCTATCTTACATATATAGGTTTTTTTAGTTAATTTCTTTGCACCTTGCTATTAAGAAACATGAAGGTTTCTCTTTTTATGATTCTCCAGAAAAGAGAATTTTGAACTAATCCTTAGAGAAGTATGCTTCTGATTTCTCTGTAGATTTTCAGAAAATTTTTTCTTAATTCCCTCCTACAACCTAATGCCTTATCTTCTTGATGGGCATTCAGTAGATCAGACAACAGCTGATCATCACTTAGATAATTTTTCTTTTTTTACTGGTTGGTTAGTTAGTTAGTTTTTTGAGACAGTGTCTCTATGTAGTTCAGGCTGGCCTTAACCTCACTGTGTAGTCCTGGAAGGCCTGGAACTCACAGCAATCCTCCTGCTTCTCAGCCTCTAACTGCTGGGATTACAGGTGTGTGAGCGTCATCACACCAAGCATAACAATCTTTCTTTAAATAACTAGAGATAATTAACAATTGACTCAAATATTTATTGAGTTTTTATAAGCACTGTGTCTCTCAACTGTCTCATTTTTCACCTAAATAAATCAACTTTAATCCATTTTAATATACCTCTACATATTTTATTTACTAAGTTCTCAAATATTTTTGTTACTTTTTTATTTTTGCAACCCAGTAATTCCCTAAGCAGTATTTTCCTTCAGTATAGTAAATTTATTCTCACTCATCTTTTTTCTTAGATTACCACATTTTTATTTTCTATGAAAAATTGTATCATTCATTATTTCTAGCCAATCTTCTTACCTTCTTCATTGTCAATATTATAGTGGTATAGCTAAAAACTTTGTCACTAGATGGCAGAATAGGAAGTCCTGGCCCTCATTATGCCACAGACACACCAATTTAACACCAATATACACCGCAATATATCCATGAGTACTCCAGAAAATAAGTAAGACGTCACAGTGTTCCAGGCAGACACAAAGCTGGGAACAACCACAATGAAATGGATAAGAAGAGCTGGTTCACTTTACCTGTAATCTCACCTTCCCCAACCCATCACAACGCAGCATAATAAGGAGAGAACACCTGACTCTCCTTGCAAGAGAAAAGTTGAACGTGCATCCAACATTCCAGCATTTCATTTGGGGTGCCTAAAGAACTACTTTCTATTTCACTATACTGATAGAACCAGCATGATTTAGATACTTGGGGTTACTGAAAACAGAGAATGGGGACAGTTTGTCATAACACCACAGGGCCTACCCTGCCAAATAAAGATGTCAGCACCTCTCAATCCAGTCAGAAGAAAGTACCCGGCCTCTTGACTTCTCTCATAGGAAGGAAGGAAACAAATGGATCATGCATTTGGTGTTCCAGCTTTTTGGAGGGCTGCCCAAGGGAATAGATTCTGTCTTGTCTAACTGTGGTGCTAACTAGGAGCTGTCTGATTTTGTATGCCTAGGGATAAAGGAAGAAAAAACTTGCTACCACTTCAGAGAGCATTCGGTACTGGACACAAGCACCAGAGAGAGCAATAATTATAAGCTTCTGAAAAATAAACTTGCAAACCTATGGAGAAGTCACATCCTTCAAAACAAGTTTCAGCCCACCCACTCCCAGATCTCTAGCTAGGTTAATTTACAAGGATCTTTTCCTATACAAAAGTAGATTTGGCTGCTTTCCTGAATGAAATCCAGCAAAATAAATAAATAAAAGGTACATCAAAAATTACAGAAAGGTAGCCCAACCAAAGGAACGAAATAAAATTCCAAAAACATCTTTTAAAAAATCAGTAATCTAAAAGAGAACACAGACAACCAAATACAATACGAAAACAATGCATGAACAAAATTAGAATATCACTAAAGACATTAAAACTGTAAAAAAAAAAAACTATAGAACTTGAGGAACGCAATAACTGAATTGAAAGCTTTACTGAAGGGTTCACTAGTAGACTTGATAAAGCAGAAGAAAGAATTAGTTTACTTGAAGACAAATAATTTGAAATTATGAAGACAGAAGAGAAGAGAGAAAGAAAAGTGAAGGAAAAACAAAGGGATTTTAGGATGCCATAAGGCCAGTCAATATTTAGTGCTTGAAGAAGAGAGTGAGACACAAAACTTATTTAAAGAATAATGACCCAAAACATCCCAAATCTAAGGAAAGAATTCTATATCCAAACACATGAAGTCCAAAGGACTACAAGAATGACTTCAAAGAAGTCCACAGCAATACATGTTATAATCAAAAGTCAGTAGCCAGGGACAAAGAGAAAACCTTGAAAGGATCAAAAGAAGAATGACTTATCACATACAAGGAAACTTCCATAAAGATAACACTGAATATCTCAGCAGACCTTTAAAAGCCAGACAAGACAGATATTTTTTAAGAGCTGAAATAAAAGAAATATTTTGACCAAGAATTCTGTCCGATAAAATTGTTCTTCAAAAATGAAGGAAATGAAAACTTTCTCGGATAAACAAAGGCTGAGGGAAATTATCACCATTGGATCAGGCTTATAAGAAATCATAAAAGACGTTCTACAGCTTGAAATGTCACTGGACAACAACATGAAAGCATATGGAAATATAAAACTCATTGTTACAAGTATCTCCCTCCTGGGCTCCTCCCTTCTCTCTCTGCTCCCTGGCAGCTTTTCCTCTGCAATGCCCCACTGCCATGCCATTTCCTGCCTTGGAGCCAGCTAACCATGTACTGTAACCATAGACTAAAATAAATTTTTTCTCCTTTAAGTTGTAAGTGTTGGGTAATGTATCTCAGCAATAAGAAAGCGACTTAAGAAATGAGGTGTTCCTAACAAAATGCATAGTGAGCCAGGCCGTGGAATATTTTCATTGTAAATGCTATTGATATTAAAATAGAAAATTAGATTTTTTTCTTCAGGAGACCCTTGTTCCAAGCATTCTCTAAACAAAAAGTAGGGCAAAAGTAATTTTTCACCAAAAAATATTAGCTATTATATCCCTCATAGAGTCTGTAGAGATGGAAAGGGGATCTGGGATGGAGAGAGAGGGGGGAAAAGGGAAGAGAAGTAGAAGTAAAAATGACCTTAGATGTGATATGTGTATGTACTGATTGCTCAAGATGTAATTATTATGTATAACAAATACATATCAACAAAAAAGCTATTATATCTCTCAAGGTAGAGCCTGAAAAGTACCTCTTAGAGCCCTTTTGAAGCATTAACAAATCAGTCTGTATAATGCACTGCGAAAATGGATCAAGATAAATTCAAGATCATCTTTGCAGATAAAGGTATTATATCAGCTGATAAAAGTTGTATTTCCTTTTGTCAGGCTTAGTCACTCTACATGGTATTGTTTCTCATATTACTAGGTATAAGCACACAGGCTTCAATTTCCAGAATGCCTACTCTAAATATTAACATCAATGACAGACTAATAAGAAAGCAAACTTTAGTTAATTTTTTTCAAGATGTAAAATATATTAAATATGATCTGAAGGTATGTATGTAATAGATGCTAATTTTTATAGTTGAGAAAGGAAATCCTAATGGATGATCATAGAGAATGATGCAGAATCTCTCCCAAATATGACAGCTGAGTCAGTATCAATGGTGAAAACTCCCAAGCTTCTAAGCTTAATTCTTAGCTTCTGAGATATTTTACTCATGTATCTATATAGATAGATACTATTATTATTCTTTATTCTGTATTTATTTGGTGCTGGATATAATACAGGTCTTTTTATAGGTCTAAAAAGTAGCATTAATTGTACAACTAACTCTGATAGAAGTGCTGCAGTTAAAAGTATAAAGCAAAGTAATGATTGTAATTATTGAGAGAAAAAGCAGTAGTTGTCTTACATAATAGTAACAGGAGTGACTTTTTCTACTTTTCTGTATTGCTCAGATTCAACAATGACACTGTATCACATAAAAATTTAATAAATGCTTTCTAGTTTGAAATAATTATTTTCTTAGCCAACCACCATCAATATCTTCCAGAGTCATAGTTCAAATATTGGAGATTCTAGGGAAATTTCTTAACGAGTGTCTAGCTTAATTATGTTTTTAACCATCAAAACTTCTACTACTCTAAAGTTTAGACTATTCAGAGTGATATGCTAGACCTTTCACGATCTGACCTTTCTCTTCAACTTTATCTCCCTTTGCTTTTAAGCATAACCTTATTCAAGCTTTAGCAATAAAAATTTCCAGTATATACCATGACTTTTTTCGCATATCTTGTATTTTTGTCTGGCTTTAGTATAAAGGTAGCACTGGCTTCATAGAATGAGTTTGGAAATGTTTCTGTGCCTCTCTCTTTCAGAATTTGAAAAAGATTGGTATTAATTTGTCTTTAAATCTATAATAGAATTCTCTATTGAAACCATCTGGTCATGAGCCCTTCTTTGTTGAGATGTTGTTGACTATTGATTCAATATCTGGAGTCATTATGGATCTGTTTAGATTTTCTATTTCTTCATGATTCAATCTTGGTAGATTGTGTGTTTCTAGAAATTTATCTATCTCTCCTAGGTCATCCAATTTATTGTTATGTAATTGTCCATAGCAGTGTCTTATCATCTTTATCTTTGCAGCATTGGTTTCCACTGTCTACTCTTTTCAGTGCCAAGGCCCTGAGTTCAGTTCCCCAGTACTGCTAAAACAATATGAGTGCTCATCACTATAAACTTTCATTTTACTTCAGCTTTCATTGCAACTAATGCACTTTGGCATGCTGTGTTTTTATTTGTCTTAAAATATTGTCTAATTTTTCCTGTGATTTCTTTTCTTTGACTCATTGATTAAGAGCATGATATTTAATTTCCACATATTTGTATATTTTCCAGTTTTCCACTGCTTTTTCTAATTTTATAAAACTGTATCTGTAAAACATAACTGATAGATTGTAGTCTTCTAATTTTTTTTAATACTTTTAGCCTACCATGTGATCTGTCCTAGAGATGTTCCACGTGTGCTTGTGAAAAATGTGTATTCATTCTGCTACTGCTTGGTGGAATGTTCTGTAAGTTTGTTAGGTCTAAGTTGGTCTATAACACTGTTCAAATTCTCGGTTTCTTATTGCTCTCCTATCTCACTGTTCTACCCTTCACTGAAAGTGGAATGTTAAAATTTTCCATTCTTATTTCATCCCTGTCTATTTCGCCCTTTAAAATCCTGTCAAAATTTGCTTCATATATTTGGGTGCCATGATATTAGGTATATTTACAATGGTTATATCTTTAATAAATTGAACTTTTCATCAATATAATGTCATTCTTTGTCTCCAGTGAGATGTTTAGTTAAATAGTTTTGGACCTAAAGCTTATTTTGTCTAACATAAATATGGTTGTCCTTGCTCTCTTTTGGTTATGAGTTGCCTGGAATATCTTCTTCCATCCTTTCACCTTCAGCTTATATGTATCTTTACATCTAAAGTAAGCCTTTTTTTTTTTTTTTTTTGTACCGGGGATCGAACTTGGGTCTTTGCGCTTGCAAGGCAGGCGTCAGAACCTCTGAGCTAAATCCCGGCCTGGTAAGACTCTTGTAGATGACTTATAGATGCATCTTGTTTTTTTGGTTTTGGGGTTTTTTTTGGTACTGGGAATTGAACTTGGGACCTTGCACTTGCGAGGCAGGCAGCAGAACCACTGAGCTAAGTCCCGGGCCCTGCATCTTGTTTTTTGTTTGGCTTTGTTTTTCTTCTTGAATCACTCTTTGGTTAGGAAGTTTTCTCCATTTGCATTTAAAGTAATTACTGATAAAGAAGAGCTTACTATTGCCATTTTGTTAATTGTTTTCTATCTTGTATCTACTTTGTCCCTCTTTTTTTGTTTTCTGTCTTCCTTGGTGTTACTGACATGCTTTTATTCCTTTCTCATTTTCTCTATAACTTACGTAGGTATTTTTTTTTTGGTTATTTTGTATTAAATAAAATATTTCATAGCTATACCAACCTATCAATTGTACAAAAATATTCTATTCTTTTACATCCCTCCACTTTGTTTTTGATTTTACAAAGGATTTTTTATATGTTACTTATCTATTCTCATGCTTATATAGGTATGTCTATGCTTTTATCTTTTAAATTGTGTACCAGAATTAAAAGTGCTTTACATACCACCATCACAGTACTACAGTATTCTATATTAACTGTCTTAATTACTTTCCTCCTCACTCAGACAAAATACCTGACACCCACAACCTAATGCAGGAGAAGTTTATTTTGGATCACAGTTCATAAGTTTTAGTCCATGTTTTATGTTTTTTGGGTTTCGGGTTTTTTTGGTACTGGGGATTGAACTCAGGACCCTGCGCTTGTGAGGCAGGTGGCAGAACCACTGGGCTAAATCTCCAGCCCCAAGTTTTAGTCCTTGTTAAGGAGACTTAGACACAGAAATGACATGGTGGAAGAACCTGAAAGGAGGATACCTGCTTACATGATGGTGGTCAAGATGCAGAGGGAGAAGGGAGGAGCCAGGGAGGGAGGTATGACCTTCTAGGTCACCCCCCAGTAACCTATCTCTTCCAAGCCAACCTTACCTCCTAACAGCACATGCAGCCTTGAACCCATAATCCAATCACTTTCCAAAAGCCATGCCTATGACCACATGAGGTTTTGGAGGGACATTGGGGGTGGGGGGCTAACCAGGAATCCAACTCAGGACCTTGCGCTTACCAGGCAGGTATGGCACACTGTGCTAAATTCCAAGCCCTGAAGGGATGTTACTGATCTAAATCTTTTTTTTTTTTTTTGGTACTGGGGATCGAACTCGGGTCCTTGTACTTGCGCAGCAGGTGGCAAAACCACTGAGCTAAATCCCCAGCCCTTACTGATCTAAGTCTTAATACCTCAAATGTGATGTGTCTTTCTCAGTACATTGTATCAAGGAGCCCATGTTATCAACTTATCCCAATACTAGTGATAATAACTACAATCACTTGGCTAAGATGGTGTCTGCCAAGTTTCTCCCCTGAAAAATTTCTACTTTTGCATTAAAAATACTACTTTGTATTTAATAAATATTTTGTAAGGATTTGCTTTGAGACTATATAATCATTTTGTTTTTCTTGAGGTTTTTGCCTTCACTAATTTAATATCTATTGAGGATTTTTCCCTGAATCAGTTATTACTATGATGGGTGCCCTAACAGTAATTACCTACTTCCAACATTTCATTTATCAATTGGCATTCTATTATAAAGAACTTTTTTTTAGTCATTTCTTTATTTAGATTACTATGTGCTCATTGGTTCATATTTTCATTTTATTGAATAAATTAAAGTCTGTTTCTATACTAATTTATTTTGCTGATCAATTTATACCAGATTTGGTCAAAAGGAGCCTCTTTATGCTTGCTCTAAGATCCTTTCGACATGTTCCCATCACTATTTGAGTATTTCCTTACTTTAAAAAAAAAAAGTTGAGAAAGAAGAGTAGTAATTTCCAAAGAGAACAAAAGGTTGAGAGAAAAATTATTCTAAGAGAAAACATCATATACTATGGCAAAAAATATGAAATAATAAAACATATTCTGATATCTCCAATAATACCAGTTTCCTAAAGGATAGAGCAACAAGTGATATGGTTGAAAAGGAAGTAAAGAAGGGGTTTCTGTAGGAGGAATTGAAATTTTATTCTGTGAGTAGTAGTAAACTATTGATATAAGTTGTAGAGTGGATATTTTGTGAAAACAATGCCCTGTTTTATAATCTAGATGCACAAAAATCCTAATTACTTTCCTTTAATATTTTTTATTCAGCCCTAGAAAATACACAATCTTTTTGGGGGTTTTTTGTTTTTGTTTTTTGGTACCATGGATCAAATTCAGGACCTTGCACTTGCGAGACAGACAGTGACACCACTGAGCTAAATCCCCAGCTGCACAATCTTTTTAGTTGTCCTTTCTAAGTTTTGTCAGAAATGTCTTGAATAAGAAAATAGATAAACTGATAAAATTACCAAGTTGAAGACAATATGAGAAATTACATTCAGCTGAAAAAGTACTGCATTGTCCTGAGTATATGAAATCTACCATTGCTAGTTCTTTCCTAGTGCTTTGGCACCAATTTCCCATAATTAGAGAGATTTACAGGAGAGACTAAATGCTTTGTACATCTGAATCACACATTCTTGGAATTGCCAAAAGGCTCTAACTTTAAGCTAAGCAAATTACTATCATCTTTGCTCTTTCAGTTTTTAGGAAAGGTAGTCATTGTCACAGGTATTTTACTATTCAGAAAGATCCAGGAAGTAGAAATACTATGTTAAATACTATGTTAAATAAAGGCAGAAAAATACTATATTAAAGGCAGTGGCCAGGCATGATGATGCATGCCTGTAATCCCAACACTCAGGAGACTGACTCAGGAGGATCACCATAAGTTCAAGGCCAGCCTGGAAGCCATAGTAAGTTCAAGGCCAGCCTAAAATACATAGTGAACCCCTGTCTCAAAAAATGAAAATAAAAAATAAAGTCACTAATATTAACAGTTACAATCCAAATATTTTCCTTGAGATTTTCAGAATGTTCAAAAAATGAATAATGGTTTACAATTTAGGTAGGTTTAGAAACTGTTTTACTGATTATGTAGTCATTTTCCTGTCATTGGGACAAAATACCTGACACCTACAATTGAAAGGAGAAGAGGTTTATGTAGCTCACAGTTTCCACTGGGTTCAACCCAAAGTCAGCTAGCTCCAAGGCAGAAACAGTAAGATAGACCTGCCTGGCAGAGAGCCAGGAAGCAGAGAAAGCAAAGAGAGAAGCCTAGGGTAAGAAAATGTCATTCCTGCTGAGCATGGTGGTACGGGCCTGTATTTCCACCACATGGAAGGCTGAGTCAGTAAAATTACCATGCATTCAAAGACAGCCAGGGCTCCATAATGAGATCAAGGCCAGCCTGAACTGCATAGCAAGACCCTGTCTCAAAAAAACAATACGACTCAGGTCCACAGGCCCCAGCCAGGGCCCCACCTAGACACCAGTGGCTTGGGCTCACAGTGCCCAACCAGAGGCCCACTCAGAAACCATCAGTAAGTGCATGTAGTCCCCAGCCAGAAGCCCACTCAGACTGCAGCACTCCAGTGCACAGCCCCCAGCCAAACGCCCTCCTGGACAACAGCTATGCAGGCAGGCAGGCCCTGGCCAGAAGCACATCCAGATACCATTGCTAAGCATGCACAGGTCCCAGCCAGAACCCCACCTGAACAACGGTGCAGTGCAGGGAAACAGAAGGCCATCATTCTAAACCCAGGAATTGCCCAGTGGTGAGCAGCAGAGAGAAGGCCTGTCTAAGACTTGCTGAGAATTGAAGCCCACTGGACGAGCAAAGAGTCACCTCAACAAGGGCACAGCAGACTGCATGGTTGAAATGAGAAGATAACTGAACAAGACTCAAAACCAGACTTCAGAGATCACTAAAGGCAACCTAAGGGGCAATGAGATGGAGCAATTTGATACTTAACCACCTGGACTCCCTGAACTGGCAACAAAATATAAAATCAGAAGTAATTTCTCAGGTAACAAGAGAGATTGTGTCCATAGTGAAAGACATGATTAATAACTCTAGAGCAGACACATAAAAAAAAAATAGAGGACATGAGGAACATGATGGAATCCCAACATAGGAAACAAATGGAATCCATAAAACAGGTTCAGACAGTTATCCAGGAGATTAAAAATTCCATTGAAAGTTTGTGCAGCAGAATGAGCCAATGTGAGGACAGAATATCAGATATAGAAGACAGGATTCCAATGAGTGACCAAGAAAAAGAAAGATTTCTTAAAAATAGTAAGGGACCACAAGAAGGCTGGGGATTTAGCTCAGTGGTTCCGACGCCTACCTTGCAAGTGCAAGGACCCGAGTTCGATCCCTGGTACCAAAAAAAAAATTTTTTAAAGGGACCACAAGAAATCAGTCCAGCAGCTGCTAGGCGATGCAAAGAAGAATAATATAAGACTGATCAGAGTCAATGAAGAAACAGGAGATAGTGCAAATGACATAAACTGTTCACAGAAGTAATGGCAGAAAGCATCCCAAGCAGGAGAAAAGAATTTGATATACAGATAAGTGAGGAATATAGGATTTCAACTAGCCATGATCAAAAAAAATCTACACCTGGGCATATAATAGTAAAGATTCCAGAAACCCAACAGAAGAACAAAATACTACAAGCAGTTAGAGAAAAGAAACACATCACGTATAAAGGAAAGCCCATCAGAATCACAGCAGACTTCTCAATGCAAACCCTCAAGTCAAGGAGAGCTTGGAGTGATGTATTTCAAGCCCTAAAGGAAAACAGCTTCCAACCCAGATTGATGTACCCTGCAAAACTGTCTTTCAAAATGGATGGAGAAATAAGATACTTTCATGACAAAGAGCACCTGAGAAACTTCTTGAATACCAAACCAGCACTCCAAAAAATTTTAAACAATATCCTAGGAAAAGACAATGAGGGTCACAACCCTACAAAGCCCATCAGAATGAATCCATCAGGCACAACAAGAAATTAAATGCAGAGGGGAAGAATCTAACAACAGGAAAAGGTCATGACAAGGATAAATCCATACATATCAGTTATAACCATCAATATTGATGGTTATTCACTTCACCAATCAAAAGAAATAGACTGGCAGAATGGGTCAAGAAACAAGATCCAACAATATGCTGCATACAAGAAACACACTTCATTCAAAAAGAAACTCATAGACTGAAAGTTAAAGGGGGGAAAACAATACTCCATGCAATAGGATCCAAACAAAAAAGCACGATTAGCTACCCTATTTGCAGATCAAATGGATTTCAAAGCAACACTAAGACAGACAAAGAAGGCCACTACATCCTTGTAAAGGGAACAATCCAAGAGGAAGAGATGACAATCATAAATATGTATGCACAAAATACTAGTGCACTCAACTATATAAAACAAATATTAATGAACAAGAAAAATCAAATAAGTACTAATACAATAGTAGTGGTGAACCTCAATACTCCACTGTCACAAATAGATCAAGTAGACAAAAAATAAGCAACGAAATACTACAACTCAACCAAGCTGTGGAACACGTTGACTTAACATGTTTACAGAATGTTCAACCCCACAAAATCAGAATGCACATTCTTTTCAGCTGCACATGGGTCATTCTCCAAAACAGAACACGTACTTGCTCATAGAACATGTTTAAGTAAGTGCAAAGGAATTGAAGTTATCCCCTGTATTTTATCAGACCATAGTGCAGTGAAATTGGAGATCAATAACAAAAGCAACAACAAGAGCTTCAGAAGCACATGGATAGTGAACAACACATTCCTGAAACAACCAGTAGGTCAAAGAGGAAATTAAAGGAGAAATCAGACAGTTTCTGCAATTATATAACAATGACAATACAACGTCTCAGAATCTATGGACACAATGAAAGCAGTCTGATGAGGGAAATTCATAGCAGTGAATACTCATATTTGTAAAAGATTGAGCTCAAATAAACAACCTTAATGCTGAACCTCAAGCTCCTAGAAAAAAAAGAGCAGGACAAACCCAAAGCTCATACAAAGGAGGAAATTATAAAGATCAGAGCAGACATCAATGCAATGGAAACTAAGAGAACAATACAAAAATCCATAAAGCAAAGAGTTGGTGCTTCAAAAGAATAAATAAAATTGATAAACCTTTAGCCAACCTTATCAAAAAAAGAAAAGACCCAAATCCATGCAATTAGGAATGAAAAGGGTAAAATTACAACAGACTCAGCAGAAATCCAAAGGATCATCAGTACCTACTTTGAGAACCTACACACCAATAAGATGGAAAACACAGAAGAAATGGGCAGATTCCTAGATACATATGAATTACCAAAGTTGAACAAAGAAGACTTAAAATTTCTAAACAACCCAATATCAATCAATGAAATTGAAATGTAATTAAAACCTTACCAACCAAGAGAAGAGAACCCCAGGTCCTGATGGCTTTACTGCTGAATTTTACAAGACATTTAAAGAAGAACTATTGCCACTACTGTTTAAACTCTTCGATGAAATTGAAAGGGAAACAATACTTCCAAATTAATTCCTGGAAGCAATCATCACCTTGATCCCAAAAGCAGAAAAAGACAACTGAAAAAAGAGAAGTACAGGCCAATCTCCCTAATGAACATAGATACAAAAATCCTCAATAAGATGCTGGCAAACAGAATGCAGAAGATCATCAAGAAGATCATACACCCTGACCAAGAGGGATTCATCCCAAGGATGCAGGGATGGTTCAACATACACAAATCAGTAAATATAATACACTATATTAAAAGTACCAAGGACAAAAATCATATGATCATCTCAATAGATGCAGAAAACACGTTTGACAAAATCCAACACCCATTCATGATAAAAACCCTATAGAAAATTAGAATAGATGGTCTCTATCTCAACCTGATAAAAACCAACAGCCAACATCATACTAAATGGTCAAAAACTGAAATCCTTCACGCTAAAATCAGGAACAAGTCAAGGATGTCCACTATCACCACTCCTATTCAGTACAGTTTTGGAAACATTAGCCACAACAATTAGGCAAGAGAAAGAAATGAAATGAATAAATACAGGAAATGAAGTTAAATTGTCATTATTTGCAGATGACATGATACTTTATATAGAAGACCCCAAGAACTCCACCAGAAGTCTTCTAGACTTAATAACCAAATTCAGAAGAGTAGCTGGATAACGTCAACACACAAAAATCAATAGTCTTCCTGTACACAAACAACAGACTCACAGATAGGAACTGGAGAAACAGCTCCTTTCACAATAGCATCCCCAAAAATGAACCTAGGAATCAACGTAATGAAAGAAATCAAAGACCACTTCTCTGAAAACTACAGCACTCTGAAAAAAAGAGATCAAAGAGGATATCAGAAAATTGAAAGATGTACCTTGGTCCTGCATAGGAAGAACCAATATAGTGAAAATGGCCATACTTCTAAAACTGCTATATAGGTTCAATGCAATCCCAATTGAAGTTCCAACAGCATACTTCACAGAACTTGAGAAAACAATCCAAAAATTCATTTGGAGCAAGAAGAGACCCAGAGTAGCAAGAGCAATTCTAGGCGATAAAGATAGGGTAGAGGATATCACAATCCCCAACTTGAAACTACACTACAAAGCTAAAAACAGCGTAGTACTGGCAAAGAAACAGACTGGAGGACCAGTGGAACAGATTAGAAGATGTTGAAATAACTCCAGACATATTCAGTCACCTCATCTTTGACAAAGAATCCAAACATCTTCACTGGAGGAAAGATAACATCTCTTTAATAAATAGAAAAATTGGGTTTCATCTTGCCAAAGATTAAAACTAGAGCTATATCTCTCACCATGCACTAGACTAAAATCAAAATGGATTAAAGATCTAAATGTTAAAACAGAAACACTAAACTGGCTGGAAGAGAGGTTAGGCAGAACTCTTAAAGACATTGGCATAGGAAAAGATTTCATGAACAAAACCTCAGTAGCACGTGAACTAGCACAAAGAATCAACAGCTGGGATCTCATTAAAAAGCTTCTGCAGGGCCGGGGATTTAGCTCAGTGGTTTTGCCACCTGCTGTGCAAGCGCAAGGACCCGAGTTCGATCCCCGGTACAAAAAAAAAAAAAAGTTTCTGCATAGAAAGAGAAACCACCAAAAGCATGAAGAGACAACCCACAATGTGGGAACAAATTTTTACCAGCTGTTGCTCAGACAAAGGACTTCTATCTGGAATATATAAAGTACTTACAAAAATCAGACCCCCCCCCAAATATAAAGACCCAATTCAAAAATGGACATCTGAAATGAACAGACATTTCTCAGACAAAGAAGTAGAAATAGCAAATAAACGTATGAAAAATGTTCAACATCACTGGTCAGCCAAGAGATGCAAATGAAAACAACACTGAGATTCCACCTCACTCCAGAAAGAATGGCTATCATCAAGAAATCAACCAATAACAAATGCTGAGGGAAAAGGAACCCTTCTCCACTGTTGGTGGAAGTGTAGGCTGGTGCAACCACTGTAGAAATCAATATGGAGATACCACAAAGAACTAGGATTAAAGCTTCCATTTGACCCAGCTATTCCCCTGTTGGGTATCTTCCCAAAAGAATTAAAAGAATAATACCACAGTGATATATGTGCACCCATGTTTATAGCAGCACTGTTTGTAATATCTAAAACTTGGAAACAGCCCAAGTGCCCATCAACTGGAGGCTGGATAAAGAAAATGGTTTTTTTATAAAATGGAGTACTACTCAGCCATAAAGAATGAGAAACTAGAGACATTTATAGTTAAATTGATGCACATTGAGGCCATACTCTTAAGTGAAATAAATAGGGTACACATATGTAAATACCAAATAGTTTCTCTAGTGTAAGAAACTGAAAGTGTAAATAAGGATCAAAATGTGTAATAGATTGGGGCCGGGGCTTTAGCTCAGTGGTTTCACCACCTGCTGCGCAAGCACAAGGACCCAGATTCAATCCCCGGTACCAAAAAAAAAATGTGTAATAGATAATGTGAAATAGGAAGAAAAGGTCCAAAGGGGAAGGGAAAGTAGGAGGGGTAGGGGAAAGCAGAGAAGGGAATAAATATAAGAAAAGGAATAAAAGGAAAGAAAGTCTTTGCAGATAGGGAGGGGAGGAGGGGTTGAAGGGAGCGCAGGGGAATGGGGGAAAGAAAAAGAACCAAGATATACCATGTAAAGGTACAAATTCCCAGTGATGACTGTCATCACATTGTATACCTAAAATGTACCAATAAAATTAATGAATAAAAAACAACAGCAACAGGATTTCAGGTCACATCCCAAATGACCCACCTGCATCCTGGCTCCAACTCTTTAAGAGTACAGTTAGCTACTAAGTTCATCAGTGGATGAATCCGTGGTGAGTAGCATGCTCCCATGATCTAATCACCTTCCAAACACATCAGGCTTTCGGGGGACATTTTAGATCCAAACTATAACACTTGATTGTTTTGATTATCGCTCCTCAGGTTTTGATTTAATCAGTGAATACTCTCATGAATATTTTGCTTCTACTATATTCTCTTCTATCATCTGCAAATATCGTTTTTCTTCATTTACTTTTAATTTTGAAAATGTATTTTCAAATCAAGATGAAACACTGTACATTAAAAATCAGTAGGTTATATATTATGCATTTGAAGTGCAAAAAATCATTTCATTTGTATAAACAGCTGTATTTGAAGATGATCGTGCCAAAATAAAACATTTCCTTCTACATAAGAAAGCTTCTTGTTAACCCTGCACCATAAAAAGGATTACATTTGTACTTTATGTGCACCTTTGAAAGCCTTCCACATCATAGTTATTACTATTAATATTTAACCATGTCTTCAGTGATGGCAATCTTCAGTGAACTCATATTTTTTTGTATCAAGTTCTTATATAGTCTTTTTAGTGATTATAAATGTTGCATGGAAGACAAAAGCTCTATAATATTTTGAGTATTTTCCCTAAAAAGATTCTGAACTGAAATATTGTTGACACTATCTCTGGACTGAGCCAAAAAATATAAACGAACCCAGTTAAATTTTAGTTATGGAAACCTAGGCTTGTTAGAGAAAATGCCAGCATTAATCTATGGCTACTTTAATTCTGTAGCATTAATTCTGTAAATCTACTTCAAAAAATCAAATTCATTGCAGAAATCCTGCCTATTTAAATGTCATAATTATTCAGCCTGTCACTTGAGTTTAGGCATCTATTTGTGTAGAGAATGTCAAGATTCCTTCTCCTCCACCTTCACCCTGAATCCCACAGAAAGATTTCATGTTTGTTTGTTGATTCCTTGGTTTGTTGATTTTGTTTTGTTTTGTTTTGTTTTGAGGCAGGGTCTCGATATGTACTTCAGGCTGGCCTTGAACTCACTGAAGTGCAGGTTGGCCTCAAACTTGCAGCGATCCTCCTACCTCAGCTTCCCAAGTGCTAGGATTGTAGACATGCACTACCATGCCTGGCAAGATCTCATATTTTAAGACACTTTGTAGAGTCTTTTTGCCAAATTAGCCAACCTGAAATTATCAGAAACTATCATACATCACCAAGTAATTTTACCATTGTAAATTAAATATTCCCTCAAACTTTATAATTTTTTTCAACAGGACATGTGTTTTCAGAGTTTTGTTTTGCTTTGTTTTGGTTTTTCATCATGGATTAGTTTAATTAAGTTAATGCCCTCATAGATTCTATTTCTTACCATTTGTATTCATTTATAAGTTAGCTATCAGAATATATTTGTGACCATGAAATAGCTCTTTAGGAAACTATTTTCTGTGTTCAATATCTAAACTTTCTTTTCGGTATAACCTATATACCTTTTTAAAGATTTCTTGTTCTTTTCTTTCCTACTTCTGCCTAAATAGATTTTGTGGATCACTAACTGCCAGGCTATAATTCTCACCTTCAAGAGGCAAAGAACCATGCTTTTTTTCACTCAAAATTTATTTTCTCTTTGCTCAGACTTCTATGCTAGATTGAGACTCAAGAAGAAGGTTGGGGTATGAGAGGAAAGTTTTTTGATCCTTTTTCCTGCTGATTGAATTTTTCTAATGGCCCAAGACAGTAAAAAGGCCTTGAGATTATTATAGCTTATAAATAAGTCAGACATAATTATTCATAAATTTTCTGAAGCTTTCATTTTGAAGCTCCTTATAAGTCACTGGCATCAACTTCAAAAACACTTGACATTACGTTTCTTTTAAAAATGGAAACAAACAATTATTTCCTTACCAGATTTTTTGGAAATGTATTCCTTCTAAAAATGGACTTCCCCCATCTGCCTCCCCACCGTGGGAGGCCTGCATCAGAGCCTGTGAACTCTATGTTTGTGCCTTGTGCACTCTTGGCCTGGAGCTCTGGCTGCTACTTTTGTTCAGTGTATTTCCCAGGGACTATCCTGAGAGCATTTTGGGGCAGCTTTTGATATGAAAATGAGAGTGCTGAATCAATAGTTGTCAAACTTATTTAGCTAAACTCCTTAGTTAAATAGAATCTTTTTTTCTTTCTTGCAGTTCCAGGGATGGAAGCCAGGGCCTTATATGCACTAGGCAAGTGGTCTACCACTAAGCCACATCCCCAGTCCCACAATATAATCATCTTGTATTTAATGAGGGGTACAACAGAACTGGGTATGTTAAACATCCTATTTAGTCATTGTTTTTCCTTAAAAAGAGTAGCTGTTTTCTGTTTTGTTCATTTTATTCTTGAGAGAAGAAAGAAAACTTTTTCCCATATTTATGAGAACAAGTTAAGTCTTCTCTGTTGGTGAAGTAGCTGACTATCCATACTTTGTGATTTGGGGTGGGTCATGAATAGGAAGAAGCCTCTTGGTACGTAACAGGTGCTCAGTAAATTTTTGTTGAAAGCATATGCACATATACAAACTGCATTATCTGCTGATGTGCCAGCAAATTACAACACTCCTCCTTTTGATATAGGGCATATGATATAATATGCCCTATATCCTCCAAATAATCCAAATAATGTAAAGGAAATATTACAACTCTCAACCTGAATGAATTCCAGGAACAACAGAGATTAAGAGTAGGAAGAATTTATTGAGAGAAAAATAGCTTCTGTCTAAGAGAGACAGAAGGGAGACAGGAAAGTGGGTTTTCTGCCCATCCCACTTCTCAAAAGTGTTTTATTGAGCAAAGCCACTGCATGAGGCAGGTGTAAGGTAGGACAAAACTGCAGTCAACTAATAAGATTCCAAGTATAGTCTCTTAAGTAATATTGATCAGTGGGAAATCACAAAGTAGGATGAAACTATGATCAACCAACAAGATTACAACAACTTTTGTCACTTAGGCAATATTGATTAAATGGGGATCCAGTGGAGAAGCAAGTCACCTAGCAAGCTTATGTGGGCTGAGCAAGAATTTCTGGGAAGGAATGGGCTAGGGAGGTTTGGTCCCTACCCACAGTGATTGATACCTATTTAGAATATCAGTCACTGCTGTTCATCCCTAGGGAAAGTATGTGGGTATAGTAGTTCTTTGTTTTTCAATCCTAACCTTTTAGTAAATGTGCCTCAGTTGTCTTCTGTGCTGTCTGCCAGGCCTTGCCTAGCTGCCTTATTATATTTTCTAATTAGCTTAGCTGTCTACAATACTTTGAGACATTCCTTTCAGTTATTTTATCACATAGGCAGATTATCTGTGTGCTAATTAACCCATGAATATCAAAGTATGTTAATTAATTCAACGTAGTCATTATACAATATATGAAAATTTTGAAAAAACATATTGCGCACCATAAGTATAATTTTATTTCTCAATTAAAAATAAAATAACTCTAACGTCTCAACAGCAAAAGAAGAAATAACCTAACTTTAAAACTGGGCAGTAGGAAAAAAAAAATGGCAAAGCAGTGAATGCCCGCCAGCAACTCAGCTTCTCCAGGATAAAGTGCCTAGAGTCTGGAAAACAGCTCAGAGAGGAACTGAAATAAGTGGAGGGCACATGAAAATTACAAGGGAACTGACATTGGAGAAGAAAATAGGATTAAGTGATACATAAGAAATAACGCATCAAGGAGAACCAGAGGCTGCCTACAAGCATGGAGAGCTGCTATGCAGCCACCAGCAGGGAGACAAGTGAAATAAACAACTTTTCCATTCACGGAGAAAGGGAGATCTGACATGGACCAGGAAACTCTTATGCAGTTGGAGGCAGCAGTGAGAACACGGGCCACTGTTTCCTCAGTAATCCCCAAGCGTCAACAGTTGGTAAGTGACAGTGGAGCAACACCCGAGGACACAGTCCAGCAGAGCAGAAAGAAGGGGGTGTGTGTGTGTCACCATTTTATTTAGGAAAGAACTCAGGGCTGGAACTTCATTCTAGAACAGTTGCAAGTCGCTCCATTGCCAGTTTCCCAGAGTGGAAGGAGAGAAGGACAGTCCAGTCAAGGCAGACAGACTGCCAGCAGTTGGAGAGCAGACTGGGGAAAATTCTACTGAGAGGCAGGGGCTGGGACCACCCAGACCCTGCTCCAGTGGTGGTAGCTGCAGCCGAGACTTGTTTCCATCATTAACAGACCTGTAGACCTAACACTATTCTGGGTGCAGATTGCCCTTGTCTGAACAAAGATATGCACTGCCTGGAATTCTGCACCTTAACATGAATCTGAGGAAAGGAATCATGAATCCAAAACAATTGAACTTTTTTCTTTTTTTTTTTTTAACTATTCTTTACCTGACTATTATTCTCTCATTTTTTATTCTCATTGTACTTTTAAATTTTTTTATTTCTCATTTTTCTCCTATATATTATTCCCCACACTTTTATCCCATTATTTTGTACCATTCGCTTTTAAGAGCATGTCTATGAATCTGTGCTTTGCCTGTGCTTACTTGTCTGTTTTGGTGGTTTGGTTTGGTTTGTTTTTAGAGGGTAAGGAAACTCTCCCCTGTTCATTTATACCCCCTCCTACTTTTACCCATATCTCATTGCCTGACCTCTTTCCCTTGTGTTTTTCTCATTCTTAATTTTACTTTTTTTCCACTCTCCACCTTTTCAATTGACTCTCTTAAACTTTTTGTCTAATATTTACATCATGCACAGAACCTTTCCCTGTCCCTATTTCTCACTACTAGTTTTGTACATAGTCTTCCCTGTTATCCCTTTCAAAATATGTAATAATATATTCTTAACATCAATAGGACCTTTATCTCTCTCCTGTATCCCCCTTCCCATACCACAGAGCAGAGGGCTTAGAAAAAAAATTTTTTTTCTTTTTGTTTTTTCTTTTTAGTTCTCGTCCCTTTCTCTTCCTTTGGCATTACACAAACCCCTGGGCTTCAGATGGTTGATTATATAAAACTACTGTTGTATGTTTTAGCAGTAGAGGAAACACAACCAATGCATTTGGTGCACATTAACAGTGGGTTAAAGCTTGGGTTGTTATAATGCTTATACTATAGCTGTGGATTTCTTCTCTATACCAAAGGGAAACCCAAAACAGGGTCTTATGAAATGTAATTTCTCAACTAGCCCTAGTAGATTCCATTGCAACAGATTAGCCTGTTAATGCTGTAGTTGGATTGATTTCATAGAAGTAATCCTGACTCCAAGGACAGTTCAGTGCCAGTGAACTTATCTGCCGTAAACCCACCTTTACACCCAGGGAGAGAGACAGCAAGGGTTCTTAACCCAGTATCACAGGCTCAATCAGACCTTGCAAGAATGTCTGCAACCTGGAAGAAAGAGATCTTGAATCTAAGTTGACCCCAGTTTTGCAGCGAAGTGACCATAGGAGTAATCACTCAGGGCCGGGAATTTAGCTCAGTGGCACTACACCTGCCTAGAAAATGCAAGATCCTGAGTTCGATCTCCGGTACCAAAAAAAAAGTAGTAATCACTCAGACTCTCTGGCAAAAAAGTGACTTGGGAATCACATATGCAGTGGCTCACTGAAATACCTAATCGATGTTCCCAGTGGACATCGATTTAAGTTTAAGTTTTTGTGTTTCTTGAGTTGTGTAGTAACGCAGGAATTACTTTTATGGCTTCATGTATATATTAGGTTGTTATACTTATAGAATGGTGCTTTCATTGGCTCTTTTTTAATAGTTGTCTTAAGTTCTCTCATCAAGAGAATAGACAAACAAGGGGAAGGGTAACTACAAAGACTATCATTTAGAAATGTTGTAAGGTTGAAAAGGTGGATGCTGTTATAAAGTGAAGCAATTCTTGGACAAAACATAGGGACAGAGACAAAATTTCTTAAAATAAGTAGCAAATACTAGAACTGGACATACAAAGCTAAAAATAACTCAGGGACACAACTTCCTACTAAAAAGCTCCACATAACCACATACTTGCCTCACTTCTCTAGTCCCCAGTTGACAGTAACCTCCCCCAAAAGAAAAAACAAGGGAGGAGAAAAAAGAGGGGGACTCATTATTAAAAAAAATTATATATATATATATATATACATATACACACAAGTAGAATGGGGACACAAGGAAATAGATTTTCAAATCCCCCTCCCCCATTTCCCCTGAGTCAGATCAAGGGGCCACAAAGGGAGAGGAAAACAAATACCAGATAGCAGAAATCTATGAAAAGTTCTTAGAAAGGATGAAGAAAATAGATGGGTTCAAAGAGGAAATAAACCAAAAGTTTACAGCAATGACACTCAATATACCCATGGTGAATTTCAGGGAAATAGGTTAAAAAAAACTGTACAAGCTAACCAAGACAGTTCAAAACTTGAGTGGCTGATTCAACAAGGATATGGAATCTTCAAAAAGATGTCAGATGGAAATACCTGAAATAAAAAACTATTAAATTCATACATTCCAGAAATGACCAGTGTGAAGACAGAGGACAAAAACAGTGAATTACGATGAAGAGCTCAAAGACACCAAAAAGAAAATAAGAGAACAAGATAAAACTATCCAGCAGCTACTAGAAGACAACAAAAAAAATTAAGGCTAATCAGAGTTAAAGAAAAGCTAGAAAACTGCACAGATAGATTCACCTACATGCTTATAGAAGTTATCAAAGAAAATTCCCCAAATACAAAAAAAGATTTGAAAATACAAATAAGCAATGTTTATAGAACACCAAACAATTATGATGAAAGGAGAAGTTCACCAAGGCATATTCTCATTAAATTTGCAGATACACAGCTAAAAAATAGAATTTTAAAGGCATTCAGAGAAAAACAAAAAAATCATATATAAACATAAACCAATTAGAATCACAGCAGACTTCTCAACACAAACCCTCAAGGCCAGAAGAGCTCGGAATGAAGTATTTTAAAGCCTAAGAACAAATAACTTCCAACCCAGATTAACTTAGTCAGCAAAGCTATCCTTCAAAATAGATGGAGAAATAAGGTATTTCAATGAAAAAGACCAGCTCAGAAGATTTGTGAGTGCTAAACCAGCTCTTGAAAAAAATACTCAAAAATATTGCCAACAGAAACACAGGATTGGACATGCCTAAAAACGTGGAGGAAACTAGTGAAGTTAGTGGATAAAAAAACAACAGGAAAAGTAAAACAATATACCAAAAGACAAAGAAGACAATGATAGTAAATAACCAACCTATCTCAGTAATATCTATCAATGTTTACAATCTCAACTCTGCAATCAAAACACACAGACTGCCAGACTGCATCAAAAACCACAATCTAACAATCAGTTGCATTCAAAAAACCCATCTGATCCAAAAAGATACTCAGACATAAAATTAAAGGATGGAAAACAACTTTTCATGCACCAAGACCCCAAAAAACAAGCAGAGGTGGATCAGACACAGAAAGCTTCAAGTTAAAACAGATTAGAAGAGACAAAGAAGGTCAGTACCTACTAGTTAAAGAAACAATCCAACAAGAAGAGATAACATTGATAAACATATACACTAAATACTGGAGCACCTACCTTCATAAAACAAATACTGCTGAAATTAAAAGAGCAAATAACATTAACACAATCATAGTAGGGAATTTTAACACCCTACTTTCTCAAATAGAGCAACTAAACAAAAAGCTAATAAATTTCAGAGTTGAACCACACCTTTTTTTTTTTTTTTCCATACTGGGGATTGAACTCAGGTCATTGTGCTTGTGCAGCAGGTAGCAAAACCAATGAGCTAAATCCCTGGCCCTGAACCACACCTTTGAACATATGAACTTAATAGATAAATACAGAGTATTCCACCCATCTACCCCAGAGTATACATTCTTTTCAGCAGCACATGGTACCTTTTCAACAGGAGATCACATACTAGTCCACAAGGTCTGCTTAAGTAAATATGAAAGTACTGAAATTACCCCATGCATACTAGCTCACCACTGTGCAATGAAACTAGAAACAAAGGACAAAAGAAAATTTGGAAAAGTCAAAAGCTCCTCGAAAATTAATAACTTACTCCTAAACAACCAATGGATCACAGAAGAAATCAAAGAATTAATTTAAAAATTTCTAGAAGTTAATGGCAAGGAGTATACAACTCAACAAAACCTTTGTGACACTTTGAAAGCAGTTCTAAGAGGAAAATTCATTGCAATTAATGCTCACATTAGGAAAACAAAACATGCCCAAATAAATAACCTAATGTGAAATCTTAAGATACTTGGGAAACAGCAACAAACCAGCCCCAAACTGAAACTAAGGAGAGAAATTATTAAGATGAGAGTGGAACATGTAATCAGATGATTTTGTTTGTTTTTGGGAGGAATATTGGGGGGGGTTTTCCTATTAAGTTTATTGGTACATTTTAGGTATAAAGCACAGTTACATTCGTCAATGGGATCTTATACCATTACATGAGTATCTTGGTTCTTATTTTTTCCCCTTCCCCTACCCTCCCTTCACCCCCTCCACCCTTCCCTATTTGCAAAGACTTTGTTTCCATTTTCTTCCTACATTTTAGGTGTAAAATACAGTTGCATTCATC
>NW_004624734.1:34028858-34045711 GCF_000247695.1 Heterocephalus glaber | reverse complement strand
GCTGTAGGTGATCTGGAGGTCTGGTTTTGAGACTTGTTTACGTGTCTTCCCATTTTTACAAGGCGGGGGGAGTGACACTGGCACCCACGCGGCTCACCTCGTGTGTTCTGGCGGGGATGGTATGGCGGCCCGTAAGCCTCCTCTTGTGCTCTGTGTGCAGCTCACCTCCTGTGCGCTCGGGGGAATATTGTTTTGATGTTTTGCTTTCTCTACCATTCATATTTCTTTTTTGTGTTCAGTGTTTCCAATACAGTTTATATTAAACATTTTAAAATATTAAAACTGTAATAGTACAGTGGATTATTTTCTGTTACAATGTTAACATTATACAACGAAAAGTGTATGCAGTGTTGTCAGTTTGATTATTGACATATAACATGTTTACAAATAAACTGGTGTTTATGAGAGTTGATATTAATTAAATTGAGACTTAAAAAACTATAAAACAAATCAACAATGCAAAGAGCTAATTCTTTGAAAGAATAAATAAAATAGACAAGCTCTTAGCAAGACTCACCAAGAAAGAGAAACAACTCACATAAATGCAATTAGAAAGGACAGAAGTGAAATCACAACAGACACGGTAAAAATCCAGAAGATAGTAACTACTTTAAAAAAGTATATTCCAACAAATTAGCAAATTTTTATAAAATGGACAGTGTTATGGCTTGTGTGTAGATGTTCCCCCAAAGCCTCGTGTGAATAAGGTGAGGCTATTTCAAAGGTGGCTGAATCTCCATTGTTTGATTGATTCAAGGTACAATTCTAGGCCCCAGGACACTAGGATTAAGAATATGAGCACTACCCACCCTAAGTAGTTTGAATAAAGGGGGCAAGAAGAGACTGTTAAGATCCCTTGTTGCTCTTGCTACTTGTGAGTGCTGTCAACTGTTGCACCTCTGCTATCCTGTCTTGGAGCCAGCAGATTATGGACTGAAGCCTCTATGAACTGTAAGCCAAATAACCCTTCCCAACCCCCTTTAACTTTGGGTGTCCAGTGTTTTGTCTCAGCAATGAGAAAAAAGTAACTAATACAGACAGATTCCTAAACACATACAAACTACGAAAACTAACCCAAGAAGACATAAATATGCTTAACCATCCAATCACAAGCAATAAAATTGACTCAAACTTTAAAAAGCCCAGGACCTGATGAACTCACAGCTGAATTCTACAAAACCTTTAAGGATATTATATCACCAATACTCCTCAAGCTCTTGAAATAAATTGAAAGTGATGGGGTGCTCCCAAATTCATTTATGGAAGCCACTATCGCCCTGATCTCAAAACCAGATAAAGACCCAACTAAAAAAGAGAACTATAGGCCAATCTATTTAATGAACATAGACACAAAACTCCTCCATAAGACATTAGCAAATAGAATGCAGCATATTACCAAAAACTGATAAGCCATGATCAAGTAGGTTTCATCCCGGAAATGCAAGGATGCTTCAACATATGTAAGTCTAT
Source organism: Heterocephalus glaber (assembly GCF_000247695.1). Next base: position 34,044,241 of record NW_004624734.1, on the reverse strand, counting down.
AAGGGTAGTATAGTACATCACATAAACAAGAACAAGGTTGAAAACCACATGATTATATCAATAGATACAGAAAGGACTTTCAACAAAATCCAATGCCTCTTCATGACAAAAACAAGCTATCTATGACAAACCCATTGCCAGCATCATACTCTATGGGGAAAAACCAAAAGCATTCCCCTGAAATCAAGAACAAGGCAAGACTGTCCACTATCACCTCTATTCAACATATTACTGGAAACATTCACCAGAGCAGTTAGGCAAGAGAAAGATATAAAAGGGAAACATATAGGAAAGGAAAAACTCAAATTATCATTATTTGTAAATGATATGATACTCTACATAAAAGACCCACCAAGAAACTCTTAGAATTAATAACCAGTTTTAGCAAATAGCAGAATACAAGATCAACACACAAAAAATCATTAGCATTTTTGTACACCAACAGTGAACAGGATATGAAGGAAATTACAAAAACAATACCATTAACAGACGTTTCAAGAAAAATAAAATACTTAGAAATTAACCTAACCAAAGAAATGAAAGACCTATACAAAGTAAACTACAATACTCTGAAGAAGACTGAAGAGGACATCAGAAAATGGAAAGATCCTTTGCTCCTAGGTGGACAGAACCAATACTGTCAAAATGACCATACTTCCAAAACTGCTGTGCAGATTCAGTGCAGTCCCCCTCAAAATACCAACAGCATACTTTATAGATCTAGAAAAAACAATCCCAAAGATTCATATGGAACCAGAAGACGCCCAGAATAGCAAAAGTAATTTTGGGCAATAAGATCAAAGCAGATGGCATAGCAATACCAGACTTCAAGTTATACTTGAAAGAGAAATAAGAAATAGTGATACAAATGGCATGGTACTGGAACAAAAACAGACATGTGGATCAGTGGAACAGAATTGAAGATACAGAAATCTCCTCAGACATATTCAACTATTTGATCTTTTACAAAAGGTCCAAAATTATATGTTGGAGGAAAGCTAGCCTATTCAACAAAGTGGTGCTGGGAAAACTGGTTATTTATAGAAAAATGAAACTGGATCTTTATCTTTCACCATGTACTAAATTAAAATAAAAATGGATCAAAGATTTAAACATTAAATCTCCTGGAAGATAAAATAAAACACTTAACATAGGAGTAGGAAAGGATTTTCTAAACAGAACCTCAGTCACACAGGAAGTAGCAGCAATCAACAAATGGGATTATATCAGACTAAAGAGCTTTTGTACAGCAAAAGATTCAATCAATAAAGAGACAACCTACAAAATGGGAAAAAAATTTTGCCAGCTACTAATTAGATGATTAGTATATCTAGAATAAATAAAGAACTCAAAAAAATTAAACATCCTAAAATTAAAGACTCATCAAGAAATGGGCTAGAGAAATGAACAGGCACTTCACAGAGAAAGAAATACAAATGGCCAACAAATATATGAAAAAATGTTCATCATCTCTGGCCATTAGAGAAATACAAATTAAAACAACACTAAGATTTCATCTTACTCCAGAAAGAATGGCAATCATTAAAGAAATCAAACAATAACAAATGCTGGAGTGGTTGGGATGAAAAAGGAACTCTCCTACATTACTGGTGGGAATGCAATTTAGTATAACTATTATGGAGATTGAGAGAAGGACTAAAATTAGAAATTCCATACAATCCAGCTATCTCCCTGCTGATTATCTTATAATACTCTCGCTGCTGAGCCATCATAATGCAGCAGTACTTCCATACCAATGTTTAAAGTAGCATAATTCATAATGGCTAAATTCTGGAAGCAGCCTGTATACCCATCAGCAGATGACAGGATAAAGAAAATGTGGTATCTATATATAATGGAATACTACTCCGCTATAAAGAATGACAAATTTGAGGCATTTGTAGGAAAATAGATGCACCTGGCAAACAGTGTTCAATGAAATAAATCATATACACAAGAAGCTTGAATACCATATGGTATCCCACATTTGAGTGAGGTAAAGTACAAAGAAAATGAAAAACCATGGATAGAAAGGGACAAGGGAACAGATTTCACACAATAGGGAAATGGTCCAAGTGAAGGAGGAGAGGAGGAAGGGGGAAGGGAAGAGGAAATGAGAGGAATAAAGGTATGCCATGTACAGGAACCTAATAACTAATCATTGTAAATACTATAAGCCATAACATGAACTAAGACAAATAATATCAATGGGTATGGAAAAGGTGACTAGGGAGTCAAAGGAAAGAGGGGAAGGGAAGAGGATTTAAAAAAAAAACAAGTTGTAATATATATATGTAACCACTCCTCAAGATAATTTTAAACTGCATGAATTACAAACATGTACTAATAAAATAAACCAGAAAAATGGGCAATAGACCTAAATAGACATTTCTCAAAAGAAGATACACAGATGGCCAACAGGTGTATGAAAAAGTGTTCAACTGGGCCAGGGTTTTAGCTCAGTGGTGCCACACCTGCCTCGAAAAGCACAAGGTCCTCAGTTCAATCCCCAATACCAGGAAAAAAAAAAGAAAAAGTGTTCAAAATCACTAGTCATCGTGGAAATGCAATCCACAATGAAATATTACCATATCACCTTACCCCAGTAAGAATGACTGTTTTCAAAAAGACTGAAGACCACAAGGGCTGGCAGGTTGCAGAGAAAAAGAGTTCTTGCACTCTGTAGGTGGGAATGTAAATTAGTGCAGCCATTGTAAAAACAATATGAAGGTCTTCAAAAAATTAAAAACAAGACTACCATATGCTCTAGCAAGCCTCCTACTAAGTATATATCCAACAGAAATGAAATCAGTCTGTCAGAGACATCTGTACTCCCGCAATCATTGCAGCACTATTCACAATAGCCAAGAAATGGAAATAGCTCAAATGTCCATCAACTGATGAATGGATAAAGAAAATGCAGTAAATATACACAATAGAATACTTTTTAGCCATTAAAAAAGTAAAATCTTGTTGTTTACAATAACATGGTTGGAACTGGAGGTCCTTGTGTGAAGTAAAATAAGTCAGGCACAGAAAGATAAGTACCTCATGATTGCACTCATGTAGAATCTGCAAAGGTTGATCTCAGAAGTTGAGAGTAGAATGGTGATTACTACCAGAAGCTGGTGAATGTAGGGGAAGCAAGGGATGGGGAAAGATTTATCAGTGGGTACTAGGTTACAGTTAGGAGTAAGAAGTTGTGGTATACTATTGCACTGTGAGGTGACTATAAATAACAGTAATATAGTATATGTCTCAAAAAGCTAGAAAGATTCTGAATGTTTTAACCATAAAGAGATGATAAATTGAGAGACAGATATGTTTAACATGCATTAACCTTTGTTCTCTCTCTACGTACAGATAGATTAAAACATCACATGGTATCCATTAATATGCAAAATTGTTTTATTTTATGCATAGATTAAAATTAAATTTAAGATAAATAAAATGTTTAGTGGCCTATAAAAAAGCATGAATTATATACCCAATAAGGTAGGTATTTTCTGACACTATTCAAGGCTTAAAGTAAAAGGGCAGAGGAGAAAATGCCATCTTGCTTTTTTCTTCCCAACTCTGGATTTTGCTTAAAATAGTTGCCTTTTATTCACACCTCAAGTATTTACAAAGTACCTGTCATAAATAGAAGGAGGCATTATTTTAAAAGCAGCAAAGATTACTAAGATACAGGCTTCTGCTTTCAAGTTTTCAATCTGCTAACAGATATGGTGATCTTCAAATATCTATACCATTAAAAAAAATCCATACCATAAAATCAAGAGTCGTAAGTGCTAGAAGAAATTATAAATTAAGACACAAAAGTATTTTAGAATTGGGAGAGCTTTTTCATCACTAGAAGTTATCCACACAGCAATTTACAAACAAAAGAACAAGAACTACCAATCTCTATAGTTAGAGAACCACTAGGTACTTTACTCCCATTTGACTTATTATTTATTTGCATGTCTTTCCTGTGTACTGGGCTGTAATAGTGTTTGTGAAAGAGTATATATTAGTCTATATCCTAACTCCCTAGTTGTGCCCAGCTCACAAATATTTGTTGATGGATGTGTGTGGCACTGATTATCTAACTTGCTGCTTAATAAGAAAACTTTTCTTCTATTACAAAGTATATTCAAAAGATGAAACCTATACAACTAAAAAATAAACTTTTTTCTCAGGAACTAAACATTTTTTAAAGGCAATTGTTATACATAATTTGTACCATTAAGTACAACATATAGCAGATCACATCTGAGACCTATATAGTTGAATAGAAAGCAGAAGCAGCTATCATTCTCTCCATTTACACTGATTATGACAATGTATTTGTGATATTTGATTGACCAGGCCCAGACCTCAATGAAAGTTAACTGTAAATAAATTTACATTTTAATTGTGAGTGAAAACTTGTACATGACCGTTTTTTAAGCATTTACCTACATTTTTTTTTTTTTGGAGTCCTAAAAGAAAGTTCATTCAGGGGTATATACAGTATGTGTACGTAGAAGGTAAACCAGTGAATGTAATTGATTTACTTTTAAACAAGTTCTATCCCAGAGGCTAATTTTTTTTAAATCAGGGGCTGGAGTATAGCTTAAGGGTAGAACACTTGCCTAGCCTGCATAAGGCCCTAGATTTGGTCCCTAATATGGCTAGAAAAGAAAAAAAAAACTAGTCCCCACAAGCTGATTTTATCAAAATCATTATAACTGACCAAGATAGTAAGTAGTACACAAGTCTTAAGATCATAATTAACCTTAAGTAAAGTTAATGGTGAACATAAATTTTAATAATAGCTTTCTGAGCTTTATGAGTACATAAACATGACCTGCAGGTTCAGTATGATCAAAGGCACAGGGGAAATAATTCACAGATAATCGTAAGGTTTCAAACTTCACTCATATTACCATTCATAAAAGGGTCTATAAGTAGGATTATTGTTGAGATCTGAAGACACTACCCCGTGCATTGTTTTACTTTAAAAAGCCACATGATACTATATCTTCATACATGTTTCAAATGCAATTCTGTCCAAAAAATGGTGATTAATGGTTGTTTTTACTTTCTCATAAGCAATTGCTGTTTTTCTAAGCCAATCATGCCAGTCAGAAGTAAAGAAAATGTTGAGTTAAATTCTAGAAATTGAAACGAGGGGACAATCAATGGATCTATGTTCAGTGTCCCCAAACTCAAAAGTATAGAAAATTTATTCAACTGAGGAGAGATCACTCACATATAAATTTTTCTTTCTTTTTAAACCAAGGACCTAAATACAGATAGAAGCCAAATATCTTCTTGTTTCTCCGATTAAATGAGAAAAACCAATTAAGGGAATACATATTAAGAATCTAATGAGTTTAGTAAGAAGTCTTAAAGAACTTAGGTTCAAAAGGATCATAAAGACTTAACACTTTAAGCAAAGAAGCCTCCATGCAGCTCAAAAAATTATTTGCATATGTATCAATCAGAAATTGGCATTTTGCCTTTGTGAGCAAATAATAATTTATCTAGAAAACATAAGGTCTAGTATGACTTTCAGCTATATGGCCAGTATTCTAAGGCAGATTAATAATTTGGATCATATTATAGCTATGAGTTACTAGTCATTAGTTTATTAATGAGTTATTAGCGATTACAATTTTGAATTTTAAAAAATGTTATTCAAAGTAACACTAAATAGTTTCTAAGTTCCTTCAAGCTTTAAATTTTTGTAATTTTGATTGGCTATGAGAAGAAATGTCATATTAAAGGTATAAACAACTTCATTATGCCTTAAGAGGTACTTATGACTGTTACTAGTCTTAGAATGGAAATTATATCACTATCTTTAAGTCAATTCAGTAAACACGTCTGAAGCAACCACTGGGATTCTGGTAAAAATGCTAAATTTAATAAGATGCAGCGACCAGAAACTACAGTCTTTGGAGGGATATATACATATAAGCATTATAAAGTAGTTTAAAAAGATGCAAGCTTATCTGACAAATCAAGGTCTAGAGACAGACAAGTCTAAGGCTTGTTGAGTAGCTCAATGTTTCATCAAGTTCTTGGACTCTTTTTCTTCTAGTGTTTCTATTACTCTGGGATTGTGTCCTCATAGTTGAAAAATAGCTGCAACACCTCCCATATTCATCCATGTTGCAGATAGAAAGAAAGTAGAAGGGCCAAAGTTTTTTTTTTCTCTTAAGGATTTGTCTATTGTTTTATTTGTTAATAAGATTCATTTTCTAAGCATGTCTTCTTATATCTCACTGGCCAGAATTATATTATAGTTCCACTCCCTACCACACAGGTAGCCAGGGAAGGAGAGTGGGGACAGCAGTTAAAGAACAATCAAGCAGCAGTGTTTACAGTTACTCTTTATCTATTAACCATTTGGGCTATACACTTATAAGGTTCCAAGGGTAAGCCAAGTCATTTATGCATAAGGATATAGTGCTCCAAGAAATCCTTCTGTCATTAAATGATTCACTTATTAAATCAAAAATATTTATTTTATGTATATAAATATATGGTTATGAATATCCATATATATGTATGTATATGGGGGGGTCCATGAAGAAAATATAGCATAAAAAAATGAAGAGTGATGGTAGGAATTATTACATATAGGTTATTCAACAAAGGCCTCTCTGATGAGGTGATTTTTGAGTAGAGGCCTGAAAAAATGAGAGATGGATGGTGCCATAATATTTGGAGACTGGTCTGAGAGAGAAAACAGCAAGTACAAAGCCTCTAAGGACAGAGATATTTGACATTATCAATAAAAAGGAAGGAAGCAGTGTGGCTGGAGCACAATGAATGAGGAAGGAATGTTAGGAGATAAGAACTATGGGACCAATAATATGTTGGGCCTAATAAGCCCTAGCAAATATTTTACTGTAAGTAAAAGGAAAGTCTTTGGAAAATTATGCACTGTAACCACTGTGTGGTATATAAATTATAGGACAGAAGTAGGGAGAACAATTAGGAGACTACTAAATTTTCCAGGATGTAAGTGATAATTTTAACTATTGTAGTAACCATGCAAGTGGTTAATAATGATTAGACTCTATGTGTATTTCTAAGGTAATTTAGGTATGGTTCTGACAAAGAGATGACTCAGGGATGTCTCCAAGGTTTGGGCTTAATACTGGGAAAATGGAATAGTTGTTTACTAAAATGAGAATTGCAAGAAAATAAGATACTGTATGGAAGGGTTAAGAGAGTTGAGGAATCCAGACCTATAATTTTGGACTTTTTAGGTTTGATTTCCCTGTTTCACATCCAAGTACATGTTGGATGATTACAAGTCTGGAAATATATATTGTCTACTGGACAATACATGATATACAGGCCTGGAGTTGAAGGCAGAGATTGATATTGGAGATAGAAAATTAACAATTTTGGTGGTTTAATGCCATAGAACTAGATAATGTCACACAGGGAGTAGATAGCTAAATAATGATTTTTCTCATGACTATTTACAGGGGAAATAAAATTTCCTATGAAATCCCAATTAAATTTACATTTAGGAACTTCATTTTACTAACTGCTTTTTTTACTTTCTTTCTTTCTTTCTTTGGTACTGGGGATCAAATTCAGGACCTTGCACTTGCAAGGCAGGCACGGTGCTACTGAGCTAAATCCCCAGCCCCACTAACTAGCTTATTAAAGTTTAGTGTCATGAATTAAAGTCAAAGACATGAATTCTGAAGCCAAGCATATCTAGGTTTGAGTCCTGTTTCTTCTGTTAGTAGACTGTGATTTAGACAAAGATACATAGCTTCTCTAAGCCACTCTTTCCTCATCTCTAAATACTTATGATGCCTGCCACAGATTGTTTTGAAGATTGATGAGTTAATTTAGTACAGTCCTTTACACATAGTATACACTCAAAACACATTAGGTAGTATCATCACATTTATCACCTTTTGGCACAGAATGTACTATTGGTAACTTGATTTAGTGTCCTACCGGAGCAGGCTATGTTTTGGAATCAGGAAAAATAATTTCTTACTTAGTAATATTTATTTGGGAACACTTGAATAAGGAGTTGTGATAGAAGTCATTCCTACTTTTTTATCAGTGTTTCAGCATCATATTCTTGGCTAATTATCTTCCTGTTTAGGTCACAGTGCTGTTGATATCACCAAGGTGGCTAGAAGACACCGCATGTCTCCTTTTCCTCTGACATCTATGGACAAAGCCTTTATCACAGTCCTGGAGATGACTCCGGTGCTTGGGACAGAAATCATCAATTACCGAGGTAATATTATAGTTGCCTGTTGCTCTCTCTTTATTTTTTTCCAAGTAAGGTTCATATAACATGAAGGCAGAGTCTTCCTAAAAGAAATACTGCTGACCATTGTCACAATTATAATCATTTCTTTTTGTTTCTTATTTCTATTAAACCAAAGTATCAGCCTTAACAGTATTCCAATTATGATACCATAAAGCTTCCCTTACATAAAAAATGGGGGAAATCAGCTGTGTTTCTGATTCAAAGGACCAATACCTAAAGAGAGGGCTCTCAGCACTAAGGAAAATGGTTAACTCTGAATTTATATAATGACTTTTCTTTCAAAAATGGACGATAACTACTGTATCTTGTAATTATGTTTGCATATTGTAGAAAACACATATAGCCAGTCTCTGACTTACAAAGGTTTAATTTCGAATTTTTCAACTTCGTGATGATGCAAAAGCACTCGATAAAACAGTACTTCAAATATTACACTTTGATCTTTTCCTACAGTAGCAAATGTGGTATGACACTGTCTTACAATTCTGGGGGGCAGCTCCTAGTCAGCCACACAGCTACCACAGTAAGTTTATCTAAGATATAATGATCACTATCTTAGGTATATTAAATGCATTTTAACTTAACAGTATTTTCATTTTACAATGGATTTATTGGGACATAATCCCATTGTAAGTCAATGAGCCTGTGTATTTAAATGTTACCTATGAAAAATACACTAATTTATCCATGGACCACCAAGTAATCAGTGTGATCTCACTTTCTTTGCATCATTTGTCTTCTCCTTTTTTTTTCTTTTAATCTAGTAGCATATAAAGAGGAGTTTATGAAACAATAATGGAAAAGCAGTTGTATTAGTCAAAACTTTTCATCACTATTAACAAAATACCCAAGGTAACCAACTTACAAACAGAAAGATTTATCTTCATGTTTTTGGAGATTCCATTTTGTGATTGAGTGACCCCCTGACTATGACCCTCTGGTGAGGCAGCACATTATGGCAAGAGCACATGGTGGAACAAACCACTAATCTCATGAGCCAATAAGCAAAAAAAGAAAAAAAAAAAAAAAAGGAAGTTGGGGTCTCACAGTCCCCTTCATGGACTCAACTCCAAAGACCTAAGGGCCTCCTACAAGGTCCTTCCTCCTAGAGGTCCACAGCGCACCCTGGGACCTTAGTTCCCTGGTGCTACCCTGGAGACTAAGCATTTCATGTGTGAACCTTAGAGGAACAGTCAACATCCAAACTATAGCTCTGCCCCTAGCCCTGAAAGGTTTATTTTTTAGCTCATAATACGTGAGTATTCTTTCCATTTCTAAGAATCCTCAAAATCTTAACTGTTCCCGAATTACTCTAAAGTTCAAGTCCTTAGTCTCCTCCAAGACTGAAGGCAAACCCCTTCTAAAAGCCTTTCTAAACAGAAAACAAAAAAAGGAAAACTTATATCTAGGATTTAGTGGTGGTACAGGCACAGGCAAGACCACAGCTAGAATTTGTGCTGCTCGAAGCAGTCCTTCAATTTCCCACCCTCTAACATTTATGAATATGTTAACCTATTTAAGTAGAAAATTAAAATGATGTAGTGAGAAAAACAGTCATATTTCAATGTACTTGAATCTTCTCCATGTTAAAATTGAGTAAATTGTTACAATATAATTTTCCTTTTGGCCAATAATGCTCCCCAAAAAATATGCCACCAGGGGCAGACCTTTATCCCGCCTAGCTATGCCACTGGACACAGGATAAACATTTCCTGTTCCCAAATGAGAGAATAGGTAAAACATGAGGAGGGCTCAGCCCATCAGTGCAAACATTAAATTCTGTAGTTCTGTGTCCAGCACCTGGGGCACACTTTAGTGATTGGTGGGTTCCCAAGGTTTTGGGCACCTCTGCTCCTATGGCCTTGTTGGTTACAGCCCACATGGCCAATTTCTTGGGGTGGCTCTTCCTGTTGCCTTTAACTCTCCTTATGAGCATTTTACATTACTGGTATCTCTACTTTCCTTGGGTTTCTAGCTTTAACTTCTCTTTCATAACTGTACTACACATTACTCTTTTCAGGGACTTCAATATATAACCCTACAACATACTACCTGGCTTCTCAGGCTTTCCATTGAAATCTTGGTGGAAGCCACTTGACCTGAATTGTGGAACTCTTGCATTCTGCATGCCTGAAAACTAGCATCATGTAGACAATGCCAGGGTCTGCTGCCAACAAGTCATACCTGAGTTGGTTTGAGCCATGGCTGCAGCAGCCTCTGAAGCTTTTGTTGACTGAACATGGGAAATTGAATCCCTAGTTAGTCATAGGTTCACAGGGATCTCAAGGCTCTTTTGTGAAATGATTCTACCCTTCAAAGTCTTTGAAACAAATTTGCATTTCTATTTATTTAAGCCTGTGATGAGTGGGCAGATTTTTGAGATACCCTTAAGGTATGTTTACTATTGTCTGGAAGCTAACAAGTAAACTAGTCCATTGCCTTTAAGCTCAGCCTCTCAAAAAAGTACTTACAAAGGACTAGATAAAATATACCCAAATTCTATGCCCTGGCTTAACAAGAATGGCCTCTAGTCCAATTCCCAATGGAATCTGCTTTTCCACATGAAACCTCGTCAGTGCAGCCTTTACTGTCCTCATTTCTGTCAGTATTCTGGTCTTCTGTACCCTTACCAGAATTTCCCATTAAGCTCCACTTATGAGCAAGTTTTCTCTAACCTACTCCTCCAAACTTTGCAAAACCCATCTCTTAAACCAATTCCAAAGGATCTTTCATATTGTCAGGTATAGTTAGACAGCAACAGCCCCACTTTTCAATACCAATTTTCTGTATTAGTCAGCTTTCCATCTCTATAATAAAATATCATGGCCAGTCCATGATCAAGTAGACCCATACTTTGGACCTCCAGTAAGGCAGCACATCACAGTCAGAATACGTATCAGAGCAAACCACTGACCTCATGAGCCAACAAGCAAGCGGGGTTGGAGGGGTTCTCGGGGTGTGTGATGAGAGAACAGAGAAAGAGGGAGAGAGAGAGAAAAGAAAGAAGAGAGGGGAATGGAAGAGACCAGGGTCCCACACTTCCTTCCACAGACATACCTCCAATGACCTTGGGCCCTCCCAATATGGCCCCTCCTCCTAAAAGTTCACAGCACCTCCCACTAGCCACCTTGGATACACATGGGCTTTTGTGGAACATTCAACATCCAAAGTATAAGAGTAATACCCCTCATTGCTTTTAATTTTTAATCAACAACTTCCATTTCCAACATTTCACTATAAAAGTTACAGATAATGAATCCCAGCAGACCAGACTCCCAAGGAAAACTTTAAGCCAATAACAGTTGTGGTCACTTCCCCAAAAAAGAAGTTATATTTAATACAGTCTGTATAAAATATAGTTTTTTGTTTTGTTAATGCCCATGGAAACAGCACAAAAGATTTAACTTTGTAAGTACAAGAATTTTTTTATAGAATCATAAAATATTCAGACTGTAGTGAACATTAGAGAGCATGTATACAAATACCCTGATTTTTCTCCAAGGAAACTCAGAACAGCATAAATAGAATAGGATAAAGGTACCAATACTTACATTATTTTTCTTGCTACATGATAGCACTCTTCATCCAGCATTAAAATTTAAGAATAATGGTAGCTAGCATAACAAATTATATTAAAAGACCTAAAATTAATAAAATACTGTGTACCATATTTTAGCTCTTTGGTCCCTCACCCTACTTATACAAAAATTAGTTTTTATAATTTCTACTTATCCTACACATTTGACTTACATTATTTATAAGCTTATATTATTAGGCTTAAACTTTTTTTGTTTTTGTTTTATCCTCATTAAAACAAGTAAAGATTTGAAAACTCATTAGGAAAGAGAATTTTTCAAAAATTAACCATGTTATTTTCAAACTGAGCTTTAATGAACCTACTTTATTATTAAATTCCTAATATTCAAATATTTATTGATATCAGTCTAAACCAAGGTATTTCCAGAAAATATGAATGTAAACTTAAGTTTGAAACATTTTAAATACTTGAATTATCGGGCCAGGGATTTGGCTAAGTGGTGCCACTGCCTGCCTCACAAGTGCAAGGTACTGAGTTCGATGCCCAGTACCAAAAATAAATAAATAAACTTGAATTATCATAAAAATAAATTAGCCATCTCTGGTCTCTTGTAATTTCAGAGGTATTTCCCTTAATGTCAGTCCTTAGAAAAAGATATTCCAAGTCAAATTAGACAGAAATTCCAGTCCTTTGAAGGAAAAAAAGATTTGGAAATGGCTGTTTCATTTTTCCCAGAGGAAACATGCTTTCAGGTGTATTCTCTTTTCCCTTCAAATGCTTGTTTCTTTTATTTTTTTATCAGAGCAGTTGTCACTCATAAGTAAGCAGACTTCATGGATGGTTAACTTCTTTGTAAAGTGTTCTTACTGATGATGAAAACTAATAATGATGTTTGTATTCAGCCTTTGAGTTGGATCAATCTCAATTTTTAATACAAAAGAGTATTATATTTAGACTTCCTCGATACTTCAGTTAGGTATTTGAAAGAATAACATTATATAAAAAACATAATTCAGTTTGCTCAGCACATATTGATTAAGCATCTTCTAAGAGATACTGTTTTCAGTTCTGGATATACAAATATGAATAAAAATAAAGTGTCTGCCTCATGGATCTCACAATCTAGTGCAGAAGAGAGGTAAACAATGTGGTACTTATCTTCTTGATTGGCTCCTGTGCCTGCTTGCCTTCTTTTATTAATCCTTTGAATTAAACTTTCTTTAGTTTTTTTCTTTCCCCTTTTCACATATTGTACTTTCACTTTACACAACCTCATGCATGCAACTGGTTTCATATACCACCTACATCCCTATTTTGAAATCTATGTCACTGCCCAGACCTTACCTGATCTCCAAGGTCATGCACCAATGCATTACCTATCTGCTGCTGATAAATTTAGCATGATAAATTTTAAACTTATTTTGTCTACCTCTGTGTGTCTCTTCTACATCCTCTGGACTCCATCCCTTGTTCTCCATCCCCACTACTAGGGTTTAGGTCTTTATTGTTAACTTTCTGAATTATTGTAACAGGCTCCCTCCAGTTAACATCCTCTCAATCCTTTCTCTAATTTGATAGTACTCTGTTCAAATGGCAAATTTTTTATTAAGACTCCCTGTATACAGTACCTCAGTAGTGACCATAACCTCAAGATAAAACCAGTCTCTGTGACAAGTCATGTAAGGCTCTTCATTATTTAATATCTTCTAATTTTCTTTAAATTTCTTCTCTCACTTCCTTATCATTAAGACTTGCTTCTCAGAGTATAAGACATAAATCAAAAAGATTCTTAGAAAATAAACAGATAATAACACAAAACTTTCTTCTACTGTAATTACTGTGAAGGTAATGATATAGAGTAATAAATATTGTTATTTTCTTATTATTTGATTATGAAATTTTGTGGATTTTTTCATAAAATAAAAAATTTAGAAAAAAAAACCCTGCTCCTCCCCAAATCTAACATGCAATTTCTTACCTCATATTCTCTCTTATCTCTCTAAGCCATTGCTTATATTAACTTTTGCTACTTCTCTGCCTAGCTAACTACTACATATCAAGCTTAAGCTGAACACAGTGACACAGACCTATAGTTCCAGCTACTTGAGAGCCTGAGAGAGGAGGATCATGAGTTTGAGGCCAACCTTAGCAACATAGAGAGACCCTGCTGCTCAGAAAAACAAACAAAAAAGGTCAATTTTAAGGAATTTCTCCTCCATTAAGAATTCCTTCCTGTCTACTTCTACCTTTCTCTGGCTTTCCTTGCATGCATATGTTGTATGGTACAATGACTGACCATATTTTTTCACTCTTTTTTGTGAATGCCCTAATAAATAACATGGGCATAAAAAACCAAGTGATCTAATGTGAATCACTATAGGTTTAATTGTCATAAATAAAATATGACATAATTTCCTTACTAAAGGGAAGAAAATTCTCTCAGAAAAAAGAATTAGAAACTTCTTACTGTATTTTAAACTGTTATATTTACCAAGTATGTTTGCATTTTAAAAAGCAAACCTTTGAAGTTCATTTTTATTTCAGTTAGATGTATTTCTAAACTATTTAATTTTATCCACTAATCCCTGAGTAGGCATAGTATTTTGGGGGAATTTAAAGCCTTCACAGTTCACCAAAATCTCAAATATTTTTGCTTTTACAAATACTGAAAGCCTATGTTTTGTAAGGAAAGTTCAGAATCTGAGTCTATGAACCAGTTTGGAGCTGTGACATCTCTTAAATGATTTTTTGTGTGTTTCAGAAAGTATAATAGTAAACCCTAAAGACTAAGGATATAACGTGTATAAAAATGCTGAAAGTGATTGCTGTAAAGGTCATAAAATATAATGTACATGAAATACTTAATACTAGTAAAACATAACTTGGAGATCAAGTAATCTTTCTTTAAACATGAGGAAACTCGGGATGAAAGAGTTGTAATAATGTTCTTAAAGAGAAAAAATAGTTATGATTAAACAACTTGAACCAAGAATTCTTAATTCCAAGTCTGATGTCCATTTTAACATAGCATATTGGTTCTCAAATCAATATGAAACTTGTTTATCTCAAGCAAGTTTCTAGATGTGTATATATGTATAAATTGGATTTTGTTTGTTTTTTAGTCCACTTTAGTTATAGATGAATTTTCTATTATCTTTCATCTGTCCTTTGTATACCATATCTACTATTTTCAGTCCATATTTGCGAGCACAGCTTGTAAGGAGCAAGTCCTCCATTGATATAAATAGCTTTCCTTTGGTTTCTTGGAAGACACGTATCTACCATAATAATGGATGATAATATTTGTAAGACTACCATTTATGATTCATCTAATTTACTAGTAAAATATATGACATGAATAAATTACAACTTTACACCTGATATAATACCAGCTGTTGTATAGCAAATTAAAATATTGTGGTACCATTCCCTCAAATTCCCAGTCTTTTTCAGTTAACAATAAAAAACTATGAGGGGCTGGGGATTTAGCTCAGTGATTTCACCGCCTGCTGCGCAAGCTCAAGGACCCGAGTTCCATCCCCGGTACCAAAAAAAAAA
>NW_004624734.1:33989703-34011024 GCF_000247695.1 Heterocephalus glaber | reverse complement strand
ATCATGTCTTGCACTATGGGCACAATCTCTGCTGTTATCTGAGAAATTATTTCTGATTTCATTTTTCCCAGATCCTCTTTTGTTGCCAGTTCAGGGATTCCAGGTTCTTGAGTATCAGAGTTTTCCATCTCTTTTCCCATTGGAGTTGCTGTAGATGATCTGGAAGTCTAGTTTTGAGTCTTGTTTACATGTCTTCTCTTTTCCATGGCATTGGGTGCTATTTGTGCCCACATGGCTCACCTCCTCTGCGCTGGGAGCAGTGGAATGGCGGCCCAGAAGCCCCTTCCCCTGGGCTGAAAGTGGTGGAACAATAGCCCAGAACCCCCTACCTCTGGGCTGGGAATGGTGGAACAGCAACTTAATCATTTCTGATAGTCATAACATTTGTATTATTCAAAAATTCTATAACAGTACATAAGTTTTCTTTTATTTTATGACATAAGAACTGTAATGCTATCTCTTACTCATGGTGTTGGCAGATAATGAGTATCCGTAAGTAAAAGGTGAAAGATTTAGGTGATCTGAAGAGAAACCAGAGTATGATTATCCTTAAGTGGAAAAGTATAAATACATAACACACCAGCACTTTTAAAATGCTATGTATTTTATAAGCATAGGAATGTTATTATATTATTTCATGTACATGACTTATGGAAGAACTATAATTAACATAGGTTTTCAATAAAGGGGATCTTAACCTCTAATTCAGGGAAGCCTAATCATCCCCACAAGTTTGTGGCCTGAACTGGCTCCACAGTGGGAAGTCAGCACTGGGAAAGCCAGAGAAGCTTTGTCTTTTATTTACAGCAGTTTCCTATCACCTCCTGAGCTCTGCCCCTGGTCAAATTACCATAAGTATTAAATCCTCATAGATGCTCGAACCCTGTTGTGAATATGTACATGTTATGGTACTCTATACAATTCGTAACTACACATATTTGTTTATGATCTTCATCTCCATCAAATTTTACAATACTTTATAGAACTTAGGGATTGCAGTGTATGAAGGAAAGTAGAACAGAATGGACATTTTTTTCCTCGTACTCTGAAAGCAGGACCTTTGCTTCTTGATACACAGCCTGACTTTCAGCAAAATGAAATACCGCAGTCTGTGAAGAGCTCCAAACTCCCACTACCAAATGTTTCAAAGCAAGCAGGTTAGTTATACTAATTACACACTGTGGCAACTGTGTCTTGCCTAATATAAGTAGGGTTCTCATTAGAATAAGACAACTACTAGGGGAAAGGAATTTTGCTTCATGTTTTCCTGAAATTACATCTTGTAGTAAGTCCTTTGGTTGCCTCTGCTTCAGCTGCTTACTGCTTTTTCTGTACCAAAGGCTAAATTTAAGATACAATATGCAGGTGGGAAATTATGCTTCCTAGCTCCCATATAGGTTTGAAGGCTGAAGCTGCCTTTCTAATCACTTGTTCAAAATTTATTTAGCATAGCCGGGGATTTAGCTCAGAGGTTCTGGCGCCTGCCTTGCAACCGCAAGGTCCCAAGTTCAATCCCCGGTACCAAAAAAAGACAAAATTTATTCATCACTAATACTGAAGAGTCCACTCATGGGGCAAGGAAAAAGATGTAACATCTGTATGTATATAAGGGACACTGTCTCATGTGGTGAAGTAATTTGCAACTACATACTTATATTCTCAAATGGATAATCTAATTAGACATTGAATGAAATCTAATATTTACATGATGGAAGAGCTCTCTGTTTAGTCCCAAACTCACCTGAGAGACATGGGTATAGTTGCTTCTATAGTAGAGATGTGTATCTGACATTTATTCCTTTAATTCTTTTGTATCTGCAGCTAGTTTGGATCTCTTACCATTTTCCACTAGATTGCATATTTACTCCAATATTTTTGCTTCCCTTAGAGTTTTAGACCAAAACTTGAAGTAGGAAAGCTTTTCTCATTGATAGGACTTAAACTCTGCTAGTATGTTAACTGGATAACAACTCCAAAAGCAGAATTAATCCAGTAAGGATCTATTTTAGCTTAAAGATCACAACCCCTATATTTAACATGAGTTGAATATTTATATATATATATATTTTTAAACCTATATTAATAGTCTTAACTAAGAGTGAGGAATTTCTTTCCAGACAAATTTTTTTTCATATTTGAAGAAGGCCTATAAAGACCAGCTTGGAAAGTGTGTGCTATAAGTATGATTTTTTTCTAAATATAGTTATATATTTAAATGAGAAACTTTTTCTTTAAAAAAAAAACCTCTTATCCTTGCTTAAGAAAACAATAGCTTTATCAAGATACAATTTATATACCATATAGTTAACTCATTTAAACTCTACAGTGCAAAAGTTTTTAGTATATTCACAGATATATGAACCACCGCCATAGTCTTAGAATATTTCTACCACACACATAAAAATTATCCTTTTAGTTATCATCCTCATATGCTCTCATCCTACACACACATACACAAATTCCAACCCTAATCAACCACTGGTCTACTTTGCATATTCTGGACATTTCTTATAAATGAGATAATTAATATGTGGTCTTTTGTGGCTGACTTATTTAGCTTAACGTATTTTCAGGATTCATCTATCTTGTAGTGTTTAAAAAACCCATAACATAAAACATACCATGTTAACCATTTTAAGTGCGTAGTTCAGTAGTGAATGTTTAACCTATTATCATCATTGTAAAATAGATCTCCAAAACTTTTTCATCTTGTAAATCCAAAACTCTCTACCCATTAAATAACTATCCATTTACTTTTTTACTCTAGGACCTAGTAGCCACATTCTACTTTCTGGTCCTATTAATTTGCCTTCCTTAGCTATCTCACATAAGTGGAATCATAAAGAGTTTGTCTTTTTGTGATTGATTTATTCTTCTTAGCATAATATCCTCAACATTTGTCCATGTTATGGCATGTTGTCCTTCCTTTTTGAGGCTGAATAATTTTAAATTCTCCTTTGTATTATATATCATGTTTTGTTTTTTCATTCATCCATCAATGGACATCTGAGTTGCTGTTACCTCTTGACTATTGTAAATGAACTGTTTCTATTAACATGAATATATAAATATTTCTTCAAGACCCTGATTATTCTTTCAAATATGTGATCAGCAGTGGAATTGTTGGATTCCTGAATCAAATGGTAGTTCTATCTTTGAATCTCTGAGGAACTGCTATAGTGGTCGCACCATTTTACAATCCCATCAGCAGTGCACAGGGGCTCTAACTCCACCACATTCTCAACAAAATTTATTATTTTCTTTTTTGTTTTGTTAATGGAAGCCTCTTAATGAGTATGAGATGTCTCATTATGGTTTTGATTTCTATATTTTTTATGATTATTGATGTTGAACATACTTTCATATCTTTATTAACTATTTGTAAATTATCTTTGTCCATTTGGGTCCTTTGCCCATTTTTAATTGAGTAATTCTAATTTTTTATTGTTGAATTATAAAAACTCTATTAGTTACTTTCTCGTGACTAGGACAAAATAGCATAACACCTTCAGCTTAAAGGAGAACATTGTTTTGGTTCACCATTTCAGAGGGTTCAGTCCATGGTTGGCCATCTCCAAGCAGAAACAGAATAATGAAAAAATATGGTAGAAGGATGCTCAACTCATGCAACCAAGAAGAGAAAGAAGGAAGGAGTTGCAGAAAAAATTATACTCTTCTGTGTGACACTCTCAGTGACTCACCTCTTGTTACCAGGCCCTACCTCCTAACCAGCACATTTAGCTATCATCAGTGGATTAATCCATTGGTAAATATAATGCCCCATCATTCATTCACCAACTGGAAGCCCCACCTCTGAACATGTAAGACTTCGGGGGCATTTCAATCTAAACCATAACAAATTCCTTATATGTTCTGGATATTAACTCTTTATCTGTATATGGTTTATAATTATATTGTCCCATTCTACCGTCTGCCTCTGTTCGTTATGTTCTTTGATAAGTGAAATATTTAAGTTTGATATGGCCCTACTTGTCTATTTTTGCCTTAGTTGTTTATGCTTTTGTTGTGATATCCAAGAAGCTATTGCTAAGCTGAATGGGATAAACATTTTCCCCTGTTTTCTTCTAGAAAGTTTATAGTTTCAGGTCTTCTATTTAGGTCATTAATTCATGGTGAGTTAATTTTTATATATGGTACAGAGTAAGAGCTCAGTTTCATATTTTTACACATGGACATCCAGTTTTCCCAATGATATTTGTTACAGATACTGTCCTTTCCCCATTAAGTGGTATTGGAACCCTTATCAAAAATCATTTGACCATAGATGCTAAGCTTTATTTCTGGGCTCTGTATTCTGCTCCATCTGTCTTCATGCCTACACCACACTGTTCTGATTCCTGTAGCTTTATACTATCTTTTAAATCACAAAGTGTGAGTCTTCCAACTTTATCCTTTATCAAAAATTGGTTTCACTATCCAAGGATATTTGATATTCCATATGAATTTTGGGATGATTCTTTTATTTCTATGAAAAATGCCATTGGGATTTTGATAGGAATTGTACTGAATTAGTACACTGCTTTGGATAGTACAGACATTGACAATATGAAGTCTTTCCATCCATAAACACTAATTTCTTTCCATTTATTTGTATTTTCTTCTATTTCTTTGAGCAATGCTTTATAGTTTTTAGTAGAACCTTATTTTATGGCTATGTTATATTTTACTATACGGATATGCCTCATTTTGTTTACATCACCATAGTTGACAGATATTGGGTTGCTTTTGTCTTTTGACTTATAAATAATGTTGCAAAAATATTCATATAAAAGTTTTTGTGTGGACATATGCTTTCTATTTTTTTTTTTTTTTTTTTTTGTGGTACCTGGGATTGAACTCAGGACCTTGCACTTGTGAGGTAAATGCAGCACCACTGAGCTAAATCCCCAGCCCAATATGTTTTCATTCTTTGGGATGTGTCTTTGGCTTTTAAGAAGAATTGAATTCACATAATAATGTAAAGTCCAGGCTAGTGAAAGACATTGTGACTATGATCTTTTTTATGTTTTAAGTAGACACAAATGAAAGAAAAAATCTAGTTCTTATTCAAAAGCTAGAGGAACCAAACACATACTTTCTCATATGCAATAAATCAAGATTTTATATATCAATTTTGTAAATAGTTGCTAACTGATATATTATAAATTAAATAGATAGTTGACCAAAACATACATGAGTAGCCAAGTGCAGTGGCACATGCCTGTAATCCCAGATAGTTAGGAGGCTGAGCCAAGGTGATACAAATTTGAGGCATTGGGGCAATTTAGCAGACTGTACCTCTGTCTGAGGATGTACCTCAGTGGTAAAATAATCAGAGTGGCGATCATTCTTGATTACTATCTTAAAGAAGTCTTAAAATATGTGATTTCCTTTTGTCAGCAAAAAGGAAGATAATAGAGCAGGTTTAGGAAGGTCATGACCATATACATGGAGATAGAAAGCATCATACCAAAAACGAAAGAAAAAATGACTTGACTAGAGGAGTCCAGTTGTAAAGTAATGAGAGTAGGGCTGGGGATTTAGCTCAGTGGTTCTGCCACTTGCCCTGCAAGCACAAGGACCCAAGTTCAATCCCTGGTACCAAAAAAAAAAAGAGAGAGAGAGAGAGTAGAGGTTAGTTAGAAAGGTATCCTTGTTTTATATACTCTTTGGTTGAAGTTACTTATATATTATTGATAAGACATTTTTTTCTACCTACTTGATATTTCTTCCTTAGTCACAAACATTAATATTCTCATTTACTCCCTCATTTCACAAATATTTACTGAATACCTTTTATGCACCAAACACTGGTTGCACTGGCTTACATGGTACATGTTGTGGCAACAAGAAATCACAGTCTGATGGAGAAATCAAAGTAGTTCCACAAACAAACATAATACAATGTGAAAAGTATAAAATAGCAGGTGGATATATGTTATCAGAATTGAGAATAAACCCAATCCCTCCTAACCATTCTCTATCTTGTCACCACAAAAGTTCCCAAAAGACAGATCTCATTATCTTTTAGGAGATGTAAACTCTGTTGATAAGTTACTTTGAAGTCATTAGTCTGTTTAAAATCCCCTTATCAGATTGCTATTTTTATAAAATTATGTTTAAACTCTTTTGATCCTGTTTCATTTATCTAAAATGCTCCACACTTCTACCTGGGGCTAACTTTCTCTGGAAAATTCAGGTCAGGTGTTATCATAGCTAGGAAGATTTTCTACATGTTCTATAATGTCTTGGTTAGGTAATTTTCTGTATTGTTTCTCACAACCTGTACATATGTCTATGACTACCCGTATCATTCTATCTTATAATCATCTCTGTATTTCTCCTCTTTCTGATGTGCATTATACACATGAATTCCCTGAGGACATCAGCCAGGTCTTATTGGTATTTTCGGCCTTGTTATCCAGCGTACAGTAGATTCCCAGTATTTAATAAATGAATGAGTAAACTAGTCAATGAATTAGTTTACTTTAGTAAAAGAAAAAAAAAAGAAAAAAACAAAGAGATGACATCTATGCTGAACCTTGGAGGATGCACTAGACTTACCAGAAAGAGAAAGGGGAAAGGAAAAAGACATTCCTGCCCAAGGCAACCTTATCTTCAAAAGCACAGAGATAAGAAAAAGCCTAGCATGTTTTACTTCTTTTTTTAATGTTGTATTTGCACATGTATATGCCACATTTTGCTTATTCATTCATTTGAAAATGGACACTTGAGTTGCTGCTACCATTGATGAATGTGAAAAATGCTGCTGTGAACATGGTTGTACAACTATCTGTTCAACCCTGCTTTCAGTTCCTTTGGACATGTACCCAGAAGTGGAATTACTAGTTCATATAGTAATTATATCTTTGTGTAAGTCTTTTGTTTTATTTTGTTTTTGGCACCTGGGATCGAACTCAGGACCTTGCACTAGCAAGGCAGGCAGCGGCGGCACTGAGTTAAATCCCAGCCCTAGTAATTACCACTGAGCTAAATCCCCGGCTATATATTTAAATTTTTGATGAACTGGTTTGTAGTTTTTTTAAATGTGAAGGTAACAGGAAGAGCAGTAGGTAGAGGAACATGAATGGTAGTGATTACAGTAGCATGGTTTGAATGTTCAGATTTGTAGCAGATTTTCAATCCTGCCTTAACCACATGAGACCTTGAGTAAATGACTTATCTTACTTAAACCTTACTTTCTTACTCTGAAAATGAACATAACACACCACTAGATTTTTGTAGGATTAAATGATACTGTATATTTATATTAATTGTAACATAATTAATATAATGTCAGTAAACATTTCCTAGATTAACCAAGACCTCTGCCCAAAAAAAGCTCAGTTATTGTGCTGTCTTTTAATTATTAGCCACTATTAGTAAACTCTTCAAAATCTCAGCAAAGTCTTTTTCCTAGAATCTGAACTAGTGTGGTTTATATTTTGATCTACTTCATGCTTTGTTAGTTCCAGTTAAAGAACCACCCTAGGAGGTTGTGATCCTGGGCAAATGCCATGTGCTCACTACCAGGACTACCCAGCTTCAGGTCATTTAAGAGTTAATATTGTGTGTGTGAATACAGATCAGACCCTGTGACCTCACCACTTTCTTTATCTTAGCAAGTATGGTCCAAAATCCTAGAAGTATCTCTAAAGGTAATATCTACCAACAATTTCTTCTAATTTAGGTGTCACTTCTCTAAGAGGAGAGAGTTGATACCATTATCACTATGAATCAGAGTAAAAAATTTTAAAATCCCTGTATTTACTTGTGTGTCCTAGGATCTAGAAAGCACAAGACCTGTAAGTATTGTTTATTTAGTACTTATAGGTTGCTAAAAAGGTCCAAACACAAAAATACAGATTCACTTAACCACCTATGGAAACAATAAAATTTTATAAATTAAACAATTTTATAAATTTACATGTAAATCAATCCTATATTACTTGCCTAATTTTTTCTTTCCATTCTTCTTTTTCCTCCTGCTGTTTATTTTTCTTTTATTTCTTTTAAATTAATAGTAAAGATATGTTCTGACTGAAGGATGGAAGGAACTGGTCATGAAATACTTATTTCACTTCATTGATATCTGGTGCTCTTCTTATTGTCACTAAATTATTTAGGCTAATGAAGACAAAATCAAAGGTTAAAATTCAAGTGTAATGATTGGGAAGCTTATTCTTTTTCTTTGCTTTTCTTTTTTTAAGGAAGAAAAAGGGTTTTGATAATAAAAATGACACACATTCTTTGTAGAAACTTGGAAATTTTCAGAAAAGTTTCACAAAATGAATAAAAATTATAAATAATTCTAACATTCTAAAATAGCAAATGCTTTATATTTTCTTTTATTTCTTTTTGTCTTTTCTATTGACACATACAATACACTTAATATAGCTGAGATTTTACACTGCATGTACAACTTTGCATGGTTTTTTAAAATATATTTTGAGTTTTCTTTTGTCGGTGAATATCCTTCATCAATATTGCTTCATCCTACATACTGTTTTATCACAAGGATAGACCATTGTTTATTTAAATACTTATAGATCTTTTGATTTCTTTCCACTTTCACTAATACAAGCAGCTCTGAAGGAAACATGTACATAAAGATTAATCTATTTTCTTAGAACAGATTTCTAAAGGGAAAATTACTGGGTCAATGGATATGAAAATGTTTAAGAATTGGCTTTCCTTTTAAAAAAAATCATATTTGGGTTGTGAAAAGGTTAATGACATCAAATGAAAACATCTTTGTTTACTGTGTAGTCATTCATATTAAGAGAATTGCTGCAGGTGTTTCTATGAATTGCCCAGATTGTAATGTTTTATTTTAGGCACCAGGATGCACCTTTTCTCCCTGTCTTCTAATCCTTGGGACAGAAATCAGGAGCTCAGACTGAGCC
Source organism: Heterocephalus glaber (assembly GCF_000247695.1). Next base: position 34,002,118 of record NW_004624734.1, on the reverse strand, counting down.
CATTTGCAATCTGTGTCAGACCAGTACTCATGCCCATCTAGATTATAACTGCTAACTTCCTTTGTTGCTCTCAATATTCACATTTTTTTCTTGGCTTTCAGATGGAATGGGGCGAGTACTTGCTCAAGATGTATATGCAAAAGACAACCTACCCCCTTTCCCAGCGTCAGTAAAAGATGGCTATGCTGTTCGAGGTAAATGTTTGGTTTTCTGAAGTATCACATCCATCTACCTATCTGTCTGTCTGTCTATATCTACCTATCTTATTTATTTACAGATTTTTGGCTCAATCCAGGCACCCAATTATTGTTACATCTATTTTCCCCTGTGATTGTCAGAATAACTTCATTCACAGATAATTGTGCTAATTATACCTATATATTTTCTGGCACACTTTGATTAAAACTTTTCAGTAAATATAAATATACAGGGATCAAATAAAAACAGTTACTCTAATTTATTCCCTTTTAACAACTTCTAGGGTGTTGTTGTTGCAGTTGTTGTTTGCTTTTTCGTTTTTTTGAGACAGGGTCTCACTATGTAGCTGAGGCTGACCTCAAACTCATGGCGATCCTCCTGCCTCAGTCTTCCAAGTCCTGGAATACAGGCATGCACTACCACACCCGGCTATAATTTATCCTTATAACATCTACACTTGCCAGAGAGCAGACAGTCTTGGTCTGCAAGTATTCCAGATGTTTTCTAGTGAAAAACCTCTACATGCTCCCAGAAAAATAAGCAGGCACCAAATACGGGGATTAAGTGAAGCAGTCTGTTCTCTTGCTTTAGACTCAAATGTTTATCAGCAAAGAGCTTCATGAAAAGCAAGCAAGAGGGAAATCTCTCATTCTTTTTGGAAGATAGCTACTTCCAAAGCTTTGGGACCACAGATGGTACTAGCAGCTTATCCCCTCAGAGTTGCCTGAGATAGCATAAAGCTTGAAAGAAACACTAACTAGCATTTTCCTGCCTAAATTCCAATCTAAGAACCCAAGAAAAAAATGCAACTAAATTTTTAGAAACTGTTATTGGATTGTTTTGCTTTATTTTGGTTTTCTGTATGCAACATATTTTGAAATACATATACATTATGGAACGGTTCAGTTGAGCTACTTAACATATGCATTACCTGACATACTTACTTTTTTGTGACAAGAACATTTAATATCCACTCACAGTTTTCAGAATATAATACAGTTCACTTTTATTATCTTATTAATAACTCAAAGCTTATATTTTAAAAATGTCTTTTTAAAATTTCTTACTTTAGGACCAGTGATTTAGCTCAGTGGTGCCACCACCTGCCTCACAAGCGCAAGGTCCTGAGTTCAATCCCCAGTGCCAAAACAATAAAAAATTAAAAAATAAAATAAGTTTTTTACTAAATTTCTTACTTCATCAGGGTTACTTGAGGACAATTTTTAATTGAATTTTAACAGAAACAAAAATTAAAATATTAATGAGGTACCATGTAATGTTCTGATACATGTGTAATTATGTAATATCTAAATCAGGTTAACCAGTTCCTTTTTTAATATCAGTTATAGACTCTCGTAGGGTTTTTTTCTTCTTTTACCAAATCTAGCCATTAAAATAAATATTCTTTTTCTTGTAATTAAATATATTCATCAATCTCCTTTATATTCCATTACTGCCTCTTAGCAGTATCTTTTTTTTTTTTTTTTTGATACCAGGGATCAAACTCAGGACCTTGTGCTTGCAAGGCAGGTGGCAGAACCACTGAGCTAAATCCCTGGCCCAACACTATCTTTTTTTATGTTGAGGGCAGTGTAGCAAATGGTTAAGATTATGCACAGGCTTTAGAAAAATCAGAGTGATCTGAGTTCTAGTAGTAGCTCCATCTATATAACTTGAGCAAATTACTTAAAGTTTTTGATCTTCCATTTTTTTATGTGTAAAATGGTAATATTTATAATACCCTCCCAAGTTGGTGTGAGAATTAAAACTATAGAAAGCCTTTGGATAGTGCCTGGTACACACATAAAAAGAACATTCAGTATATAACTGGTTCTTTTAATATTTAATGATAATAACTATTATTATAAACATGTTTTCTTAGACCGTTTCTGAAAAAAAGGGTAATATTAGTCTGAATTGTTACTCTCATATTCTATAAGTAACATGATAGGGAGGTTGATCTTGTGCTTTAATATCCATGAATGTATTCTTTCGCAGAGATGTATTTTGAATATGCCTCATTTATCTTGATCTCACTAGATCAGAATACCTCTGAAACTGGCAAAGCCAAAACATAAATAAAAAATCTTTTATGGCTTCTATATTTTTTTCTTCCGGACTGATCCTGTAGTGTTTATGAGAATGAATATTTTCCAGAAAGAAAATTATTTTATTCTTTTGATAGCTTCATTGATTCTTCATATTTCCTATCCTCATGTAAAAAACAAATTCTGTTTTGATCTCATGGTTTGTGGCCATATAAGATTACTACTATAAAATGATAAAGAATTCTTACTTTCAGAGTAAAATAACTACAAAAAATAAAATACTAGAAACAAGACTGTTTTTTACATTCTTGGGATATAAAGTAGAAGAGAGTGGGAAAATGAATTATTTGATACAGAGTTACTCTAAAGAGAATGTTGTTCTGTGGTTTTTACTTGAGGCTGCAGCTCAGTAGAAAAAAAAAGCTATTGCCCTTATCTTTTCTGGTTGCCAAAAAATTAACCCCAATGAGCCATAAAAGAGCCTGTCTGCTACTATTGAATCTATCAAAGAAATTTTTATGTGAAATTACTATTCAGTATCTTATTTATAATTTCCTTTTAGAATGGTGTTATTTTTAGTTATTTCTCACATTCACTAAAAAGAAATCTCAAATGAATCTTACAGTATAAAAAAAAAATCCAAGAGATTATCTAGCATACACATTATTTCTTTCCTACAAAGTGTTGCTAGTTCTCTTAAGATATAACAAACGCTTAACACATAGCATAAATCATTATGGATATAGTTAGGTCTCAAATAGGAAAGGCTATAATACATTACAATTGAAGCAACCAAAATCCTCAGTAGAAGAGTTTTAGTCTTAGAGGCATAATGTATTTTTCAGCTTATACTGCCTCGTCTTCTACCACTGATTAAGGGAATTCTCATTTCTTTGAAGGTAAATGCATTCATTAGTCTCTTCAATGTTAAAACACACTGTTGTGGATATTTATATATATGGCAGTTCTTGGGGCTCTCCTATCACTTTCTGCTTCTTTTACCTCCTTTTTCTACCTCTGTATTCCTTTTCTCAGATCCTCTTTCCCTGATCCCTTTTTTCTTTTCTGCCTTTGTCTTGTGCCTTCTAGCAATACCCAATGGTACTCATGACCATTGCTAACCCTCTAGTTGTAAAGAGATTGCTAACTTGCTTTGGATCACTAAGTATTAGCCACTATTTTCTAGAAACTTACAGGATAAAACTAACCAGTTGGAGGATCACTTGCTTTAAGGTATATGGGTTGAAAAATCAAGATGGTAATAAAGTGACTAAGCAAATAAGTAATAAGTAGAAAGAATGTTTAAAAAATAGTATGAGAGAATATAATGTAAAGAAGATAGGAATCAAGTGATAAAGACATAAATAAGTAGACTTATAACCTAATAAGCCTAAAACTACATTCAGGAGGTAGTGGATCTAAAAGATAAAAGAAAATAAAAGTAGAATAGTATATTAATAATTAGAATCAATGCAATATTTTTATTCTTTATATGTTTTGAAATTTTATTTCTCCTCTCACACTGATCAAGCTAACCCTCCTTTTAATGTATTCACCCCCTTGGTTATTGATGTGGGTGCCTATCATCATACAGTTTATTCCTAGATGTTAACAAAGGTAGAAATATCTCAGAATCCCAAGTTAAACTTCCTTGAAAAAGTTCAATTTGAAAGGCTCATCACTTCAGAACTTCTTATTAAAATGAGAGAAAAAAACATTTTGAACAAGCTAGAAATTATTTTGAGAATCACATATAATATACAATTATGAAAGGATATATCAAAGAAATTCTTGCCATTTGAGTGAAATAAATTAAGAGTTTTTAGTTTTTACATTCTAATTAAAAATAGTTATGGAAAATATAGAAACTACATTTTAACTACCCAGTATTTCACTGCCTGTTTTTAACATCTCATGGGATTAATCCATATCCATTTCTTAAAATGCACTAAAACTGAATAGTCAGTCCACAACTATTTAGATTTAGAGTTGTTTCTTATTATTTTAATCATATTCTTGTTTCAGTGTTTTCATTCTATTTTAATCCTCTTCAGCCATAGCTGGCTCTTTGATTCGTTTGACGTTCTGTTACCGCTTTCCACCATAGGATGTTTTGGATAAAGAAGAGGACCTCATGATAAAGAGAATATTACTCATGTGAACTGTTAGATCATTTGGAATAATTAATTTTAGTTAATTCAAAAAAGGTTAAAATACTATATTTAAAGAAATAAAAACTTCCCTTAGTAACAATAAGTAGGCATTTTCTGTGGAACACAATACAAAATATCTTCTCAGTCATCCTACTCCCAGCTCCATAAGAAAAGGCAGATTTAAAATTCCAAACAATTTACCTGATTTAATCCCTCAGTATAATTTCTATAAGCATTAACCCTTTTATTCCAGCATTGTTAACTTCTTTTGTCACCTTCCTCACCCCAACCCTTCCTATAATCTTTATTTTACTATACACATAAATATTATTACCCTATGTTTATCATCCAGCCTCAGACGATGTAGTTTCCTAAGCAGAGCAAATTGTTTATCCTTCTGTCTTTTTTTCTCTGTCCTAGCATCTCTGAAAGTTATGCTATTAATATAAGCCTCGGTTTAATTCAGCATAGAAATGATGAAACTCTATTACTGGAAATAAATGAACACTATACAGTATTTCAGAGTGCTTAAGGGAAGATCACATATGGCTAGAAAATGAAAATGAAGGGTAATTATACACCAACTGGTTTAAGTACAATCATTTTCTATACAGTACCACAATGAATAGTCATCTACTAATACCAATTTTATATCAAATGCTATAACCAGAAATCTTCAGATAAGAGGAGAGCAAAGCTAAAACTATTTTCTGGACATTAAAAAAGGGAGGAAGGGAGGCTTTGCATTATAGCTGACTAAAGGCAGCAGTGTGTGAAAGAGGCACTAAATATGTGCTCCAGAAAAAGCCAGGTGTACAGAAACTGGGGTAGCAAAGAAAGTCAGATATGAGAAGGCAATCTGAAGGAAAAAGCCACCAGACCCAAATCCAGTAACTGGGAGGTGGCAGGGAGGAGGACTACAGCATCCCTTATCCCCCAGGTCAGGGATACATGCCTCTTGGGAGAGAATATAATACCCTGAGGTAATGAGCCTGTACTCTAATGGAGGCCAGGCCCCTGGAATAGGCTCCTAACCTTCCTCCATTCCTTACCAGGAAAGGGAACTTAAGAAAACAGGATATTCCAAATATTCACAGACTAGGATGCTAGAGAAAAAGCCAGTGAACAGTGTCTGAGAAAGCACCCACGGGCCTTTGGGAAAGTTGAAAACTAGTGCATGATCCTGATTAGGGACCCAGATTTGAGCATGGAGAAAGCCTCAGCTCTGGGGATTACTCAAATAGGCCACAACTCCAAGTGGTGAGACCCTGAGGAAATACAGTGTACCCTCAAATTAACCCAAGTTATGAAAAACTTGGGTTAATTAGGTTAATGGAAGATTCATCTGCTTCTTGTTATCTATAGCAGGTACCCAGGTAAACATCCAGATCTCAGCTGTATTGGGATACAACCAACTTGAGTTAAAACCAGCCCTTGGGAACTGATGGAGTTCATAAGTCAAGGATCTCCACAGTAATCAGACTTGCCCAGGAATAAGTGCTCACTTATTCTTCCCCTAAACACTGAGAGTGTTGGACCTACACACTGGAACTGTCCACCCTCACACACCCATGTCTGAGCCCCCACCACTCAGTGCTGAACACCAAGGTCACAAGTTGGAGAGTGGCACTTTGTGGAAAGTGAAGAGGGAAACACCACAGGCACAGAGCCTGAGTCAGAGGCATCCTACAGCATCCCTATCAGAAAACTTGTGGGGGAAGAACACAGAAGCAGTTGTACCTTTTATAACCCAGAGTGGGGGAGGGCATGTGGAAAGCATCAGAAACATGAGTTCTAAGCCTACCACACTATACTTACCCCTCTATGACTTCATGGGGGGAGGGGGCCCGATCTTAAGACAAAGGCAAAGATAACCAGTTAGCCAGGCTCAGAGTGTGGCTTGCAGCAAGGAGGCAGCCTCAGTGGTCCATCCAGATCGCCAAGCCTTGCATAGGCAGCTAATTGAATAAAGCATGGAGGTCTCCAACTTAGAGACCTGCCAGTACAGGGTGAAGACTGAGAACAGTAACAAGAAGTCACCTCCTTGGTGTGACCACTTTTGTGGTCACAGGGATGCTCTGAGGAAGGTGAGGCTTTGGGAAAGAGCCAGACCCAGAAATCCATCCAGACAATCCCTGCAGAGCAAAGCTTTCCTGCTTACGAACATGGAGGTAAGAGCATACTGACTGAAGTCAGACTACAATATACATAAGACTGTGAAGCTACTTTACTTTTGTGATTTTGCAGCTGCATGGGGCGGGGGGGTTCCCCTCTCTTTCCTCTTCCTTTCTCTCAATATTTCTTCTTTCTTATTCCTTTATCTTCCTGCTTTTCCTCTCCCCCTTTAATCTAGTATATGTATGGGAGGTCTTCATGTACACATGTGTGGGAGAATAAGAATTGAACAGTGCTTTAATTGCAATACTACCTTTCATGGGCAGTTCAGGGTAGCACTCACCAAACTTGTATATAGAGGATCCAAACCCAAGCTATCAGCAGTTCTCACCTCACAGCTTTCCTCAGTCTCCAATTACATTTCCCTTCCTCCACATCCCTTCTCCAGCTCCCACAAATATTCTCTTAAACCTTCTCTCCACCAGCCCTCTATTCTAGCTATAAAAACAATATAAACAGTTCAGTCTCCCCTATTTCTTTCATTTGTTGTTAGTTTTCTTTTCTCCTCTCTGATCTACTCCCTTCCCTTTTCTCTTCCTTTCTCACTTTCCCACCTACCACATCCCAGCCTATCTGTAGTAGTGTATTAGTCTTTATTGAACATTGATAAAAGGGAAAAATTGTTAAAACAAGTTTTTTTATAGAACTCACAATATCAGTTTTAGATTCACTTATTTATAAATTCTTATAAAGTTAATTATCATGAATACAGATTAACAACTAGACTAATAGGCCAAAAAACACCTAAGACAGTTATACTCAATTGAGGTACTCTTCTGGATATGTTGTACATGCTGGATTACAGTAACTTTTTTCTCTCTTTTTTCCTATTATCTGTCTTTTATATTATTCTTTATATACTAAGTTTCTCATATAAGAGAAACTATGTGATATTTAAGCTTATGGTCTGACTTCATGTAAAATTATAGTCTCAAAGTACATCCATTTTCCTCTAGATGACTCAAGTTTATCCTTTATGGCAGAGTAGTACTCCATTGTGTATAAATACCATGTTTTCTTTATTCGTTCATCTGTTGATGGACATACAGGCTGCTTCCAAGATTTAGCTATTATGAATTGTGCTACTGTAAACATGAGTGTGCTTGTATCACTGTAATATGATGTCTTTAACTCTTTCAGGAAAATACCTAGAAGGTGAATAGCTGAGTCAAATGGAATTTTTAGTTTTAGTTTTTGAGGTATCTCCATACTGATTTCCATAGTGGTTGTACCAGTTTACACTTCCACCAACAATGAAAGGCTCCTTCCCCCAACACCCCACAGACTTGCCAGCATTTGTTATTAGTTGATTTCTTGATGACAGTTGTTCTTTCCAGAGTGAGATGGAATTTCAGTGTTGTTTTAATTTGCTTTTCTTGAGTGGCCAGCAATGTTGGACATTTTTCATGTATTTATTGGCTGTTTGCATTTCTTCATCTGAGAAGTGTATTCATTTCAGATGCCCACTTTTTACTGGCTCTTTTATTTGAGGGGTCTTTTTTGAGTTCGTTATATATTTTAGATGTTAGTCCTTTATCTGAGGAATAGCTGGCAAAAAAAATTTTTCCCATTCTGTCAGTTGTCTTTTCATTCTGTTGGTATTTTCTTTTGCTGTGCAGAAGCTTTATAATTTGATGTGATCCCAGTTGTTGATTCTTGGTATTATTTTGTGTGCACCTGGAGTTCTGGTCAGAAAGTCTTTGCCTGCACCTGTGTTTTCAAGTGTTTTACCTATTTTGTCTCTTTCAGCAAATTAAATGTTTGTTTTCTAATGTTTAGATCTTTGATCCATTTTGAATTTAGTTTAGTGCATGATTGAGAGATAGGTCTAGGCTCAATCTTCAGTATGTAGATAGCCAGTTTTCCGAGCACTGTTCGTTACATAGTTATACGATCTTTCTTCTAGCAAAAGTATTTTACCCCTTTTTCAAGATACAGTAGCTGAGTGTGTCTGAATTTTCTACATCCTCTATTCTGTTCCATTGATCCATGAATCTGGTTTTTTTCCAACACCATGCTGTTTTTATCATTGTAACTTTGTAGTATAATTTGAAATCCGGGATGGTGATGCTCCCCTTCTTGCCCAGAATTGCTTTTGCTATTCTAGATCTCTTCTGATTCCATGTGAATTTTAGGATTGCTTCCTCCAGTTCTGTCAGGGATGCTATTGGTATTTGGACTGGAACTGTATTAAATCTGTGTAACAGTCTTAGAAGTATGGCCATTTTACTATATTGATTCTGCTTATCCAGGAACTGGCGATATCTTTCCATATTCTGATAGCCTCTTCTGTCTCATTTTTCAGAGTATTATAGTTTTAATTGTGTAGATTTTTCATTTCCTCAGGTTAATTCCTAAGTATTTTATTTTTTCTTGATGCTCTTATGAAAAGTGTTGTTTCCCTAACTTCTCTCTCAGTGAGTTTGTTATTGGTGTATAGGAATGCTATTGATTTTTTGAGTGTTGACTTTGTATCCTGCTATACTACTGAATTTGGGTATTAATTCTAGGAGTCTTTTGGTGGGGTTTCAGGGGTCTTCTATGTAGAAGATCATGTCATTGGCAAAGAATGATAATTTAACTACTTTCTTTCCTATCCATATCCGTTTTATTTCTTTCTCTTGTATAAATGATCTAGCTAATATTTCAAGAACTATATTGAACCAAAGTGGTGATAGTGGACACCCTTGTCTTGTTCCAGATTTTAGAGGGAAAGCTTTCAGCTTCTCTTTGTGTAGCACAATGTTGGCCATTGGTGTGTCACAGATGGCTTTTATCAGATTGAGAAAAACATCTTTTATTCCTGTTTTCTTTAGAGCTTTTATCATGAATGGATGCTGGAGTTTGTGAAATGCTTTTTCTGCATCTACTGAGATGATCATGTGATTTTTGTCCTTGGTTCTGTTAATGTGGTGCATTACATTTATTGATTTGTGTATGTCGAACCACCTCTGCATCCCTAGGATGAATCCTACTTGGTCATGATACATGATGTTTTGGATGATTCACTCCATCCTTTTTGCCAGTATTTTGTGGAGGATATTTACATCTCTATTCATTAAGGAGATTAGTCTGTAGCTCTCCTCTTTGGTTTTGTCCTTTTCTGATTTTGGAATCAGGATAATGCTAGCTTCCCACAATGAGTTTAATAGTACTCTTTTCCTTTACATTTCATTACAGTTTGAAAAGTATTGGCATTTGATCTTCTCCAAAGTAGAATTTGGCAGTGAATCCCTCAGGACTTGGGCTTTTCTTAGTTGGTAGAGTTTTTAATATTATTATTATTACTTCAATTACATTTAGTGATACTGGATTATTCAACATTTTTGTATCTTCTTGATTTAGTTTTGGGAGTTCATATATATCTAGGAATTTATCCATTTCTTCTGAATTTTCTATTTTATTAGAGTATAAATTTCAAAGTAGCTACCAATACTCTGGATTTCAACAGAATCCATTCAGATTTCACCTTTTTGTTTTCTGATTGCCTGGATTTGGGGCTTTTCTTTCCTTATTTGGTAATATTGGCTAATAGTTTGTCTGTTTCGTTTAATCTTTTAGAGAATAGGGGCTGGGGATTTAGCTCAGTGGTTCTGCCACCAGCCTCACAAGCGCAAGGACCAGAGTTTGATCCCTGGTACCAAAAAAAAAAAAAAAAAAAAAAATGCTAAATAATCTTTTAAAGAGCCAATTCTTCAAATTCATTGATTCTTTATATTTTTTTAGTCTCAATTTCATTCATTTTTGCTCTAATCTTTATAATTTCCTTCCTTGTATTAGCTTTGGGTTTGGATTGTTCTTGTCTTTTAGGACCTTGATGAGCATCATTAGGCTATTTATTGAGCTTGCTGTTTTCCTGATGTGGGAATTCACCACTATAAACGTCCCTCTTATGACTGCTTTCATTGTGTTGCATAGTTTCAAATACGTCATATTGGCTTTATCATTTGATTGTAGAAACTATCTAATTTCTTCCCTAATCAGTTTATTCGAGAGGGTATTGTTTAATTTACATGTGCTTGCATACTTTCTGTAGTATCTTTTGCCATTGATTTCTAGTTTCATTGCACTATGGATAATAATATGCATAATTTATATAATAATTTAATTCTTTTGCATTTACTTAAGCATGCTTTATGGGCTAGTATGTGGTCTGTTTTGCAGAAAGTACCATGTGCTTCTGAAAAGAATGTGTATTCTGTTGTGGTTAGGTAGAATACTCTGTATATATCTATTAAATCAATTTGTTCAAAGGTTTAATTCAACTGTGATATTTCTTCATTGATTTTTTTTATCTACTTGATCTGCCCATTTGTGATAGTGGAATATTGTTATACCTTGTGTTTATATGCCCCCCAAAGCCTCATGAGGTCATCGGTGGGGCTCTTTCATGGGTGGCTCGATCTAGCGTGTGTGATACTGGAATTGATTCATGGCATAATGCTAGGCTCAAAGGCACTAGGATTAAAGGTGTGAGTGCTACCCACCCTAAGTAGTCTGGATAGGATAAAAGGGGTGAAATGATGCTGTTAAGGTCCCCTTTTGCTATTGCTGCCTTCTGCCCACCATAAATTATTTCTCCTCTGTGATTCCTCTCTGCCATGCCACCCTGCCTTGGAGCCAGCCAGTTATGGACTGAAGCCTCTACAAACTCTGAGCTAAATAAACCTTTCTATCTTTGCCAACACCTTTTTTGGGTGTTGAGTATTTTGTCTCAGCAATGAGAAGAAAGTAACTAAGATAAATATTGAGACCTCCCATTACAATCATATTGGTGTTTATCTGATTTTTCATGTCCATTAATGTTTATTTTATGAATTTGGGTATGCTGATATTTGGTGCATATATGTTTGTAATTATTAACTCTTCTTTTTGAATTCTTCCCTTAATGAATAGACACTGACCTTTGTTTCTTCTAATCAGTCTCGGCTTGAAATCCATTTTGTCTGAAATTGGGATACCAATTCCTGCTTTTTTCTGGGTTCCTGTTGCGTGGAATATTGTTATCTATTCTTTGATTTTTAATCTGTGAGTTTCATTTTGAATTAAATGTGTTTCTTCTTTCTTGTGTTAAAGCCCATCCAGGGCAACTTAGTGATACCCAGTCTTGTCACCACTGTTGTTCAATATACTACTCAAAAATATTACCCAGGGCAACCAGGCAAGAGAAAGAGAGAAAAGCGAGGAAACTTCTGGGCCACTGTACCACTGCCCCCAGCGCCCAGGAACAGAGTTGCCCCCCAGCGCAGAGGAGGTGAACCTTCCAGGCTGCCGTACCACCACCCCCACTGCCCAGGAGCAGAGCTGCCCCCAGTGCAGAGGAGGTGAACTTTCCAGGCCACCGTGCCACCGCCTCCACTGCCGAGGAGGTGAGCCAGCAGCACACATCCCTCCCCCCATTGAAATGAAAAGACACTTAAACAAGTTTCAAAACCAGACTCCAAGATCACCTAAAGCAACCACAAAGGGAAATGAGATGGAGCAATCTGATACTCAACCACCTGGACTCCCTTAACTGGCAAGAAAAAAAGAACTGGAAAAAATGAAATCAGAGATAATTTCTCAGATAACAGCAGAGATTGTGCCCATAGTGCAAGACATGATTAATAAATCTAGAGATGATGCAGATAAAAAAATAGAGCTCAGGAACATGATGGAATACCAACACAGGAAACAAATTGAATTCATAAAACAGATGCAAACAGATTTCCAGGAGATTAAAAACTCCACTGAAAGTTTACACAGCAGAATGAGCCAGTGTGAGGACAGAATTTCAGATATAGAAGATAAGATTGCAATTAGTGACCAGGAAAAGAAAAATTGCTTTAAAATTGTAAGGGA
>NW_004624734.1:33969543-33983152 GCF_000247695.1 Heterocephalus glaber | reverse complement strand
AAGGGGAAGTGGGAGATGTGGGGAAACAAAAGAAGGGAATGGAATTAATATGAGAAAATGAAAAAATGGAAACCAAGTCTTTGTAAATAGGGATGGATAGAGGGGTTGAAGGGAGGGCAAGGGAGTGGGGAAAAATAAGAACCAAGAGAGATTATGTAAAGGTGCAAATTTCCAGTGATGAATGTCTTTATATTGTATGCCTAAAATATACCAATAAAATTAATTAAGAAAAAGAAATAAAAGGGATATGTATAGGAAAGGAAGAAGTCAAACTACAGTATCATTATTTGCAGATGATATGATCCTTTACATAGAAGACCTAAAGATTCGTGGAACTAATAAACAAATTCAGCTATGTACCAGGATACAGAATCAACACACAAAAAAACAGTTGTGCTTCTGTACACCAATAATGAAGCCACCAAATAAAGAAAATTAGGAAAACAATACCATTCACAATAGCTTCAAAAATAAATACTTAGGAATTAATCTAACCTAACCAAGGAAATTTGAAAACCTCAGTGAAAACTAGAGTACTCTGAAAAAGGAGATCAAGGAGGACATCAGAAACTATGAAGTTATCCCCTGTTCCTGGATAAGACAGAACCAATATTGTCAAAACACCCATGCTTGTATGCCCCACACTCAACTCAGGCAATAGTGCATGTGGCATAGGGTCACTTCCAGGTTCCTTGAGTACTTCTGGGTAGTGGGTCCTGCTCTGTGGTTTCCGCACAGGCTGAAGAAGTTGTCAGCTAGGTGACACCTCCTGCAGGCCCCTGGCCTCAGGGCTGCTGTGTTCAGTGACAGAAGCGCCTCCTACAGGGAGTGAATATCAGTGCAAGCCTGAAGAAAAAGCAATTCCTCCTAAGCTGTGGAGGAATCAGTTATACAGAAATACCACTTTGGGAAACAGTCTTCAGGAAATCCTAGATGAACGCATACAATCTCAACAGATCACTCACCAACTTGCCCTCCAACTTCTACTTGAATTTCATAGGGCTATAAACTCAGCATTGGCTCAGAGGGTCAGGGGATGGTTGTCAGTGATCACATGTGAGCTGCTGGAAACAACTGGATTCTCATTTCAGATCACCATCAGAAAAAGCTAAGTTTGCCATACATCAAGGATCAAGAGATCAGATCCTGATTGCAGAACTATCCTTGATGACAGAATCTTGGGTTGTGTCACCTACATCATCCATCCAGACCATTCCAGAAGACCTGTAAGATTCCATCTGGGAAATTACTAGCAGTTTTTTGAAAGGAAAGAAGGACAGTTGTTGGTTGGAATAAAAACAGAGTTGAATGAGTTCCAGAAAGCAGGGTTCTCAAACTCATGGAGAGCAATCTGCAGAAGATGACATCGTCAAAAAGCCATTCCAAAGCAATATGCAGAGAAATAAGATGAGAGCCTCCTCGGGAAAGAAAACAGCTGGTTCACAGTCAAAGAATCTTGAGTCAACAAGCTCTTCCAGGAAGATGAGGGAGTTACTCTGTGAAGAACACTCCTTCATGATTTGTGAAGAAAACGAGAGAACAAACAGAAATCTCCTGGGAATGGAAATGGTGCCAGAACCAGTAAAGCACCCCAGGCTTCTCAGAAGAGAAGAGCCCTGGCAGACCCCACTATTGAAATCACGAAGGCATTTAAGAATAGAGTGAAAAGTTAAAGTGAAGATTCCTGAAGAATTACAACCATGGCTTGCTGATGACTGAGACTTAGTGAACAGGCAGAAGCAACTCTTTCAATCTCCTACTAAGAAGAATAGACATGTCAGTCTGGAAGTCTATGCAGATTGTAAGAAGCCACAGTGAAATTTTGATAATAAGGAATAGTTAGTGAACTTGTGGCAGGAATAAAAGAGTATTTCAATGTGCTGTTGGGCACTCCACTGCTCTACAAATTTGAGAGCCCCCAGTATGCCAGAAACCTCTTGACTCACCCTGATGTGCCAGTGTCTCGGGTTAATGGAGCACCACACCTATTAAGATTATTTGTAAGACTCAGAGCAATGTTGGCATATACAACCCTTGATGAGAAGAGTTTTGCATTATTGTTGGGCTATTTACACTAAAATTTCCTAAAGTATCTAGCAAAGAATTCTGCATCATTGTTTACTGCTAGTGATTACAAAGTAAGTGGCTTCTACTGACTAACATCTCAAAGCCCTGTGAGGGTCTACTGACTACTCACTGCTATTGTCTGGTATCTAATCGCTTTCTGTTCTTAATATTTTCTTTGTATAATTGATGTTCTTTAAAACTGTCAATGTATAACAGTCCATTTCAACTTGTTTTGTTTTCTGTTCTGTTTTAAACAGAAAATAAGAGGAGTATAAACTCCTTTCCTCATTTCAAAGTTGCTACCAGTGTATGCAGTAATTAGACAAAGAAAAAAATTCAGTAAACTATTTTATTGCCCAGTTTACAACTTTCCTTGAATGCTGGTGGTTCTAGCCCTTTGACACAGCACAATTTTCTAATATATGTTAAATGCTATATGACAAAAATGCTCTGATTTGTAGCGCCACAGGTTCAACTTAATGTATGTACCTGAGAACCCATGCATTTTTGCTCTTTTTTGTTTGTTTTTCTTTTTTTTTTTTCTTTCCCTGGCACAACTCTTAAAAATAAAATACAACTCTTTATAAGAAAGAAAAAATCCCTCAAGGTAAAAAAATTCTAAAACATAAAAATAACTTGCATTTAAACTGACATCCTTCCAGATCTTTACATACACTTATATATACATATATGCACATACATATACATATTCTGTGCATGCTGATCTGCAGGCTGCTTTTTTCTTAGGGAAAAAGGCCTATATTCTATGGACATACTTTTATGTAAAAGAAGAAATTTAAAACATTGTTTTTAATGAATATTTAAATTTAAAACGTTTTTAATTGAATATTTCATTACATGCAGGCACCACAATGTTCCTGTGTTCCAGTGATGTTATTTCTACATGAATTTTTTATGTAAAAAAGCCATGGCAAGCAATATCCTTGTGCATCAGTTTTCCTTAAATGTCTAAAAAGTGAGCTTTCTGGGGCAAAAACTAATACATGCTTTAAATTTTGGTAAATAAAGTTGTATCAATTTCATCTTGACACCAGTAATGCACAACAGGAATTGTATTCTCACACGCATACCAATACTGATAGACAAAAAGATGTTTGGAAGTTGTACATTTTTCATTTGTTAATTGGACGTTTTTCTTGACTTAGGAATGTCCTATTGATTCCTCTTGCCAATTTTTATTATTTGTGGTATTTTTAACTGATTTTCTAAGAGGTCTTTGTATATTAAGAATCTTTTTCTTTTTTTTGCAAGGATGTGCACTCTTTTCAACTTTATATCCAAGGTATAATCTTCGTATGTTAAATTTTACCATTTTTTTCTTTTAGTTTCTAGTTCTTGTTTCATACTTGGAAAAGGCCTAGGTAACCTCAAGTATAATCACATTCACCTGGATTTTCTTCCACCTTTACAGTTTCATTCTGTAAGTCACCAGCATTTATTCTGGTGTGAGAAATGAGATAGATGTAAAGTTCTTTTTACTAACTAATCATTTCTCCAAGGATCTTTTTCTTGCTGAACACTGATTTACAATGTACAGTTTACTGATTACTACTAAGACTTCTGAAATTGTCTGGCTTCAACATTCATAAGTAATGGCTCTGGGAAACTTTATAATATAGAAATAATTATACTTATTTTATAGAGCTGGGAAGGGGAAAATAATCTGAAAAAGTGATTGATATGTAAGTGCTTAGCAGATGTGAGCTCTTGTTATTAATACTAAACATACAAGCAGGAATTTATTTCTGGACACTATTCTGTACATGTATATATCTCTCCTATCTCATTTTTAAAATCTAATAATACAATGCATTCTGATGTTCTTTTTTTTCATTTCAACAAAATATCACATTTCATTTGCTTTTCTAATCATAATTAGGTCTTGAATATAGTAACTTAGCAGGTAAAAATAAGGTGTGATTCAAAGGCAGTGAGAATTAAAATCCAAATACAAACTAAAACACTGAACAAATGTGGAGGAAGAAAAGGTGCCTGTTTCTCTTACCACCTGTTCTGAAAGTATAAGCCCTTCCATATTTCATCCTTTGGTTATAAATAATATTGTCAAAGATGGTAGCCTTCTACCTCTATATCCTGAAGACAAGTAGTTACCATGTTATCCTAGTAGACCAATTAGGCCCTGAATTTGGAGCAGGAAGGATTCCCTCCTGGGCCATGGTCCTGACTGTAAGCTCTCTTGTCACAAGCTGAGCCAACTCCCCATTTGTGGATTGATGCCCCAGGGATGGCGTGGGTAGCAGATGAGTTCAGGAGCTGGAAAACATGCCTGCACAGACATTAGCTGACAGTCCACACCACTGCCCTCAAGGCCCTCAAATGAGAAGGAGTAAGGGGCCTAGGCAGATGGAAAGAGATGCTGCCTCCCACCACCGTGCACAGGAAACAGCTTCTAGCTCCCAGACACATCGTTCAGGTTCCTTGAGGCAAGGACTTCCCATTCCCTTGGGCTCGGGATTGTCTGCGGTTCCCCAGTGGCCTCTGAAAGGCTGCCCACGACGTTGCTCCCATTGTGGCTAGCAGCCTCCCCACTGCTGTTTGTTTTAATGGTGCTTGAATGAAGTAAAACAGCCCATCATCTGCAAACCCATCTACGTTGTTCCTTAGGCATTCTATCTTTCCTCAAATTGTTAAGGATGGTGGTTTGTTTCATGGGTCTAATGCACATTCTAATGTAATAGGGGCAGTGCATTATTGTGTAGACACAGTTTTCTGAGAGTTGATATTTTAGGAATTGTATTTCAGGTCTGAAATAAAATTTGTTTCTAATTTCAAAGCAAAAAATAAAAGCCATACTGCTATAGATGTAATGCAATCTCAACCAAAATACCAACAACTTTACTCACAGAAAGAGAAAAAACAATGCTAAAATTTATATAGTGCTAGAAAAGCCTCAGAATAGCAAAAGTAATCCTGGGCAAAAAGAGCAAAAGAGGCATCAAAATCCCAAATTTTAAGTTAAATTGCAAAGCTACAGTGATTAAAAATGGCAAGGTACTGGCACAAAAACAGACATGTTGGGTCATTGAAACAGAAAGGAGGATGCAGAAACAACTCTAGGCAAATTCAACTGTATTATCTTTGAAAAAAGACCAAAAAAACATGTTGGAGGAAAAATAACCTCTTTAACAAATGGTTCTGGGAAAATTGGTTTTCTACATTCAAATTAGACCCCCAAAAGACCCAATAAATAAAATGGACCATTGAAATGAATATTCTCTTCTCAGAATAAAAAAATACAAATGGCCAATAAAAACATGAAAAAATGTTCAGCATCTTTGGCAATTAGAGAAATGCAAATCAAAACAACAGAGATTTCATCTTACTCCTGAGAGAATGGCTGTCATCAAGAAATCAAACAATAACGAATGCTAGCAAGGGTGCAGGGAAAACAGAACATTTCCACATTGTCGATACAAATGTAAACTGGTAAAACCACTATGAAAATCTGTATGGAGATCCATCAACAAACTAAAAATAGAAACTCCAATCAACCCAGCTAATCCCCTTCTGAGTATCTTCCTGAAAGGGTTAAAGACATTATATCACAGCAATACATTTATACCTATGCTTATAGCAGCAAAAATCATAATAGCTAAATCTTGGAAGTGACCTAAATGCCTTTCAGTAGGCAAATGGGTAAAGAAAGTGTGGTATATATCCTCAATGGAGTACCACTTAGCCATAAAAAAGGATAAATTTGAATTATTTGTAGAAAAATGGATGCACCTTGAGACCATAATGCTAAGTGAAATAAACCACAAAAGGTTAACTATTGCATGCTTTGTTTTATATCAGAAACCAAAGGTATACATAATTTAAAGAGCAAAATAAAAAATAAATAATAGGAAACAAGGAGATAGATCTTTTCCAGATAAGAAAGGAATCTAGAGATGGATATCTAGAGAGGGCTATGAGTAGAGGGGAAGAGAAATTAAAAGGTATTAAGATGCAATGTGCATGGGGCTGGGGATTTAGCTCAGTGGTTTTGCCGCCTGCTGCACAAGTGCAAGGACCCAAGTTCGATCCCCAGTACCAAAAAAAAAAAAAAAAAGATGCAATGTGCACATGCAGCAACTTCCTAGAATAAATGTATTCATTATGTGTAATAAATATACTAATAAAAAAAAGAGGAAGAAAGGGGAGCAGCTTTAGAGTCTGGCATTAAGCTTTATGAATTGTTTACATAATGCATGTGCAATTAGGGTTTGGTTTGTATTATTTTATTCCTTCCTTCAAGTTCTGAAGTTACAGAGTTACAAAGCAGAAAAGGAAATGCATATATATTAGAATTAGAGGGGGAAAGAGAGTTTATAGAAACCTCCAGACTTTATCCTTCTTTTCTAATGTCATACTACGGCTTACTTTTTATTTCTTTCCAAGCTTTAGGTTCATGTGCCACCATGCTTCTATTTCTGCCCCTTCCCACCCAAGCTTATAGGAGTCATCTTGAAAAATGGCATCTTTTTAATAGATATTTTAAAATAAATATCAAGTTGGATTAATAATTTTATTTTTTGTTTGTGTAAAATTAGATCTTCTTGGGTCACTAATTTTTATGCCTCAAATTTTCTCAGTCTGAACTTTTTATATTGAGTTTATCTTGTGGTACTGTGATCCTCCAAAAGGGTAGTCTGAGGACCAGCAGCATCAACAGTAAATTGTTGATACCAGACCTCCTGTGTCAGAAGCCTTGTATTATGAAGTCTACATTATTTGAATGCATATTAAAGTTTGAAAAGATTGTTATAAGGGAAAAATTAAAATAACTCTTTTGTACCAAGAGCCTTCTTACTGTTGGTTGACTGAGCCTTCTTTGGTCAGCTATATAGAGATGCATTTATGAGGTGGAAAAGATTCAGGGAAAGATGAAGAGCATAGTTGAACTAAGCATATCTTCTCCCCATCATGGTGCATCTTCCTTGATAGCACAGGATCTTGCTTCTTGAATCACTTAAGAACTCTTTCAGAAATTGACCCCTCTGAGAGTCTATACCAGATTTGCTCCTGTACTGTTCTAGATTATCTCTAGTCACTCATTATTCTGAAACATTTATGAGCATTTGTGCACAACACAGAGGTAAGCCTTTTGAGTGTATGTGCATGTATAGCAGAACTGGAAAAAGGAGAAAGTTTGAAAAACAGAGTTTCAAAAGAGAAAGGAAGTGGTCCCCACCTCCAAGGAGCTCATAATCTACCTGAAAAAATCTAATATAATCACTAATGGCATTAAGAAATGTTGCAAAGCATAGTAGTGATAAGCACAAGTCAGTTTATAAACTTCCCTCTTAAGGAGTGTCAAAATCCCAATTTCATTTCTTTATTCTTTTAACAAATACTGAGTATCAAAAATGAGCTAGACTCAATGCTAGACAGAATAATGAAATAATCTAAATTGTATGAAATTAATAAATACAATCTTGCTAAACATCCTTAAATTAAGATGGTCAAGTTTGACTCAAGTTATGAAGAAAATATATGAATTAGCAGAAAACATACACAGTTTAGCAAATATAAAATTTTGTTTTAGAGGGCTAGGGATTTAGCTCAGTGGCACCACGCCTGCCTGGCAAGCACAAGGTCTTAAATTCAATCCCAGGTACAAAAAAAATTTTTTTTCTTTTAAAAAGTATTATTTGTTTACTTATGCATTTTTCTAAAATGATTTTTAGACCACACATTCTTTTTTTTAACAATTTCAATACTTCAGATATTAAACATTTATGTAACACCTATTGTATGGCAAAGGATAGAGATTCTCCTCAGACAACTAAACAAATAACTGCAGATACATTTGGAGTTATTTCAGGCTACACTGGAGAAGTGGGTGACTGTTAAGGGGAGGGAAATAAAATATAACTTTATAGGGAAAGTAACACTTAAGCTGAGTCTTACAAGCTAAGAAATCTCCAATCAGATGACAATGATAAGGAAAAAACACTACAAGCAGTGGAAGTAGCATGTCATAGAGCTGAAATGTGAGTCATCTTGGTATACTCAGGAACTACAATACTAAAAGTTAAAAATGGTTAGAGTATAAGGTATAAAGAACACATGAACCAAATGCCTTTCAACAAAATGTTTCTGCACACAGTAATCGAACATTTCTATCTCCTTCCATGCCCCACACACGTGCGCACACACACACACCCCTACTTAACTCGTACTCATCCTCATTCAGAAATCCTTTTGTCAGCATGACTTTCCTGACCCTTTAGGGTACCTCAGATTGTTTAATTGAATATTCTGATAAAATCATGTTTTTCTCCTTTGGAGTGGTTTCCCCAATTTGTATTTATATATTCATTATATATGATATGATTATATGGCTAGTAACTATTTTCCTCCATTATATCAGTAGCTTTAAGAGTTTGTTTGAACCACATACACAGAGGAAAATATATTACGTATCACAAGTCAAATATATCCACACATATATGACATATATAATATATAAATGTACATATGTAAGCAAAAAGTAGGAACAGTGGTTATATTTACCAGGCATGATAAGATATATTTTTTCTTTTTCCTTCTTTTGGGATGGGGCGGGCATTGAAGGGGGAGGGATGGTGAAGTCTCATTATGTTGCCCAGGCTGGTCTTAAACTCCAGGGCTCAAATGATCCTCCTGCCTCACCTGTTGGAGTACCTGGGACAACAGGTTCATGCCACTGCACCTGGCCTATGATACATATTTTCTATGCTTTTTCATTAGAAAATATCTACAAGTTGATTTTATAGTCCACCTCTATGATCCCAAGTTTGAAAAACCTTATAACAGACTAGCACTCTTAGAATAGAAATAATGTCCAGTTTTGCTTTCTGCACTGTCTCCATTCTAAAGTATGAATGACACTTAGAACATAGAAGACACTTTGTAGAAATTTACTAAATGAGTAAAAGGAGTGAATACCTTTAAAAGGTATTATTTTTATAGTATGATTATTTCATTTTTATCAACAAAAAAACTGAAAGTTGCAGAGGATTGGTAATTTAAATGAAAGTAATAGTAAGCAAAATCATGATTCAGATTCAGTCTTGTTTGATGAAATCAGCTAATTTTCTCTCACACAAGAAGTAAAAGGAAAGTGTGTACATTGATACAGGAGGTAGCAAGCTAATAATTATTTCACTAGAAGAGATAATTTTTTTAAAGTTTATTCACATTTAAGATGCAGTTAGTGCAGAATTCTGAAAAATAATTGATATGTTAATTTTCATTTGCTTTAAAATTCTGCAAAAATAAGCAGGTGAATAGATTAAATAGCATTGGTAAAATGACCAGTTATTGAAGCAATAACTTTTATCCCTGTTTTAAGTTGTTAATTACAAAAAACTTTTTTAAAAAAGAATCATGAAAGTGGCATAATAAAAACAGCATTGCAGGAAAATTCTGACTTTTACAAATGAACATTAAAAAAATTGAAGAAATAAAGATACCCATAGATACCCCTGAGAAGTGTAAAAAGAACAAGATACAACATGTGGTGACAGAAGGGTCATGATGTTAATTTTTGTCCTGTTCTACATCAGGGTAAGCAAAGCCATTTGTCCAAAGAAGTGACTCATTATAAAAAGTAGTTTATTTAAGCCCTTAGAAAACATACTGCTTTATAGTTACAATAAAAGTTGTATCTGTTTTTTAAGAGGCAAAATATTTTTATTATTTATCAGTATTATGGCAAATATGATTAAAATTTTTATGTAAGGGGTTCTCTTTTTTCTATATATCTCTCAAGCAATTGCTACGTGCAGATAATTATAGTCATGATCATAAGACACATTAGATAAGCATTGCTAGTAGTATTTGTCTAAAAGCCAAATAATATATCAAAATTTTAAAAAGAAAAAAACATTTTGAATCTCCAGAGATTTTTTTTCCAGGGCCAGGAGGGTAGCTTAGTGGTAGAGCTAGGGCCTAGCATGCATAAGGCCCGGGGTTCAATCCCCAGCACCATAAATAAATAGCCATAGAATGTAGTGTAGTACTGCCTATATATTCTGATTCACAAATAGCATTATTTATGATCCATTGTTTTAAAAAAATACTATTCTGAGACTTAACATACTATGTTTTAGTACTACCTCTACCATTAAGCAGATCTTATTTTAGGTACTTAATCTTTTCCATATGAGTTCCTTTATACTGTTACTCATTCCCTTCAACTGTAAAATGAAGAAAGAAATATAGTTTCCCTACCACATTTAGTTATGAGGTAGTTAAAATTTTATCAAAAATGGAAAAATATGGATATGTATAGTGCTATATATCCATGAGTATGTTTATACATCACAAATGCATGTACACAGATAATTATTTAGGAGGATAAGCTAAAATAAAATCATCTTAGAAAAGCACAAGTGTATACACTATGGAGTGACAGGAAGAACATCTCCACTGGCTCGAAGAAACAGCACATTTAGAACCACTTCTGCTGGTACTTGGGAGTTATGGATACCCAAAGTCAAACCATTAGTAACAAAACCATTGCCTGGTCTAGGAAGTCAGAAAAATATCCCACTCCTAAAAATTTTATTTATTTGAGTAAAATTTTAGAATTCCAATACTAAGTTCTTGATCCTTACTATAGGTCCATATTGACGTTTATTCTTGGTCTGTTCCATCTCACAGCCGCTGATGGTCCAGGAGATCGTTTCATCATTGGGGAATCCCAAGCTGGTGAACAGGTAAGACCTAACAGGCCTGAAAGGCACTGAAGATTTCAGCTTCATGGTCTTTGGACATGTAATTCAAACCTCTCCTGTCAACATGATTGAAATCTCAGGGATTACTCAGAAAGTATCAGAGATGTAAAGAAATAGTTCCCATAAGAACCAAATAAATTATTTCTCCATTTAAACAATCTACCTCTAGGATATGTTAATTTGAATTGTAATAATAATTTCACAACCTGTCTCTCAAAACATCGTGCTGTACACCTTAAATATACAGTATATGATTTTTTCAATTTCCTCAATAAAAATAATTTTAAAAGGGGCCAAGAATTTAGCTCAGCAGCACCATGCCTGCCTTGCAAGTGCAAGGTCCTGATTTCAACCCCCGGTACCCCCAAAAAATAATAATAATTTCAGAAGAGAATCTACATCTATTATTATATGGCATGATGCTGTATATGTCACCTGTAGACACACCCTACAAGCATTTTCTAGTCCTACTACTGAGTGTGTCTTTCTTCCTATAAAAATACTGAGTTTCTGGATAGAACTACTTAGATCGCCTCAGTGCTTGGTTGCTGAAATAAAGAAGCTAGGTTCATTACCATTATCATTCTTCTTTACAGATTGCTTTAACCCTTTTTTATTATCAGTAAGCACATGCTGAGAGAGAGAGGAGAAGGGAAAGAGAAAAGGAAGGAGGAACAAAGGGAGGGGGTAGGAATGACTTTTGTCCAAACTGCCACCTTCTTAAAAATTTTATTTATTATTTACCATCTTTATTTTTATATAATGCTTATGAGTATTTCATAGTGGAAGTTGAGTCTGCTAGCCTAGAAAGAAACTAACCCTGGTACCATAGTGGTAAAATCTTTGTCCATGTTGTACACAGGCTGTGTGTAGTCCCTATGACCATTTTCCTGACAAAAAAAAAGTAGCTAGACTTAATTCTCTTTTATAAGAGACTTACCTTGTGACTTATAATTTAATTTTTATCAGCAGTGAACATCTAAAGCATCCATTTTTTTTTAGCAAAGCTACAAAATACCCATTATTCAAGGAGTACTTGCCTAATCTTCAACTGAGTCTATTTAGCATGTATCAAACAAAACTATATGTGTACCAAGTACTAGGTTCTGGTGATACAAGTTACATTAAAACACAATTACTGTTCTTAAGGAGTTTAGTGGAAGAGACAATCTAAATGACTAAATATAACACAGCATATTAGGTGTAAAGCTAATAGTATCATTCAAATACTTCGTAGCACAAAAGAGAAGTTAAGCATTTTGGCCTCAGAAGGTTAGGGAAATGGCTTGAAACTGGCCTTAGAGAGTTCTGCAAAAGCAGCAGTGGCAGAGAGAACAGTATAAGTCAAAGACCCAGGGGTATTTAAAAACAAATTACTTGGGGGACCAGGGATTTAGCTCAATGGTTCCGCCACCTGGCAAGGTTCCGAGTTCGATCCCCGGTACCAAAAAAAAAAATTACTTGGTATGCTTAGGGAAATAAGTAGTTTGTAGTAGCCACAGCAGAGCAAATTATGGACCTCTTAAACCTTTACTATTACTTAAGAGAATTAGGAATTGTATTACTTAAAAAATGTTAACATCTTTAAGTTCTTATTAAGAATTCTATAACTTAAAAGTTAACTTCCTGTAAGTTCTCCAGAAAAGTGGGTTTTTCTTCAAATTACTTGTAACTGACGTAACTGATGTGTCACATATTCTTTAGAACAATCTGAGAGATTTTGTAAGAACCAAATTGCTCACATTGAGGCAGTGGTTTGTAAAATGGTTTCTTGGCATACTGAAATACTTGACCTTAAGTAACTTATAGTTTGGTTCTTGGCACTTATACTTTGGTCCCACTCATGAGCACTGGGCACTTACAAAGAAAATATTATGTAATTATAAGGTGTTATCAAAAAGTCAGTACCTTTTTTAAAGTCAAAATTTAAACTTTTTATCCTGTATAAAGCAAATAAAAATCAATAAAAATAAAAAGACAGAATAACTGCTAACCTTAACAAATATAGGAAATATTTTACATATCACTAGGATATGTCACTTCAGCTGACTTAATTCAGTTGCAGTTTCTATTGTCTACTCTAAGTATATAAATGTTTCTATATCTAATACATCTTTAATACAGAGTTTAATAAATATAAGCTGGTAGTAATTCTTTACCCAAAATTAAGAATTGCTGATCTTTAAGAAAAGCCAACTGTTTATTAATAAGCACACGAAAAATAACATAATAAGAGTCAGCTTAAGCCAAGATAGAGAAAATTAGAAATCCAACTATAATAAAACTTAAAGTAAATTTACAGACTATAATAAATTGAATCTGAATAAATTGAGGCAGGGCTATAGGCTAACACTGTACAGCTTCAAAAAAAAACTGCCCTACAGAGAAAGTGAGCCAGTCCCAGCACCCGGAAAGAGGCTCCCCCGCTGCGATTCCAAGCTCCTAGGGCAGAGAAGGTGAGCCAATCCCAGCAACCAGGAAGAGGATCCCCTGCCGCAGTTCCACACTCCTAGGGCAGAGAAGGTGAGCCAGTCCCAGCACCCAGAAGGAGGCTCCCCCACTGCCATTCCACGCTCCTGGGGCAGAGAAAGTGAGCCAGTCCCATCACCTGGAGGGAGGCTCCTCTGCCACTATTCCATGCTCCTAGGGCAGAGAAGGTGAGCTGTGCCCCCTACCCCGGAAATGAGAAGACATGTAAACAAGCCTCAAAAACAGACTTCCAGATCACCTACAGCAACCTCAAAGGGAAACGAGATGGAACATGCTGATACTCAACCACCTGGACTCTCTGAACT
>NW_004624734.1:33934645-33951200 GCF_000247695.1 Heterocephalus glaber | reverse complement strand
TTGTCTTCCAAGGTACTTCTTAGAAGTTGTCAAATTTATTTCAAAAAAGATTTTTGTAATATGCTTTCTATATCCCTTTAAAGTCTGTAAAATCTGTGGTAATGTCCTCTAAATTTTGATATTGTAATTTTTAAAATGTATAATTGATATTGTGTAATAGGAAGTAATGGCCTAAAGTGGTAGGGGAAGTGGGAGGGGTAAGGGAAAGGAAAGAAGGGAAAAGAAAAAATATTAGAAAAGGAAAAAAAATGGAAACAAAGTCTTTGCAAATAGGGAAGGGTGGAGGGGGTAAAGGGAGGGCAGGGGAAGAGGAAAAACTAAGAACCAAGGTACATCATGTAAAGGTACAAGATCCCAATGATGAATGTAACTATTTTATACCTAAAATGTACCAATAAACTTAATGAAAAAAAAAAGAGAGAGAAACCAACAAAGGGTTTCGAAGCACCCAGGTGCTAGCAACAGTGAGATTCTCTTACTACTTGTAGGTCTGAAGGAGCAGAGGGAAATAGAAGTAGCTGAAGCCGGAAAGATTCAAAACTATAGGACAGGGCCACCCAAAAAGGAGTAATGGCTCTCATTTAGTAGAGATGTCTAACCATCACCAAAATGCAGCCCACCAGGAAAAAAGGAAGAGGAGTGACAATCCTATTTCTCTTTCCTTCTCCTTCTCTAAGTTTTGGTGATGGAAGCCTAGTTAAAATAGCATATAGATATCATAGTATATAGTTAGAAAATGATAATGTGATCTGGAGACGCAAACCGAAAGTAAAACAAATCTCTGCCTTTTTAGGGCTTATATTCTAGAATATATAATGCATCTAATACTGTAGCTAGCATACATTATGGATTCAATAACTATTAGTTACTGGTACTATCATTTGCATCATTGTGTTATAGACAAGTTTTAGAGGCTTTTCTAACAAGTAAATGTCCAGTTTTACTTTGATTGTACCTCTAGTGGTAGGGTATGTCTCCTTAACCATTCCCTAAAGTATGTATATATGATTTTTCTTTGGTGGAAATGAAATTTAGCACTTAATCATTTTTAAGCATACAGTTCAGTAATAGTAAGTTTATTCATACTGTAATGACAATATTTTAAACACTTATGAAGTAGATGTCCTTAAAAAGATTTTATGAAGTAGAAAATTTATATCATCACATGATTTATTTTAAGGAGAAATCTGAAGCACTCCTTTTTTCCTTTTGTGTGTGTGTGTTTGTTTTTGATACTGGGGATTGAACTCGGGACCTTGTGCTTGCAAGGTGGGCCACGGCACCACTGAGCTAAATCCCTGGCCCACTCCTTTTTTCAACTATCACCTAAACCGTGACCCTTGACAAGTGAGTCTCCAAAGACCTGATCAAAACTATCAGATGAATCTTACAGAAATATACTTTCCTTTATGCTGGGAGAAGACAGTTGGGCAACTCCTGTCATTGTACCATCAATATGAAAACTCAAATAATAAAAATACTGTTTCTTAATTTCAAAAATAATGTTTAACCTAGGCCATACAAACTCTGGGTCATTTTTAAATGATTTAATTATATTCATTAGACTTTATTAGTAATTGCTAAGTAGGCTAATATGTTTTAGAAAGATATCAATAGCAATAATTAAAATTATTTTTCTGGCCTGCTTTTATTTAACCAAAAAATTTAGTTAATAAACTACTGCATTCGTCAAATATCAGAACTTCCAAAATTATCAAGGTGCTAGTTTTTCATAATTGTTATTCATAATATTGTATGGTCTCGCATTTTTTTCTTACAGACTCTCAAATCGCTTTACATTAATTCACATTAAAGTACATATAATGTCAGTTTAAATAATGTTGAAGCCTCTTGGGTGTGAGTGTACCTGTTTGTGGGTACCTTCTATTATATGGGCTCAAAATGAGTAGGATTGAATGACTTTTCATGTTTGTTTCTAAAAAATATCACTTCCCTGGCAGGTTTTCCTTTGCAGTAGCCAAATAATCAACTATCTCTTTCACATTTGTACTTTCAGCCAACTCAGACAGTAATGCCAGGACAAGTCATGCGGGTTACAACAGGTGCTCCAATCCCCTGCGGTGCTGATGCAGTAGTACAAGTGGAAGATACCGAACTAATCAGGGAATCAGATGATGTATGTCACTGCCAGGTCTTACCCTGCTGATGTTCCTGTGGCAATTTTAGAAGTCATGCCCATTTTCTGCCATGTTTATAAGATTAACCTTGTTTGTTATTTTTTTGTTACATTGGGATCTTACATTGTAATGTATGGCTGTACAGTAAGAAATTACCTCAGGCTTAAAATTTTATGTTATAAGATGGTTGGTTCTTTTTATACTATTACTATAATAGAATTTGAGCCATGTTTAATCCAAGAAATTTCACATGCAAAGAATAAAGAAACACTTCACGCTCAAAAATAGTGATATTAATATTTTACCTATCTTCTACCTCAGAAATTTGTCATTGAGACTAGCTTCTGATATAATGTGAGGGTGTTCGTAAAATCAAAACTTAATAGAGAAAAATTTAACAAAGAACACTTGGGTAATTTTTTTAATATTACTCTTAAGCCAAGCATTTTAACCCAGCAACCTTTTTGCCTCTAGTTTCCTCTAATTCAGGGAAAAGCTGTGGCACCAAATGATAGCCTGGAAATGCTGAATTTATGTCATTTTCCCTTCCCTTGTCTAGTGGACTGTCTTAGTTCTTTTCTCATTGCTGAGACAGAATACTCAACACCCAAAGTTAAGGGAGGAAAAGTTTGTTTGGCTTACAGTTTGTAGAGATTTCCATCCACAGTTGGCTAACTCCAAGGCAGGGCAACATGGCAGAGGGGCAACACAAGGAGAAACAGTTCATGGTGGGCAGAAGGTAGCAAAGCAACAAAGTAGCAAAGAAGCAACAGTTGACAAGCCTCTTTCTATCCCTTATATCTTATCTAGGCTACCCGCCTTTGGGCAGGTAGCACTCACATCATTAATCCTAGTGCCCTTAACACACTGTAGAATACTATTCTAACCACCTCTGAAAAACCCCAAGTATGACTCTGTGAGGCTTTGGGGTACATCTAGGCACAAGCCATAACAAGGCCTTGGGCATAGATCTACACATGTCTTTTTTCTCATTGAAACTAGAGGCGACTGTTGAAACCAGAGTATCATCCAGTAATAAAGTAGGAAAATTCAACTGAGGTTTTAATGACTGGTAATCTTACTTGTTTTATAAAGAAGTTTAAAATATCTTATATTTCTAAGCTGTGGTAAAAAAATAAATAAATATATATTTTCCAAGGTTGAGTAGACTAAAATATTAGCAATGCTGACAGCATTTTTCTCAATCTGGAGAGGTTCTTTTTAATCACTTTCCCACATGTAGGGCTTATAAAATTCAAGTCTTGGCATACAGATCACATTGCCTACTGTTAAAACTGTCCAAGCTGGGATTTATTTGCATCAGAAAAGCCCATTGAAATCCAAAACACATGTATCCTTAGCTTCTACATGCTAAGACATAGTTCTAATGTCACAGTATCATCAGCAACCCATAAATGTGAAATTGATGATCACCATTAGTTTACAGAAATATACTACCAAACGAACTATAAGTCCTTCATTGAAATTTCTGCAGGTATTTCAGAGCTTTGATTTGGTAATGATCCCATGATTCAGGGAACAGAACACCTACCTCCACGTACTATCATTTATCTGTTAGGGTAGGCATATAACACATATGTACCTTGTATTATATGCTTACCTTAAAATATCTAGAGATATAGAGAGAAAATACTAGTTACAAAGTAAAATCCAATATTTGAATTGATACATTTTTAAACAAATGAAAATTAGAGAAAATATTTGTTTATTTACTTACTTATGAGCACCAAAGCTAACTTTTCAGGAGCTTGCATTAGAAAATCATAATTTCTAACAGCTATCAAATGGTTTCCGGTCTCTGTATTTGGCCAATCAATGATAGAAGTATCAGGGAAACTAAATTCTACTGATCAGAAATTGTTAGATTTTTCTGTTTGAAATTACACACCCTTCTCTGATTGTAGGGCACTGAAGAACTTGAAGTGCGAATTCTAGTGCAGGCTCGGCCAGGCCAAGATATTAGGTAAGTTCCTAACATATAGAATGTATAGCCAAGTTTTCTATCTACCTCATCATAAACTCAGGAGAACATGACTGTTACAAATTCACAGCAATGTCAAATATCCATGTTCCTTGGAGTTTAATAAGAAACAAAGTGAATTTTCTGAATTCTATATCCCATGTCTGCCCTGCCTACTTTTTAAGAAAATGATAAAGATAAATGAAATAATCAACAGAGAGGAAGGTAAAATTATAAACCTACATAATCCACAGGTAATTCTATCTATAAATAACCCAAAATTATCCAACCCCTTCCCTAAATTATCTAGAAATTGATATTAACACATAATGAAAGAGTTGAGTATTTACACAGTTAGATGATAGTGCATCTTTTACTGACTACTCTTAATAATAGAATAACCTGCTTCCCCTCACAAACAAAAATGAGTCTATTGTCCTACCATAAATAGTGCATATGCTTTAAATTACTTTTCTTACAACGGAATGTTTGCCTAGATTCCATTAATACTAATTTGTCCAACATCCCAGTGTAACACAGGCTATGCATCTCCCATCCCTATAGCAACAGGGCAAGGTGAATGAATATACCTCTGTGACCTCGGATTAGGACCAACCTAAATAGTCATTAGAAATTATTTCTGCAAATGTAACCTCACTAACATTATTATCCCTACAAAGCTAACCTGCTGTGGGTCTCTGTTAATGGCACTAGGTATTTCCATACAAATCTTTCCTTTATGTTAGAGAAAGTTTGCAATTGGTACTTCCAAATACATGTAGTACAAACCAATTTGTAAAATAATGTTTAAAGATGAAGTGATATATTTTCATTTAGCAGTACTGTTAATAGAAGTACTGTTTCTGTCTTCTGTTGTGTTAACTTTTTTAAAAAGAGTTTTTTAAATGTCTTTATTTGATTATTTTGCTCCTGCCTCATCTGTGGATATTTTTCTCCCCTTGAATCTCTTCCTTCTCTGACACTACAATTTCCTTCTGAGTTGAGAAAATGTTATTCTTACCGTTCTACTTTAACTTTCAGACCCATCGGCCATGACATTAAAAGAGGAGAATGCGTTTTGGCCAAAGGAACCCACATGGGCCCCTCAGAAATCGGTCTCCTGGCAACTGTAGGAGTCACAGAGGTTGAAGTTAATAAGTTTCCAGTTGTTGCAGTCATGTCAACAGGGAATGAGGTAAAAAAAAAAAAAAAAAAAAAAAATTAGGAGAGAGGGCTTTCAAGATAAAGACATTTCTGACATGTGTTCTATGTTATAAATAGAAGATTGTAGTTTCTGGATCTTACCAATGGGATTACATTCCTATAAAAAGAAAATAAGTTGGCTTCGGGGTGTAGTTCAAGTACAGAAGATGAGAAGGAAAACTAGAAATTACATAATAAGAAATGTTCCCTTCCATTTATTAGAATGAAATATTATAAGCAGTGACCTTTCCATATGTTCAGTACACATAAATAAAGAACATTAGCAGCAAGCTATAGATATCAAACTGTGCAAACTCAATACTTTGTCTGTTAGGGCAATGACTTGTGCTTATCCTGTTGCTGAAATGATGGGCCACCCAGAGTGGGAAATAAATCAGTGAGTGAGGATACTATGCTTTGTCCTTATTTAAAGTTCCATGAGATCTTTAGCCACCAGGAGGGACTTGATAATCATTTTTTTCTCTTCTGATAGTATCTTTAGTGCATACTATTAAAAAATGGTTTAGAAAGGGAATTTAGTCATTCTTTTTCTAAGAAATTTTGAAAAACGTCTGCTTACTATTTTGCCTATGTTGCTAAAAACCTCACACTGATAATATTGAAAGTGAATCTGCTGCTGGAAATTTAAAGCCTTAAAGCAAAATTTGAAACTACTGAAATTCTAAAAAATAATTCCTTCAGACCATACTATTAAAGAAAAGATTTAACACAGCTACGTTTTGTTTTTAATCTCTAACTTTATTCTGAAAGTACCCCTTCATTAGCATTTTTAATTTCTCAAGGCCTTGGAAATGAAAATGACTCTTTGGAATTCCAATGACTCTTATGATTCTTTAAGACAAAGGAAAAAATAGAATCTTTTGTTTTGCTGATGGAGTACTAAGTCAACATTTTGCTTATGGCCCAGTATAGGTACAGTAGTCATTCCTGAAACTATTGAATGACCTGAAACAAATATTCTTTTCAATCTGATCTATAAAATGATGATTTTAATATCCCTAGGACCAACTGGCACTATATTTAGCATCAGGAAGAAATTTCTTTTAAAATAATTGACTCAGTGAACCATTCTTATTTGTGATTTACTTAAATGTTTTGGGCAACTAAGTTCACGGGATTTGGGAAAGGTACATAGAATAACCAAACTCATAAATAACTATTATTAGGAAACTTTATTTGGGCTATGTCACTCATAGTCTTTCTAATGTTTTTGTAGCACTGGACTAATATTGTTTGTTAACCCCCAGAGTATATTAGTAGTATTTTTAAAGCCACTTTTTACATGCTATTAAAACTACTTACTGGTCATAAGGAAAGGTGATAGAGTGTTAACAGAGATGATATTTCTATCATAGAGTCTAAGGAAGAATTTATGGTTTTAGTTCCCTGTCCCCACAGAACTCATTATCCCTGAAGAGGCTTTGAGTGATTCTATATGACTCCGTTCTCTTACTTACTCTGGCCTGCTATACTTAGCATGGTTTTCAAGGGAATTAATATTCCAGATTTACTCATTTCCCATTATAGATGCACTAGTCATTCCCTAAAACTACTGATTTACATAAAATATTCTTTTCATTTTGATATATATAGCAATGATTTTAATATCCCTAGGACCAATTGGCAATATATTTAGCATCAGAAAGGAATTTGCTTCTAATTCCTACAATCTCTGGTTCCATATTGGCCAACATCCTACCCTCATCCTATTCAAAATTAGCTTTTGCCATGACCATATAGTTTAGTTTAGCACAACAGATGTTTCTTGGGTACCTCTGTGCCAGGCAAGAGAGAGATTAAAAAAGAGACAAATAAAGCATAGTATCTCTCCTGACAGCTTGTGATTCTCTGATGTGTAGTAAGCAATAGGCCCTCCCAAAAAACCTTTTTCATTACTTTCAGAGGCCAAAAGAAATTGCATTTATCTGTTAGTGTGGCAAGGCTATAATTCAGCTGGTCACAGTGCCAGGTTCCTTTATATGTGCTGTTTCTCCTTGATATGTTTGGTTTCACATATGTCTACTTCTTACAACCAACACGACATTGTAAGAAGTAAGTAAGAAGTTGCCTTAAGCAACACAAAGAATATCATAGAAGATGTCTATGTATATTATTCAAATCCTGCTCAATATTTTAACTGTATAACCTTGAAGATGAGAGAATTCTTTCACAATTAAGGAAATAGATTTATCAACTGTAACACAGAGTAACTAATTTAGACATTTGTTGATTTCAACAGGCTATACATATTAAAATTTCGATAATACCATTAATTGATTGTGGGCATGAATTCCCACCTTCATAAACTTGTTCAATAAATGTATACCAAACATCTGTTACATGCCATAATGCTCACCAAGGGGTTCTCTTAACTAAACATTCAGATTTGAAGGCTGAGACTGTAGATCAGAGGTAGAGTATTTGCTGAGCATGTGCAAGGCCCAGAGTTGAAACTCTAGCACCACAAAAAAAGTTGGAAGGAAGGAAGGAAGGAAGGAAGGAAGGAAGGAAGGAGAAGGGAAGGGGAGGGGAGGGGAGGGGAGAAAGAAAGAGAGAAAGAGAAAGAAGAAAGAAGGAAGGAAAGGAAGGAGAAAAAGAAAGAAAGGAAGGAAGGAAAGAAAAAAGAAAGAAAGAAAGAAAAAGAAAGGAAGGAAGGAAAGAAAGAAAGAAGAAAGGGGGCAGGGAGGGAGGGAAGGAAGGAAGGAAGGAGGGAAGGAATCAGACTAATAAGACATTGAATAGACCATGGCTTGAACTCATTTGCTTGGAAAGGTATTGAACAAGAATCTCAGGTCCAGCAGAGCAATATAGGTTTTCTTCTTCAGAGGGACTTACACTCTTAGCAGTCCACATAGCTATCCATAGCTATTCTATTTATTCTCCAAGTGACAGCTTAGGTAAAGGGAATAAGACTCATACTAGGAGAGTGTGGGAGACACCCTGACTTAGAACCCACATGTTCTATATAGGAATCAATATTTCTTATAACAATCTTAGTTAGATAGTTTCCAGGCCCTCTACAAGGTAAATGCCTAGTTATAAATATCACCACACACGGAAACTCAAACCTAGGACTTCCCACTAGGTATTTATAGTTCATTTATAGTGTCACCCAGGCTATATACAAGTACTGGAGATCATTTTTACCATAGTCAGTATTACCTAGCCAGACATACTGATCCACCCCCATATTCCTAGCACTCTGGGAAGCCGAAGCAGGAGGTTCAGAAGTTCAAGCCCAGTGTGGATGACTTAGCAAGACCTATCTCAAAAGAAAAAATTTTAAAAGGCCTGTGGATGTAACTCAGTGCTAAGGCCTTGAGTTCAATCCCCAATAACATAGAAAGAGGGAGGGGGTGGAGAAAGAGAAAGAGCAAGAAAGGGAGGGAGGAAAAGAGGAAAAAGTTGCCTAGTAATAAGATGATGTTTTATCTTTATCAAATTTCTAAAGTAACAGAGCTAGAAGCAGAGCATTTTCTATAGAAAATTAGAAAACAATAATAAAACTGACTAAAAATCAGTCTGCTTTCTATTATCACCATGTACTGGCAATTCTAAACAATGATAGTAATAAAAATATTCCTCTCCACTAGGTCATACCACCCTTCCTCACTCAGTGTGCTGCTTATGCAGGCAGTGTTCTGATACTGCTGATCTGCTCGTACAGAATTTATATTCTAATTGGGAGTTTATCAATAAATAAATAGTGATAAGTTGTATGAAGAAAAATTTTAAAAGACAAGATTATAAAGAGTGTTAGTAGAAGAGGTATGTACCAGATATTATCTGTTGAAATTTACCCCACTTCACCCCTTGTATACTGCCCCGTCTAACAATCAGTCTGGAAACCTAAAAATTAGATGTGCTATGCTCTGCAGCTGTGGTCTAATTAGGTTCTGTCACTGGAATGCATTCACATGATATTAAAATGTGATAAAGTAGAAGCATCAGCAGCAGTACAATTCTCTCAACTTAGTAATAACACTCCACCCACCAACAGCCTTGGAGATAATGCCTTCATGCAGTCACTCACCTTTGGTAACACAATTTTCTCCTTTTGCCCCGTCAACTTTCACAACACATTTATAATGAATTCCCCACATTAAACACTCCCTACTCCCATCCCCCTCCCTTTGAAATATCTAGAAGAGATTTTTATTTTCCTGTCTAGACATGACTGTTGAAGTCTTCTATTATAGATAGGATAAAAAAGCCTCACTGATAAAATGGAATTTGAATGCATTGAGAGTATATGCCCTGTAGGGGACCTGTGTTCTAGACAGAGGAAACAGCAAAAGGTAAATCCCCATTTATCGTGATTAAGGAACACCAGAAGATCAATATGGCAAGAAGCAAAATAAAAGGTGCTGACTTTGGAGAGGTAACAGAAGCTAGATCATTTTATTCTAAAGGGCCGCTTTTGAGGCAAGAAAACAACGTGGAACATAAGGGAACATACTATGTCTTAAATTTTAAGTGTACTCTGCTTCTACATAGCATGTGGGGACAGTAGGGACAAGAGGAAAAGTAAAGAGACTAGTTAGAAAGCTATTCAGTTCAGTAGTAAAATATTTGGACCAGGGGGTAACAGTAGAGATGGTGAGATATAATAGACTCAGGATATCTTTTGAAGGTAAAGCTAGCAGGACTTGTTGCAGATTTTAAAATAGAATATAAGAGGGCCAAGGATGTAGCTCAGTGGCACCACACCTGCCTGGCAAAAGCAAGGTCCGGAGTTTCATTCCCAGTACTAGAAAAAAGGAAAAAATAAAAATAGGATATAAGAAAATATATGAGTCAAGATGATCGCTTCTCGGCCTTTTGGCTAAGGTCAAGTGTAAGAATCAAGATGAACTCAAGGTTTTTCCCTAAGCAAATCTAAGGATAGTTGTTTACCTAGAAATATCAGGGAATAGAAATCAGGGATTCTATTTCAAACGTGTCAAGTTTGAGATACCTGTTAGAAACTCCACTAGAAATATTGATGAAACAATCCCTCTCCCTCTCTCTCGTCTCTTTTCCTCTTTTCCCCTCTTCCTCTCTCCTCCTCTCCTTCTTTACCTTTCTCTCCCTCCCCCCATACACACAGATCTGGGTTTATTAATCTTCACTGTGTCTTTGCTTATTCTGTTCCATCTTTTATCATTTTCCCAGCTATTGTCAATAACCGAGGCCTATACAAACAAGTTTGTTTTGTTTTTGTGGCACTGGAGATTGAACCCAGGGTTTCATGCATGTCAGGCATGTGCTGTACCACTGAGCTACATCCCCAGCCCAGAATTTTGAATTTTATTTATGTAAAAGTGTAAAGTTTCTGTGTAATCATCATTGGGGTCTTCCAAAAGTAACCATTGTTACAAAAACTGGATTCTTTAAAACCTTACCCCCACTAATAAGAGAAAAAAAGAAAGGAGGTTGAAAGACTTCCCAGTATTCAAAGACTAGCCAGTATTGCTATCTGCCTTATGATTCAAGCAACTCAAAGAGATTAATCCTCGTTTTATAAAACAGGAAATTGATACTCAAAAACAACCTGCCCATCATATATCTTGTGTAAGTGGTACAGACTGATTTCCCACCTAAATCTTTTGGCTACGATGTCTTTTTTACACTATATCACAATGCTTCCCACTTAAATTTTTCAATGACAATCTCTGAAACCTATCCAATTAGGTAGTCCATTACTTTCTTGTAAGCCATACTTCTTGCCTAGATTAAAGGCCATGGCTCACCACTTTAAAGACGCCCTCACTAGTACTTTCTGGTTTAAATCCTTTAATCTATTCTTTTGCTTATATGCTAATGCCCAAACCAGGGCCAAGGATTTAGCTCGGTGGCACCATGCCTGCCTCACAAGAGCAAGGTCTTGAGTTCTATCCCCAGTACCAAAAAAAAAAAAACTAAATCATTCCATCCTCCACTTTCTCCATTTTGTTCTCAAGCAGAAAAGCATTACTAAAGAAATTCATAGACTTGTGAGTGCCTATCCAACTTGAAATTTCTGCCATTTAATCTCAACCTGGAACTTAAAGTTGTTCAGTAATTCTTTTCTAACTGTCTTGTTGATTCTCTGACACATTCCTCAAGTGGACAAGTTAGTCATGCATTCCATACCCTCTTTAAACATCAGTAGCAGTCCTGCTTTCCTACACTTGGCAGATGACTTTACCACCCTAAGTTTTTTAAAAAGTTAAAAAACGTCTGTTCAAAATGAGCTAGAGGAAGACTTCCTTATCATCCCTACCCACTACCTCAAAATTTCTCCTATTCCTTCAGATATCTTCCTTTATTCTAACCCAAAGGAAAAGGTACTTACTTCACGAACCTTTTTTTTAATCTTCCTGGGACCTTTTATTTCTAAATCTTTGTTGTTGTTGTTGTTTATCCTTGATGTCTTTGTTTTCTCTCTAGAGGTTCCTCCTACTTCTATGTCAAAATATACAGAGATTACTATTATCATAAGAAAATTTGTATTTAAACACCCTG
Organism: Heterocephalus glaber; assembly: GCF_000247695.1. The sequence goes on along the minus strand of NW_004624734.1, from coordinate 33,939,371 downwards.
TTCATCCTTGAGCTACTGCATTATTCCCTTTCATTTCACTACTAGCTTTGTCAAAAGAGAAGTCTATACCTACTGCCTTTCCTTCATTATCCACTTTTTCTTAAAACAAGAATATGATTAGTACTTCATTACTGTATAACAGAAACTGCTTTAATGAGGACACTAATAACCTCCTAACCTCCAAATTCCCCTGTGACAGTCATCCTTCTTAACCTATGTGTACCATTCAATATCAATTACATTCCTTACCTACCACTATAAAATTGTTTCTTTCTGTAACTCTGTTCTCTCTTGATGCCCTACTATTTTTTTCTTTCTATTGTTATTTACTCTTCTACCATGACCTAAATGGAGTGTTCCTCCAAGATTCTGTTGTCTATTGGGTCCTCCACACTCTCTGAATTCTCCTTAGAGTTTTCGTCTTATGTCAAATATCTGCAGATAATTTCTTATATCTGTAGTCCCAATTCTGACCTCTTTTGTAAATTCAAGCCTCTATTTTCACCTTCCTTTGGATAGTTCCGCCTGATATTCCACCATTTTCTAATCTCACTCACTATGCTTCCCTTGATCCCATCTAAAGAATACCTCTTTCCTGTATTGCCTCATTTTATAATATTACTCTTCTTCAAGATTATTTTCACTATCATTAGTGACCTTTGTAAATTGTTTTTAAAAATTTATTGTAGTAAAATTTACAATCTTAATTATTTTTTATGTAAATTCAACAGTGTTAATTATATTCACATTCTTGTACAACCACTTACCAGAAGTCTTTTCATCTTACCAAATAGAAACTCTATATCCATTAACAGTTTTCCAATACGCTCTTACACCTGCCTCTGAAAACTGCCGTTCTACCCTCTCCCTCTAGATAGCTCATATAGGTGGGATTATACAATATTTGTCTTTTTGTGATTGCCATCTTGCACTTAGCAGAATGCCCTCAAGGTTAATCTATATTGCAGCATGTGTCAAAATTTCCTTCCTTTTTAAAGATGAATAATAATCCACTGTATGTGTATATCGTATCTTGTTTACCCATTCTGTTGATAGACATTTGAGTTGTAGCTACCTTTGGGGTATTGCGAATAATACAAAAACTACAAATATCTCTTTAAGATCTTGCTTTCAGTTTTTTTAGTATATACTCATCAGTTGTATTATAAAGAAATTAGATTCTAGTTAACAGTTTAATTACAGGAAATTAGAAAATATAAGTAAGATTTCATTCATTTACTTATTATATATTCAATCTGTACTATGTGCAAAATATTATTTATTTCCTGGGAATACAGTAGTAAATAAAAGGACAACCACCTCTGGCCTTATGAAACTTATACTCTGATGAAATCCACAAATGAGAAAGAAACCTCCTAATGTTTTGCTATATAGTTATCCAGTTTTATTTCTGTGCCCAGATAAATATATATATATGTTAAAAGTGGAAGTGCAATAAATACTATTTTATGATTTGCATTTTTTCACTTAAAACACCACATCACAAATATCTGAAGTGTCAGTAATACATATCTGTAATCTATCTTTGATGGATGCATAGCAATTCTATTGAATGTGTTTCACATAATTACCTTATTAGGCATTTAGTTTGTTTTAGGCATTTTTCCTATTAAAATAGAAAATGCAGAGCCGGGGATTTAGCTCAGTGGTTCCGCCACCTGCTCCGCAAGCGCAAGGACCTGAGTTCGATCCCCAGTACCAAAAAAAAAAGAATTAAAATAGAAAATGCTATGATGAACATCTAATTCTACTTGTATTTTGTATGTTTTTATTAAATTAATAGAATTGCTAGGTTGAAAGGTATGCCTTCTTTATCTTAAGGCTTTGGATAATGTTTTTGCATAATTACTTCCAAAAATGTACTCTTTAATCTTCCCTTAATTACTGTGAAGTGCCTGTTTTTCCATACCCTTGCTAACAGTATTATTATTGTTTTGTAATCTTTCATGGCCTACTTTTAGTTCTTGTCTTAATTCATTAATTCAGTAATTAAACAAATCCTATACCATCTAACCAGACTTCATGTCTGCATATCTCTTCTCATTAAAATCTAGTCACTTGAAAATATTATGTATCTTCAAACCATGTTCCACATGTTTCTTCCTACATGAGGCCCATTACCACACTCACTATATTTGTTCTCTTCCAGTTTTGACTACCTAGGTAAGCTTTATTTCAATCAGCCACACTGCATTTATCATATAATTCCTTGCACATACATCATACATACATCTCGGGGGGGGGGGTTGTTTACTTGTTTGTTTTACAGTACTGGGGGCTGAAACTAGGGCCTTTGCACTGAGCTGCCCCTGCCCATTTTTTATTTTGAGAGAGTCTCACTAAGTTTCTAAGTTGCCCAGGTTGGCCTCAAACTTAACAATCCTCCTGCTCAGCTTCCCAGAATGCTAGGATTATAGGCCAGCACCACTAGCCCTGGCTTGTACATCTTTTTAAGAGTATTTTTGGTTATCATCAAATATTTTAAAAAGAGGGAAAATCATACATAAAATCACCATGCCTAGCATAAATTTATATTGCTAATTATATAGCTGTCATCATAATATACATAAAATTTTTCCTTTAAAAACTTAATATTATGCCAGGCATGGTGGCACACACCTGTAATCCCAGCACTTGGGAGGCTGAGGCAAGATCACTGTGAGTTTGAGGCCAGCCTAGGCTACATAGTGAGTTGAGGGTCAGCATGAACTGCATAGCGAGACCCTGTCTTAAAAAAAATTAACATTATATGAAAGCATTCTTATAACTTTATCTCCTTAAAAATTGTTTTGTTAGCTGCATAATATTATATGAGTATGTATACTTCTCCTTCCTTTACATACATATTCCTGTTCATTAAAGGACACATTACAGCTTTAAAAACACCAAAAGAGTGGTTCCCTCATTCCTGACATTAAAAGGAGAAATGAGGGCCAGGGATTTGGCTCAGTGGTGCCACCGCCTGCCTTGCAAGCACAAGGTCCTGAGTTCAATCCCCGGTACCAAAAAAAAAAAAAAAAAGGAGAAATGAGAGGGCAGTCTCTAGAAAAACTTGTTAGGTTTTTTTTTTCTACTCTACTACCTATTTCCACTCCCATTCCCACTCTGCTGCTTCACGGAGATCTATTTTTCCCCTCCTTTTCTCCCTCCATCTTCCAATCCTTCTTTCAGCTCTCTATGTTTCCTTCCCAGTGCTCAAAGAACTGACCAGTGAGCTCACTAGAATGTACTCTTTTTCCACTTTGAGCCCACCACAATTTATAGAATATTTTACAATGATTAAGCACAGTGGTGCCTCAGAATAAGTTTCTACTGATTATTAACAGCACTAATTTATAGTATATGATAACACGTATCCCAGCTCTCCTCTGTACTGTGTCTGTATTTATGTTACCTATTATCTACATATCTATATATTTATAAATTATACCTATATGTTCTGTTGATAGATATATAGATAGACTCCATATATTACAAAACAGAAAAGTAGGCATTTTATTTCATCTTCAAAGTAATTGTGTAATTTGGGGGTGGGTGCTAGAGGTTGAATTTAGGGCATTATGCGTGCTAAGCAAATACTCTACCATTGAGCTAAACCCCTAATACCCTATACATTTCTATTTATAACAAATAATCTCAGGTATGGAGTTTAAATTTTATATTGAATTAACATTTTATATTAAGCTCTATCTCACAAGAGAATCGGGGTTTTTTAATTCTATTAAGTTTATTGGTACATTTTAGGTATACATTATGATCACATTCATCATTGGGAATTTGTACCTGTACATGATATATCTTGGTTCTTATGTTTCCCCATTCCCCTTTATTCCCTTCTACCCCTCCACCCCTCCCTATTTACAAAAACTTTGTTCCTGTTTTTTCCTTCTTTTCTCATATTTTTTCCTTTCCTTCTTTCCTTTCCCCCATTCCCCTCCCTACTTCCTCTTCCCTTTTGGACCTTTTCTTCTTCATTTCAATTATTCTATACTTATATTTCTTTTATTATAAGAGTTCTTGAAGATGATCATAAAAGGATGTTTTAGTCTCTCGTACTAAACTATAGCAACATATATTTATATATTGCCTCTATTCTAGAGATTTAACAGTACCTTAATTAATATTATCTCATTTATCTTCACTATACCCTTCCCTCTGTGATATGTTGGTAGTAAGTGTTACTATGCCTTCATAATTACAGCAATCAGTATTCCATAATGTATTCCCTAGAAGAAATATGGACTCCAAATACTACACCATCTGCAGTCCAAAGGATCAAAGGGTCAAGATGCCAACAGGAGACAAGCTACCACTACCAGTTGTAGCCCAAATCCTTGAGTCATAAAACTCCTTGTCTGGCTGGGCATGATGGTGCCCCTTTATAATTCCAGCACTCAGGAGGCTGAGGCAAGAGAAGCACTGCAAGTTTGAGGCCAACCTGGGATACATAATGAGTTCAAGGCCAGCCTGAACTACGTAACAAGACCCTATCAAAACAAAACAACAAAAAAACCCACCTTGTCTGTTTACCACCATATTCCCTTAAAGACAGTTGAAAAGAGATTCTCCTGCTTTATTCTTAACCCTAGATTCTAGACCCTTGGCTTAATATTTTGTAAATATTTATAGATCATATCTTATATAACACAGGTAGTATAAGAAATTGTTAATGGATAGAAAAAACATACTGGATAATCTTTTTTTT
>NW_004624734.1:33883567-33931912 GCF_000247695.1 Heterocephalus glaber | reverse complement strand
TGGGTTGTAACTGAGCACATGAGGACTCAATGTATTCTGGTTGTTTTTGTGTCTAAAATTTCCAACCACAGAAGTTTTTTAAAATACACATATAAAAATTAGACAAAGTAGTAATAGTTCACTAGTATTAGGTAACTACAAAATTTTTTTAACTATAGCTATATGAGCTAAAATTTGTAATGGCAGTTTTTTTGTTTGTTTTTGTTGTTGTTGTTGTTTTGGAACCACTGAGCTAAATCCCTAGCCCTAATGGCAGGTTTTGTTTTTTATTTTTGGTACCAGGGATCGAACTCAGGTCCTTACACTTGCCCAGCAGGCAGCGAAACCACTGAGCTAAATCCCCGGCCTGGTAGTTTTTTTTAAGTAAGTGACTCTTAAACCTTTGGTATAGTTATATTGGTTTTTTGTTTGTTTGTTTGTTTCTGAGACAGGGCCTCATTATGTAGTTCAGGCTGACCTTGAACTCATTATGTAGCTCAGGCCGGCCTCAAATTCGTGGTGATCCTCCCATCTCAGCCTCCCCATTGCTGGGATTACAGATGTGTGCCACCACCCCAGCTTGGTATAGTATTTAAATAGTATAAAATATCACCATGAATTGACAGACTGAGAGATAACACTAAATTAAACTGAGGAGAAAAGAGAATAAAACCAGTATTTGAGGAAAAATAACGTTAGTATCTTTGTGCCACTGAGGTGTCCACTTGTCAAAAACCCCATACAGGGCCAAGGATTTAGCTCAGTGGTGCCACCTGCCTCGCATTCCCAAGGTTGAATTCAGTCCCCGGTACAAAAAAAAAAAAAAAAATACTAAAAACACCAGAGAACCCTGTTAATCTGTTTTTTAAAGTGCATCTTAAATTTGTAGAAAAGGAGGGTACCACCTTGATAGTCTCAGTAGTGTCTCTAAAGGGCAAGTTACAGAGTTATGTATAAAGTATCGGTTGTGCTAGTTACTATAGGGTGATTAGGGGTAGAGATGATCTGGACAAGGCTTGGTTAGAATTTGTAATCCAGCCAAGTCCCTGAAACAATCAGTAATCTTATCTTTGGAACATATGATGCTATCAAATTGTTCGTGCTCATTTCTTAGAACATATGATCTGAACAATTAAACAATTTAAGCTAACATGTCATAACTTGGCATAATTTGTTTATTTTACAAGGCATAGTATAGTTTTGCAAATTTGTAAATTCAGTTTAATTTTCAGTTTTTTCATTTTTTTTATCTTTCAGCCTAAATAAGGCCATTATCTTCTGAAGATGATGTCAGTCTAGATTTGTACTGCTTTTTGTTGGACCGTGATTGTGTATTAGGTATTCTGTAATTGTTTTTACTCTCTACAAGCATTATGCCTTCATATTCATCAAAGTTTTTTAATTATATAGCTTAACCACAGATTAAGTTGCAGCAATTTAAGGCTCTAGAGATTACACATTTTACCACTGCCCTACAGACAAACAGTAAAACAAGATTATTGTCAAAGTTTGCATGGTAACTCAAAGCCATGATTCTGGATTTCCAAATCTGGACATGAAAATATGTCAAATATTTTAGCATCCTTCCTTTTATAAGTGGAAAGGAGCAAATTTTTGTATTATCTAGTAGCCATCCAAGAAACTCAACTATAGCTGAAATATGAAAGATATCTTAATAGTTTTTTATTCTCAACTGGAGAAAGGTAAAATCCAGAAGAGTTGACTTAAGAAGCAAGATATTAATGTCATAAGTAAAGGCAAGAAATACTTATAGGAGTAGAGGATATAACTCATTGGTAAGGTGCTTACCCAACATGTACAAGATCCTAGGTTTAATCCCCAGCACCACCAAAAAAAAATCTCTTTTCCAAGAGACATTTGTATCATTCAATTTAGATTATCACAATTTTGCTATTTTCTAACAAAACCAATCAAGGCAATTTAGGAGATTTTAGGAGATTCAAATTAGGATTTTTGAATGGAAAATAAACCTAAGATTTGCATAAGTAGAATATTGTTCTAATATAATTTTCTTACATTGTGCATAAGTTAGGAAGAAAACACAAAACGACTTTTAAACCAAAACTATTAAATCATTCTAATTTGTCCAAAGAAGCATCCTAATAGAAATACAACATGAATTTTTTTCTAATACTATTTAGAAACTAAAATTTTTAAGACTTCTTAGTTAAATCTAAAAACTGCGAATGTTTTTCTTTCTTATCTGGATAGTGCTTGGTAACCAAGTAACTAAGGCAATTAGCCGAACTCTCAGTTATGCTTTTTTTTTTCAGCGTATGACTAAACAATATTTGGAATAGGAATAAGCCCCCATCAGAGTTTCTAATTTGACTTTTCTCCCTTTTTGTGTTATAGCTATTTATTTGAATGATCTGGATAATCTAGAATATGTAGCCTTGTAATCTTCCATTTAATTCTGTTCTTTTTCTTTGAAAATACTTACATTGTAAATCCACACCCGCACTTAACCAGCTATTATTTCATTATGTCAGTTTTGCAGACAAATAATTTATTTTCCAGTGATCTCTAATTGTTCTGCTATTTCTGGGATTGTTTGCAACAAAATAACAGAGAAGAACATGAATGGTAAAGAAAACACTCTAGTGTCAGCACCCTGCTATGGAAAAAAAAAATTATATAACCACAAAGTTTTTCTAAAGCAACTTGTCTGATTAATGAAGTTAAAAAGCTGTAAGCCTTGGCCTTTATAAAATTTGAATGACTTCAATAACTGTGTGTTAATTAATTCATATTGGTTTTGCAATAGCAATTTTCCAAGCACTCCCAGTGACTCAGGATGAAAGTGGGTTGCAATGTCATACAGCAGCCAGTTAAATTAATACAGTATTTTTAAGGAAGACCTCCAGGTGACACTAAATAAGATGGTCAGAGTTTTCTCCAGCGTATTATAAGAGGACAATTAGTGGCAGACCTCCTGCTTTTCCAACATAAAACCAAAAGTCTGGTCACAGCATCACTAATAAGTCAGGAGGAAAAATCAAAGGGGCTAGCAGTTATCATTTAGGAAAATTGATATATGTAGCCCTGGGTATTGGCCATGAGAACAACCTAAGCATCTAAGATGTGCAGGTTTGCCTTCAACCTAAAATAATATTTCAAATTCACTTTAAAGAAGAGGGCCAGGGATTTAGCTCAGTGGATCCGGCGCCTGCCCTCGCAAGCACAAGGTCTCAAGTTTGATCCCCGGCACCAAAAAAAAAAAAAGTACTTAAGTACTTTTCCAGCTGTAGGTGTAGCTTAGTGATAGGACACTTTGCATGAGGCTTTGGTTGATTCCCCAGTGCCACAAGAAAATAAATAAATGAATAGTTTTTAAACTTTATAATATTTCTGAAATCAAAATATATCCTAAATGTAATATATGTTAAAGTTATTTTTGTAATAGTGTATCTGTTTGTGTTAAGGACCATCTGCTTAAGTATTTTATCAAAATTTGTGTTTGTTTACACTGTAAACTAATTCCATGTGTACTAGCATATAGCAGTAACAATGGGGAGTTCTATCCCTGGTACCAAAAAAAAACAAAAGAAGTAACAATGGGAAACAAACAATTGGGAAAGTAAGTGCTCTTTAAACATCATATATCATAAAGAAAGGAAAGACACTCACATTTGGTATATATTTATCTGCATAAGCTGAGTATTCTTTATCTCATTGTTCATAACCACCCTGAAAGGTAGTTATTATAACTGATTTTATAAATGAGAAAATTAAGATGAGAGCTTGGGCAACTTGAATTTTAATCCTGTCTCATTTCAAAGCTCTCCCTACTATATACTCTGACTACCTCATTAGAACATCCTAACATAAAAGAAGCTTATTCTGATTTTCTTCATACATATACTATTAGTAGATATTCAATCTCTAAAGGTGAATTAAACTCAGAGTAATGGAATTATAGAGATGTGCAGCTAAATAGTATTTATTTAAGTTAGTCTGAGAGACAAAACACCTGTCTCCTTCAGAGAGTTTTAATGTCTTTAATACTTTTGATCCTACTTCAGAAAAGAGATCAAAAATTTGGGGAAAAAAGATAAATGATTATGTCATACAGTTTTACAGTCCCTACTACCACAGATATTCTTATTGAAAGGTAAATTTGAAGATAATGTTGGGAGGAAAAAAAGTTAATTGTTTTATTTGGTTAGACCAGTAACCATTACGGGGTAGGCCCAGTATGTTCAGAGCATTATTGTCAAATTTTGCTGTTCAATCACAATTGAAATGTCTACATTTTTTTAAATTCTGCAGGAATATTTTCTCAACTTTTACTTCCAATATTTATTCATAGATTCTTTGAACATATACCTTCTACATGCCAGATACTGTTATAGTTGCTAGAAGTGCTATTAGCACATCTGTCTTTTTTTCCATTAGAAATAGGCAACATTACCTAAGAAAATAATTAGTGGTGGTTTTTTGGCTTTGTAGCTGCTAAATCCCGAAGATGACCTCTTACCAGGAAAGATTCGAGACAGCAATCGTTCAACCCTCCTAGCAACAATTCAGGAACATGGTTACCCCACAATCAACTTGGGAATTGTGGGAGACAAGTAAGTATTGTGTTTTACCTTAAAAAGTTGTTGTTGTACCTTTATGAAATTTTAGAATACTAAGTAGAGTTTCTGCTAGAGACACACTTAACATCATAACTTTCGTTGATCATTTCCTTCATATGCCAAAGAGCTATAGAGGTGCCTATATCCTTTAGTAATAGACATTTTCTTGGAATCCATACTATAACAGAAAAGATATTTTACTTTGTTATGGGTATAATACATTTGCAGGGATCTTTTTTCCTAGTTTCCTTAGGAACTAATGGCAATGGTAATATTCCTATGCACAATTTTGTTTCAAAAAAAGATATGAATGAAAAAAAAAGATATGAATGAGACTAGATACCTGACATGAGATCATATGACCTGGTGACAATAGAAATGAGAACCACACCAGGGAGCACAAGCATATGCACACAAACCAAGCTTTGGGGTGGAGGGAGGATTAGCTTCCAGTAGATGGAGAGAAAAATCAGGTTAGCCTCTTAACAAAGAGAGAGGTGGGCCGGGGATTTAGCTCAGTGGTTTTGCCGCCTGCTGCGAGGACCCAAGTTCGATCCCGGTTGAAAAAAAAAAAAAAGAATTAATTAACAAAGAGAGCGGCAAGCTTCTTATTGGATTGCTGGGTGAATTTAGGGTCTGGTTGATCATTATCTCAATTGTGGTTCTGTAACATGGCTCTAGAGGAGTCCTTACTGCTTTAGGGGGCAATCTGGTTCCCATGAAGTGATTACTCTTGCTTGGATTACTCATGCTTGGAGAGGGGGAGGCTTGGTTTTTATCATGAAATAATTGTTCCCATTTAGAGTCGTGATCTCATTATAGGATGGTTTGTCTGTGAAGCCCTGCTATTCCTGCAATCCAGAGTGACTGACTATGGGTTGAGGGGAATGAGTAGCGGCTTTTAGGCATCACTCCAGGGGATCTAAAATACAGGGTGTTGTAAAAGCTAGCAATTGAATGTTCCTGAAAATCTTTAAAATACATTATTCTTGATGTCCTGTCTTGAGGATGGAGACAATAGGTTAGGGCTTGTCTTACTTTTCTCATTGCTGAGACAAAATACCCAACACCCAAAGTTAAAGGAAGGAAAGGTATTGTACCTCAGTTTGTAGAGGTTTCAATTCATAATTGGCTGGCTCCATGGCAGGGTGTTATGGCTGAGGGGCATCACAGGGGAGAAACAGTTCATGGTGGGAAGAAAGCAGCAAAGCAGTGAAGTAGCAAAGCAGCATCAAGTTTGCCTTCTATCTCTCCCTTTATATCCACCCAGGCTACCTGCCTTTTGGGTACTACCACCCACACCCAAGATAGGCCTTCTCATTATCCACACCCAGAACTGTGCCAATGGACTGATGTGGTAATCACACACCCTTAATCCTAGCATTAAATACCCTAGCTCTAGCCACCTCTGAAAAGCCCCACCTATGACTGTATAAGGCTTTGGGGGGATATCTAGATGGAAGCCATAACAGGGTTTAAGGCCTAACTTATTTTTCCATCCTCTCTGCATACCATTCTGTTTAATAGATGAGAAGTCAGGGGCTAAGGAATAAGATTCTTCATCTTTTGTCCCTATGATGGTCCCTGTCTCAATAACTTTGAAAGTCTTTTATTTTGATATGCTAATGTTTAATTGTGTGGGTTCCACACTGTTGATTTGTAAAGGATATTTCTTGATAATGTTATATTTTACTCCAGAATTTATCTTGAAAACAGTAAGAATAGTAAACTCTAAGCAGGTACAGGCAATTCAGAGAAATGTGCCAATCTTTGTAAATGCCTTTTTATTTGATAGCAGTACTTTATATCAAAGTGGGAATAGTTTGTTTTTTTAAGCAACTGATACAAATCAAAGCTGTCTTAGTCTTAGAGTGTTGTGTTGAGAGGCCAAGAGTGAATGGTTTAGAATGCAGAGGTTGAATGTGGAAAGCAAGAATTTATAACTATTCTAATGGAAATATGTGCCAGGAGTTGAGCAAAGGTATATTTACTCTATTGCCTGTTGATATTCTGTGTAGGATGCCTCCCTTTTCATTTTTCTTGCTCTGTGGCTGTTTGCTAAAGAAAGCAAATGTTGTTATACAGAAACCTGTATACAAAGCTTTCCAAGGAAACAGTCATGGGAGAAACTCTGCCCTATGTTTAAAGCAGGGAGAGAAATAGCTCAAGATATCAGCATGCACAAAACCCTTTCTAAGATATGGCAGATAAAAGGAGTGACAGTTCTATTCTTGTCATTTAAAAAGGCTTACATTTGGCATTTAAATTGTGTATAATTCCACTTCTCTTAGTTCTTGTTCTTATCACCTACCATAATTTTGACAATCAGTATAAAATATTGTAACACATTGTAACTATTTAGATTGAATTGGGCTAAAATTTGTCTTTCTTACTGCTACTTTTATTTAAGAGGAGGGTAGTTTAGTAGTACAGTGAAGATTATGGGACAGGTGCTTCAAATATTGAGCGCTAACTATATTTGCAAAGTACTTATAAATATTTTGTGAATATTAAATACATTCACTAAGATATGTTTTCTTACACAATATGGAACACAGTGCATTGTGATTCCTAGGGGTTTTTTTCTTTTAAAAGATAAACTTTGATACACGCCTGTCATCCCAGCACTCAGGAGGCTGAGGCAGGAGGATTACCAAGAGATTGAGGCTAGCCTACAATACCTAGTGAGTTCAAGGCCAGCCTGGACTGCATAGCAAGACCCTGTCTCAAAAAACAATCAATTAATTAATTTTTAAAGTAAAAAGATAAATTTTAGAACCCAGAGATACTAAGTAACTTGCCCAGCACTATACAACTCCTTCATGGTAAAAATAGAGATGTAATTTAAACTTCTTGGGATTAACAGTCCACAGTTCTTTGCTATTGATACAGGGATGATATAGGGACCTCCGTGTGATATAAGGGAAATATTATAACTCCCAACCTGTTAGATGTCTGATACGCTGAGTTCATGTTCTCTAAAATCAAAGAATGGATTCTAGGAACAATGGAGGTTAAGAATGGGAAATATTTATTGAGGGAAAGATAACTTCTGTCTAAGAGAGTCAGAAAGGGACAAGAAAGTGGGTTGCTGCAGACTCCACTTATAGGGGAGGCTTTATAGAGCAAAATCACAAGGTGGGTACAAAATCATGAGGTAGGTAAAAGGTGGAACAAAACTATGGTCAACTAGTAATATTACAAGTATAGTCGCTTAGGTAATATTAATCCAATGGGGAAGCAAATGACATAAAGAACAAAGTCTTTTCCTGGAAAGAACGAGTCAGGGACCTTTCCTGGAAGGGATAGGTCAAGGTCTTGGTCCCCCACCTAGGTGATTGATTCTTATTTAGAATATCAATCATTATTGTTTATCCCTGGGGAAGTAGGTATAGTCATTTCATCTTTGTCTTGAGGTTTGGCTTTTAATGAATGTACCTCCACTCACTATCTCATTATTATCTTCTGCACTGGCTTCTTCAAGAGCCTAACCCTATCTGACTGCCTATAATATTTCTAATTTAACGGTCTATAATTTACCCCCTCTGAAGAGGTACCCCTAACTGCCATGAGGGGTTAAGGAGCAAAGACCATTCTGGCTCTTTCTGGCTGAAAGAGGTCATACTTGTGATCCTAAGTCAGAGATACTCTACAGAGGATCTACCTAAAGGCCCTCAATAGGGGCCAGGAATTCTCGTCTTAGGTAGGTGTATAGATTTAAGTCGGGAGGAGACAAGGCCAAAGACACAGTTAAGTATGCATGGGCCAAACATAAGATCAACAAGACCATCATGAATACAACCAACAAAAGTTTCCACCAGGAAGAGCCAGTGATAGCCTCCCACAAAGAGGATAAAGAGAAGGTCCAAGGAATTTCAGAATCTGACATGGTATGAATCTGTCATTTAATATCTTGAACAGCCATCGAGATATTAGTAGGAGGATCGGGAATGTACACAAAACATTTCGCTTTTATAATTGCACAAGTATCCCCTTGTACTGCTATTAGAATGTCTAATGCCATCTGAGTTTGGAAGATGGCTTGCCTCATTAATTTTACTTCTTCATTCAGGAGCAAGATCAGTCCCAGTGTTGTTTAAGGCTCATTCAGTAGTTAGTCAAGGCCTCAATGTGTTGCATGACATCCTCTAATCCTAGGAAAGGGATAAAAATACAAGCCAGATGCTCATACCAGTGAAACACACTTCTAGACCATGGATGTTGTAGCTGGGGTAAGTTTGCAGGTTTGTTGATACTTTTTTTTTTTGATGCTTTTGACACTCCTGCCTTGTAACCACACAAATCCTAGCATGCATCTGCCTATCCAGGCAGGGGGTAGCCAGGGCCACAAATTGGTTCCACAGGACCAGTGAGTGCCATTGGGGGCTTCCCATCTAATTTTAGGATGATTCAACCAGTTTGTTGCAAACTAGTCTTTAGCCTGTAAGTTATTGAGTGTATACACTGCTGGGAGCCTGGTGGGGGAGGGCATCCATGCCAAGTATTTAGTAGAGTTAGGCTAATGAGAGTAGGAGTGATTTTTTTTGTTGTTCTCCACATAAAGGGCCTTTCTACTAAGTTGTCCTATAGTTGGAGTTAACCACATATAATCATTATCAGTATAAATATTGACTTTCTGTCCTTCACTGAGTTGTAAAGCCCTTATCAGAGCTATGAGTTCTGCTAGCTGAGCACTAGTCCCAGGGGCAAGTGAGAATCTTTTAAGTGTCTGATGTATCTGCCTTTTGGGCTTCCTTCATAAACTGATAGAGGGGTCATGCAATCTCACCACATCCTGCTATCCAAAGGCAACAAAAGCCTGTAATTCCTAGGAACGCCCTTAGTTGTCTTAGCGTCTTGGGTTGTGGGAAGGAAAGTATTGTTTTTATTCTCTCTTCCCCTAGCCTTTCAAGCTCCCTTAGATACAACAAGGCCCAAGTATTTTGCCTCAAGGCTACAAAGCTGTGCCTTAGACCTAGAGAGGTTGTAACCTCTGTCTGATAGAAAATTTAGTAGAACGCAGGTGCCTTGCCTAGAGAGCTCTTCTGAGGGGTGCATGGCAATGTATCATCTACATATTGCAAGACTGTGACTTGGGAAAATTTAAAACATGTGAAGTCGTGGAAAAGCACTTGTCCAAAAAGATGAAGACTGTCTCTGAATCCTTGAGGAAGCACAGTCCAAGTGAATTGGAGGCCTGGTTGTGAGAATTTTCAAAGGCAAAAAGAAACTGGGAATCTGTATGTAAAAGAATACAAAAGAAGGCATCTTTTAAATCCAACACAGAGAACCAACTGGCATTTTGTGGGATCTGAGAAAGCAAAGTGTACAGGTTAGTTACCACCAGGCAGCAAAGACAAAGGACTCCCAGAACATCTAGTGTTTATTTATTAAAAGCGTGGGAAGGAGGGGGAAGTGGGCAGGACTTGGGACACCTGCTGATAACAAGTATCAAGCAGGCGGGACTGTAGAATGAGGACACAAACATATCTTTGCTGAAGAGAGCAAACAGTTAATTCAGAGGGGAAGAATTTATTGGAGTCAGTTGACCTTGACTGGGAGTGAACGCAACCAAACTCTGCTATTTCCAATGTTACACAGTCAAATTAGGGAGGGACAATAAGCTTGTGTCACTATAGCTTGCTAATACTGGGCGAAAGTGTCTGCTACATACCAGATAATACAGTTATAGCCAGAACTGAGTTAAAATATTAGCTGTTTGAGCATACTCTACTTTTGTATTTTCCCCCTCCTTTCCAGTTTCCTGATAATATTCAAGACATTTCTATCTTACATAGCCCAAACAGAGTGGAAAGGGATTTGTTTATATTGAGTTAGTATGGTATTCTTTCCTACTAGATAATAATAAGTTCCTTGAAGTAGCAGTACATCTCCTGGATTAGATAGTCCTCATATATTTTCCTATATCTTCCCTTTCCATGTAACCTAGAAACTTGTACCCTACAACTATCCAGAAGAACCTTACTGGAATCCCTTTAAAGTAAGTCCAAAAACCACAGCCAAACAAAAAACACTTTGGAGATAGGAATAGGACAGAAAATAAGGCACTGAAAAGAGAGTTGCATTAGTGACTGAATTGTATCCATCCCCCCAAAAAATGCACAATGTGAAAACTTTATGGCTGGGGTTATTATAGACAGCTGAGTTAGGTAGAAATATTATAGACAGTCAGATTGGGCTAGGTCCTTGAGAGAGTCAGGACAAAGGTGAAACATACCACAACTGCAGCCAGAGACACATCTTTTGGAAACCAGGTCTCAAGATAATAGCAAGAAGACCAAACCTGTATACTTCCTCAGAGGACAAATACTTGACCTAATGAAGTTTAGATAGATATCAGCCACCCCAGTGGTGGGTGACCAGAGACCTCTGGACCCAACATTTCCTAGGAGAAATCTTTGTTCTTTCCATCCATACTTGTTACGTGACTTGCTTCCCAATTGGACCACTATTACCTAAGTGACTATACTTGTAACCTTATTAGTGAATCATGGCTGTGGCCCACATTGTACCCCCTTGAGCTTTGCTCTATAAAACTCCCCTATAGAGTGGATTCCCTGGCTAACCATTTGGGAGCCCTCCTGCCTCTCAGGAGCTATCCTGTCAATATATCTCTTCCTACTCTTAACCTCCGATGTTCCTAAAATTCATTGTTCCATTTTTAGAGAACACAAGCTCGGTGTATCAGACATCTAACAGGTTGGGAGATATAATATTTTGTATTTCATCTCCAGTATTATTTCCTGTATCAGGGTAATTCACTTTTACTTCTAAAGAAAAGGATCTTGGGGAAGAGAAGAATGGAAAATTTCAAATGGGTTTAGGAGCTCTTCATTTTAAAAATTGGAGAACTGCTCTTTCAAACTTAAATAGTGATCTCACACATTTATCTCTTGAATTTGGCAAGCAGTAATCATGTCCAAATACAGAATCCACTTAGATAAATTTTTTTAAGTGAATTTCAACATTAATTGAGTTTATGTCATTCCTACGGCTGATTTTAACTATTGAATTGTTTGTATTTCTCCTCAGCTTTAAGACAGCTCAGTAATGTATCTTCCCAAAGAACTGAAGGATTGGGAAATTCCCATAGTTAGGAAAAGGGTTCCCCCTTCTGGAAAACTGCCATCACAGAAACTTGCTCATCACAGAAACCACTCAAAACATACTGGGCTTGCTTGGCTCTTTCATAGACTTGTTTTCTGGATTTGAATTGCTTATTCCTAATGCTGCCAATTTGTGAAGCTACCTCTTCACATTAAAGCATGAAGTAGAAGATTAACAAGTACTGAGATAGCAAATTGGATCCTTATAAAACTGGCATGCTAAGCAGGCATTATCATGATAGATTTAACAGTACAGTGATTACTTGGGCAAAACCCAATGCCTTACAACTTCCAATTTTGTGAATCAAATATGCCCTAACTTCTTAGTGCTTACCTAATATTCTTAAGATAGGGATTTTCTAATTATCAAAGAGAATTTAGATTTGAATTCAGTTCGTTCTTGTCTTCTTTATCAACTGCCTGCTTTTCTTATGAAATAAACCTTTCCTACTCAAAATGCAAAGTTTTAATTTTTCAGTCAGTATAATAGATTTATTTTCTGATCATTTGTCAGCAATGCTCTTTCATTATCTATTAATTAACAAGGATTATTCTTCCTACCTTAATGACATATGCTTAACAAAATATTCTTCCACTCTTTTTTTTTGTACTGGGAATCGAACTCAGGACCTTGTGCTTGCAAGGCAGGCGGCAGAACCACTGAGCTAAATCCCCAGCCCTCTTCCACTCTTAATGAGAGACTTATGGTGACTATTACAGTTGCCTTCATTAATCGCTAAGAATATTACAGTTGATGTTTCTGTTTCTTCTAATAAAAACCTCATCACCTCATAAAAAGTATTATCTTCCAGAAAGCATTTCCTAATGATTGCAACCCTCTGATCATTCTGTCTCACCATTTATATAATTTCTCTTTATGTGTTTTGAAAACATTTGAATTCAGTAATGACATTATAATTGTTTCACTCATTTTCTTAATTTTTTTCAAATGTTGCCTATACAAGCTTTCTCATTTACAGACTTGCACCATGCTTTTTTATATGACTGTAGTGCCAGAACACCTAGTAACTAAAGAAGGGAAAAATGATGGCTGTATAATATGTAGTTTTATTCCACACATGAAGCAAACACCCAAAAAAATATTTGTAATTGAGGAATTTGCACTTGAGCTAGAAGAAATTAATATATGTCCCATACTATTTTATGTCACCTTGGTATGATTAACAGCCACTGTTCCTTAATCTAAAAATCTTAGAACTTTTTCTCATGATCCAAAAGTCATATTCACTCATCTTAAAATGATACAGCTTGTAGTTGGTATAACAGATGAAACAGAAAACTAATTAGCTGCTGTTGTCCATCTGTGTGTTTATATTAAATATTTTAAAATAAAAATGTATTTGCATTCTGAATATTCTGTGTAAAATTTTTAAATTCTAAACTTGGGTAAAGGCTCTGTCTTGGATTTAAATTTTAAAGCAAACTTCATAGTAAAGCAGAATTTTATGCCAGAATCAAGATTAAAGTAGTTTAAGACAGATGCAAATTTTAAAACCAAAATCTTAACAAAATAACCCCCATGCAATCAGATTTGCTGATTTGCAGAGCAAAAAAAATGGTGTACCCTCTAGATAGTATATTCTTCCTTCACAGAAGCTGATTTGTGCATATACTTTTGAGAAAGTCACATTCATTCTCTGATAGATATATTTTGTTATAGTCTTCTCCTTTCTGTTTTTCTGTGGATTAAGTTTATGTTTTTCTGATATGTGATGAAGCTAGGGAAAAATGTTACTATTTTGGTAGCCATCTCCCAAGTTATAGATGAATGTCTTGGCTTTAGGAAGAAAAGATATTTGAGGGTTTTTTGGTTTGGTTTTTTTTTGTTGTTTTTTTTTTTTTGTACCGGGGATTGAACTCGGGACCTTGCACTTGAAAGGCAGGGTGGGACAGAACCAGTGAGCTAAATTCCCGGCCCAAGATACTTGCATTTTTTCATGTAATTCAAATAGTCAGATGTTCCTGGTATTCAAAAAGTGAGAGGAAGAAGAATATGATCTATAAGATAATATCATATTGCAATACTCAAATCAGTTTCTCCTGTTGTGCTACAATCTATAGGGAAGAAAAATCATCATTGTTTATGCAGCTTTCAGTATTTCCATAGACTCACAATATCGTAGAATTACAAGGAACTTTTTTTTTTAGTACTGGGGATTGAACTCAGAGACCTTGTGCCTGCAAGGCAGGTGGCAGAACCACTGAGCTAAATCCCCAGCCCTACGAGGAACTTTTGATGTTAGCTCATCCAGTCTTTCACTCAGTGGAGACATTAAAGAAAATACCTTTCTGCTAGCCCTCAAGTTTTTATTTTAGTTATTTTAGTGAGAAAGATATTGCTTCATCATGATCTATTGGTTCTAATTCTGCCCATTGAACCAACACTAAATATGTTAACTCCCTCTTCTATGTGATGGCCTTTTGACTGTTTGAATGCATGGTCCTGTTTCACCTTAGTTCTTCTTTTTAAAAAGTACTTATTTATGATTATATAAATGTTAAATAGCATCTTCTCTTTCATTCTCAGACAATATTATTTTCTATAAATCATTACAATTATAATAACTAAACATTACTTATTCCCAAAACTACTGTGAATAGATTGATTTGAAATTCAGGTTCTTTCAGCATTGAGTGCCTCCAGTGTCCAAGGATTTGAAAAACAATCATCAAGCCTAGATAAAATGAAGCCATGTCTTGTGAGATAGTTATATATTCCTGTATCATCTTTATAAATGTGCCTTTTATCACAATTTGTTGCTTCTTTCTCCTTTTTTGTTCTTTTAACTTTAAATCCCATTTTGACATTAACATTGTCACTCCTGCTTTTTTGCCTATTACATTTGCCTGGCTACTTTTTGCTCTACCTACTATTTTTAGTCTTTCATCTGTTTTTGTCCCTTACAAGTAACATAAAATGGGATTTGAACTTAAAAGAGAAAGCTTAATCTTATATCTGCCTTAAATTACTGTAACTCTGATCCCGGAGTTACCAGAAAGTTTTCTGTAAATGAGTCTTGTGATTTTTTTTTTTTGCTTCCTTCTTACTTTTTATTACTATTTGTACAAATTTATTATTTCTTTTTCCCTTTTCTATTGTTTAAATCCTGTTACTATTTCTCTTTTATCCTCTTATTTTGGAAGTTATGCTATACCTTCCAATTCCCCTCATGTTTTCCCTTCCAATTAGTGATATTCAAAATCAGAAAGCAGCTGGAAATGTAGCTCAGTGGCACAGTGCCTCCCTGGCAAGCACAAGACCCTGAATTCCATTCCTAATACCAAAAAAAAAAATCAAAATCAGATATATATTTATTCACTATTATGTAGAGAGAAAGTACTAACTATATCCCTCCTACAAGGCATTTCTCCAAAATAACCTCCTGCACCAATAAAATGAGAACTTTAGAATGTTTTTATTCCCTCCATCTCCCCTACCTAATCCCTCAACTTTTACATAATGCTTAGAAATATTTTAATTAAGTCCTTTAAGATGTTTGTTAAGCCTACTAAGTTTTCTTTTAAGTAAATCTCTGCCACTTCGTGAATTCATATTTATTATATAATTATAACTCACTGATGTATTCAATTATTACCCACCTAGATTTAGCTATTTTTAAAATAAATGAACATGTATGCATGTATATTTAACTTATTTTTCTCCATCTTTCCCTATCTTGAAGTATCTATTATTCCCTTTTTCATTTATAGTCACTTTTCTGGAACATTGCTGAATGATTTTTTTGTTTGTTTGCATTTTCACAAATATTATTCTTCCATCCTGACTGGTGAGTGGTGTCTGACTGGTATAGGATTTAGCATTCATATACCTTTTCTGTCAGTTATATTTATGTTAATATATCAGTGATATATTTACTGCTTTCAGCAGGATGTGGTGGTACAGCCTGTGATCCTAGCTACTCAGGATGCTGAAGAAAGAGAATTACAAGTTTGAGGCTGGTCTGGACAATTTAGGGAGACCCTATCTCAAAATAAAATAAAAAAGATTAGGGATATTGCTTAGTGGTAAGAGTACTTCCAGAGCATATGAGAGATCCTGGGCTTAAATCTCAATAACAAAGAAAATTAGTTTTCTAGTTTGGGGTACTATAAGTACAAAGTCCAAGGCTAGTGTCATTTTTCCTCATCAGTAACCAATCTTTCTGTCTGGCATCATGTAAGATCTTGAAATTATCCTTGCAAATACAAAATTTTACCAGAACTTCCTTAGTTTTATGTTTTTCTTCAGTCTTGACTGGACTCAATAAATCTTTTGAATCTCCAAGCCCAGTACTTTCCAAGTAAAAGAAATTTTCCTCTGTTTTCCCCTTCTATCTATTCTTTTTTCTTCTTATGGAATTCCTATTGTTTTTGTTTGGTATCAGGGATCAAACTCAGGACCTTGTGCTTGCAAGGCAGACAGCGGCACCACTGAGCTAAATCTCTGGCCCTCTGATTGGTTTTTTATCAGCCTTTTGTTCTGTCCCCCATATTTTTTATTATTTTGCATGGCTTCCTTTGTTTTCCTTTTTGTTCATTCCTAGGAGATATTTCTACCACTTAATCTTCCAGGAAGCTAATTAAATTTTCAACAGGGTTATACTTACCTTTATCTTTATCTACTATATTTTAAAATTTGAAAATCGTAGGTTATTTTTGTTTTAGAACACCATTTTAATATTATAATTAAATATCCATTAGTGATTTATGTGTTGTTCATGTTGCTGTTGTTGTTAAAGCAAGCCCCCTCTCAAAAACTAAACAAAAAAATTATTACTCTAGCACTTTTATTTCACTAGGAGCAATCCTAAATATTGTACTTATTCTTTCATCCTCCAGTTTCTGGCTTCTTATATTTATAAGTGTTTTCCTTTACTTACTGAGGGTGCTTTTCTCCCTCCAGGCTCAAGAAGTTACCTAGCATCCTTTGACTTGGAGTTGTAGAAAAGTTCACAAATAGCAAAAGACATGAAAGCCTCAACTCCTGGGTTGGCAAAGCACCAGTGGCAAGCTATGCCAGTCTTCTATTGAAGTATCTAAAAAGGCCTCTTTGCTTCCTGGACTGTTTAGTTGTAAAGGCTGGACTTCCCCAACTTTAGAGAGAGGGCAGTTTGATATTTTAAGTAGACTTCTGAGTCGACTTGAAAGCTCTACATATGTACTTGAACTGTATCCCCACTAGCCTCAAGTACTTAGGATCAGTGAATGTTAGTGATGAAAAGAACCTGGCCCAAATGTCCTCATTTGGCAACCCCCCAAAAAAAGTTAGTTTTTCAGTTTCATCTAGGTAATTAGTAATAGAGATAAAGCTAGATTCTTGACTTTGTGGCACTCAAGTATTCAATTAATGGCCCTATCCTCTGTAACCTAGTTCTTACAGTCCTAGGTAATACTTGTAGAATGTTTTTGTGTAATAGTGGTACTCTAAGAGAACAGTGGGCAGGTACTTAATAATTCAAATGCAAATGAGAATGGAGGAGAAGAAGAAAAAACAGAATTGAAATGTGTTATGTACAGTACCAATTCCCCACAATGAATGTAATCATCATGTACTACAAACATGAGCTAACAAAAATTTTTTTTAAAAATTTTTAAAGAGGTAAATAACAAAAAAGAAAATGACTAAAAGAAAGTCTAAGTAAATCAAGATTAATACTAGTATTAGAAATATCTATAAAGAAATGGTTATCATCCAGATTTAATTTAAACTGTACGTATTAATGAAGGACAATTTAAATGATATTATAATATCCCTGTAAGATCTGCTGCTATTTGAGAAAAGGGAAACCACTGGTGTTTACCTATAAAACTTAAATCTCCTTGATGCAACAGCCCCTCTAGTGGCAATGGGAAAAAAATTTCTAAATATTAAAGGTACAGTTTTTTTGTATCAGTATTTGGCAAACACAGATCTGATTTATATATGTGTATAAGTAATGATTTAAAAACTTATCTGAAGGTGTACTGTGTATAACAAATTGTCTTCTACAAATTGTCTTGAAAAACCAAGATAACTTTGAACCTCTTCCTACCTCTGTGAACTGCAGTGTCCTCTTGTCCTGCCTACCTCACACTATTGTGAGATTAACATGTAGGTGTGAAAAAATATTGCTCTTTTAAGATATAAGCATTATTGTCTTCTTTTCCTTTTTTTTTTCCCAGTGGTTGAGGAACTGCAGATTGAACCCAAGGCCTTTATACTGAGCTACATCGTCAGCCTTTTTGTTTACTTTTTATTTTGAGACACAGTCTTGCTAAGGTGCTAAGTTATTTTTTGCAAATTACAAAATTTCATGTAGATATTTGATGACTCCATAGCTTTACAAAATAGGAAAAAGTTCCTAGATATGAAAACAATGAGTAAAAAACTACTAAAAAGTGTAATTATTTGCTAGTTCATCAGCAGCTAATCAAGACTTTATCTACCTACAAAGATTAGTACCATAATGATGTGCATGGCATTGTTGCTTTGTGTCTAATGGTTTTACAATATCCCATAGAGGTGACATGTTATGTATTATAAGATTGTTGAAATTAGCTAATGCCTCTTTGTATTAGCACAGAATTGCATTTTGTTGATAATAGTCATTATCCATTCACCTGAACCATATTCTACATGGTGCTATGTTTATGATATTTCCCCCATTTATTCCATAGGTCAGCCATTTTTCTCAGCTTAATGACAATATGATCCAGCAAGGCAAGGAGCCCAGAACTCTGGATGTTAGGAAACCATCACATGAATTTTACATAGTATTTCCACACAACAGAATAATTTTTCCCTAAAGCAAAATAAAAAGGATTAATGAGAAATCTTTTCAAAATACTTAGTTCAAAAACACTTTAAATATACTCACTATTCAATATAATCCCTCTTAGATGCTTGCCCAACTAGTTTAATTTTGAAATCCATGTCAGGCATTTTTTAAATTTTCTTACTTTACACATAGATTCTACCTTCAATGAATACCTGGGTACTTTGTTGCTTTGTAAGCAATTAACTGAATACCTCGGAAGCTATGTTGGCAGGCTAAACCTCATGCAAGCCAGTTTTCAAACTTTTATTTTTGTCCCTTCTTGGGAGCTTGCTTCCCAGAACTAGAACAAAGTCAGTTCACAGATCAACACTCCAAGAATAGGAAATTTTATCCAGATTCTGTAAGAGAATCTAAAAGTAAATGAACTAATTTAAGCTGGAAACAGTGTACTTTTACTGGCCAGGGCTTAGTCAGGCCTAAATCTGGGTCCCTGATGTCTGGGTTTCTGGATTTGCATGTCCACAACCAGAAGTATGAGAAAAATCCATGAAAATGGAAAAAATTAGTTCACTTGCAACTTGACCAAACTAGCTACTCCACCCCCTTCTAAATAAAGGATCTCCAATTTATAGAAGAGATAAAACAAAAGCTAGTAAATATCCATACATAGATTTAGCCAAGCTTTGGTCCAGAGGGCAAGAAATATTGAATTCTCCTTAGTGTTAGGCCTGGAAGATAGCAATTCACATTCTCAGCATAAGGAAGCATAGAGAAACAGTTTATCTCAAAAACAAAATCCTAGTTTTTAAAGATCCATTTTAACCTCTCCGTTACACTGTCTCCATTTGGATCTTTCACAGGTACCTCTGTGAATGTATTAAGTCCAAATCCAAGATTTCCTTCTGTGTTAGTCATGGATATTCTCCAGAATACATTGCCAAGTATGCTAAAGTTCTACTTTACCAGATTGTTGGATATGTAGTTATGTGGTTAATTTCTCTCAGTACAACAGCAATACTGATGACAACTAACCTCTCTTAAACTTGGTTTGTGCCAGGCACTATTTCAACTGTTCTATATGCATTATGTCATTAATCCACATAACAATTCTATTATTGTTACATTAAAGGTGAAAAACTGAGGCAAAGAGAGAATTAGTCAATTTTTCCAAAGCTTTACAATAGTGAATAGATACCGAAATTTAAGCACAGGCAGTCTTCCTCTAGAGTTCACATACTCAATCTCTGTGCTATGCCACCCCCAGATGGCATATATCTATCTCTTATGGAGCCTGGGAAGGTAGTATGTCTGATACCCCTTTCATGCCCGGATTTAAAAAGTGGGATGATATTCTAGTTACAATTCTTGCCACCTGTAGTCTCTAACTTTCCTTCTTTCTCTCTTATCAAATATATCAAGTAGTTCATTAGGGTGAAAGAACATTCAACTTACAGTCATGAACTGTTTGAGAGAACATATGCTATCTCATTGAGAAATCACCTGAAACTTGCCAAAGCTAGTTTAAGCAAAGGAGAGATTTAGTTATGGGAGGATACAGAGATATCTTACAGAGCCATAGAGCAAGAATTCAGGCAGAGCCTAAAGAAAGACTAAAAGCAGAAGCTAGAAAATTAAAAGCTATGATTATTCTCTTTCCAGATGATATCCATAAGGGAGAGGGAAATGTAGAGTCAGAGAGTATAAAGGGAAACAACCTGCTCCTCCATAGGTGGAAGTTCTCAGAAAGTAAGAGTGTGGGTTGGATATATACTCCTGCAAAGTACCTTTTCTACAATCCCATCAATTGAAGGGAAAAACTAAATGCAGATAACATTGCCCAGTAACTTTGTATGGATTTAAAGTAGTGACTAAACAGTTCCTTTCAGGGCCGGGAATTTAGCTCAGTGGCACCATGCCTGCCTCAAAAGCACAAGGTCATGAGTTTGATTCCCCAGTACCAAAAAAAAACCAAAACCAAAAACAAGCAATTCCTTTCACCTATTCCCTGCCATCCTGTCCCTCCTTAAATTCTGATGCTTGGCATATTTTGATTTGACCAATCCCAAGAAAGGCCTTTGCAATCCTTCTAACATCCACAGGATGGGGCTCTTGATTTCCTTTTCTCCTCCCCAGGACTTTGATAAATGGCCATCAAAGGTCCTGAGATGCTAGATGTGGTGGCCCATGCCTGTAATCCCAGCACTCTGGGAGTCTGAGGCAGGTGTATTGAAAGTTTGAGCCTACCCTGAACAACTTAGTGACTTAACAAGACCCTGTTTCAAAATTAAAAATACAAAAATGGGCTCAGTGCAAAGGCCCTGGAATCAGTTCTCAGTACCACAAAAAGGAAAGAAAAAAGTCCTGATACATTGATACACTTCCCTTTTTAGCTGCCAGTCTGGAATATGCCTAGTTTTAGTCCCTAATAATCATCCTGTCTTACTGTCGCAAAATAGTTCATAGAATCTCTGCCTTTCTTGTCCTTTTCCCTCTACCTTTTTCTAAAGAAAAACTTTACTGACTCTTCATATTTCTAGGGATCCCCTCCAATTCTGTTAAATGTACTTCCTATTCTTAAACTTGAGAACCCTCGAAAATTATGCCTGTCCTACCTATCTCTAATTTCCATCAGGTACCATCCTTCTCACCAAATTATTATCTATACTAATTTAGAAATACCAAGGCTTAATCACTGTTCCTGGATCCTCTTGCTTATAGCGCCCCTTCCTATTCCTTTCCACCTCTCAAAAGCCAGCCCATTTCTCAGGACTTCCCTGAAGTCATTCTCCCTAAAAAGTCTTATGTGATTTTTCCAACCTAAGGTGACCAACTATCCTGATTTGCCTGGAATTTCTGAAGACATGTGACTTTCAGCTCTAAAAATGAGGTATTCCTGGGCAAACCAAAACAATGAGACATTCTACAACTTGTCATTGTTTGCCATCATTATACTCCCTTATTAGAACAAAAACCCTTTGAAAGCACCAGTGATCACTAGTTCAGCCCTTATAAGGATTTATCCACAATAAAACTTATGTTCCTCTTGTGCAGAGACCTTTTTATTTTTATTTTTTATATATTTGTTACTGAAGATCTAATCCAAGGCCTTCACATTGAGCTACATTCCCAGTCCTTTTTATTTTTTGACAGAGCCTCACTAAATTGCTAAATTACCAAGGCTAGGCTTATCTTGCAATCCTCCTGCCTCAGCTTCCTAGAGTGCTGGGATTACAGGCCTGCACAACACACCCACCCAAAGAATCTTTTGATTCCCACTTCCTACAGAATATATTGCTATACTTATACTCATACCTACTCAGTGAATAAAATGGCTTTAAGTTAGTACTGTATCTAAAATATTTTCCTTGCGTGTTAACTTATTTGTCTTTATTTTTTCCAGCCCTGATGACTTACTCAATGCCTTGAATGAGGGAATCAGTCGTGCTGATGTCATCATCACATCAGGGGGTGTATCCATGGGAGAAAAGGTATGGAAAACAAGGTTCTTGAAGATCTGTCTACTTAATGTCTTTGCATATGATTGATTAACTGCAGTCTGGTTGGCATCTGATATCTATTAATGGGCTCCCATAAAGCTGAAAACCCCATGACACTTCAGAAATTACTGGTCTCTAAAAAAGATGGTGCAAAGGAGATCAGGAAACTTGCCTGAGGACCAACCTGGAGGACTATCCACCAATTGCAGAATGTTTTTTGCCATTTCCCTGGAGACTGCTGGTTTGGCTTTCTCTCAGTTTCACTACATTAGGACTCCTTTGTATGTGATATTTTTCCCCAGGGTAAAACTACAAAATCCTCCCTCTAACTTAAATTTACATTGACTTTTTTTTTTGGTACCAGGAATCGAACTCAGGTCCTTGCACTTACGAGCCAGGTGGTGGAACCACTGAGCTAAATCCTCAGCCCATCTCTGATTTAAATTTAAATATGACCTCACAGAGCCAATCATCTCACTCACAACGTATTCCAAATCTTACCAAAATCTTTTAGCTCTCCTTCCCTGTAGGGAAGAAAGAGGATTAGGCATTCCTTTTACCCTTCTATTATAACAACAATGAAACTCTATACACACACACACACACACACACATACACACATGCACGCGTGTGCGCGCGCGTGTGTGTGTGTGTGTGTGTGAAAATTTTAGGGCCTAGTATATGCTTAGTCCTATAAATATCCTGGTGAACATTTCAGTGTCATTAAGCTTATATATACATTACTGAAATATGATTGTGATGATAATTTGATCTCTTGAATAATGTTATTAAAGTAAAATATTCTTTACTACAGTAGCCAATTTATGTTTTGACTCAAAAAATTTCAGATCACATAAGTTTTGCCAGCCTATAGTCCCTTGCTTATTTTATTTTATATCATATTAATGACTTAAACTAAAAATTATAACATTATCATAATAGTTTTTGCTGAAATTCATATTTTCTAAAATTTTGGGTTATTTTAAGCTAGATTATATGTGTATGTGATAGTTCTTAATCACTGCTACCTCTAGCTATAAAACTGCCTAAATTTATAACCTGTTTGGACAGTAAACTCTATAGGCTCTGAGAACAAATGTTAGAATTCAGTACCTTGAACATAGAACGCCTACCTTCCAGTCACAATCTTTAGTATCAGAGTACTTGAGAACAGCACTTCAGCTACCAAAACCACAGAAGAAAAAGAATCTCAGTCCAAGACACATTTTATCTAAGAGTAAAACTATTAATATGTGGATATGTACTCTTATAGCAGACAGGTGCCTGGGTTAGTCTCTCCTCAAAGTCTCCCAGAAGCCTTTAGCTCCAGGTAGAGCAAATTGCTGCAGACCTCTCCTGAGATTGCAGAAGCTAGAGGCTAAGGTCTGCACTGTGGTAGAGCTGTAAAAAATAATTTGCAGCATGTCTGTTTGCATTACTGTCAAACTGCACTCAGTATCATAAAAGCACACTCTGAAGTCAGGATTATTTAAGTGGGTTTGTTTTGTTTGATTTGGTTTGGGTTTTTTCCCCATTAAGTGTATTGGTACACTTGAGGCATAAAATACATTTACATTCGTCATTGGGATCTTGTACCGTTACATGAGTCTCTTGATTCTTATTTTTTTTCCCCTTCCCCTGCCCTCCCTTCACCCCCTCCACCCTTCCCTATTTGCAAAGATTTTGTTTCCATTCTTTTCCTTTTCTCATATTTTTTATTTTCCCTTCTTTCCTTTCCCTGACCCCTCCCAACTCCCCTGCTCTTTTAGACCTTTTCTTCCTGTTACACAATATCAGTTATACATTTTTTTAGATTACAGTATTAAGATCTAGGAGACATTACCACAGATTTTACAGAATTTAAAAGGAAATAGAAAGCATGTTACAAAAATATTTTTTGAAATAAATTTGACAACTTCTAAGAAGTACCTTGGAAGACAAATTAATGAAACTAACTCCAGAGGAAATATAAAATTTGAATAGCACCTATTAAATAAAGTATATTCCTAGCTTGAAAACCTACCTATATGACAACAGCAGGCTCATATACATTTTAACTGATAAATTATATCAAACAATTAAAGCAGAAAAAAGAAGGAACATTTCTCCCCTCATTTTAGGAAGTCAACATTGTGCTAATCCTAAAACTGGATAAAGATAATAGAAGAAAAAAGTATGAACATAGATAGAAATTTGTTTAACAAAACAAACTATTAGAAGTCAGATCTGGCAGGATGTAGAAAGTGGTTTTGTTATAGGGATGGCACTATTGGTTCAGTATTGGAAGATCCACCCCCAAAAGTCATCATTTTAACAGAAGAAAAAAAAAAGCCATATGATCCTGTCACTAGTTGGAGAAAAAGTATTGGACTAAGTTCTACAGCTGTTCATGGTAAAAGCGATTAGGAGACTAGAAGTAGAACAGAACCTTCTCAGCAGACTAAAGACATGTACTCCATACTTCGGGCGAGAACACCTTGTATAAATGGAGAAGATACAATGCTTTCTCCTTAAGGTGGGGAACAAGGGCAGATATGCTTACTCTTCATCTAGGACTATTTAAGTGTTACACTTGTTATTTCCAAGATTATTTTGTGTAGAATTTATCTTTGTTCCTAATAAGTTATGGGACAATACTTACTTCACAGGCCTAATGTTTTTTCTAGTACTTCTAGAGAGACAACAAGCTTATAGCACACACAGGTTTGGCAGCTATGGCTCAATTGTGGTAGGAAAGACACTTCTGAACCTAACCTTCAGTATTAGTGATAACAAAGATGTCAGTTATCCTAGGACTTTCCTTTCAAGTAAACAAGGCCAATATAATTGAGGATAATTGTTTTATTTATTTTATTGTCTATGTGATAAGATGCTGACATATACCTTTAATTTACTAAGAAAGAGATTTTAGGACCGGGACATCCTGAAGTATTCCCTAGAAGATAATAAATCCTCTTCTTACCTCCTGCAGTAGGAATGAGATAATAGAGGAGCTAGGAAAAGAGGTAAAACATTGTGTAGCAAATTCCTGTAAGCCAACCAATTATAGTCCCAAAAGAATTTCAGTGTACTTTAGTAACAGAAAGAAAGAAAAGCATGAAATATAGAACATCTGTTTTAACTCAGGAGCTCAGCCTAAAAATCAGTCACTAAAAAGATAGGCAGATAAGAAAAGATCCAGAGGCATTATGATGCATACATGACTCTTAAGTATAAAAACTCGGGTATACGAGAAATTTATTTGATTCCACTTAAATCATATTAGGAGCACTTGTGCTACAGAACTATCAGGAAATTTTATTGAAGTCATGACTGAAACTCACTTCCTCTAAGAATTATGCCAAGAAACCTGGAAGTGCTTAAGCTGCGCAGAAGGATCAAGAAGACACATCTGGTCATTAGCCTCCACTGGAAATATCTAGAGTGTTCTCGCTGTGCCATTATATCTTAGGTCTTTGTTCATTTGGGCTATGGGAGCAGCACTGGAATCATGGGGTAGCTAGGAGCCTCAGGGCAGCCAGCCTTCTTCTGTGTTTTTCACAGGCATCTCTTCTAAAGTGTGACCACCTCCATAGCATATTGCCTGCTGAGCAGAATGGAAGGAGGGGCCCCTGTTGCTTGCATGTACCACAGACCTCCATGCCAAGGAGAAATGACTCTTTCATGGTTTCTTACCTAAAGATCTCTCCCCACTTCCACCTTATCCTGCCCCATGTAGCTTTTTCAAAGAGGTTTTTATCCTTCCAGAATACTGAAAGTTTCAGTTAAATAGTACTGTAATTGCTTTTTGCCCTGAAAACTAAAGAATCATATGCATTGCTGTAAGTTTTCCACAACCTACAAAATTATGAAATTGTTTAAAAACAATGAAAGGTATCAGTTACCCAGATGGATGTACTAAATGATATAAGTACTCTATTTGCCCATTTTAAGGTCTTTTAATTTTTCCCAACAGTGTCTCCACTTCCCACGTGATCAAAATAATTATAAATAAGTCACTGACCACAAAAAAGTCTAGTCTGATTAAATTTGCCCTGATTTGAACACAAGAGTGTTAGTTAACTGTATAAACACCCTTGAATTTGTTTTGTAAATACAGAGCTATGCAGCCACAAGATATTCGAGACTAACAGTATCCCAGATAAAAACACAGTGAAGTTTTACTTATTT
Organism: Heterocephalus glaber; assembly: GCF_000247695.1. The sequence continues at coordinate 33,905,759 of NW_004624734.1, read as the reverse complement.
CATTCAGCCTTATCTCATTCTTGTTCTGGTAGATCTCAGGTTAACAATCTGCTTTCACAAAACTTTCTGCTTCCAAACTAAAGAATTCTGGAATTCTTGATTTAGTCCACTGGTGCCATATAAAAGTTACCTAAGGTATATCACCACAGAAGCCCGTATCCAAGAGGCTATTCTTTGAAATGTCAGTAGTTTAAAAGTCCCTATTACAGCTCTTTTCCTTAGCGCTTTGAATCTCTCTTTGTCCCAGACACAACTTATTAACTGTGCTTATAACATAGTTTTCAGGCATAAGTTTTCTGTAGATAACAAATTCTTTTAATTTTTTTTTTAGATAACAAATTCTTAATGGCCATGTTTAGTTTACTACTGTAAGCAATAATATCAGAATATTGGATAAGTAAAATTGTCTATTGGAATACAGTATCAAACTATTTCATACGAGTTTGTGGGATTGGTTTTTTTTCTTTTTGCAGCACTGGGGACCAAACCCAGGACCTCATGCATACTAGACAAGCATTCTAACACTGAGCTACATCCTATCCAATGTCATAAAAGTTTTGATCACTGTCTTCTCTGAGAATAAAATAGCAAAGGCATTGTCAAATCTCCAGGGACTGAATGCCCATTGAACAAACAATTCTGAGATAGTTATATTAATACAGATTTACCTACATGAATCTAACCTAGGTTAGACTGAGCATCTCAGATTCATAGCTCCTCCCATAAAACTCTTTACCATATCAAATAAGCCTAATTTCTAGCATCTCTTTTTATAAAAAGAGAGAACAAATCTGTGATTTTCTAGATAATTTTACATATAAAAGATATTCTGGCTGGGCATGGTGGCACGCACCTGTAATCTCAGCACTCGGGAGGTTGAGGCAGAAATGAGTTCAAGGCTAGTCTGGGCTACACAGTGAGTTCAAGGCTTGCCTTTACTATGAAGCAAAACCTTACTCAAAAAAGCAGAAAAGAAAAGAAAAAAAGATATTCTGAAAAATGTTTCCTAAATTTAGAAGGCAAAATCAAAAGAGTATCAGAAAAGAACTGAACACTTGATTAATATAAGTTCATGTGTATCCACAAAAGAGTACAGGGTTACCTAATTTTTCTAGTATCAATAAAATATTTGAAAATACTCAAAGAAGATAGCATGTTTATTAACAACATTCTTATAACGTTTGACTAATTCATTGAGATTGTTGCTTTTTTGTTTCTTTAAGTAATCAGAGACAAAATAAACATAAAGCACAAAAAGGCAGATTACACAAAAACAATAACCTTTCATATTGTCGAGAATGCATTAATACCAAAAACATAAGCTCATTAAAACTGAGTGAATGCACTAATGGGGTAGGAGGTTACTGGGATAGACTCCAGGACCTTCATAGTAAGTTACATTCCCAGCCCTTTATTCATTTTTTAGTTTGAGACAAGGTCTGGCTAAATCACTGCATTGCCTAGCTGAGCTCAGATTTGTGATCCTCCTGTCCAAACCTCCTAGAGTGTAAAATTTTAATATATTTCTCAGCTTCTTTTCAGACACAGGTATTATAAACAAAGACAAATAAAAATCATTACAAAGTTTTTGCCTTGATTTTGCTCTTTTACATTCTAGAATAGACTGACACTTTAGAAAAAAAGATTGGCCTCTGAACTCCCAGAGACCTTTTATTAAATGGCCCTACAAGAAAAACTGTTTTCATAATAATAAGACTTCATTTGCCTTTATTCTCCTTCTTTTATCAGTGTACACTGTACTTTTTCCAAGCAGCTAAATGACATCTCATCAGATTGAATGGAGCAGATATGAGAATTTATCTACCTGACTTATATTAAGCCAGATATTAGATTTTTAAAATTATAAAACAATGCATAAAAAATAAGTTATGTTAACACAAAATGGCTTCACATCAGCATTTTCAAGTGAACCAACAAATCATTTTTTATTTTCTAATACAGTAAATATCAAAAGATATAACCCACATAAACAAAAGTTCTTAGATATCCTTAATCAATTTTAAGAGTCTGTAAAGGGATCCTGAGACCAAAAATTCTGAAAACTGGACTCTAAGAAAAATATATTCTTTTTCCTTGAAAAAAAAAGAAACACACATGGTTATACTCTCATTCTTCCTAATGTAATTGCAACCACACATATTAATTATAACATTTTTAAAAATAACTAATTTCTAGTTTATAGAAAAAAACTACGGGGCATGGATAATTGAGAAATCATATGTAATCATTTTATCAAACTAGCAAACCTTATAAACACAGAATGTAACTTTCTGCAGCCACAGGCAACCCTTTTACACCTTCTTAATGTAGCAAAGTTAAACAAACACATTCATTAACATAACCCAAAGATATAGTCTCTCTACAGTATATAAAAATAAAAATTAAAGTATAAGTTTTTAAATTATTAACTTAAAATTTTACTTAGTAAGCAATGATCTAATATTTTCTTAGACATTTGTGGGTAGCTGATGATTATTCATTAATTTAATATCAGTCCAAGATTTTAGCTTACATAAAAATCTTAAAAATTATTCTCAAGCTGACATACTATAAAACATAATTACTATTGAAATTTAAAGTTTCTCAGAATAAGTATTTCATTTCATTAGTCTTATTTTTAATTTTTTTATAATCTTAAATACTATGTAGAACAACTTATTTGATAAGTAAGTCTATATAAACTTGGTGAAATAAAATGTATACCTTTATTATACTTAACACTGACAAATAAAGAATATGACTGGGGTTTTTTAATAACTAAAATTATGAAGCTAGGCTCATTTGCCAAAGATTTATCTTATTGCTCAAAATGGACAACACATGAAGTAAAAACAGAACAAAATCAAAGAGAAACTGGAAGTTAGGAAATTTATACTTTCATTGCAGCTCAGAACCAAGGAAACTCCAGGAGCCAAGGAAAGATGAACCCAGGTTTCAGCCACTCATAAAGTATATTTCTCTCAAGGAAGTTTAACTGGCTTTGTGCAATAAAACAGTGGGGACTCTCAGTGGAGCCTCTAAAAGATTAAATCATATATCTAGGTAGATTATAGGAAACAGGATAGATCTTTTACAGATAGAAAGGGGACCAACAGATGGGGGGCAACGTAAAAAGAATTAAGATGTGTTATGTACATGTACCAACTTCCCATGATGAATATAATATTATGTACTGTAAACATGTACTAATAAAAATAAAATTTTTAAAAATAAGATCATGTATCTCACAAATATATAAAATGAACACATGTAAAAGATTTTATTTAACTCAATAATGTCATAAGTTTTTATAACTGACTCAAAGGAAAATTCAAAGATCAACCACAAATAGGTAATCAGGAGGGCTGAAATAAATTTATTAATAATATAAAACTGATCTATACCTATAGGAGAGTGATCAGTTACATCTACATCAAACAGTTCATTTGCGTTTCTTTGGATAGCACGTTCACTGTCTTCGCTCAGGCTGCTGTAACAAAATACTATAACCTGAGTGGCTTGAACAGCAAACATTTATTTCTCACAACTCTGGTATCTAGGAATTCTGAGATTAAGATGGCAATATGATGGGTTCTGATAACCACCCTGTTTCTGGCTGCAGACAGCTCACTTCTTTTACCTTCACATGGCAGACTGAGCTAGCTAATTCTCTTCTAAGTGTATGAATCCCATTCATGAGACCTCCACCCTCATGACATACTTACCTGGCAAAAGTTCTACCATCATATTGAGATTAGGGTTTCAATATAGTGAATTTGGGGAAGGCAGGGCATATCCAGTCCATTACTGTAAGTTTTCTATAGCTTAATTGCTATAATAACTCAAAGATACATCCCAGAAGGTGGTGTTGCACTGGACTTGCAGTGATCTTTCTCACTCATTTCAAAGTCTTTCACAATTTTTCTGACACTGGTATTATTCCTTACTACAGTTGAAGAAAACACCTTGCCCTTTTATCTGTTTTTCTTCTTACTTGACTGTGCATCCAGAAATCAGACAAAAATTCTTGTTGCTTCAACAGTAGACAAAAATTTAAGAATGATGACCCTCAGCCTTTATCACTAAGTAGAAGATTTCCCTCTGCCATGAAGAACATGAAGCTCTTCTTCATGTTCCAAAAGAACTAAAAAGGGCATTGTTGGAAAGCAGGGTGTTTTTTTCAAGAGAAATAAAACACTTTGTTCATTTAGTAAATATATTTAATAAGCATCTGTTTTCCTCTGTATTATAACCTTAAAGCCCTGCAGGAATTGCCTTTGCCTACTTCTGCAGCCTCACCTTACACCTCTCTCTTTCTCATTCAGTACTTTACATTGTCTTTACATTCTAAACACATGCTTTGCAACTTTCAAAGCCTTTGTACATACTTCCGTCTCTCTGGAATTCTCTTCCTTCCACATTTCACATTCTTGAATCCTTATCCTGCGGGGATTAGCTTAATATATCACCACCTCTTCTAAAATGGCCTTTCCTTACTCTCCACCTGACCCCATCACTATCCCAGCGCCTGCTTATTTTTTCATAGCATGTATCACAAAGGACAATTATTTTATGTGTTGTTTTATTTACTGTGGAATATTCCTTCTAGCAAAATATAACAAGACCTCTTTATATGTCTTGTTTACCATTAAATCCTGAGCACATAGAACTCCTGATACATAAAAGCATTCAAAAATGTTTGTTGAGCTGGGTATGGTAGTGCACACCTATAATCCCAGCTACTAGGATGGCTAAGGCAGAAGATCACAAGAACAACGCCAGGCTGGGCAACTTAAGAAGACCCTGTCTCAAAATCAATTTTAAAAGAAAAAGGACTGGGGCTGTAACGCATTGGTAGAGTGCTTGCTTAGCATGCTTAAGATCCTCTGTTCAATCTCCAGCACTGTTAAAAAAAAAAAAAGTTAAACAAATGAGTTAAAGGCATGTGATATTCCCTAGAGATTTATTTTATAAATATAAATATATAAAGACTAAGTTGGATGCACATGTACCACTCTGAGCAGTGGAGGCAGGAAGATTGTAAGTTTGAGCCCAGTCTAATATACCCAGCCTGAGTAACTTAGCAAGAACTCTAAAAAATAAAAAAGATCTGGGGATATAACTTAGTACTAAGGCCCTGGGTTGAATCCCCATTACCAGTAAATGGAAAAACGTTGCTAATTCTGAACCTGGGTACAAGGTGAGGGAAGAGAGGTGGTACAAGAGACCAAGAATCTAAGCATAAAAGAGTAGCTAGAACCTAAGAAATAAGCAGAATTTTCATCCTCCTAGGAGTTTAGGGTCTGCCATGGAGGAAGCATTTTGGAAAATATCTTAATCTTTCAGTTTACACCCTTGAAGAGCTGAATTCTAGGAATAAGTTCACCGTAATTAACTGCTAGAAGGAATTAAATTTCTCCTAGAGGAATATGTCATCATCCAGTGCCTCATCAGGTTTTTGTGATTATGACAAAACTACTAAAACCAAGACAAAGAGAAAATTGTACCAGCAAAACGCATTACCTTCAAAAAACAAGAAAAACTGTTCTCAGATTGCAATCCTGATAAACATAACCCAAAAACATAATTATATTTGCTTTAAAAAGTAGAGGAGGAGGAGAAAGAGAGGCAAAGAGAAATCTGGGAGTATGACTCAGTGGTGGAACCCTTGCCTAGGATGCCTGAGGCCCTGGGCTTGATGAGAGGTATATTTTACTTGTCATTTTAAATGAGTTAGTTCATCAGGAATATGTAATGATTCTAATTTTTATTTACTTTTTTCTTTTCTTTCTTTTAACAATTCTGATTTTATTACATCTAATAATATAGATGTTGAAATGTCAGAATAAAAATAAATAAATTAATTAATATGTCATCCAGCCTTGGTAGTTCAGAGGAGGCTGAGAAGATGACTGAACAGAGATAAGGAGTGGAGAGGAGGTTAGAAAATATTTAAGGTAGAAGAAAGAATATTTTCAAAGAGTGGAAACAAGAGAGCTTAAGAAACTAAAGGCAGAAAAAATGTAAACAAAGTCTTTGTAAATAGGGAAGGGTGGAGGAGGTGAAGGGAGGGCTAAGAATGGGGAAAAAATAAGAACCAAGATACATCATGTAAAGGTACAAGTTTCCAACGAGAAATGTAAATGTGGGCCAGGGATTTAGCTCAGTGGTTTCACTGCCTGCTGCGCAAGCGCAAGGACCGGAGTTCAATCCCCGGTACCAAAAAAAAAAAAAAAGAGAGAGAGAGAGAAATGTGAATGTGTTGTATACCTAAAATGTACCAATAAAAGAATTTAAGTTAAAAAAAAAGAAAAAAAAAGAAACTAAAAGCAGTATAATCTTGGAAGAGAGACAAAAGAATGTGGCTGAGTGGCAAAAAAGGTTGACTGAAGAGACCAATGATTGGTAAAAGAGGGCTAGAAAATGTAAAAATCTTAGAATATTTAAAAGATGAGACTTTTTCCTAAACACCAGTAAGTTGTTGAAGTATTATAAAGTCACTTGCTCAGATTTGTCTCAGAGGAGCAGAGAGTAGGACAACTGGCATGGGGACACATTTCAATCCATGCGAGATGTTGGGTGAGGCTGTGGAGATAGAAGGGAGTGGATTTTAAAAATGAAACAGTATCTCACAGTTTGTGAAACATTAAAAATTTTAGCAGGTTAGTAGACTCACTCATATTAAGGAAGAAAAAATTCAGTAATAGACCCAGAAGTTGTATTACATAAGAGAAATTTTAAGGACTGCAGTTTTTTCTGTCTATAGCTAACCACAGGGCAGTGTTAACTTTCATTACAAAGATCAAGTTTTGTCAGATCACTGGGTTATCATAACCACAGGTTGGTTGTGTTTTTGTTAGCAAAACATTTATTTTTAGAGTTTCTTCCCATTTTTATTTTTCAAAGTTCACTTCTTTAGACTTGGTGATTTGTAGGCAAATGTCCAAGTCTTTCTTCAAAGAAGGTAAATTGTTATAAATCCATTAAGCAGAATAGTGTAGGGACATACATGGGGCTTCCCTGCCTAGAGATAACTTTTTAAAACACTCTTGTTAATAATAGCCTTTCTAGACATAGGATTCTGTCTGAAAAGACAGTCAATAGCCTATCAAGTAAGTTTATTATACATTAATGTGGTTATTTTGCTTATTACCTAATTTCCTCTACTAGACAGTACTTTTCTATGAAGGCAGGAACGTTGTCTCTTTTGTTCAAGACTGTCACTCCCTCACCTAGATCGGTATTCAGCATACACCAAGTAGTGAACAAGTATTTACTAAGTGAATAGATGAATGAATGAAGAATTAAATCACATTTGTGTTAAATAAACCTCACTAAAATAAGAAGGATGTTTCTTTTCAGTCTTATAAATTCATTTTATTTTCATTTAAGGTATTAAAGATCTGATACTAAAATGTTTGAAAGTAAAATGATTATTTTTAATGTTTGCAGGACTATCTCAAGCAGGTGCTGGACATTGATCTTCATGCTCAGATCCATTTTGGCAGGGTTTTTATGAAACCAGGGTATGAAAATAATCTTATCTGCTATGTGGGGTTGGTTTGGGTTGCTTTAGTAAAGTTTTAAATGCTTTCTTTTTATATTTTCTATTATGAGTTAACTATTCTTTAAAAAATAAATATTATAGTGATATAATCCTTTGCATAACTGCAACTACTATTTGAAATAAAAATTCATCTTTCTCCTGGGGATTTAGCTCAGTGGTGCTGCCGCCTGCCTCGCAAGCACAAGGTCCTGAGTTCGATCCCCAATACAAAAAAAAAAAAAAACAATTCACCTTTCTTATGAATCAGTGAGTTCGGGATAAACAAAGAAAGGAACTTTACAAACTTCCTTTTTAGTTATTTGTCTAGTTCCTTCCTCTTTTTTTCTTTCTCCCTGTACTACTTTATTCTTTTTAAAAACAATTTACTATAAAAATTGTTAATTATACATAAAAGTAGGGATATACCCCCCGTTTTTGTATCCATCACTTAGATCAGTGGCTATCAACATTTTTCTGTAACTGTTTTATCAATCTCCTTTGTCCTGTCTCTTTTAGGGGAGGGAGGACTGGATTGCTATAAAGCAAATTGTAGAAATCATCTCATTTTTGTTATAAATATCAAATAATAAAACCAAAAGCATTCTCTTAGATAAACACAATGGTGTTATCTCACCTAACAAAATAAAAATATTTTAATTTCATCTAATATCCTGCTCATGTTCAAAAATTTGCCAAACATCAAGAAAAAGAATACCTTTTTATAATTGTTTTGTTTGAATTAGGATTCAGTTAAGGTCCACTCCTTGTATTTAGTTAAGCATCTATTACATCAAAACATTTAGTCCTTCTTGCCATTTTTTTTAACTTTTATTTTATTTATTGACTGATTGATTGTTATGCCATTGATTTTTTGGAGAAACTGAATGACTTGGCCTGAGCAATGGATTTGCCTTTTTGCTCCCAAGGGTTGTATTTAACATGTTCCTCTATCTCCAGCATATTCTGTAGATTGAGAGCTAGACTTAAAGGCTTAATTAGATTCAGATTCTTTTCTTTTTTTCCTTCACAAGTAGAATTTCATGCTGCTTCTTACTGTTTCCCAGGAGAAAAGACAAACATACCAAGATTATACATATTTCCTAAGAACTAATAACTCCTAACAAAGGACCAATAGAGGGAAACTTTGTATTAGTTGTAAACCCTCAAAGAAGAACAAACCTTGCTAAGACCCCTGTTAACTCAATGAACCTTTGATTTCTATTCAAAGAACTCAGTGTATGAGTGAGCATTTCAGGACATCTCCACGCTGTCAGGAACAACAGTAATACTTTAGTTCAGAATTGCACTCTGATGGATGCTCATAGGAACCCTGAAAGAATGGAGTAGTCGCTTCCTGGTTGTTACAAGGGAGCTATGATACAATGGCTGGGTGTGGTGGTACATTACTATAATCCCAGCACCATAAGAGACTGAGGCAGAGGATTATAAACTCAAGTCCAGCCTGAGCAATTCAGCAATTTACCAAGACCTTTGTCATATAAAAAGATAGGGGTGGGGAGGAGAAAAAGAAGAAGAAAGGAAAAGGTTGGGGGCGTATCTTGGTGCAAAGGCCCTAGGTTCATTACCAGCCTAACAAAGAGGGGGGACGGAATGTGAGCTAGGGGAAACATGAGCATATTCTGCCTTATCAAGCCAACTCTCCTAATATCCCTGATTTGTTGGGTATTTCAGTTCTAATACACAAAATAGGATTTACCTCCATGGTTTGACCACTTTTAAAGTTAAGGTTATACCTAAAGCTTTATCCACAATTGATAGAATTTATACAGTAATTCTTGCCAGTATATTTTTGTAGTTGCCTATTGAGTGTCCCTTAATATGACTATACTAACAAAGACCTTCCTATTGAAACTGTGGTATTTGGGTCATTCTTGTTAAGAATTGTTACACTAAGCCTTTTTTTTCTTTTCCTGTCCCTTTAGATGTACTAATTTGATTAGAATACAGAGGACATGGCAAAACCATGTAATATACTTCTCACTAATCTCAACACTTGATTTTCTCCTTTGTGATGGAAAGGATGCCAACATAACTTGTCTTCACCTGTAGAGAATTGTTTGTATATGTTATTTAAAATACAGCACCTATAACAATAATTTTTTGTACTCTTTTTTTTTTTTTTAGTTTAGTATGTACCACTTGTTTCCCCTTTAGGAGTTCTTCAATTCCTAATGTTTATTCTTCTCCCCTAAAGTCATCACACTTTGGGACTTCAGTCATTGTATAACTGCTATTACATTCTGATCTTAAGAGGAAGATTGAACAATAAATGTTGAATTCCAAAGAAATGGCTTCCCAGAGCTCAAATAAAAACTTCACAGTCTAGAAGTAGGACACTTATGACAGCAGTATATGATAGTAAAATGTTTTGCTGTAAGTAGAATCTATTTTGCAGGGGAGGGGGTTCCAGGGATCAAACTCAGGACCTGCACTTGCTAGGCAGGCATGGTGCAAATGAGCTAAATCCCCAGCCCTGTAAGTAGAATCTTTTAAAAGTGAATACCTTTTGAGAAATCACATTCCTTATCTACAAGATACAAAAAATGATTTAAAGTGGCCTTATAATTTAAATTGGCTTTAAGTATAGAAGAAAGGAGAAAACATTATGCATTCCCACCTCCTCTGTATGCTAGCTTGCTATAATAAAGTGGTTTAGAAATCTAAATGGGCTTCCTTTAATTGGCCAGAATTTATACTTATCTAAAATTAACCAGAATGTAAAGGTAACTGCTACTTTCTAGTAGAAAAAAATATATAGAAAGCTCAAATACAATTTAGTTTTGCTCTTCCCACGTGCATTACAAATATAATTTCCAGGCCGGGGATTTAGCTCAGTGATTTTGCCACCTGCTACGCAAGCACAAGGACCTGAGTTCAATCCCCGGTGCCCCCAAAAAAAAAAATTTCCTCCTTCGTTTTAGAGGCAGATACCCAGAAAAGCATTTGGAGTATTATTAACCAGAACTGCCAAAGACTGTTTTTATGGGTCATGTGTAGTAAGCATACCTATTAACAAGACCATATTTTGGAAATTATTTTATTATACAGTAATGGTAACTACCAAATTACCTATCTATAAATCAATGTGACAGTGTGATTTTATTTTTCTAAAACACAGCAAAAAAATCAGGAAGTAAACAAAAAGAAGCCTCGGAAGAGCCAGAGTAGAGGTCATAAAATCTGAGTACTAACACTTCACAGAATGTCCAATCAGAGCTTTACCTAAATATGAACCATAAAGTTAAAATAACCTTGACTCAAATCTTTGTTTTCTCACTTAGAAGCTGAATAATTTTTGGCCAAATTGCTTCATTTCTCTGAGTTTCAATTTCCATATCCATAAAAGAGATGAAAATTGTCACCTCTAGAGATTGTTGATGAGATTTTTGAAATGAAATAATGAATGTAATACCTAGATATTACTTTTAAAATACTTTTATTATCTGTATTAATATTATCATTCTAATAACATGACTATTACTGCTGCTCTTTCATTGCCATACCTAAAGCCAGCTTTTTAGGTTGAAGTGTTAGCATTCTGACACTAAGAGAAGCCACAGGGGAAAAAAAACTAGAGGGAAGAAAACAGAAATGAGAACCATAGAAACACAGCGATGAAGAGTTATGTTTTACAGATGAAAACAGCTAATAGTATCTTTGTGATCTAACATCACTGTATTATGACAGATTATATTAATAATGATGCCTATAAATCATAAAAATAGCAAAATTATTAGAAAAGTTAATAAATGAGTGATCCATTTTTGAAAGATCAACCTGCAAAAATGGTAAATATGATAATTTGGATAAATCAGATACACAAACTTAAATATCATATGGTTTCTCTTGTATAAGAAACCCAAAGTATAAATAAATCAAAGAGCAAAATAAAAGATAGATAACAGGAAACAGGAAGATAGATCTTTTGCAAATGGGGAGGGGGCCAAGAGATGTTGGAGGGGGAAGAGGGAGAAGGGGAAGGGGATGTAAAAGGAATTAAGATGTATCATGTACCTCTACAAACTACCCACAATGAATGTATTCATTATATACCACAAACATGTACTAATAAATAATAATAATAACAATAATTGAGTGCTTAAAAGGACAAATTTTTACCTATATGGAAGTTTCAGTATTCCCTAAGGATTCTGCATTGCTCATTTCATTAATATAATGAGGATAATTAATAGAAAAAGATCACTTTTCTCAACTGTCCACTGCTTCCGTACTACTCACCTCTCCCATCTCCCCATGATAGAGTTCAAGTTAGAATCTTAAGAGTATAATTTGATAATATTTTTAATTACTATTGTTTTACTTTTTTTCTACCCATGGTAATTTTTTTTTGGATATTTCAAAAGCTCTTTTTATATGAAGGACATTTTTATGTAAGTTGCTGCGTATAGTTTTAAAAGGATAAATATCTCAAACAGTAGGCAGTCAAATATGTATTATCAGGTCATCTTCTGATAATAAGAATAATTATTGTAAATCTCCAGCAAAAATAATACAGACATAATTAACAAGAAGTAGGGGGCAGGGGAAACCAGGTGTGGTGGTAAATGACTGTAATTCCAGCAGCTCAGGAGGCTAAAGCTGGAAAATTCCAAGTTTGAGCCCCACCTGGGCTATATAAGATATTGTTTCAAAATAGAAGATAAAAAGGGCCGAGGATGTAGATCAGTGCAGAAGCCCTGAGTTCAATTTCCATTACAAAAAAGAAAAAAAAAAAGGAGGGTAGAGAAACTCAGAAACCAGAATTTAGAGTATGCTTCTGTGACACTGTCAAGAAGAAAAAGAGTAAGCTATAGAAAACCAAGAAGTTTAGTTACACATAAATCAAAAATGCTAAAAACAAATTTATTTAAATGTTCCTGAAATACTTCAGAGTATAAAGTTTTAAAGGCAAATCAATAGAAAAGTGTTCTGTATAATAAGTGATCTGACTGGATAGCCACAAACAAAAAAACCAGAGGACTTACTATACTTGTTAGGTCACTTAGCAGTCACTAACAAGTGACCTCTTTTTTCCCCTTTAGCCTGCCAACAACATTTGCAACTTTGGATATTGATGGTGTAAGAAAAATTATTTTTGCACTACCAGGTAAGAATCAAAGAAATTTTTTTCTGCTTTTTATGGGAAAATGACCAAAAACTTTCTGGATTTCTTATTTGACCAGTCTCTGATCAGAGCAATTGATTTGGATTCTGACAGACTTGGCTCAAGACTCAGCTTTACTAACAGATCACTTACCTTCTCTGAGGCTATTTCTTCACCTATAAAAATGGGATTAATGCCTGCTTCACAGGATGGTGGCATGAAAATCAAACTAGATACTCTCTGCCAAAGCACATTCCAAAAACTAAGATGATAATCAAATGTTGGCTATCACTAGATCTTTCTAGGGCACCTGTCTTTTCCTTCCAGGAAATTCATCAGTTAGCAGTATAATCGCCTCTCACAACTAGAAATATTGTGCTCAAGGGTCCATAGGGCCTTGGATCACCTGTGTACATATTTAAATAAAAGCTAGGGCTATGCCTTGGCTAACGTGCATGAGGCTCTGGGTTTGATTCCCAGTGTGACAAAAAATAAAAGTACAAAGCTGCCTCATTCCTTGCCAGATTTGAGGTGGCTGGGGGGAGAGAAAGTGGGAAGGAGGGAACACCCACACTGGTACAGTTGAGCCATGTCCCACACTTTATCAGTGTGACAACCTCACCATCACCACCCTTGCTCCCATGTATTAAGATTGTAGAAAAAGCAAAGTGGTTCATTTTACATGGATTTTCAAATTCAAATTTATTATTTTTGGCCTTTTTTTTTTGGTACCTGGGATCGAGCTCAGGACCTTGTGCTTATGAGACAGGCGGCAGAACCACTGAGCTAAATCCCCAGCCCTGGCCATGTATTTAAGGCCATTATGAATTGTGATAAATTTTAAAGCAGTTTAGAACTTTTATGTAGCTACTTGCTATTTTTTAACTTTTAAAAGTATCCTCTAATAATTCTTTACTGATTCCTATTTCTTTTTAGCACAGAGTCCTTCAGAATTAACCTACTTATTCCTTCAGAGACACAAATTTTATAGGTTTGGGATATTTATTTGCTTTTTAAGAAAATCTCAAAATAAAAATATACAGAAATGGAAGCAAGCAGAACATTTTTAAACTTTAACATTTTTAAGCCCCTATTAGTGTAAAAGAGATATTCATCATGTGGAAAATGTTAAGGGAATGTGTAAGTAAAATAGTCCTCAGAATGTATTGTACCTTGGGCTGGGGATTTAGCTCAGTGGCGCTGCACCTGCCTTGAAAGCACAAAGTCCTGAGTTCAATCCCTAATCCCCAGCACCACCAAAAAAAAAAAAGAATGTATTGTATCTGTAGCATAAAACTCCCTCGTCTAGTTTAATATGTTTTTGGATACTCTGAAAACTATTTTATGAAGAAAAGACTACTTTGTCTGCAGAAGAGAAGACTTGACTTAACGTGCAGACCATCAGTGACAGTACAGCAATGAAGGTTATTGTGGGACCCTGTTCCACCATTATTAATGAAACGTTGTTGATCTGCCTAAGAAATTGTGAAGTTAAAATCTATCTTCAGATTGTTACCTTTATTCAAAACCTTTTCTGCTCAGATTGAATAAACCAAAAGAGGGCAGCAACAACTCACGTGTCCAGATTACAGAACCAGCAAGATGGTTCACATTACAAGGTGTTGGGTTTCTTTTTGAGGGTTGTTTGTTTTGGTTTTGTTTTTTGATTTGGCTTGGTTTGGTGGTGCAGATGGAACCCAGAGCCTCATGAATGCCTGGCAAGTATTCTACCATTGAGCTATCCTCAACCCCTAAGGACTTTTATTTTCTAAAGTGTATTACTGCTTTCCTTGAGTACATCTGTTTGAAGATTATCACTAATCTTGATGCACTTTAGACAATTTAAAAGTTTTTTAAATTTACTTGCTATTTTTAAATTTTGCAAAATTACTATAGCAATACATATTAAGTACAAAAAGCATTGGAAAATACAGATACGCATAAAATAATGTTATCCATAATTCCCCACCTACACAAAAATAACCAATATTTACAACTTTTTGGTATCATTCCTTCTAGTTCTTTATCTTATACAGAGCAGTTGATTTTTAAAAAATATTTTATCCTTAAAGTTTTTTAATTTTTAGTTTTTCAAAGCACCAAATTATAAACCCTACTTGGTACAGCCATATAGCAATAGCCATATACTGAATATAGCCTCAAGTATAGACTTTGGGGTAATTCAAGTGACAGCAGAGGCAGTGCCAGATGCTTCCCCTACCCGGGCGAATAAGAGACAGGCTGTACAGCAAACTTCCTCGTGTGTGCAAGATATTGTAGGAATCAAAATGTTTGTACCTGTGGAGTTCAGCCTTGCTGTAATCATGGCACACTATTTGATGTTGATATTTCTGCAGCCTACTTAACATACTTAACACTAAATGAGTTGGCAATACTGGCATCACAAACACTGAAGTATCACACTGTTCCTTGGAGTCTTTTGAAGCACCTGGCTCTGCTTGCCTGTCACCCTCAGAGAAGTTCATTGTTGAACAGTAATTTTATAAGGCAGTAATATTACAGGAATTTTGTAATCATTGATATTTGAGGCAAGGGAAAAGTAATTGATTCTCCTTAAGAATCTGCTGTTCTGTTATGTAACTTATTTGTCCATTGAAATTACTAGTATCACTCATTACTTTCCACAACTTAAAAAATCAATTCTTAACTACTTTTGTGGATAAAAAAGAATAAATGTATGGCTGTATCTAATAATAGAATGAAATGTTCATTACCTTTTACTTTGATGATGGAATTAGCAGTTCTTAAGTCAAGGAAACTTACGAAGCTAAAACACCTATTCCCCCAATATCTGTTGGTACATATGTATTCATATACAACTTATGAAAGAATGAATAAAATTAAAATTTTAGAACCAGAAGAGATTCTAAAAATCTTAAGAGTCCAAACCCTTCGTTTTGTGGCTAGGGATTTAGCTCAGTGGTTCCGCCGCCTGTCTCGCAAGCACAAGGTCCCAACTTCAATCTCCGGTACAAAAAAAAAGTGTAAACCCTTTATTTTGTAAATGAGTAAAGTTAGACTCAAAAAGGTTTGAAACTTGCCAAATTTGCACAGTTTGATTAGTTAATAATACATACAAGCAACCAAATCTTATATCCATGGCCAGTTAAGTTGTTGTTGTTGTTGTTGTTGTCATTGTTGTTTTTCATAGCCTTACTCCCTAAGAAGTGCGTGACACAACCTAGATTTCTTTTTGGAGAGGTACAACTGAATTTCTCAAATTCTTATAACTGTAAAAGAACTTGAAGCTAGGTGTGGTAACACATGCCTGTAATCCCAGCACTCCGGGAGGCTGAAGCAAGTTTGAGAGAATCACAAGTTCAAGTTCAAGACTAGCCTGAGCAATTTAGTGACTTAGCAAGACCCTCTCTCAAAATTAAAAAAACAACACAAAACAAAGAGGGGTGGGATGTAGTTCAGTACAAAGGCCCTGGGTTCAACCCCCATTCTCTCCCCGCTCCAAAATATAATAACAAGATAGAGAGGGAGAGAGAGAACTTGATATTTGTGGCAGTCTGTTACAGCTGCCATAACAATACCACACAATAGGTAGCTTAATAGAAATTAATTTTTTCATAGTCTGGAAGCCAGAGGTCCAAAATCAAGGGGCCAGCAGGGCTGTTTTCTAGTGAGCCTTTCTTCCTAGCTTACAGAAGGCCACTTTATCATATCCCTACATGGTCTTTCTTCTGTATGCACACACTTCTTGTATCTCTTGCTCTTTATAAGGACATAAGTTCTCTTGGTTTAGACCTAAAGCCCTATGTCTTCATTTGACTTTGCTCATCTCTTTAAAGGCCCTATCTCCAAATACAACCACACTGGGGGTTAAGGCTTCCTCGCATGAATTAAAGGAGACAGAGGGCTAGAGATGCAGCTCAGTGGCGTCATGCCTCCCTGGAAAGTGCAAGATCGGCAAGTTCAAGGTCTTGAGTTCAATTCCCAGTACCAAAAATAAGTAAATAAATGAATAAATAAGACACAGTACATAACAGTATTCATCTTCAAGTCCTTCACATCTTAATTCAATTGGTTTTTTTTTTTAATTTAAAGAAATTTCTGGGTAGAAATAGATAAATTTCCTTATGTTTATCTATACTTTCTAATTTTTGATACCAAGCGTATAGTACTACACTAATTTTTAAATGTGTTAAAAATAGCAAGAAGATATGTAAAACATTTAACCTCTTTATAGCTCATCACATTAAGAGGCACATGCTCACTGGTAGAGTTTATACATAGCATGAAAGCCTGGGTTCAGTCACCTTCACTAAATGGGGCTGGGGGGGGTTCTTACCAGGATTAGTAATAGCTTTCAACACATGTCTGTCAGGAAAGCAGAAATAGTGTCAAACAGCTTCTAGGTATCACAGATTTCAGTATTGTATTGAAAGATCCAAATGTTCACATCATCTGTGGCATTTGGTCAACTATTCCTGTATTGTTATCCTCTTGGATTTAAGATGATTCAGAAGAGGAAGCACTAGTAGTTGATTACTTACATCACATTCTGTGATACCTGAAGGTATGAACAGATGTAACTATTTGGCAAATTTTTATTGACAGACTGTAAATAACTGCTTGGTTGACTTTCAGGGAATCCTGTATCAGCCGTGGTCACCTGCAATCTCTTTGTTGTGCCTGCACTGAGAAAGATGCAGGGCATCTTGGATCCTCGGCCAACCATCATCAAAGCCAGGGTAATGCTTTCTAATGACCAGAAACCGAATAGAAGCCTGATAAAAATTAGAGATCTGATTCTCTAACTGCCCAAAATAAAAATGTAGGATTTTATATGTTTTGATGACAAATATGGTAATATTTTTCCCTCTATAATAGAAAATGGAGGGGAAAAGTTCAGTTTTATTCCCTTGTATAACTTCTAAAGTAAATCTTTCTGGGCTTGGGATTTGGCTCAGTGGTTCTGCCACCTGCCTCGAAAGCGCAAGGTCCGGAGTTCGATCCCCGGTACAAAAAAAAAAAAAAGTAAATCATTTTTTCCAGCTAGAAGTTCATAAAGTCCAGGAAGCAAGGATTAAAACTTTAAATGGATACAAGAACAGAGCAGTGAATGGAATGAAGTTGGCACCTTAACACTAGACCTATATAGAATGACAGATAAGAATTCTGTTTCCCAGTGTAATCTCACAGAGGACAACAATTAACCTGCTCACTTTTTCTGAGACCTCCATTGATAAATTTCAAATAATTTTTAAAAAGACAATCAAAGAACTAGAAAGAGACCCTAGTGCTTCAGGAGCAGAGTGACCCTATTTTTTTTTTAGAAAAGGATTACTAAGACTGAAGAATTATACTTACAGTAAAAGTCAGTTGGAAATTAGAGTCCCTTTCTCCACCAACACTACTTAATTTAACTTACTACTACTCTATTGATTATATCATACACAATCTACATTACTGACAAACAACTTTCTTGACAATATAAACAATAGTATCAAACCATTTTTCAAGAGTTCTGAAATAAATTCAGATATGACAGAATGTTATCATTAACTGACACAAAGAACATGAAACAGAAGGGGAAAGGAAATAATAAATATTACTCTGTGAGTACATAGAATAAAAACATTTAGAAAAATCTGGGCTTTAGATAGTCTTAACATTGATCTTCTAAATAGAGACTTTGTGGACTAATACATCTTTCCTTAAGAT
This sequence comes from Heterocephalus glaber, assembly GCF_000247695.1. Next base: position 33,887,394 of record NW_004624734.1, on the reverse strand, counting down.
TTTATTAAAGAATCAGCTAGGGTTTTTTTCTTTTGTTTGTTTGTTTGTTTATTTGTTTGTTTTTGGTACCGGGGACCTTGCGCTTTCGCGGCAGGCCCGGAACCACTGAGCTAAATCCCCAGCTTTTTCAACAATCATAGTGGTGGTCTTATATAAAATTAAGTTGAAAAGAAAAGCCATCAGTGAACAAAAGTATTCTGACCAAGCCATAAGGTCAGAGTCCTAAGGCTTAAGTTGAGACAGTCAAACCAGTGATGCTGAATTTACTAAATTAAAGAAGTTAGAAAAATACACATTATTGTAAGAGAGACTTCTCTTTGACTCTGAAAAGTTCTTATGAATCCTTTCATTTATTTTTCATTTTAACATCCATCATCTCCTTCAGACTGACTTCATGGCAGCCATACATTCTGACAGCGTTGATGAGGTAGCTCTTTGATCAAACTGATGCTTGATACCATTTCCAGTCAGTTCAGGGAACTGAGAACTCATCTAAGAATCAAATGCCATTTTCTTACAGTCGCATCATTGGAACTGCTAGCATGGGTCATCAGTTTTTTGGCTATTTGTCCCTTTTGTTTTTAACTCCATAAATCACCCACACACCTTCACTGACAGTCTCTGCCACTTCAGTGCACTGTTCACATCCTTGAGGCCTGGTAAATCTTACCTCTGTTCTGATGCAAGGTACAGCTCACAGACACCACTTACTACTGCTCTTCAAAATAGATGCCACAGTCTGTTGCGGATTTGGGGAAATGGGATGGATATTGAAAACTAGTGTTGGCTATATGCTACCATACTCCATTATGACCACCTTACAGGTAGGGCAGTGTTTCATTATTTTAAAGAGATCACCACAGAAGATGTGATCCTTTTTATCAAAGCATTCAGAAAAGCATCAGTTTAGAATAAATATTTCCCATGTGGTTGGAGTAGAAATACTTCTGATTTTCAGTACACAATCAGAAACAGAATTATACAGTTTTTCAAATAGAATTATTGACTCAGTATGTCCACACCAGGACATTCTTTTTTTTTTAATTTTATGAAAAAATAAAAATTTTATAATCACACTGTATATTGTTTTTTTCTTTTTCTTTTTTTCTTTTTTTCGAGACAGGGTCTTGCTCTGTAATTCAGGCTGGCCTTGAACTCATTATGTAGCCTAGGCTGGCCTCAAACTCATGATCCTCCTGCCTCAGCTTCACAAGTGCCAGGATTTCAGGTCATTATCTTCTATCATGTTTCCTTAATATCCAAAGTACTCTCTACTGCCCTTGTTCTCAGTTTCTTCCCTTCCGAGACAAACCTGAGGTAATTCCCATCTGTATTAACAGCTTGCCTTAGACTGTGATGGAGAAGCAGAAAAGGGAAAAACACATTCCTCTCCCATGGACCAGCTGAGTCCTGAGACCTGTGTGCCTTTTGGGTCTCTACCACACTGCTGTAATTCACCTGTCTTTGTGCTTCCTTTCAGTACTCCTACTCTGCACAGTGGAAGAGCTTCACAGATACTCTGACTAATGACACAAACAGCCAAGTAGAAAGCATTTCAACAAAATGCTTATATTGTTTGAAAATTGCTAAGGTGTTTTCATTTTTAGAGGGAAATGTGATTATTTAATGTGATAAGATCAGTGATCATTCAGAGATACTATGGGATGTCTGTTCATGAGACTATGATGGCCTGTGGATTTAAAATATAGAAATTTAGCTGGGTGTGGCAGTGCCTGCCTGTAATCCGAGCCTGCCTGAGGCAGGAAGATCACCATAAATTTGTGGCCAGCCTGGAACAAAATAAAATAAATTATAAATATTTAAAATGACAGTACTTCCCATGACTTACAAGAAATTACATTGGATTTAACATATTAAAAAAAAGAACTAAAACTAGCTGTGGATGATAGTGTGCACCCATAATCCCAGCACTCAGGAAGGCTGAAGCAAGAGGATCACAAGTTTAAACCCAACCTGGACAATTTAGCAAGACCCTGTCTCAAAAAAATTTAAAAGGGATGGGGGTGTAGCTCAGCATGAAAGCCCTGGGTTCAATCCCCAGTCCTGCAAATTAATTAATTAATTAATTTTATAAAGAAATAAAACTAGGCTAAAGAGCTTTGCACACTTTTGAAAATGATCCATACTGGCATATGTATGGATTTTAAGTTATGTGGTAAATTTTAGACAGATTATTTATAGGGTAAATGTGCTCAAGGTCCTCTGGTGGTATACTAACGGAAACAATGCCTCATAACTTTTAAAGCACTCATTAAAAAGTTAGTGTGATAAGGTTCCTTTAACCACTCTTTGGAAGCTTCAACCAGACCCCAGCTGAAATGCAGCCTCAGTACTGCCTAGAGCCTCAAGTGTGTCACCCTGGGCCTCTACCCAGAACAGAATCCCCTTTGGACATCTGTTTTCTCACAAACTCTCCTTGATACTGTGGATCTCTCAGTCCAGACTTTTTCCCTGAATCCTCTGGAACATTCATACCCAACCCCATCACTGTCATCAAACCATTGCCCATAGACATTGAGGTCTTTGGCAGTTGTTTAATAGTGTTCCTCTCTACTTTACCTCTGCCAATCAGTTGCTTTACCTCCATAATTCTAACTACCTCTTACTTCTACTTCAACAATTCACATGCACATCCTTTTCGTTATCCTAAACTGTTCCATCTCAGAAATCACCAACTTTGGTATACCATTTAGGAATAATGGCAAAGTACCTATCAGCAGACATGCAATCTAATGTAAAACCTCACTCCTATGACCTCTACCTTTTTTCCTCAGTCCATAAGCCCCTTTGGGTCACAACTTTCTTCATCTAAACCAAACCCTGTGGTGTGTGTGTGATACAACATACACAACTTTTTCCAGTAGTCTCAACTTTATTTTCCTCTTCTTCTTTCTGTTTTAACACACTCAAAGGATACCCAAACTTGACTCAGTTCTCTTTCTTTGTCCTTCATTTTTATTCCCAGACCACTAAGCACAACTAAGAAAAACATACACCTATTTGAATTATCACTTTATCAGTTCAATAGGAGCCAAAGCTCACTTTACTTATATTTTTATATATTATGGACTATTTCTCACTTAATCTTCCACATCTCCATTTTTCTCAAACTACCTCCTCATCCATATCTTCTGAGTTTTGAAGCCAAATAAGCCTGGGTTTGAATGATAGATCCAACACTTACTAGTATTATAACTTTTGGCATATTTAATGACTTTCCTTCCCATCTTGTCTCTTCTTAAATCTTTTTTATGTCTACCTCTAATTATCTATCTATCTCCAATTAAAATCCTTCAGTGCAGGCTGGGGATTTACCTCAGTGGTTCCACTGCCTGCCTCAAAACCACAAGGTCCTGAGTTCGATCCCTAGTACCAAAAAACCCAAATGCTTCAGTGCTTCCTATAATACCAGGATTAAATCCAAACTCCTCAAAAGGGCATAGAAGGCCTTCTCTCCCAAGGTTTTTCTTCTCCAGCTTCCCATCCCACACTCTGACCCTACCAAGCTATGCACAGCTTCCGCAATGAACTTGAAGTTCCCGGCCTATTTCTGTGTTTCTTCTCCATGGTTCTTTCTTCACCACCACCATTTTCTTTCTTATCTTTATAAATTCCACAGTTTTGAGACTCAGATATCATGTCTACTGTGAAGCCTTTCTCAGAGTCACTTTGAGGTTACTTCTCTGTAAAAGGAGCAAGACAAAGAGAAAAAACAGTATTTTACCATTTAAATTAATAAATTTTTCTGTTAAGACACTTTTAGTTTCATAACATTTTGAAGGAAAAGAACAAAGAGTTCCTCTATA
>NW_004624734.1:33867504-33879153 GCF_000247695.1 Heterocephalus glaber | reverse complement strand
TTCTTTTCTCTAACTGCCTGTAGAATTTTGTTCTTCTGTTGGGTTTCTGGGATCTTGACTATTATATGTCTAGGTGTAGATTTTTTTGGTCATGTCTGGTTGGAGTTCTATATGCCTCACCTGTCTGTACGTCCAATTCTCTACCTCTGTCTGGGAAGTTGTCTACTATTACTTCTGTGAACAGTTGTTTTATGTCAATTGTACTTTCTCCTCTTTTTTCGTAGAGTCCTATGAGTCTTATGTTATTCTTCTTTGCATCATCTAGCAGCTGTTGGAATGATATCTCATGGTCCCTTACTATCTTTAAGAAATCTGTTTTCATGGTCCTTAACCTCAGTCCTGTCATCTATACCTGACATTCTGTCTTCAGATTCTTAGTCTGCTCTGCATGCTTTCAGTGGAGTGTTTAATGTCCTGAATATCTGTTTGAATCTGTTTCATGGATTCCATTTCTTTCTTATGTTGGGTGATCATGTTTTCCATTTCTTTCTTATGCTGGGCATTCATGGCTTCCAGCATGTTTCTGATCTCATGTATTTTCTTATCTGTTTCTGCTCTAGAGCTTCTAATCATGTCTTTCACTCTGCTCACCATGTCTGTATTTATCTGGGAGATTTTTTCTGTTTTGAAATTTTCTAGAGCCTGCTTTGTTACTTCCTGTGCTGTCATTTCAGGGTGTCCAAGTGGCTGCTTTTCAGACTTTTTCACCTCATTTCCCCCAAAATTTCCTTTTTGTGGCATGGAAGCCTGAGTTTGTGCCATGCTTAAGGGTCTTCTCATTTTTGTTTTTGGTACTGTCCTTGGGATAATTCCTGGGTTGGTATTTCAAAATTGCTTAATGTAGGTATCTTTGTTGCTTGTGTTTAAAACCCTTGTGGAATGATTGCTTTTCAGAGGTGTCTTCCAGATATAGCTTGTGTTTAGGTTTTGAGACTCTAATGACTCTGAGGCTATTTTATTTTCCTTATACCAGGAAGGAAAACTAATTAGATCAATCACAACATGTTTGCCCAAATGACATAGTCAGCAATACCATAGCATCAAGCACAGCTTAGAAAATGACAATTTGTAGTAGTTATTAATCTATCACACTTAACTATGTGAGTTAAATTAAAACCGAGGACCAACCCAACGTAAGTTTATAATGAATAAACTCTTCAATATAGCATCTTTCCCCTTAAGAGTGGGGAGTTAAAAAGAGTTGTGGAGGGAGGGACAGGTAAAAAGAACAGGTAAGATTAGCGGCGAGGCCAGAAGACACAGAAAGATCACACAAATTGTAAGAAGTTGTTAAAGGCAAGAGAGAAAGGCAGAATGAAAGAACAAAGATGTGAATAGAATCACCTAAGAGCAACGGGGAGGCTAGATACCGAATTTACTTTCCTTTAAACCTAATGATAATCAAGAGAAGGAAAAAGAGAAGAAAAGAACAATAAGGCAGAAATCCGAATTCAGTGCAGAAAGGAACAAATGGGGAGATGAGGAACAATGTGGGACAGCGACAGAACAAGTGAGAGAGAGAGAAAAAAAGAAAAGATGAAAGAAAGAAAAGTAAAAATTTGAAGAGAAAAAGAAGTAAAAATTAAGAATTAAAAATAAGAGAAAAAAACCTTTTTTTTTTTTTTTTTGCAAAATAGCAATAAAAATTATGGGCCTCCTTCAGGGTTTGTCTCTGCTGTCACAGTAGGCCACGTAGGAATCCGTGTGCATATACGAGTCAATGTGTCTCAGCAAGGCAGCAGCAGACCAAGTACAGAGTTCTGGTGGTCTGATGTTTACTGTAGAGATTCTCTTTACTTTTCCGCTGAGCTTCTGTTTTCATGAAGGCACGTGAGAGGCCCTCTTTCTGTTACTAACTTCTGCTCTATCTTGTGGCGCTCAGGACAAGGGTCTTTATAATCTCCCGTGCCTCTGTAGTGTGGAACCAGGTAGCAGAAAAGCCTGAAAGCAAGCGGGGGCGGGTGGGCCTTCCAGGCGCCCGAGCGCAGCTAAGCGGACCTCACCGTGGCGTGGGCGGGGCCCAAGACGGCCGTGGAGCTTCCAGCTACTTGTCTCTCCTGGCTGGTCGCGCTTGGAGAGCCCGGTCCACTCTTATTGTTGTACAGAATATGGGTTTTCACAAATGTATAATGCCATTACAGTATCATACTGGATAGTTCCACTATCCTAAAAATCCTTTGTACACTACGTGTTCATTCCTCCCTCTAACAACCTCTGTCAGCCATTGATCATTTTACTGCCTCCGTAGTTTTGGTTTTTTCAGAATATCATATAGTTGGAATCATATAGTATGTAACCTTTTCAGATTGACTTCTTTCACTTAGAGATGTGATTTACTTTTCTCTCATGTATTTCATAGCTCATTCTTTTTAGTGCTGAATACTATATCATTGTCTGGATATACTGCCACTTATGTGTACATTTACCTACTGAAGGACATCTTGTTTACTTCCAAGTCTTGACAGTTTTGAACAAAACTGTTATAAACATATAACAGGCTTTTATGTACATAAAAGTTTTCACTTCATTTGAGTAAATTCCAAGGAACATGATTTCTGGGTGGTATGGTAAAATTATGTTTATCACAAACCACCAGTCTTCCAAAGAGGCTATACCATTTTTTTCCTTAAATTCTTTTATTGGTACATTTTAGATATACAGTACATTTACATTTATCATTGGGTGCTTGTACGTGTACATGATGTATCTTGGTTCTTATTTTTTCCCCATTACCTGTGCACCCTTCACCCCCTCCACCCTTCCCTATTTACATAGACTTCATTTCCATTTTTTTTCCTTTCTCATAGTTTTTCCTTTCCCTTCTTTCCTTTCCCCTTCCCCTCCCACCACCCCTACTCCTTTGGACCTTTTCTTCCTATTTCAAATTATCAAATATTCATTTTAATTATTTTAACCCTTATTTACACTTTCAGTTTCTCACACTAGAGAAACTATTCAGTATTTACACATGTGTCCTATTTATTTCACTTAAGAGGCTATATACCATTTTTGACTTCTGCAATCAGTGTATCAGAGTTCCTTTTGCTCCACATCCTTCTCAGCATTTTGTGTCATAAATGTTTTAGATTTTTGCCCTTCTAGTAAATGTGTGTTGATATCTTATTGTTTTAACATGCAGTTTCATAATGACATATGATGTTGAAGATCTTTTCATATGCTTGCTTATTTTCCATTTGATGAAGTGTTTGTTCAGGTCTTTGACCTATTTTTTTGAAATTGGATTATTCATTTTCTTATTGTTAAATTTTAAGAATTTGAATATTTTGAATGCATTCCTTTATCAGCTGTATCTTATGCAAATTTTTTCTCTCAGTCGATGGCTTATCTTCTCATTCTCTAGACTTTTTTTTTTTGGTACAGGAGATCAAACTCACAACCTTGCAAAGCAGGTGCAGTGCCACTGAGCTAAATCCTTGGCCCTCTCTAGACTTTTTTAAAACTAATTCTCTCCCATGGACATTTACATATAGACTATAAAATATGCTATAGAAAATAATATAATTGTTGCTCTTGAGTGATAAATGTTAGGTAAATATTCAGTGAAACTAGAGAAAACACATCTAGTCCACAGTCTACTGTCCAATTTTTAATGAATAAAATAAATCCTCAGAAGTGAAACATCAACCAGTTATAATTCTTTTTTCATCAAAAAGTGTATGTCTACATTTTTGCAATTAATCATTTTTAAAGCATTGAAGCTCATAGTAAACAAGTTCTTTCTTAAATGAAGCAATGTAATAGACCAGAATAATTATGTCAGTACAAATAAATATCTTGGTTAATAGAGTATTTTGGCTGGGCATAGTGGTACACACTTAAAATCCCAGCACTCAGGAGGTTGAGCCAGAAGGATTGCCATAAGTTTGAGGCCAGCCTGGGCTACATAGTGAACTATATAACAAGACCCTGTCTCAAAAAAACAAAACAAAACAATAAAAGTATTTTGTAAAGTGCCTCAAAAATCTAATCTGTTTCATTTCTAGCTCCAAAAGGAATAACTCTTTGTGAAGAGGCTATGAAAAACATTTGATTCACTGTAATTTGATGCACTTGACTTTTGTTTCTTAAATTTACATAAATGTCTTCCTTTAAAACAATACGTTTTTATTTTTAAATTCACTAGAAAATAGCTTCTAATGTTAGTATCATAAAGCTTGAAGATATTGTAGCCATTATGTAACATAACCCCGTTTTGTAGATGAACAAACAGGTATAGGAAAGCAAAATAACTTTCTAGTACAGAAGACCATTAGCAGTAATGCTAGGAGAAGACCTAGATGTCTCATATCCTAGTCCAGTGCTTGTTACACTGTTCTACCATGAACCAATCAATGCCATTGCTAGGGGAAAAACCTTGTTGAGACACTGCTAAATAAAACAGTATATGAGGGCTGAGAGTGTAGCACAGTGGTAAAGCACTTGCCTATCCTGCCCTGAGTTCAATCTCTAGCACTGCAAAAAAGCAAATAGAGCAAAACATTCATGTGAGTGGCTTCTTGTAGTTTAGTACTGGGGAATGCAAACACACACACACACACACACACACACACACACACACACACACACATACACACAGAGAAGTGTAGAATGATTTAGGAATAATGGTAGGTTACCCTACCAGTAAATATAAATGTAAGCAATATCAAGTGAAAATATTTTGGGTTGAGTAGCTGAATAGTGCCTAGTATGTGCATACTAGGTACTTTGTATTTACTAGATGGATAGGTAAATGGATTCTAGATTCATCTGTGTTTGTTCAGGTCTTTATTTTCAATATTAAGAGAACTACTTCAAAGATTAAGGGCCTCTGTGCTCAGAATCCCTAAAAGTAGGCTTCAGACCTTGTCTTTCTCATCTGTTCTTTCTCCTACTACAGACATTGGCTTCTTAGCCTTTTTTACTCTTTTCAATAGAGCAGTTCAACCCCTGGACTTCATGGACTAAAAACATAAGGTGAAAGTGATGGGAACAGCAGAATGCCAAGAATATTTTCCATGCCCACTGTGTTTTCCATTCAACCTCCAATACTTTGTAGTTTTGAGAAATGATGAGGAGACCAAGTTTACCTTCATTTCTTCTTTATTCTATAGTTATCCTGTGATGTAAAACTGGATCCTCGCCCAGAATATCATCGGTGTATATTGACTTGGCATCACCAAGAACCACTACCTTGGGCACAGAGTACAGGTTAGTCATTGCAGGTGACCCTACTCACTCACTCTAAAGAAAGCCTTCTGTTTATACTGAATTTTGTAATTATTGTACATTTTCTTCTTTTTGAAAGGTCCTAAATAGTATAGCATAACAGGACAAGAGTTTTTAAAAACTTATTTCATTGAGCCATATTTTCTACATAAACATTTTAAATACAAATTTAGAATTATGTAAGATTTTGATCTGTTAGTTTAAGCAATTCTCTGGGCATAACTTTGTAGGAAAAGGATGACCCTGTGGCTATGTCATCCTGAAATGTGAGATAAAGGCTTAATTTATAATATGATCTCTATAGACTTTATTATCCTCTAGATATTGGTAAAGTTTAGGGAAAAATTGAGAAAAATTCAGAAAAATCAATATTGATAATTTAGAGTTCTAAAGTTAAGAGAACAATTTCACATAGATCAGAGGCCTCTGTCCTCACAACCTAAGAGTAGGCTTCAGACCTACTCTTTTGCGTCTGTCATTTCTCTCATACTAGCTTCTTAGAGCTTCTTTTCTCTTTTCATCAGAGCAACTCAACCCCTAGACTTCATGGACTAAAAACATAAGATGAAAGTGGTGGAAATAGTAGAATACCCAGAATACTTTCCATGCCCACTGTGTTCTCTGCACAACCTCCACCACTGTTCTAGGGTTTAAACATTTCCCTCAACTTCTGTAGTCATATTTTGCCTAACCTTTGAAGCAACTTCACAAAAATTGTATTAGCCTTTAAAACAAGGGTCCTATCAAGTGCAAACATCAACTAACATAGTGACTAATGGGCTTTGCCATCCAAGAGACCTGCATTTAAACTAGCCACCAACCCAGCAAGAAGGACCCCAAGCAGATTATCTAAGACTTTTTTAATTTTGTGAGACTCAAGTAAGATATTTAAGTAAAGTGACTAGTACCTTATCTGGCACTTAGTAAAGAAATTATAAATCCTACTATTTTTATAATTATTGTAGGTTTTTAAACCTCTCTTTTCAGGCTCATGATATTTCAGGCTGAAGAAAGAAGTGGTGTGACATTTTGAGTAATCCTGATTTTATTCTTTTAAACAAGAATTTCTAATGTTTGTTCTTAAAGTGAGAAAGTGTAGGATACAGTATGTAAGCTATCTAAAAAAGGTACCAGGAAGTCTGATCATCTCTCTTCCTCTTGAAATCCTGCATTTCTGTTTGTCAGTTTTTGTGTTGACAAAGTCTGCATGGGCTCCAGATATGCATACCATAATGCTTATGCTGCTGTAATAAGAGTATTTCTTTCCAGGTAATCAGATGAGCAGCCGTCTGATGAGCATGCGCAGTGCCAATGGGTTGTTGATGCTACCTCCAAAGACAGAGCAGTATGTGGAGCTCCACAAGGGTGAGGTGGTGGATGTCATGGTCATTGGACGGCTATGATGGTCATTAGCAGGAGAAAGCTTTGATGCATGTCCACATATCATTGACTGTATCCTGTAATATGCAATGGCACAGCTAGTTTTTCTGATTTGGATAAAAGTTGATCTGTATAGTCAACATCTTGAACTATATTTCAAATGAATTTAAATACCTTTTAAAGAAAAAAACCTAAGAATAAATCTTAGACAATTCTATTCTGATTATATCAAAGCAAATTTTTTCTTTCTTGCAAATTGCTTTGTGTGTTCAATGCTAGGTCTGATAGCGATAGCTTTTAGTAGACAGCAGTAGGTGCCTGCAGAACTTGTGTTTTTCTCATCTTTAAAATACAACTACTTATGCTCTTAAATCAAGGCTGTCTGCTCATTTATACTAGTGTAGGCAACACTTGGATTTCCCTTCTTAGTATGCTTCATAACTGCTTTATGGAGAGCTTTTGCTTGTTCTTTACCATATATCTCGTGTTTATGTGACCATGCCAAAAGGAGAATGACTGGGGAGAGGCCCTGCCTGCCTCAGGAACAGTCCCTGCAGAGAGAGAGTCAGGGATGTTTCTCACCCTCATAGCCTCATGGCACAGTACTCTTGGGCAGTAAATGGATATCTTTTATTTGAACAAACTGGGGGGAAATGCTTCCTTAAGTGCTGACAGCCTTTTTAACCAATACATTTAAAATTGTACAGAAAAAAAATAAAATCAAAGACTGATCTTGTACAGATATTAGTGTTACCAGCATTCATGTGGAAATCAAGAGCAAAGAGAAAATAATGTTAAAAAACTCTGTACCATAACATTTTCTGTAATGACACTAAACTTAATGAATAAAAAAATCCTTGATCACCTTGATCATTATTTAAAAATGTATTGTGTTGGCCTTGTTATTTTAAAAATAGAATATTTGTGCCATTCTGACAGGGATCTCCTTGGATAAAGGAAATAGTTAAGATGGTCTACCAGAGTTAAAAGATGGGAGGGAGAGTTAAAGTGTAGTATAATATAACTATAATTTACCATACTATTTAGGAAAAATAACAACCTGATCTACAGCACTGTGAAAAAAATGTGTTAGAAAGTAAAAGAACCATCAGTTAGGCTGGTCTTTCAGGTTGTAGCTGCAGAATAGTGAGCATATTTAGAGGAAAGATACAAGATTTAGAAAAAAAATTCGTATTTTAGATGCCATAAAATCAAATTCCAAATATTTACAGTTTTTTTAACTGAAGGAAAAAATAAGTAATGAACAAGAAATTTTCAGGTAAGTGCATAAAGTTTTTCCTTTACTGTGTTTGAAAAGAAATGGAAAGTGGGGAAAATCTATGCTGACCATTGAAAATACAACAAATAAAATAAACTTTACCTACAATATCTCTTTAATAAAACCTAAGGAGTACTTTTCAAATGGTGCTAACAAAGTATGTGCTATAGAATGTGCTTACTAAAGTAAACTATGAAAACCTGCATACTTGAAAACAAGGTGCCAAACTGTAGTGATAAAGGCAAATAGTAACCAACAAATATTTGGTACTGATATTTGACAAGAGTTAAAAGTAAAATGTTCTATTTTAAATTTTCTTCTGTATGTACAATTGAAAAAAGATTTCTCAATACACATCCAATAAAAGCATATCCAGAGTGCTTTACCTGCATTCATTCAAGAAATATTTATTAAGAATCTACCATGTACTTGAATACAAAGTATATCGTGCTGCTATTTACACAAATGAGTGGGCAGTGTAGCTGATATTGCACTCCATCAGAGACAACAAAAACATGTGCAAGTCACCATAATATTATATATATATTTGATTAGACCTGATAAAGAGTATATAAATATGATAAATGTCATAATGAAGACTTCGAGGGTTGAGGAAGTTCAAATTACAACTCCCTATTGGGCAAAATTTCAAGGAATAAGATAACATTTTAGTGGAACTTGAAGGAAGGGTAGAATTAAGATGATGATACAAAAGAAGGATATTCCAAAAATAGAGAATTATACAAACTATGTTTGATTTTTTGTTTTTTGGTTTTTGTTATGGGTTTTTTTTTTTTGAGACAGGGTCTCACTATGCAGTTCACATTGGCCTTGAACTCACTATGTAGCCCAGGCTGGCCTCAAACTTGTGGCAATCCTCCTGCCTCAGCCTCCTGAGTGCTGAGATTACAGATTGTACCACCATGTCCAGTTGAGAATTATGCAATTTTAGTAATCATTATTATAGAAGGTAAGCTCCACAAAAGCAGAGATTTTTGTTTATTTTGTTCATTGATATTAACCCAAATACTTAGAAGAGTTCCTGACAAATGTACGTATGTGTAGGCATAGTAAATATTTGTTCAGTGAAACACATTATATGAAGTTTACTATATGCCAGGCATTGTTCTAAACACTTTTCATTTTCCCAACACTCCTACAATTCTTGTTCCCATATGACAGATAAAGAAACAAAGGCACAGCTGTCAGGAAAGGACAAGGATTCAAATTTAACAGTCTGGCTCCAGAGTCCATACTCTTAAGCACTAAGCTGATACAGAAAGTTAATAAGATATGGTAAGACTAAAAAAGTACATATTTAGGGCCTAAACTATAAAGTTTTTGAGTACCAAGTTAAGTCTAGATTTATTCTAAAGATAATAAAACTATTAGAGATCTTCAATCAGGGAAGAGTCATGATCAGAACTGTCCTTTTCAGGGAAATCCTCTGGCAGACTCAACCAGGACAAATGAGACTAGGGAGAGACTGAGAGGCACCAGTTAAGAAGTGATTAAGGTTGTGGAGGTGATGATAACAGGAATGAGTGATGGCGAACCTTTTAAACCTTTCAGTGATATAAACAGCTCACTGTGGCCCTTGTGCCATAGGTTCACCACCACTGGGACAGATGAATGTGCTTTTGGAGAAAAGAATGAAAAACTCTGATGATTAATTTCAAGTTTTGGAAAGTTAATAGATGATTCAGAGTCTTTTGTCTTGGCTCATTGAGGAAGTGTTAAATGATTAATAAAGAAAGTCAGAAAAAGATTTTGCAGAGGACCTGATTAGTTTGGACATGTTTCAGATGCCGTAGGAGTACTGTACTAAAGTAGCCATGTCCTGTTAGTATTTGAAAGTTGGAGTTCCAATCAAGATGGTGGAGTGGTGAGCAGAGAAACAGCCTCTCTGAGATGTGGAGTCCAGATACTGGAATATAGCAATGTGAGGAGGAGAAGGAGGAGGAGTGGGTCCCCAGGACTCAGGAAGAATCTGAAGTGAAAAATGAAGCCCACAGGGAGACCAAAGAGAGAGACCTCAACACAGAAGTAGGTGGTAAGCAGCACTTTCTGCCTGAGCCTTGACTGACCACATAGGAGGGGTCCCTTGAACCTGCAGATGCACAGTGACTACTGGCAACCCCAGAGTCCTCCATGGAGAAATACACCAGTGGAACAGAGCAGTGCACTCAGCAAACTGCAGTGGCTGGTGAATTATTCAGGTTCAGATGTCCCCCAGGAGAGGGCCAATAGTCATCTTGGAGAGGTCCCAACTAGGAATTCAGAGCAACTGCTGACAGGGTGAGGCTACCAAGTTGAAGTTGGCAGAAGGCCAAAGAACTGAGTTCAAGCCAGCAGGAGACACAAGGAGTGTTACAGACTGAACAAATCGGGTTCCAGCCTCACAGCCAGAAACCAGCCTGGACTATGATGTAACTAAAGGTCCAGGCTTGCTGGGATTATCCACTACCCCAATGTAAAGCTATGGGTGCCCTGCTGGAATTAATCAACAAGGATCTGGACTTTGACTACGTTGTCTACCAGTGACAGCAGAGACATGCCTTGAAGTGAACATTTTTTTTCTTCTTTTGTTTTTGTTTTTTTGTTTTTTTCTTGATTGTTATTGTTTTTATATGAGTATGAAAATGATTTCTGGTTTTTTTGTTGTTGTTTTGTTCTGTTCTTGTTTTTATTTCTTCCTTCTCTCTTTCCCTTCTTTCTTTGTCACCAGTTTCCCAAAGTTTTTATAACTTCTCCAGCCTTGCTTCTAATTTCTTCCTGCTCTTTTTCTCTACTTTTACCCCCAACCCCTTTTAAATTTTCTCCCCTGAGGATAAAGTACCATACTGGGGGCTTATTTACTGTATACAGTTTTCTGGTTGGTTTTACATTTCATTATATAACCATAAATCTAGTTCATACGGTTAAAGGTGGCAAATTATGGTCACCACAGTTTGTCATTTTCTAGGATGCATTTAATGCTATTCTTATAGATGATTATACTACTTTAGCCAAGGTGACATAATTGTTCTAATAAGTTCTTCCTGGTATGCCAAAACTGAGATTTCCTAAGGGTCATAAACAATACTGTAGACCGGTGCTGAAGAATCAGATGTTGGCCAAGTAGGCAGCAACTTCTCATCCCCAATAAATTGAAGATGTAGGATCCTGCAAAAGACTCAAGACCCAAAAGCCAGTACACCTACAAGACGTCTCTGAAAAGTAGTCATTTCCTAAGTATTCTAAATACTAGCAAAAAAGCCACTACTTGCCATAAGCAATTTACAAGCATCAACCCAGGGAATAAATTTTTTTAAAAATACAAAATGAGAGGCTCAGAGGAAGGAGCTTCCAGACCTCCATCTATCCCACTGCTCCCTGCCCAGAGGAAGGGGCTTGTGAGCCACCATCACACCACTCCTGGCCCAGAGAAAGGGGCTTCTGGGCCACCATCCATCCCACTGCTCCCTGCCCAGAGAAAGGGGCTTCCGGGCCAGAGGAAGGGGCTTCTGGGCTGGGAGCAGCGGGATGGACAGTGCTCCCAGCTCAGAGGAGGTGAGCCGTGTGGGCGCCAACAGCACCCACCCTCCTCGGGTTGAAATGAGAAGACATGTAAACAAGTCTCAAAACCAGACTTCCAGATCACCTACAGCAACCCCAAAGGGAAATGAGATGGAACAATCTAATACTCAACACCTGGACTCCCTGAACTGGCAACAAAAGAGGATCTGGGAAAAAAGAAATCAGAAATAATTTCTCAGATAACA
>NW_004624734.1:33842541-33853752 GCF_000247695.1 Heterocephalus glaber | reverse complement strand
AGCTGGTGGGCGGTGGAACGCTGGGGGGGGGGGGGGGAGACCCGAGGATCAGTGGAACAGATTAGAAGATGCAGAAGCAACTCCAAACATACTCAGCCACCTTATCTTTTTATTTTTTTCTTTTTGGTATCAGGGATCAAACTCAGGACCTCATGCTTGCAAGGCAGTCCCAGTGTAAGCCACTTTATCTTTGACAAGGGAGTGAAAGATTCACAGGAAGAAAGATAGCCTCTGTTATATATAGTGCTGGAATAACTGGATTTCCACATGCTGAAGTTTAAAACTAGACTCATATCTTTCACCATGCACTAAACGAAAATTAAAATGGATCAAAGATCTAAGTATTAAGACAGAAACACTAAATCTGCTGGAAGATAAAATATGTAGAACTCTTGAAGACACTGGTGTAAGAAAGACTTTATGAACAAAACCCAAATTGCACAGGAAACATCACAAAGAATTAACAACTGGGATCTTATCTTATTAAAAAAGAGACCAAAGAGTGAAGAGGCTACCCACAGTGTGGGGAAAAAAAATTGCCAGCTATTCCTCAGACAAAAGACTATTATCTAGAATATATAAAAAACTGAAAAAAAGTAGATTATTCAAATTAAAGACCCAGTCCAAAACTGGGCATCTGAAATAAATAGACATTTCTCAGATCAAGAAGTAGAATCAGCAAATAAATATATGAAAAAATGTTCAACATCACTGGTCATTCGAGAGATGCAAATTAAAATAATGCTGAGATTCCATCTCCAGAAAAAATGGCTACCATCAAGAAATCAACCAATAACAAATGCTGGCAAGGGTGTGGGGAAAAGGAACCCTTCTCCTCTGTTGGTGGGAGTATAGACTGATGTAACCTCTGTGGAAATCAGTGTGGAGATTCCTCAATAAACTAAAACTTTTCCATTTGACCCAGCTAATCCCCTTCTTGGTATCTTTCCAAGGAATTAAAAGCATTATACCATAGTGATATATGCACACCCATTTTTATAGTGGCACAGTTTGTAATAGCTAAATCTTGGAAATAGCCCAAATGCCCATCAACTCGTGATTGGATAAAGAAGATGTGGGTTTTTTATGCAATGGAGTACTACTCTGCCATAGAAAAGGATAAGCTTGAGACATTTCTAGTTAAATGGATGCTCCTTGAGACCATACTCTTAAGTGAAATAAATTGGACACACACGTTCAAATATCACATGATTTCTCTGGTGTGTAAATAATAACCAAAAGTGTAAATAACAACCAAAATGTACAATAGATATTGGGAAATGGGAAGAAACTGTCCAAATGAGATGGGGAACAAAGAAGAGAGAGGGAGGAAAGGAAAGAAGGAACAAGAAAAAAAGGAATAGAAGGAAAAAATGGAAACAGCTTTTGTAAATACAAAGGGGGAGAAGGGTTGAAGGGAGGGGAGGGGAATGGCAAAAAAAGAAGAAGAAGCAATATATATCATACACAGGTACAAATTCCGTATGTTGGATGTTACCATTATGTATATCTAAAATGTACCAATAAAATAAAGAGAAAAAAATCCCACCAAACAGTCCAATAATGTATATTGTTATTTGTAAAATTAAATTTAATAAAAATATATCTTGGTTTTACTATGTGAAAAAAATGAAAATTCAGGTGAGGAGTTGACAAGATGCTATTTGGGTACAACTTGGAGATCCTTCACATAAATGATCTTTGAGAGTACATGAACAAGATTACCAAGGAAAGGCATGCCAAGAAAAGAGGACAGCGTGTTGGGGTGTTTGGAGGAAAAAGCCATGAATGGAAGGAGGGGAACATTAGTTTGCTGAAGAGAAGAAATGGGAGTGCAGCATCGCACAAACCAAGAAAGAGAATCTAAAGAAGGAAGGATTATCAACTGTCAAATGCAAAGGAAATATATTTCTTGACCAGGTGATCATTTGTGAGCTGTGATAGTGCAATTTCAGCAAAAAACAGATTGAAAAAATTTAATACAAAAAACAGATTGTAGGGCTGGGGATTTAGCTCAGTGGTGCTGCCTCCTGCCTCACAAGTGCAAGGACCCAAGTTCAATCGTCAGTACCAAAAAAAAACCAAACAAACAAAAAAAACAGATTGCAAAATAGAAACTGTGAATATAATTTCTTTGGGACTTGTACATGAGAAAAGAAATATACAAAACAGTATATTGAACTGTTAAGATGGAAGGAAGATTTTTATTTGTGGCTTTGTAAAAAGAGAAACAACAGTACTGGGCATATGAAAAAGATAATACCAAGGTTCCTAAATGGAGAAAGAATTTAAGAAGGGCTGAATTTAAAGACCCTTGTAGCTCAATTAATCTAAAGAGGAAAAGGACATTTTTCCTTCTGGGTTAGAAAAAGGAGGGCCAGGGATTTAGCTCAGTTGTTTCACCACCTGCTGTGCAAGCTCAAGGACCCGAGTTCGATCCCTGGTACCCCGGTACCAAAAAAAAAAAAATGGAGATAGGAAAATATATGAACACATTTGGAGTGGATACAAGGGAGATTTGAAAGTTAAGGATTAATTATATGATTCTGCATGTCACAGTGATCATCATTGTCATTTAAACTATTCACATTTATTTGACCAAGATTTGTTATGAATTAAGCATATATAACATGTTACATATTACAAGGGGTTGGGGGAGTTTGGGGGAGTGGTCTTAGCAGACAGTACTTGCAAGCCTGTAGAAGATGTTTTCAGATCCATAGAGTTATGTAAAAATACCAGATTTGGGGGCTCTATATTTTGATTGTTTCAAACTACATTATATAATGAAAAAAAGAACATAAGCAGTTTATGATAACCAAGTAAATGTTATTAAATGATGTATAATGATGTATGTTATAGCAAATATATTTTTATTATTTTTATTTTTAAAATAATGCACTAACAAAACTTGATAGATTTAGCCCATTATCAACTCTTGATCCCCATGAAACCATAACAAGGTAAGTCATTATCATGCCCACTTATAGAAAGTGGTGGTTTATGTAAGCACAAAATTCAAAGCAAATAAACTACATTTTTTATCCTAATGATGGGCCTGTTAAGTAATTGTATTTTATTGTATTATATTATATTGTAATATATTGTATTGTATTGTACTGTAGCATGCTTATAAAAAGTATTATGCTAGCCGGGGATTTAGCTCAGTGGTGCCGCTGCCTGCCTCGCAACTGCAAGATCCCGAGTTTGATCCCTGGTACCAAAAAAAAAAAAAAAAAGAAAAATATTATGCTTGACTCCCTGAGACAATTACATTGTTACAGAGTGTATTAATAACTTGCCCTAAAACCAAAAAATTAAAGAATTGATCAATTCCTTCTTTTTTTTTTTTTGGTTTGGGCTGTTACCAACATCTCTTGTATGGTCTTTTGTAATAATGTGTGTAAGTGGCAAGTTCCTACAGTATGCCAGGCTCTGTGGTAGGCACTGAGAAAACAGTCATGAATGAAACAAAGTTTCTGATATCCAAGTAGAGGAAGTAAACTATGAGAAACCAAAAAAGAGTATTTTAAATACAGACTAGGAAAAGTCTATGAAGAAAGGCCAGTGGTATGTTTGAGAGTGAGTGAAAGTCTAAATCAGAGTCAGTTGTGGCAGGGTCCAGACCTTTTCTTAAAGGCAAAAATTGTGCTATTTATTTCAAAAGAGAGATTTTAATATAGGACTAAATTAAATAGATGTTGGAGGCCTGGAAAAGCATAGCAGAAAAACTGAGATATCAGGGGTAATAACTAGAGGAAGCAACTGCCACAATTAGGGCAGAGGGATTGGGAGGAAGGGGTTAAGGTGATTGGATCTAGAACCTCAGATCCGACAGTTTGGAGACAGGGCTCAAGATATCTCTGCTCAGCTGCTGATTTTGAGAGTTAAAAAAAAAAAATTGCAGGCTTTTACCATTTGCTGTTACCAGGGTGACACTGACAGAAACAAACCAATGTGAAGGAACAGGAGCCCCTTCTCCCCTCCTACTGCTTTCCAAACTCTGACTAGTCTAATACAACCTATTGTTGAACCTAACAGAAAGCCACCTGGAGAAAGAAATGCAGTTCTAGCCCCAGCACCACAATGCAGAGTCTGCAATGGTGGATTTGGAGCTGAGAGATTATTAATCAAGTGATTGAGAAAGAGCTCTCCAAACAGGTCACATCTGAGGTGGGTTCTGAAAAATAACAATAAGTCCCACATGTGAAGAGTTGGGAAATGATTTCAGCCAGAGGAAAGGATTCAAGGAATGCAATATCAGCAGAGACAGAAGTATGAGAGAGGTGGTTAGTAGGCCAGAACATAGTTGGAGGTAGAAGGGAGTCCAGCTGTGTTCACCAAAAGATGGGCTTTTCATGACATATGTCATGGTCTAAGAGCACCAAGAAACAACTGAAGTTCTAAGAAAGAGACCAGTTATGTAAACACCAAGTTAAAGGCCCTGTGCTGAACAAAGGTTCCTGCAAACAGGCAACTTCTGCTCTCTGCCTCCTACACTGTTCCTCTGTCTATATTTTGTTTCCTGGTTAATGGCATCATCATTCATCCAGTTTCTCAAGCCAGAAATTTCTGAGTCATCTTTCTGACTCCCCACATACAGTTAGTCACCAAATTCTGACTCTACTAATAGTTCTAAATTAATCCTCCTTCCCATTCTTACTGCCATTACCTTGGTCCTCTGTGTCTCCAGAACTGTTCTCCCCAAATCTATTCTTTACACTGTAACCAGTATGATCAATCCACAACATAAATCAACTTACATAAAACTACTAGAACACCTCTGCAGCAGATGAGGTAAAGTGCCCAGTTATATTTATTATTCAAAGCCTTCCACAATCTAGTTCCTTCCTCCCCAACTTCATTTTCTCTCTCTTCCAGTTTTATATAAGACCAAACCATTTGCAGTTACTCCCTCAAACCCTGTTATATGATGGCCCTGTGCCTTTGTTTAAGCTGAATAATCTTTCAAGATTTAGCTTGAAGGCTAGGAATGTAGCTCAGTGGTAGAGCTTGGCCAGGTGACACCACCAAAAAAAAAAAAAGTTCAGCTTAAGCATTAACTTCTGCTGCGAGCCTTCCTTAAATCCCCAAACTGGACAAAATGCCCTCCCACCAGGGCTCTCAGAGTTCAATGGGCACCCCTCTATCTTACAACTGAATCTCATTAAAATAATTTGCTTACATGTTTTGTTTCCTCCCCCACTTAATGTAAGGTCTCTGAGGACAGAGACTGTTCGTTCATCTTTATAGCCCAGTATGGATAATAGATACTCATTACTGAACTGACCAACAGAACTGACCTTGCATAGCACTCATCAGGGAGCCAGAGATGGAACACGGAGGAAACCTTCATATCCCAAGCTTGGAACAGGCAGTTGAAAGGATCCCACCTAGGCATGAATAAGCAGGCCCATCTCAGAAGCAGCAATGACAGAGGGTGGCTTGGTCATGGGCCTCACTTTGATAAGTTCTTCAAGTGCACTTACAGCAATATCTCCAAATGAAGTCATAAATATGTTTTTATGTTTTGCACATGTTAAAGAGCATTAATATTTTGGAGCTATATATTTAAAATACACCATAATTTTTATTTCCCTCTTTTGGTATTTCTGTACTTTTTAATATATCAATATGAAGCAATACTGGAGGAATTAATCAATCTTCTCCAGAAATAATATCATCAAGGCTGAAGAAAAGAAACCAGATTTATGCAAAAATGTTTCCCGTCCCTGGGGCAGGAAGAACAGGATTTGGCAATTGGTGATTATGCAATAAATATGCTGAATGAAGAAATGGATGACTAGAAACCTAGCCAACATCCTCTAGGTATGGCTGGGGGGAGCATTTGTCCATCTGAAAGATGGTGCTCAGCATAAAATATGGGAAGCAGAGTGTCTAAGGCAAAATTACCCAGGGCACCCTCAGGCCTACACAGGGAGAGGCTGCCTTTGTCTGCAGACTGAGCTAGTTGATAGCTCAACACATACAGCAGAGCTTGCGCCATCAAATATTGGAGCTATCCCTCAGGCCCTAGACTCTGCTTCTGGGAAAGTGTCCTGATACATATCCTGTGGGAGTGCCTGCCATCAGCTCCTAACATCCATACCTCATCCCAAATGGCAGTTACAGTTGCAGGAAAATTGTCACTTGGATAATTCATGTTGGTTCTGAGAAACTGAAATACTGTCTGGGCTCTGCCAAAATCAAGCACTCAAATGTAGAATACAGTGACCCAAATGAAGTGACTTCACCAAGGTAATGCCCCCTCTCAGGGTTAAGTGGTCAGCTAGTATCTCCTCGTGTGATTTTGTCTTCACAAGCAGGCAGTGAGGTTGCTAGCCAGGTGAGCATCTGCATCATTTGACTAAAACATAAAAACAAAGGATGAGGAGAGAGGGGAAATCTAAACACACAGAAAGTCAAGGACAAATAACCTAATCACATATTATCAAGAGAAAGGATACTTTCAGAAAAAGAAAGTCATGTGTTAAAAAATAAGAACCAAGATGCATTATGTAAAGGTACAGTTCCCAATGAGAAATGTAATTGTGTTGTATACCTACAATGTACCAATAAAAGAATTTAATAAAAAAAAAAGTCATGTGTTTATTTGTATTCATTCATTCATCCAACCAACAGTTCCTGAGTGCCCATTTAGCATGTGTCCAGAATACAGTAGATGCTGGAGATCCAAAGATGAAAGAGTCAAGCTATATATCAGAACCCTCAATTCTTCCTGTAAGCAGAGTTGCCCTCAGAGGATGCTGTTCTTTTGAAGCTTTTCTTCAGAGATGTCTCTGAAAATTAGTATATAGGGAGAGTGCATGATACATTATCCACTGAATGATAAATGATGTACAGTATTTTCAACCTTCACGGCATGATATCTTTTCCATGGTCATATTATTTCTAGGTTGAAAATTCTCCCCAAGGAGACCCTAAAATCTTCCAGGCCACCAGAACCACCTATAATCGGTCTGAGCTCCAGGAATGCTGCCCGCAATCATCTCAGCAGTGGAATCCTCCGGACTGCTCCTGCTCTGTGCTCTCTTACTTCAGAGCCTACTTGTGTCAACACATTATGATGCAGGAGCAACAGAACAATGCCCAGAACAGCTTGACCTGCACTTCTTTTACCACTTGGTTAGTTGCCTGCCCAGGACACATAAAAACCTTTGCTAAGGACATGTGAGAAGAGTAGAAACGTGCTCTTTAGAGATTATTGTCCTGGTAGATACCCAGGAGATTTCCAGAGACCTATTTCAGCCTCACTTCTGTGTAAGTGTCTGCCTGGTTACTGGTTACTGCAACCTGAGTGTGAACCTGAGGGAGAAGGGACTGGACAGTTCCATTAATACTGATGCTTAAGGGAAGAATGTCTACTTTCCATTTTCTTCTTTTCCTTGTAGTTTCATTTCATGTACCTCAACAGGAACAATCAGGAAAGTCAGGGACTTTTTATAATCTGGTGGCAGAATTTCTTTTTCTTAGACATAATCTCATTGATGATTTGAGCTTTAAATAAAAGCATGCTTTCTGGATTACTTTGAAATTTTATTTTTCAAACAATTTTCTTCCATTAGTAACTGAGAATTTAATAAATGTACTGGAAGTCCATCTTTTTTTTAACACTGGGATTTGAACCCAGGGCCTTTGTACTAATTTACGTCCCCAGCCCCTTTTTAATTTTTTATTTTAAGACAAGTTCTCGCTAAATTGCCTAGGCTGGGCTGGAATTTATAGTCCCCCTACCTCGGCCTGCCAAAGTGCTAGGATTATAGGCATATGCTATCACACCTGGCTTTTGATGACCACTGTTGTGCCAAGCGAGCCTATAAATCACCAAACACTGGGACCAACGACAAAGTTAAACTGAAAGGAGTTTATTCACGCGCGTGGACTCCACTCCCTAAGCAAAGTGAAGCCCTGAGTCCAGGAACAGCACAGTTTATATAGGGTGTTATAGCAGCATAGCTTTTATAGTTGTTATTTTAAGAAGAGAAGTTCAAGGATAGGTTAATTCACAACTCAGCTATCTTGCTGTCTTGTCAGATTAGGGCAGTTTACAGTAAAGGGAGGCTCCAGGCACTATCTCTTTCCAAGAAGCGATGAAGCAAGTTTACAGAAGCAGAACAAGCAGTTTCAAAAACATCTATTTTATAAGGGGAGGGGAATGAGGGGAGTTTATCTACAGGCCAAGATGGTGTTTCTTAGGTTTATCCTGGTCTCACAACCACCATATTTAATTACCCAGATGAGAGAAAAGATCCAGAACACAGGGCCTGCTGGTCGAAGCTGGAAGGTTGGGAGTGGGGGTGCCATTGTGAAGAGAAAGGACACCACAACAATCAAACCTCAAAGATGCAACCAGAATTGCAACCTAAAATCATGATGGACCTATCCTAAAATGTATTTATTAGTGTGTTAAGAATCTTGGAAAAAATCCTCTATGTAAAATGTTATGCTTCAAAGTGCTATGAAATGGGGTCTCGGATTTAGCTCAGTGGTTTCGCCACGTGCTGCACAAGCGCAAGGACCTGAGTTCAACCCCTGGTACCAAAAAAAAAGCTATGAGAATTAACCTCAAGCACCAAGAATTATAGAAAACAGCTTTAAATGAGTGACAGACTTTATCACTTAAGAGCTATCATGTAATTACAGACAAGAAACAGTACAATAAAAAGAAAAGACCACACAAGAATCTAGGTGGTGGGTGGATGAATATTCACTATAGAATTCTTTCAATTTCGCCATAGGTTTGAAAAGACCCCATGGGAACTCTAAGTAGCAGACATTTACAGAGAACATTTTAGGGGTATAAACATCCCTCTGAATCAGGCAGTCAGAAAACCCAATCAAAATACTTGTATGCTAGCTCCTCAGGTTACCACTCCCTCCTCAAGTTGTCATGTTTCTGAAAAATTCCAGACAATTGCATTTATTCCTGGGAAAATAAAGACAACTTACCAGAAATATAGCAGGAACATACCCCACATCCATACTGTTCTCAGCCCTAATAATGTGCTTTGGTCATCCTTGAAATAGTAAACACACCTGGGGAAGTCCTAGGAACAGTATGGAGAGTTGAGAGGAAGGGTATATTAGCTCCACTCCTGACAATTAATATAGTCTCTTGCTTCTCTGTCCTTGATTTCCCAGTTGTATGCCTAGCAATGATTTCTGGTCTGTAAGTAGATTTAATATAGAATCTCTCTACCTTTTCTTTTAGTAAAAGTAACCAACAAGTTTTTCAGATGAAAATTACACTGTAATTCTGCAGAAAAGTACAGCCACACATAACTGCCTGTTAAATTAATGTTCATTCAATTGGAACTGAAAAAAAAACAGAGAAAAATGATTGAGGGGGAGGAAAAGCACTAAATTAAAGGAAATAGCAGCTAGGCCTGGTGGTACACACTTGTAATCCCAGGACTCTGGGGGACTGAGGTAGGAGGATGGTAAATTCAAGCCCCTCCTGGGCAATTTAGCCACTTAGCGAGACCCTATCTCAAAAAAAAGACCAGAGAATACAGCTCGGTGCAAAGGCCTTGGGTTCAATCCTGGTTACCAACAACAACAAAGCAAAGATTGCAAAGCATCTACTAGTGGTAGAGGAGGTTAGGGTTCATCTCCAATAGGATTAAACTTCTTCACGCTGTCCTTGCCCTGTAGCACAGTTAAAGCCTTTATCCACACTGTATGCTCTGCATCTTGCTTACTTGATTTAATGTATAGGGCAATGGATGGGTCTAGCAAAAGACATAAATATGTATTGGAAAAATCTAAACTATGTTTGAATAATTTGGGAGGGGGGTGCCAGGGATCAAACTTGGGACCTTTTGCTTGCAAGGCAGGTGACGGAACCACTGAGCTAAATCCCTGGCCCTCTAAACTATGTTTGGGAAAATTGGTATACAACCCTGGAACAACAAATTATAACAAAAGATTCTGTGAATCCATGAAATGAAGCCAGTTCTTTGTCCCCACAATGACCTATAGAAACCCTGCTGTGCTTTTCTGCTTTAGTTCACACATTCATTCAACATGTATGTGTTATAATTCAATTAAATATACATAAATCGGCCCTTAATATAGTCTCTTTTAATACTAAAATTTACTTTTTATTTACAAATTTTATATTGTAGAGCTCTAGTGCATATATATTAACAAAGCATGATAGTATGAGCTTTCATAAAGAATTTTTATAGATAAGATTTTTACTGTTTAAAATATATTAAATCTATAAATGTTCAATTTATTAGTATAAGTATCACTGTAAGTTTCACTGGCAACATCACTCTGCTCTAACTGCTCATCATGAAAGGCTGGGGTGGCATCATTCCCTCTGACATGCAGTGACCACAAGGTGATACAAGGTAGACAGACAGACATGCACTGTTCATATTTTTTATTTTTCCTTATTAAAAGGGTATCCATAGATAATGATGAAAACGTTCTAAATTAGATGATACTGATAGTTGCAAAGCCATTGAAATTTGTACTAAGTGAGTGAACTGGATGGTATGTAAATTATTTTTCAATACAGCTATTTTTAAAGCTAAGCCAGTCGTAGTGATGCACACCTGTAGTCCCAGCACTCAGGAGGCTGAAAATGGAGATCATTGACCTCAGGAGTTTGATACCAGCCTGGGCAGAAATCCCATCTCAAAAAAAGAAAAAAATCAATTTAAAGATAAAAGTATCAGCCAGGCATGGTGTCACACACCTATAATCCCAGCACTCAGAGGCTGAGGCAGAAGGATTGCCATGAGTTTGAGGCCAGCCTGGGCTACATAGTGAGTTCAAGACCAGCCTGGACTACACCACGAGAACTTGTCATGATAGATAGATAGATAGATAGATAGACAGACAGACAGATAGATAGATACATAGATTTTTAAAAATAAAACTATCTGCAACATTCCAACCCATACAAAATTTTTTTTTTTTTTTTTTTTTGGTTCTGGGGATTGAACTCAGGACCTTGCACTTGCTGGGCAGGTGCTGTGCCACTAAGCTACATCCCTGCCCCAAAATAAAAATTATTTTGAACCACCAAAATTAACAACAGTAGAAGGGCTACTTACTGGGTAAGAGTGTGAGGGCTGAGCTGACTCCCCCCCCAACTCCAAAAAAAGCAAAGCCAAGCACAAGTAACTTATTAAAATCAGAGCCCTGAATCTATCCACTATTTTTTTTTTTTTTTTT
>NW_004624734.1:33823171-33838352 GCF_000247695.1 Heterocephalus glaber | reverse complement strand
CTCTGCTGTTATCTGAGAAATTATTTCTGATTTCATTTTTCCCAGATCCTCTTTTGTTGCCAGTTCAGGGAGTCCAGGTGGTTGAATATTAGATTGTTCCATCTCGTTTCCCTTTGAGGTTGCTGTAAGTGATCTGGAAGTGTGTTTTTGAGGCTTGTTTATGTGTCTTCTCATTTCTATTGTAGGGGAGAGTTGCTGCTTTTGCCCGCGCCGCTCACCTCATCTGCCCTGGGAGCAGTGGAATGGCGGCCCCCACACAATATCTTTATTCTATCATGTTCTGCACATTTCTTAAGGGAATACTTTGAGACCTTCTTCCAAGCCTCTGACATGTGCTCTGCTAGTTTTGTACTGGGACTTTCTCAATCTTTGTTTTGGTTTTTTTTTTTTGGTACCAGCAATCGAACTTGGGACCTTGCAGCTGCGGGGCAGGCAGCGGCACCACTGAGCTAAATCCTCAGCACCTCTCAATCTTAATAGAATGTGTCAACATAAAGCTTCAGATAACCATAGGAACACATTTTATGTGGCATTTAAACACAACTCAGATGGTACTCTATATTACTTTCTTTGCTACATTATCAAATATCTTCTGTGTCAGAGAAGACTAGGATTTCATGGTCTGGCAGTTTCAGGCCAATGATGTGCTATAGACTATGTCTGGTTCCATTCACAGAAGATCATGGTCATCAATAATGGCTGGGTTCAAATGTGCACAGCAGACCCCTCTGACTATTCTTTGCCCACCTAATATACTTAGGAAAAGTAGAAGTAAAGTTTAGAATTGCAATCACCTTCCTTTGTATAATACTTTATTTTTTATTTTTGTTTCTTTCACAAAGGTTTCATCATGAAAAGGAGGAAGCCCAAACTGAAATGAGTTACAAACCTTGTCATCAACAGAAAAGAGTGGTTGGGCCCTGATATGAGGTAAGAACCAATAGTCCTTATGGATGAGCCCATGTGCAAACCTTCTCTTTTCCTTTTGTCTCTTCTCTCTCCTTTCCTCTTCTACTTATTTCACATTCCAAGCCTGGTTTCTCTCTTCCTCTGTCTTGGAGACTCAGTGTACAAAGATGCTATCTATTTATTTACTTTTTGGTACCGGGAATTGACAAAGATGTTATCTATAGTGATCAACTTTTCTAGATATCTGGAGAGACATGTGAACTGATATGAGACTGAGCTGAGAGGGGCACAAGAGAAATCCAGACTGCTCTGCCTTCCTTGGATTCTGAGCTGTGGCTCCCCACTTCTTCCACCATAGATTCCTGCCTCTCTCTCTCTGTCCCACCAGTGCATTCAGGACTAAATTTTTCAGGAAGGGGAAGGAACAGGAAGAAGGGGAAGGACGCTTTCAGTGTTCTTATGCTCCTCCTCCTCTTTGTCTTCTTTCCCACATCCTGACCTATCCTGATCCCTTGCATCCTTGACAGCACTCACAATCATCTTTCCAAGTGCCCAAAGCAGGGTTGAACATTGGGTAATAAATAGCTCTAGTCAGACTACCAGGGTCTAAATCCTGGTTTGAGGACTGATTAGTTGTGTGATGTTTGGGCAGTTACTTTCCCTCTCTGAGCCCCCATTGCATGGTAATAAAATGAGTGTCTTAATAGTGTTTCTTCATAGTGTTATACAAATTGAATGATAGTCCCTATAAATGAAGCCTTTATTGCCTGCCACTTAATAAGCACAAAATGAATACTGCTGAGTATTATCGTTCATCCTTTCTGTTTTAGGTGGTGTTGGTTGTTGTATCTCTTTCTTTTTCTGAGTACTCTTTTTTAAATCTCATTTTAGCTTCTATAGACTATTTAAATTTCTTTACTTTTTTGCTTTTCTTGAGACATTTCACTTTCCCTCTGTACATGCATAAGATATAGTTAAGGGAGCCATTGAGTTGCCACCAGTAGGAGGCATATAATTGTGTTTGGAGTTGGATTCCCATGACTGGTTGTGCCCCAAGCCATGTGTTCATGGCATGTTAGGTAATGGAGAATTCTGCATCTCACAGCCCTAGCTGGGCTGCAACAAGATATGCTCACTACTGACCTTTTTGCTTGGGTTATGAAAGAAAAGGAGTCTCTGATGAAGGACTGAGGTGAGACTATATGTGTGTGTATATATATCTATATACACACACACACACACACACACACACACATACACACATATACCTGATCTACTGCTTCCAGTTAATTACCATCTTAACTATTTTAAAGTGTATAGTTCAAGTGTTATTAAATATAGTCATAATATTGTTGCAACCATCACTACTATCCATCTCCAAAACTTTTTTCCTCTTGTAAAAGTGAAACTCTGTACTCATAAACACTATTCTGCCATCCCTATAGCTCCTAACAATCACCATTCTACTTGTCTCTGTGATTTACTTGCTCTAGGTACTCTTATACTGTAAGTAGAATCATAGAATATTTGCTTTTTGTGGCTGGCTTAGTGTAGTGTCCTTATCCATATTCTACTATGTGTCAGAATTTATTTCCTTTTTGAGGCTAATATTCCATTGAACATATATACCATATTTTGTTTACCAATGCATATTTAGATTGTTTCCATATTTTAGCTGTTATGAATAACAGTTATGGACATAGTACAAATATCTCTTAAAGACTCTGTTTTCAGTTTTTTAATATATACAGCAGTGGTATTATTGGGTCATATACATTTCTGTATTTAATTTCTTGAGAAGTCACCATCATTTTCCATAGCAGCTGTGCCATTATACATTCCAAACAACAGTACACAAAAGTTTAAATTTCTCCATATCCCTGTCAACACTTGTTATTTCTTGTTTGTGGTTATTTTGGGTGGGCGGTTGGTTTTGGGTTGTTTTGCAGTAATAGGAGTTAAACCTAGGGCTTTGTGCGCACTAAGCAAGTGCTCTACCACTAAGCTACATCTCCAGCCCTGGTTTGTTTTTGGTTTTTTATTGTTATTGTTGTTTTTCTTTTGAGACAGGGTTCCACTATGTAGTTCAGGCTAGTTTTGAACTCCCAAGTGCTAAGACTAAAGGCATGCACTACCATGCCTGGCTTTGTATTTCAGCTTTCTTTGTTTTTAATAGTACTCAACCTTATGGATGTGAAGTAATATGTCATTGTAGTTATGATTTGCAATTCTCTAATGATTAGTGATATCTACATTTTTCATGTAATTATTGGCCATTTGTACATCTTTTTTCCATGTAATTAGGAAGAGTGATCTTTATATTTACTGGGGCCTAGTTCATTAGAATTGTCACAGCAAGGGATGAACTGTTATTGATTAGATAGCTACTGTTTATCTTCCAGCCAAGAGCTGAGGCTCAGGTAGGAGTTAATTGTATGGAAGAAGTGTTCTCAGTTTAGTATAGTTTTGACATCCTACGTATATAAAAAGGATTTGAGAAACCTGCATAATTTCAAGAGTAGTACTGTATACCATTAATTAGGAATATATAAAGTTATAGTTTGGGGTGGGGGACCATATATATTGATAAGTCTGCTAGTGAGGCCTTTCCTAAGCACCCTAATAAACCCTAATAGCTTGCTAGCTACACATCTCCATCACTTTTTATTACAAGTATCTGTTTTACGGTCTTTATATAGTCTCTATCATCTAATTTTTTTTTTTTGCTTATAATCTGTCACCCTATGGGATGAAAGCTGTATGAAGCCATGGATCTTATTAGTCCTGTTTAGATGTATATAGATGTTAATAAAATTTGCTAAATTGATTAATAAATGAAACTTAATTGTGATATTCTGTCTGTATTTGCTCCCTCAATTTTCTGATGTTTGTGTATAAGCACAATGAAGAAGAACAAAAGGGAGTCAATCGATGAGCATGATCCAGGACATCTTCAAAATATGTTGGATGGAGGAGGGTATGCCCCTTTTGTATCTCCTCCCATGATACAGAGCAATTTTATTCAGGTAAATACTTGAGCATCGAATAAAGTTGCAGTATTTAATTTTCTCAAGACAACTGAATAGGTTTGGAGGAGAATTGTTTTAAATGTGCCAAGGGAATTTGTTGTATTGTTAAAGCAAACAGTTTTAGAATTTCAAAAAACCTGGAATACTTACAGTGTTAAAGGGACATTCATTTCAAATGTTCCAAGCAAACTCTTATGTGGGAATTCTGTCCTAATTCTACCACAATTGTCATTTTACCATAATTTTCCCACAAAGTGAGAAGCCACACGAAGTGATTTTTAGAACATCCTATCACAGGATGGCATTCAGATAACTTCTTTCTAGAAGACATTTTAAGAAAAACGTGTATAACAAACTAAGAATTAAAATGACTCTTAGCTCTTAGTTCCAAAGGAAGAAACATAACTGTCATGTAGTATCAGGGAGAAAAGCTTTCTTCTCATAGGAATGTGCCTATATTATGAATGAAACTACATCTAAGTGCATGGAAGAAGTGCCAACTCTCCTCTAAACATGGAACATTAAAATATTCACCCAAGGAAATAGGAAAATGAGCTCAGTGGTATGGGCCATACTCTCACAAAAATGTCTAGTACTGAACGCTGAACCTCTAACTCCAAAACATCCAAGCAGACTCAGCTGATTCCACAGGGGTTACAGAAAGAATAACAGACACTTCTCCAAAAGTAAAGAGGTTTCCTCTTTCATAAATGTGTTCTCTCCACCGACACTTAAGTGCTAGTGTGACCTCTCCAGCCCAGTATATTACAGACAGGAGGTAAAGCCTTCAGAGGCATGTCCAGTGATGGCTCCAGAACTTATGTGAGAAGTCATGATTCAGTGTTTTTTGGCTTCTACTTGCTTCTTTCCTACTAATTTATTTTATTTTTAACCTTTCTTGCTGTGCTATTTTCAAATCACCTTTTGCACATTCTAATTATATAGTACATGCACTTCACTGGGGAGATAGCAGTGAATAGATCAGACACAACCCTGTGTCCTAATGTGATGTCAGACCCTTAAAGATGCACACCCTCTCCTGATTTGTATGTCTTTCCCAACAAGCTACCAGGATTTCTGACTGAATAGGCTTGAGTGAGAAAGAAAACAATGATATCAGAGTGAAAGAACCCAGGATACCTGTGTACTCTGAGGGACCTAGGTTCTCTCTTTTTGTTGTCACCCTCTAGCAAGATGTCACATCCAAACAGGACAATAATACATGAAAAACTGTCTCATCCTGGTGTCCCCTAGTGAGGAGGCTCAGAAATCTTTTCTAGAACCACTAGGAGGGCCCCACCTTTGTCTCACTGGCCAGGCCTGGGCCACAAGCCCCCTGCTGAAATCAGTCTGTCAAGGAGGTGAAGTCACCATGTCAATTTTAGGTTAATTGGAATTTAACCCCTGAGCTGAGTCACTATCTCTGAGAGATGGGTAATGAATAAACCCAGGATTCTGTTAGTCAGAAAAGAGACATGGCTTTGGGTGGGCTACAACCTCTTTCTGAATA
This sequence comes from Heterocephalus glaber, assembly GCF_000247695.1. The sequence goes on along the minus strand of NW_004624734.1, from coordinate 33,832,904 downwards.
TATTTGCTTTTAAAAGGTTTATGTTTTAATTGAACAGGTCATCATACAACTAAGAAACCAAAGTATACCTCCTCTCTGGCTTCCTTCTCATCTCTGACTACCCCTTTTCCAGTCTTCTTTTGCCAAGTAGCAAAGATATTATTGCTATACATAATGTATTTATACCCTCTCCTCTCCACCCAGCCTGTTCATTGTGGTATTTCCAAAAATTAACATAAGCAAATTTAGGATTGGATGCATCATGATTCATTTCTCCTTTATTTCCTGACCTCCCATACAAATCCAGTAAGCAAGGTAGTCAGGGCCATGCCTTTTATCAAAAACCTCCTCTCCTGTTCTCTGCACTCAGGTCAACAGGAGAGGTGAATCCATTTACGTTCACAACCGAGCCAACTGGGTGACTGTGGGAATCTGTTCTTCCAGTTCTACCCATAAGATCCCCAATGTGATGCTGTTGGCACATCTGAAACCCACTGCACAAAAACATGGCAAACCCCTTTTTAAAAGTCTCCTGACATCTCCTACAGAGAAGCTGGTGCTCACCAGGTGAGTTACAAAGAGAAGAGGTTAAGACTCTCAGAAAACATGCTTTATCCGTGGGGAGCTGAAAATGAAAACACTCAAGACAGTTGCTTCAAAGGAGCAACTCACCTTCACTCCCTTCCTCAAATGACCGAATTGTGTCCTGAAAGTCCAGGAAAATGGTTTATGACAAAAGCAATCAAACAGGCATTTGATTTTTAAAACTTAAAACTAAGAAACAGGAAATGAAGATTCATAATAAATTGCTTCTCAAGAAAATGCCTCCTCTCCTTCCAACATCCCAGCTTCTATCAGGATTACCTCTGATTTTGTCTCAGCCACTAACTTGCTTTATGATATTGAGCAAGTACCTTGACATCTCTTAAGAGTCAATTTTTAAAGATTAATTAAAATGGACAATATCTCTTGTGGTAAATTGTTGGTGTTCTGTTTTTTTTAGTACATTAGAGTCTTAGGCACGTAATTAAGGTCAGATGACTCTCAGGAATCCCCACCAAGAGCCAGCTGTGATACAAGCCTGTTGTTCTGTTGCTATAAAATATAAAAGGAAAGACTTTTTACAGATTTCCAACCAAGTCTCTTGATAATGTTACACTGGCATCTGTTTGCAGGTTTCTTCCTCTGCAGTTTGTGACTCTTTCTGTGCATAATGCTGAGAATATGTGCCTCAACGTAAAGCTGGTGAGTGGTAGAGCCTACTACTTGCAGCTTTGTGTCCCTGCGAATAAAAAAGATGCCTTATTTTCTCAATGGATGGACCTCATCTGCCTCTTACATCAGGAGAAAGCCAAAGCTTCCAAAGTGTCTGAAGTCTCAAGCCTCTCAGAAATCACAAACAGCACTGAAGTCACAAGCTCCATGGCTATCATGGATATTACAGCATTTGCAGATGTACAGACCCCACACATGTACCTATGCACAGAACCCCATACATGTCACAGAAAGCATACATTTTTCAGAGTTCTCAGATATTACTGACATTACAGATGTCACAGATATTCCAGAAAATGAGGTCATGGAGTGCCCTGATGTAAGAATTATCATGGAAGTCACCGAAGTCATAGAAGCCATAGAAGCCACAGAAGTCAAAAATACCTCTGATGCCACAAATTTCTCGGGGGTCACTGTGGTGTTTGAAAATGATGATATAATAAGGGCCAAGCAAGAAGAAAAGGTATGTGATATGAAACTATTTAACTCTTTCATAATCAGGCACTAGAACAACCTCTCCCCCCAGGTCACAGTTCTGGAATGTTCTGAGTAACTATTTTAACAATGAGATCTAATCCCTCAGCTTGGTATAAAGGACTTCTAAGATGTCTCCTGAAATAGGCAATCCTTACCATCAAACTTAACCCAGTATCTGAAAGCCATGTCTCCCCAAAAATAAGACCTAGCCAGAAAATAAGCGCTGGTCATTACCACAGTGATGGCCAGTGTCATGCAGATTATACTTCACTATTCTCTTGCTCGGTGGTTACTCTGTAATGGCAGGTAAGGCAAGGTGATTGGGGCTGGCATTTTTAATCTCTAGTTTTCAAAGCTGATTATTTTTTAGTTAGGTCTTATTTTCAAGGAACTTAGGAGTCAAAGTCAGAAGACCTGGGTTAGAATCTTAACCTGCTGTGTATTAGTTGTGTGGCATTTGCTAAATCACAGAACCCACTACATAAGCCTTCATTGTTATTTTAACCTCTAAAATGAGGATATTAATATAATGTAAGCATTATTTTAAGGTTTAAGTATATACAGAATTACTAGTACCTTGGAGAATGGGTTGAAATTTTAATGGTAAAACTGAGGATGGAAATCAAAATTTCTAAAAAAAATTTTTGGTTTTAGAAAAAAACAGGAAGTAGAAATACAGAGTTATGTTCAAGAATGGCTAATTCAGGTGGGATGGTACATAATATATGTGGAGAATATTAGAATGTAGAAGTAGAAAGTTGCTTGCAAACCTTGAGTACAAAAGTGGGAACTTTACTCTTTGAACAGACCTTGGCCTAAACTAAGAGCTTCTATGTGGGGAAACAAAGGAACTGGTTTTTTAAATGATTAATAAGGATCAGTTTGAAGATAACTGCTTAAAAGTGTTCACTTAAGGAAAAGAGGCAAAGAGGAGGATAGACATTTCACAGAAGAAATCACTCATAAGTAACAGTTGAGAAAGCTTTAGCGGCCCCAAAATGGTGGAGCAGTGAGTGCCCGCAATTCAACTTCTCCAGGACAAAGTGTCTAGAGTCTGGAAAACAATAGCTTGTAGAGGAACCGAAGTGAGTGGAGGTTACCTAGGAACCAAGAGGGACTGATGGAGGAGAGGAAAATAGGATTAAGTGATACAGAAGAAATAGATCACACCATGGAGAAGAGACCGCGCATGCAGCACAACCCACAGTGGCTGGCTAACCACCAGCTGGGAGGCAAAGTGAAACTAACAACTTTTTTGCTCAAAGAGAACCACAGAACTGCATTGGGACTGAAAGAATCACCTGCAGTTGGAACCTGCAAGGAAAACATAGGACACTGCTTCCAGAGTGGCCTTCCATAATCAAAAGTTGGTGAGTGACCTCAGTACAAGCGCCCGCAACTACAACCATGGAGCAAAAGCTAGCAGGGACACCACTGTAGAGAAAGGCTGCGTTCCAGAGCGGCCTCTTGCCTGCTTCACACTGGCAAGTTCCCAGAGTGGATGAGGGAAAGACGGTTACTGGAGACTGCTGGAAGTTGGAGACAGACTGGGGGCACTTCCTCCGAGAGGCAGGGGCTGGTGAACACAGATCAGACTCCTGCAGTCAGTGGCCAAGTTCTGCAGCTTGGAAGCTCGCATTGGCACCATGTGCTCACTGTAAGCAGATCTCTACACCCAACACTGTTCTGGAGGCAGACTGCCACCTCAGACCCCAGAGTAAGCAGAAACACATCCTAGCTTGAGCTCTGCTCCTTAACCCTAGGCTGGGGAAAAGAGCTATGCATACAAAACAATGGGAAACTTTTATTATTCTTTATTTGATTGTATTCTTTTTTTCTTTTTTTTACTTTTTTATTCTTTTACTTCTTTGCTGTTTTCCTCCTGCTGTACATCCCCCCTTTTATTCTATTATTTTACCCTTTTTTCTTTTATGACTGTGTCTGTGTATGTGTGCTTCTCTTCCTCTGGCTTTCTACCTCCCAATATAGTTAGTTTATAGAGGGTAAGGGAATTCTCCTGTGTCCCTGTATAACCCTCCTACTTTCACCCATATCTGTTCACCTGACTTCTTTCTCCCATGTATTACTCATTCTCAATTTTTCTTTTCTTTCCTCTCCCCCTTTTCATTTGTCTCCCTTTAATTTTTTCTCTAATATTTATATCAGTCATAGAATCTTTTCCCATCCCCATTTCTCACTACCAACTTTGTATCCAGTTTTCCCTGCTATCTCCTTCTAAACATATAACATACCCTTACCATCATTACTATTCTATGCCCCCCCTCCTTCCCATTCCACGGAGCAGGGGGCTTAAGAAAAATAAAAATAAAACTTTTTTCTTTTTTCTCTTCTCTTCTCTTCTCTTCTCCCTCACCCTGGCATTACACAATCCCTAACACCCTGGGGTTTAGATAACTGATTCTATAAAATTACTATTGAATGCTGGTTTTCACCATAAGAGGACACTCAGCCATCACATTTAGTGTACATTAACTGTGGGTCAAGACTTGGATTGTTAAGATGCTTACACTATAATCAGTGATGGCTTCTGTGAGCTAAAGGGAGACCCAGAACAGGGTCTCATAGTATTTTTTTCTGAACTAGCCCTGATAGATACCACTGTAATGGACTACCCTCTTACTGCTGTAGCTGATTTGATTACATAGGAATAATCCTGATTCAGGGGACAATTTCGTGCCGTGAACCTATTTGCCAAATCAGTCACACCCTGGAGGAAGGACAGCAAGAGTTCCTAACCCCAAGAACTCAGACTGGATCATTCTGCAAGAATGCCTGTAATCTGGCAGAAAGAAGTCCTGAGAAGGAATTAGCTTCAGTATTGCAGTGGAGGGGTCAGAGGAGTTACTGGGATGTCAGCACTCAAACTCTGGCAAAGAAGCTACTTGGGAATCACATATGTAATGTCTCATCAGAATATTTAATCTGTGTTCCTATTGAACATCTTATAGGTTTAAGTTTTTGTATGTTTCTTGATTTATTTAGTAATGTGGAGTTATGTTATGTTCTTTTATGATTTCCTTTGTTTTTAAAGCTGTTATTTTTGTGTATTTGTTCTTTCATTGACTCTGATTTAATAGGTATCTGGTTTATCTCCCTTGTCTCAGCTTCCTATCTAGTTTCTTCACCTCAAACCCCCAAGAAAATATTATTAATGTATCTTTATTGTTTTTCCAAAAACATAAACTCCTCCTCCCAAGTTTTTTAATTCCCCATAGTTAGCTCCCTCACAGTCACTCCTATCATCTCTAGTATTATTCCTTGATCATCCTCATCCTAACACTTTGGCTCTTTCATATCTTACCTACTTTATTGTCCTCCCTATCAGCAAGTTCTGACAACCACATAGACTTTCTCAATCACAAAGTAAACCCCCTTTCTCCCAGTTCTTGCCCTTGCCCTTACAAAATATCCTCTGAAAACTGTCAGTACTAACCCTTCAATGCAACTAAAAGGACTCCAATAAAATCAGACCCCATGTCAACCTCTTCTTCTCAGCTACCACTATCCCCTTCTTCACATCGACCCCCTAGCATCAAAACTCCTTATTGCACAACAACCCTAATAAACTATCATAGCATACATAGTGAATAGGCAAGGAGGAAAAGTATAACAGCGAGAACTATCATATGCAAGTGTTGTAAGCTTGAATCGCTGGATGCTTTTATAACCAGAAGTAATCCTTTCAGCAAAACATCCAGACATAGTTGAAATCACTTAAAGAAAATAATCGGAGTGCCGGGGATTTGGCTCAGTAGTGCTGCCACTTGCCTTGCAAGCACAAGGTCCCGAGTTTGATCCCCGGTACCAAAAATAATAATAATAATAATAATAATAATAGAAGGAGTAAATACTAGTACTGGACATACAAAGCTGGAAATTATTCATCGGAAGTCAACATCCTACTAAAAAATCTCCATATAAGCCACAAACTCTCCTCACTTCTCTAGTTCTCAAACTACGTAACTCCACCCTCCAAAAATAAAGGGGGGGGGAGAGGAGGCCATACATAATTAAAATACACACATATATACACAAATAAACACAGATAGACATAGGAAAATGGGAAAGCAAGGAAACAGAAGACTTCCTACCCCAGACCTTCAGCTCACAGAAGGCACATTGAGGAGATATTAAGGTGGAAGCAATTAAAAGCCACCCAACTGAACTTTCTGAAGTGGTAGCAGCAGAAGTAACAAACACATGAATCTCTTTAAAAAAAGAAAGAAAGAAATGATTGCACAGATAATTAAAGAATGATGACAATAATGAAGGACATGGTTAGTGAATCTAGAGCAGACACATTTTTAAAAAAAGAGGACCTTAGGAAAGTGATGGAAACCATGAATGGCCAACATAGAAAAGAACTGGATTCCACAAAACAGATTCAAACAGTTATTAAGGAGATTAAAAATTCTATTGAAGGGCTGGGGATTTAGCTCAGTGGTGCCGCTGCCTGCCTTGCAAGCTCAAGGTTCCAAATTCAATCCCCAGTACCAAAAAAATAAAAAATAAAAAATTCTATTGAAAGTATACATAGCAGAATCAACCAATGTGAAGATAGACTATCAGATCTAGAAGACAGGATTGTTCTTAGTGATCATCAAATGAAAGATTTCTTAAAATTGCAAGAGATGTCAGGCATAGTGGCAATGCATGTGATCCTGGCACTCAGGAGGTTGAGGCAGGAGGATTACTGTGAGTTCGAGGCCAGCCTGGGCTACAAGTGAGTTCAGGACCGGCCTGAACTACATAATAAGACCTTATCTCAAAACAAACAAACAAACAAAGCAAAGGACCAATAAAAAGCAATACAACAGCTGCTACATGATGCAAAGAAGAATAACATAAGATTGATTGGAGTCAATGAAAAAGGAGATGGTGCAAAGGACATTAAAAAACTTGTTCACAAAAGTAATAGCAGAAAACTTCCCAAGCAGGGAAAAAGATTTTGATGTACAGATAAATGAGGCATACAGAACTCCTACTAGCCATAATCAGAAAAAAAAACTAAGCCAAGGCATATAATAGTCAAGATTCCAGAAATTCAACACAAGAACAGAATATTAAAAGATGTTAGAGAAAAACATCACCTATAAAGGAAAACCCATCAGGATCACAGCAGACTTCTCAACATGAACCTTTAAGTCAAGGAGAGCTTGGAGTAAAGTAGTTCGAGCCCTAGAAGAAAACAACCTCCAACCCAGATTGATATATCCCACAAAATTGTCTTTCAAGATTGATGGAGAAATAACATACTTCCATGACAAAGAACACATAAAGGAATTCATGATCACCAAACAGCCCTCCAAAAACTTCAGAAGGATATTCTAAAAATAGGCAAGGAAGACAGTAATTCCATGAATCCCAATAGAATGAATCCACCAGGCAAAGCAAGCAATTAAACAGAGGGGAAACAACAAGAAGAAAATAATACGACAAGGATAAGTCAATACATATCAGTTATAACGATCTATGTAAATGGTCTCAATTCACCAATAAAAAAAACCCCACAGATTGACAGAATGGATCAAGAAACAAGATCCAACATTATGCTGCATACAAGAAATGCATTTAATTAAGAATAAATTCATAGACCAAAAGTCAAAGGATGGAAAACAATACTCCATGCAACAGGAACCTGAAAAAAAGCAGGAGTAAGTATTCTATTTGCAAACAAAGTGGACTTCAAGCCAAGACTGATCAGAATAGAGAAAGAAGGTCACTACATACTTGTTAAGGGAACAATTCAAGAAAAAGAGATAATAATCATAAATATATATGCACCAAATACTGCCACACCCAACTATATAAAACATACATTAATGGATATGAAAAATCAAATAACCACTAATACAACTACAATGGGGGACCTCAATACCCCACTGTAAAAAATACACAGATCAACTAGACAAAAACTCAACAATGAAATATCAGAGCTTAACCAGACCTTTAAACAAATGGATTTAGTAGATATTTACAGGGAATTCCACCCCACAACAACAGAATACACATTCTTCTCAGCTGCACATGGGATGTTCTCCAAAATAGACCACATAGTAGCTCATAGTACATGTTTAATTAAATGCAAAGGAAGTGAAATTATCCCACGCATATTATAAGACTATAGTGCAATGAAATTGGAAATCAATGGCAAAAGAAACCACAAAAAGAGGATAAAAACATTGAAATTAAACAACACCTTCCTGAACAACCAATGAGTCACAGATGAAATTAAAGAAGAAATCAGACATTTTCTACAATTAAACAATAATGCCAGTAAAACATATCAGAATTTATGGGACACAATGAAAGCATTCCTAAGAGAGAAATTTATAGCAGTGAATTCCCACATCAGAAAAACAGAGCAAGTTCCAATAAAAAACCTAATGTTGAATCACAAGCTTCTAGAAAAAGAAAAGCAGGGCTGGGGACTTAGCTCAGTGGTTCTGCCACCTGCTGTGCAAGCGCAAGGACCCGAGTTCAATCCCCAGTACCAAAAAAAAAAGCAAGTTAAACCCAAAGTGGGTACAAGGGAAGAAATTATAAAGATCAGAGCAGAAATTAATGCAATAGAGACTAGGAGAACAATACAAAGAGTCAATGAATTGAAGAGTCAATTGTGTGAAAGATTAAATAAAATGGACAAATCCTTACCCAACCTTATCAAAAAAGAGGAAAGAAAAGATTCACATCCATGCAATTAGGAATAAAAAGGGCAAAATCACAATGGATCCTACAGAAATCTAGAAGATCATCAATACCTACTTTAAGAACCTGTGGTCTAGGGCCAGGGATTTAGCTCAGCGGTTACACTGCCTGCCTTGCAAGCACAAGGTCCAGAGTTTGATCCCCGGTACCAAAAAAGGAATAAATTGGTGTCGTGTGGGGACTGATGTGTACCCCCTCTTGCAGGCCCAGGCCTTGGTGCAGTACCTGGAGGAGCCCCTCACTCAAGTAGCAGCATCCTAGCAGGCAGTGGTGCACGCTGATGACAACAGTTGCAGGGGCAGGGCCCGTGGAAAACCTTCCTGGTCTGTGGGGGAGAGGACGGGACTTGTTTTTGCCAGAATAAACTTTAACTCCTGCAAAAAAAAAAAAGAACCTGTACTCTAAGATGGAAACACAGAAGAAATAGACAGATTCCTAGATACATGTGAATTACCAAAGTTGAATCAAGAAGATGTAAAAATTCTAAATAACCCAATATCAATCAACAAAAATTTTTTTTTGCTTAAATTCTTTTATTGGTACATTTTAAGTATACAGTATGTTTACATTTATCACTGGGTGCTTGTACCTGTACATGACATATCTTGGTTCTTATTTTTTCCCCATTACCTGTGCACCCCTCACCCCTCCACCCTTCCCTATTTACATATTTGGTTTCCATTTTTTTTATTTTCTCATAATTTTTCCTTTCCATTCTTCCCTTTCCCCATCTCCTCCCACCGCCCCTACCCCTTTGGACATTTTCCTATTTCAAAGTATCAGTTATTGTTATTAATCCTTTTAATCCTTATTTACACTCTTAGTTTCTCACACTAGAGAAACTATTCTGTATTTACACATGTGTGTCTTATTTATTTCACTTAAGAGTATGGGCTCAATATGCATCCATTTAGCTATAAATGTCTCTAGTTTCTCATTCTTTATGGCTGAGTAGTACTCCATTTTATTAAAAAAAAAACACTCATCTTCTTTATCCAGTTTCTAGTCAATGGGCACTTGGGCTGTTTCCAAGCTTTAGCTATTACACACTGTGCTGCAATAAACAAGGGTGCACATATATCGCTGTGGTATGATTCTTTTAATTCTTTTGGGAAAATACCCAGCAGGGGAATAGCTGGGTCATATGGGACCTCCAGCTCTAGTTCTTTGAGGTATCGCCACACTGATTTCCATAGTGGTTGCACCAGTCTGCACTCCCACCAACAATGGAGAAGGGTTCCTTTCTCTCCACACCCCACCAGCATTTGTTATT
>NW_004624734.1:33789138-33812598 GCF_000247695.1 Heterocephalus glaber | reverse complement strand
GAAAAAATGGAAACAAAGTCTTTGTAAATAGGGAGGAGTGGAGGAGTTGAAGGGAGGGCAGGGGAATAGGGAAAAAAATAAGAACCAAGAGAGTATGTAAAGGTGCAAATTTCCAATTATGAATGACATTGTATTGTGTACCTAAAATGTACCAATCAAATTAATTAAAAAATATGTAAGTCAATAAATGTAATGCATCACATAAAGAGAAGCAGGTCAAAAACCATATGATCATATCAATAGATAGAGAAAAGGCTTTTGACAAAATCCAACACCCCTTCATTATTAAAAAAAACTGAAGAAAACAGGTATAGAAGGACCATCTCTGAATATGATAAAGGCTACTTATGACAAACCAATAGCCAGCATCATGCTAAATGGGAGGAAACTAAAAGCATTCCCTCTAAAATAAAAAATAAGACAAGGATGTCCACCATCATATCACCTCTTCTATGGTACTTAAAACATTAGCCAGAGAAATTAGGCAAGAGAAAGAAATAAAAGAGATACATATAGGAAAGGACGAACTCAAATTATCATTATTTGACAATGACATGATACTTTACATAGAAGACCCAAAGAATACCAAAAAACTCTTAGAAGTAATAGGGAACTTCAGCAATGTAACAGGATACGAAATCAGCTCACAAAAATCATTAGCATTTGTGTACACCAACAATGAACAGGATGAGAAGGAAATTGTGAAAATATCATTCACAATAGCTTCAATAAAAATGGAGTACCTAGGAATTAACCTAACCAAAGAAATGAAAGACTGTACAAAGAAAACTATGGTTCTCTGAAAAAGGAGATTGGAGAGGACATCAGAAAATGGAAAGATGTCCCCTGCTCCTGGATACACAGAATCAGTATTGTCCAAAGGGTCATACTCCCAAAATTGTTATACAGATTCACTGCAGTCCCAATCAAAATATCAACAGCATACTTTACAGATCTAGAAAAAACAATCCTAAAATCCATTTGGAACCAGAAAAGATCCAGAAGAGCAAAAGCAACTTTGGGCAACAAGAGTAAAACAGGAGGGATAGCAATACCTGACTTCAAGCTATATTACAAAGCAATAGTGATTTTTAAAAAAGGCATGATACTGAAATAAAAAGAGATATATGGATCAATGGAACCGAATTGAGAATACAGAAATTTCCCCAGAGATATTCAACTATTTAATCTTTGACAAAGGGGCCAAAAGCATACGCTGGAGGAAAGACAGCCTATTCAACAAGTGGTGCTGGGAAAACTGGTTGTCTGTGTGCAGAAGATTGAAGTTGGACCCTTCTCTCACCATACACTAAATTAAAATCAAAATGGATAGAAGGTCTAAATATTAAAACAGAAACATTAAACCTATGGGAAGATAAAAAAGGTAAAACACTTGACATATGTGTAGGAAAATATTTTCTAAACAGAACCTCAATTGCACAAGAAATAACAGCAAGAATCAACAAATGAGATTATATCAGACTAAAAAGCTTCTGTACAGCAAAAGAATTAATCAGTAGAGTGAAGGAAAAACCTACAGAATGGGAAAAAATGTTTGCCAGCTACTTCTCAGACAGAGGACTAATAGCTATAATATACAAAGAACTAAAAAAAAAAATTAAAGATACAGTCAAGAAATGGGCAAGAGAAATGAACAGACACTTCATAGAGGAAGAAAGACAAATGGTCAATAAATATATGATACAGCCCAGCGTGGTGGCATGTGCCTGTAATCCCAGAACTCAGGAGGCTGAGGCAGGAGGATAGTCATGAGTTCAAGGCCAGGCTGGGCTCCATAGTGAGTTCAAGGATAGCTTGAACTACATAGTGAGACCCTGCCTCAAAAATCAAAAAAATAAACAAGCAAGAAACATGTGGTAAACTTCTCAACATCTCAAACCATCGGAGAAATGCAAATTAAGATAACACTAAGATTCCATCTTATTCCAGAAAGAATGGCGATCATTAAGAAATCAAACAATAACAAATGCCAGCGATGCTGCGATGAAAAAGGAGCCCATCTACATTGTTGGTGGGAATGTAAACTAGTACAACCATTATGGAAATCAGCATGCAGATTTCTCAAAGAACTGAAATGAGAAATTCCATATGATCCAGTGATCCCCTTGCTAGGTATCTTCCTCAAAGAGCTGAAGGCATCATATTACAGCAATACATGCATACCAATGTTTATAGAAGCACAATTCAAAACAGCTAAATCCTGGAAGCAGCCCATATGCCCATCAACAGAAGATTAGATAAAGAAAATATAGTATCTATATAAAATAGAATACTACTCTGCTATAAAAAATGACAGATTTGAGACATTTATAGGAAAATGGATGCCCTTGAAAAATTTAATACTGAGTGAAATAACCCAAACACATAAGCTTAAATACCATATTATATTTCTCATTTAAGTGAGCCAAAGTAACAAACAGAAAATAATAAGCATGTGTAGAAGGGGACAAAGAGATGGATCTCTTGCATTAGGGAAGTGGTCCAAGGGAAAAAGCGCAAGGGGTGAGGAGGAAGGGAAGGGAAAATAAGTAGAATAAAGGTATATTGTACCATGTACAGGAACCTAATAACCTCAATAAAGGCAAACATTGTATGCCACAACATGAGCTAAGATTAATAATATCAAGAAGAATGAAAAATGAAATAGGGGAATAGGAGGAGGAGGCAGCGAGGTGGAGGGAAGGGGAAGGAGACCTTAAAAAAAAAAACAAGCTATGGTATGCACATTAACCACTCCCCAGGATGATTGTAAACTGCATGAACTGCAAACATGTACTAAAAAAATAAAAATTAAAAGAGAAAAAGCTTTAAGTCCACTTTTATTTTTTTAATCTATAACCACCATGCTGTGGAATAGAACACCAGAGCTTCCTCCTCCCATCCAGCTGTAGCTTTGTACCTATGACCGATGTAACCTGTTAACCAATGTAACTGTCAATTAAAAAATAAAACCTTTCAATGTCACTAAAGGTGTAGTTAACTGGAAATTTATACAGATTCATGGTATAGAGGAGAGTTGCCTCAGCTTTCCTTTTAAAAAATATATATATATTTATTGGTACATTTTAGGTATAAAATACATTTACGTTTATCATTGGGTGTTTGTACCAGAACATGATGTATCTTAGTTTTTATTTTTTCTCCCATTACCTGTGCACCCTTCACCCGCTCCACCCTTCCCTATCTACACAGAGTTTGATTCCATTTTTTTTTCTCATAATTTTTTTCTTTCCCTTCCACCATCCCCAAACCCTTGGACTTTTTCTTATTTCAAATTATCAATTATTGATTTTAATCATTTTCATCCTTATTTACACTTTCAATTTCTCACACTAGAGAAACTATTCAGTATTTACACATGTGTGTCTTATTTATTTCACTTAAGAGTATGGCCTCAATATGCATCCATTTAGCTATAAATGTCTCTAGTTTCTCATTCTTTATGGTTGAGTAGTACTCCATTTTATAAAAAAACCACATCTTCTTTGTCCAGTTTCCAGTCGATGGGCACTTGGGCTGTTTCCAAGCTTTAGCTATTACAAAGTGTGCCGCTATAAACATAGGTGCACATATATCACTGTGGTATGATTCTTTTAATTCTTTGGGAAAGATCCCCAGTAGGAGAATAGCTGGGTCAAATGGGACCTGTAGTCCTAGTTCTTTGAGGTATCTCCATACTGATTTCCACAGTGGTTGCCTCAGCTTTCTTGAAATGATTATAAATTTAAAAACCCTAAAAAATATCTATACCTTTTGACAGGAATGAAGATTTAGTTACAGAGATTTTGATTATGGGCTGAGGGTGTTGCTCAGTTGGAGAGAGAGTGCTTAGCATGCCCGAGGCCTGGGTTCCATCCCAGCACCAAACAAACAGGGACATCTGTTGTTAATCACACTATGTCTGTACCGTGCGATAATAATGAATTAATGAGAGCATGGACACAACCTAATCATCCACCAGGAATGGCTAAATAAAGTTAAACCTATGAAGGGCAGGTGTCATTATTTATCTTGTTCAGGAGCTATCATCTGGCAAAATCATAGGCACTCAATAAAAATTTATTAAATCAATTGCTATTCTGTTGAAGAATGTTTCTTGGCCTGGAAAAATTTTCATGACAGAAGATTAAGTAAAAATGAAGAATAAAACCTCCAGGATGTAAAAATGTATTTACACACATATTAAAGAAAAAATCCATTGTGTGACTAGCAGTTTATCTCTAGATTATGGGTTTGTGGGCAGTTTATGTCTTAGTCATACTTTTCTTAATTTCCTCTTTCCTACAAAAAAGATAAGCAATTTTTAATTTGGAAAATTTAAGCAGTTTTATACAAATTTTAGTGACAGAGGAAAATGTTTATAATAAAACATTGGGTGAAAAATGTTGGAGACAACTTCAAAATGATCTCACAACAGTGAGAAATAAATGAACAAAAAGACAGAAATAATCATGCCAGAGGAATAGTTGTTTCTGGGCAATAATATCATACAAAGAATAATTTTCTACCCTTCATTTTATTCCTTAGGAGATTTTCCAAATGTTCTATTATAAGTGTGTATTCCATTTATTTTAAGAAAAAATTAACTTTTATTTTTAAGAAATATAATTATTGCATTGTTTTCAAGAAAAGTTAATAAAGATAATAAATCAGGCAGGGCAATAGGAGGAAAGAAACGCAGCTGTGAGGGACATTAGAGGCACAGGCCTTAGGGCACGGACCAATTGCTCTGGCAGCCCCGGGAGAGATTCCGCCTTGCCAGTGAGTGACTGGGAGACGTGGCACATTAACAGATACCAGAAATTAAGAAAAGAGGTTTCTCAGTATGAGGTTTCAAGTATAGGCTCTAAGGTTTTTGAAACGCTATTATTATTATGAACCCCAAGTAATCGTCACCAATTTGATGCTCATAAAAGCAACCTCAGGCTGAGGTGCAGAAAGCAAGGCATTTCTAGAAAGCCTGTCTTGCCCCTCCACAAATCACAGACAAGAAGAGCTAAAATTAAGTGCTAATTGTCTTGTGGGAAATGAAGTTGTTGTCTAACAGCATGAGGTTGAGGATGCACTGGTGGGGCTGCAGTGGGCCAGGCCCTGGTTCCCTGACCAGCATCTCTGACACCAGTCTGGGCCTCATTCCCTGGGAGTGTACCTGTGACCTCTCAGTAAGTATAAAGGAAATGATTACTGTGCTATATCCTGCCCCATAAATGATCTATTACTGTATGGTGCTTTTTTATTACTGATTTGCTCTGCTTGTTATTTTCAAAGGAAAAAGTAGAAAATTTTCTGAAGCCTGGATGTCTACGAGATACAAGAAGTAAAAGTGAATTCAAACAAACCTCAAAACATGTTACGATCTCAAACATAACACTGACTTTCAAAGGTGAAAGATGTTTTCAGACTTCCTTGACTCCAATAAAAAATGAGACAAACATATCCAAAGAGATGAGCAATGAAACCTCTGAAGAAATGAAGACTGATTTTAAAAACACAGCTTTCAAAACTGAATCCAGGTAGGTGAGTTTGGAAAATACAGTGAGAATTCTAAATGGGAAGTAATGTAAATAGATGTGTGCTTTAAAGTTCTTGTAACTCAGATACAGTGTAAATGAGCGATCATATAGTCAACTTGTAACTATCTACATTTGGTTCAAACTTGGCTGAATTTCATTACACACCAGCTTCTTACACCAGTTTTTTGGGGGTTTTTTGGTACTGGACATGAAACTCAGGACCTTGTGCTTGAAAGCCAGGCTTGGGGCCACTGAGCTAAATCCCCAGCCCATAACCAGTTCATTTTTCCAGCTGTTGGCTTGGTACCAATTGAGTGCTTTAGGAAATATACTGGAATCACACAGTGTTCACTTTTTGGAGTTGGAACATTGAGTTCTAGAGTGTTTGTACTTTTTCTTTTATCTCTATATTTCCCTATTTTCTCTCTATATCCTCTCTATATCTCCATATTTCTCCATACTTTGAACTTGCAGTAATTTTTAAAAACTATTTCATAATTGCAATGGCTTTATTGAAAACTTGATTCCATGCTAAATGTGAGTACTGTAGTTTTATAATCTGATCATTCTGAGTTAGCACCTAAAAAGAAAAAAGATCTAAATACTTATGTTAATAGGATGAAGCCAGTGGTGCATGCTTATAATCCCAGCTCCTCAGGAGGCTAAAGCAGAAGGTCTACTTGAGCCCCGGAAGTTCAACACCAGCCTGGGTAATCTTGTCTTTTTTTTCTTTTGGTCCCGGGGATCAAACTCGAATCCTTGCGCTTGCAAGGCAGGCGGCAGAACCACTGAGCTAAATCCCCGGCCCCTGGATAACCTTGTCTTGAAAAAGAAAAAAATGAAAAAGAAAAATACTTACATTAGTAAGAATGAAAATAAGGAATGTAATTAATTATGTCTACTTTTTAAAGAAATATAAAAAGGAATAGGGCAGGAGAAAATAAGAAAAATGAAAAATTAACCTAAAAAATGAACCAGAAAACTTTTAAAGAATTTAATGTGCTAAACAGAACTTGGTTGATTCTTCGCAGGGAAAAACAAAACTGTCTTATTTTCTTAAAACAAACTGGCTTATTTTTTTAAAAGTAAAAGTGAAAATTTGAAAGGTGTTACATCAACTTACAAGAATAACAATAAAATGTTATTGAGAAAGTTTTTATACAATTCTGCTTTAAAGGCTTGGAAACCCTAAATTTAGTAAACAACTAACAAATATACAAGATGGCAAAAACTGGCACAATAAAAAATTGAGAATTTGAAGAAATAGAAAATAATTACCAAAGAACTCCCACTAAAGAAAAAGACATAGTTTTGACATTTATTGGACAGTTTTAAGATACTCTAGAATTGTCTCTATTTTATGTAATGTTTTCTTTTAAATATAAAAATACCAGGAAAATGTTTTGTTCTAATTTCCTGAAGCAAATAACCGGCCTGGCTTCTAAAGCCAAAATTGCTACAAGAAAGAAAATTCCAGGTTAATCCTATTTGTGATAATAAATCCTAAATTCTTAGAACCTCAGGAGACAAATATATATACATATATATGTGTGTGTGTATATATATATATATATCAAGCTTAGTGTAAAATCAAGAAAGCTTAATCATATAAATATGGAAAAGCAGGTAATACTCTTGATACTTAGACACATTTGACAATTTTCCCTTTCTTTCTTTTCTTTTCTTTCTTCCCCCCGGTACTGGGGATATTGAACTTAGGGCCTTCGTACTGAGCTACATCTCCACCCCTTTTTAAATTTCCAATTTTGAGAAAGGGTCTTCTTAAGTCACTAAGTTACTGAGACTGGGCTGGAACCTGTGATTTTCCTGCCTCAGCCTCCCAGAATGTTGGGATTACAGGTATGCACCACCATACCTAGTCAAAAATTTGTATACTTGATAACAGAAAATATCCACATAGCAGTGAGTTGCCCTTTATCACAATAAAGAATATTTACTTTAAACCAGAGCCACTATTAATTATTTTTAGTGAAGAAATTCTAGGGCTGGGGGTATAGCTCAGTGGTAGATCACTTGCATGAACCCTGGGTTAGATTTTCCCAGCACAAAAGAAAAGGAAAGGAAAGGAAAGGGGAAGGAGAAAAGGAAAAGAAAATGGAAAGGAAATAAAAAGGAAAGGAAAAAAATTCTAGAATTGTGGCATTTAAAACAGGATAAATTAAGAATATTCCCATGAATATTCCTATGTGATATAATTTAAGAGGTTCTAGCAATTATAATAGGACAAAGAAATATAAAGAAAAAATACAAATTTAAAAATATCACTCTTGGAGCTGGGTGTGGTGGCACAGGCCTGTAATCCCAGCACTTTGTAGGCTGAGGCAGGAGGATTGCCACAAGTTCAAGGCCAACTTGGGCTGCATAGTGAGACCCTGTCTCAAAAAAAAACAAAAAAGAAGAAGCACACAAAAAGTAAAAAGAAAATGCAAGACAATACTAAGGATAAATTATCTTAAAACAAACTAAAGTAAGCTTGAAGAAAATGGAGTGGTATCCTTGCCTCAGTCACAGAGTTCATTTCTTGTCCACTAAAGCAACAAAATTTTCAATGCCAAAGTCTGATTCATTCACTCAATATTTAATGAATGCTAGGCTCTGGGGACATGGCAGTAAAAATAATCAAGTCGCTGTTTCTTGAAGTGTTTTATTCTAGGGGAGGAGGTAGATTGTAAACAAATAAAATATATTTTGCCAGCTGGAATGTGCTGTAAGGGGGATGGGACAGAAGGAGATTTAAGGAAGGCAGAAGGATATTTTACATGGATGGTCAAGGGAAGGCTTTCAAGGAAGTGATATTTGATCAGAGAACTGTGAAATTATGGAGTTCCAGGGGAATAATTCCAAGCGGCATAAAAATTACAAATATCTGCCAAATAAATCATTTTACATACATACATACATAGTATGCATGAAACTGGTTGAGAATAGAAGAATAATAAATTATATATAAGTAGCTGGTGGGATTTTTTTTTTGTACTGGGAATCTTACTTAGGACCTTGCACTTTCGAGGCAAGCACAGCGCCACTGAGCTAAATCCTTGGCCCCTGGTGGGAATTTTTTAAAGATCCAATTAACAAATGATTTAAGAACAGGAACAAAAAATTTATTCCAGAAGACAAATTCTTGAAGAGGGATCAACCTCAATAATAATAAAGAAATACAAGATAACCAATTACCAGTTGGCTTTTCATTGGCTGTCTACAGTGTTTATGATGTCGCTGTAAATTGTGAGGAGCTTTCTGCAGAATGACTTGGGGCAATTCTGGCTACAGATGATTACACCCCTTGACTTAGGAGAATACATGTCACAGAATAACTGAAAATAGCTTGTTAAAACACAATGCATCCTAGTTAAAATCTTAAGTAATTCAAATTACTACTGGTAGAGGAATGGCTAGAAAATAGTATGTTAATTTAGTGAAAAAATAGATTTTCAGAAAAAGCAATAGGCAGAATTTCAATCAAAGGGGTATATGGCTAATAAGGATTTATAAGCTAAAAGAGTAAATTTCAAAAATTGTATGAACAGTAGTATTTTATTTCTACAACAGGATGGGGGGCACTACAGTTTGAGCATAGTTGAGTAAAGGTGTTATTATTTGTGGTAGCTATTGGTAGATGTTTTTATTATACAATTGATTACATACGTAATTTTAAAAGCAAACTGATAGTAGGATTCATTCATTGAGAGGCAGTTTAACATAGCAACTAGAGAATGGCCTTTGCAGTTAGACCTCTGGGTTTGAATCTGGCTCCTCTAACTTACTAGCTTTGTGATCTTTGGCAACTTCTTCAGGACTCAGATTTTTCATTTGTAAAATGGGAATAATACCAACCATGTAGACCTGTTACAGGGATTAAATAGATGATGTTTAAAAGGTCACAATGCCAGGAGCATGGCAATAGATAGATAGATAGATAGATAGATAGATAGATAGATAGATAGGAGGGAAGAAGAAGGAAGGAAAATGAAAGGAAGGCAGAAAGTAAAAGAGGGAGGAAAGGAAGAAGAGAAGTTCAGAATCTAGAATAAACTTAAAAATCTAGTATAGATTTGATGCCCGTTAAATAAAATACAAAGATGATTCTATACCAGGACCTCTAAAGTAATCTTTCCACTAGTGATGCTACTCAATAAACTGAACCTAGGGAAAAACTGGGTGGAGGGCAGCACAAAACTTACTCATAATTTTTATTGCAATAAAAAAATTGAGATGTAGGCCGGGGATTTAGCTCAGTGGCGCCACCTCCTGCCTCAAAGGCACAAGGTCCTGAGTTTGATCCCCAGTACAAAAAAAAAAAAAAGAAACTGAGATGACAGATTGTTAATAGATGATGATGGTATTCTGATGTATGATGAAGTCCACAGAAGGCTAGATTTAAGTAAAAATTATTTTGACTAAACGCAAAGGAGAAATTTATTACGGAGTAAAGTAAGATAGCAATCAATTAAAATAATAAATAAGTACATATTATTGATTATAATGCTCAACAACAGAACTTGTTTCTGTAGGTTATGGAATCTGTCCCCAGAGACTTCTCAGAAATGAACATTAAGGGTTGGGGATACAGCTGAATGGTAGAGTGCTTGCATAGCATGAACCAGATCCTGGGTTCCATTCCCAGTTTGCAAAACAAACCACCAAAAAAAAAAAAATCCTGTATATTTTGTCCTGTAGAGACTGGAGACTGTAGATACTTTTCTGTGATAGGTCTAGACCTTTTCATATTTCTAATTATTATGTAATTTTAATTATTTGGAAGATCTACTGCTTAAACAAATGATAGAATACAAGCTAAAGTAAAATAGAAATGTGTTCTAGGGGAGTCCTTAAAAAAAGTGTAGCAGTATGGAAACAAGTACGTTGTAGGATTCTGAGAGATACAATGTCAAAAGTATATAAAGGAATTGGGACATATTAGGCGCTCAGTAAACGATCATTATTGCCACTAATAATTCATTTCCAATTGTGTAGATTAAAGAAAGTGAGCTAGTCTGCCAAAAGATAACTTACTTAAAACAGCTTCGATTGAATATTAATGCTCAAAGCTGACTTTCTTCTTTTGCAGCAAAGTGGGGACCAAGGGAAACAAAGAAACATGAGTGATCTTTAGGAGAGCCACAAACCTTGAAATGTTTACTTTAGCCCCTAGGCACTGCATTTCTCCCAATTCTGGAACCTTCAGGTCCAAGTGCCAAGACACTGGGTCTTGTCTGCTGGAGCGAAGCACTGTTTGACGTCTAGGACTCCCATATGGTGTCTCTCAAAGGAGAAGTGCATGGGAGCTTGTCAGAGATGGAGTTCAGGGGCCCTGCTCCATCTCTCTGAATCATAAATTCTGGGGATGAGACATAATACTT
Source organism: Heterocephalus glaber (assembly GCF_000247695.1). The sequence goes on along the minus strand of NW_004624734.1, from coordinate 33,801,680 downwards.
TGTATTTTGCTGGACTCCCAAATAAAAATGCCTGAGCTTGAGAACAATTGCTTTATTGAGAAGCCAGTCCTATACACAAAATGGAGCTTAATAAGGATTCCTCTCAAATAAGGAGTCTCCTTTTAACCCTAAGAAAGAATATTTTTCCAGGAATCTTTCCTATATGAGTAGGTGCTAAGATAGAAAGATTGATAGATGAGAGATGAGAGATGGGAGAGAGAGGAGAGAGAGAAGAAAGGACAAAGATTGTTTTAAAAAATAGAAAAAGGGGATGATAAGGAAAGGCTAGAAAAAAGAAACTACTAGTCAAAAATAGAAATGAGAGACAGTAATATAAAATGCAGAGGGGTGAACATGGTGGCACACACCTGTAATCCCAACACTCTTGGGGGCTAAGGCAGGATGATCCCCAGTTAGTTCAAGGCCAGCCTAGGCAACTTAGCAATTTAGCGTAGCACTGTCTCAAAAATAATAAAAATAAAAAAAGACTGGGGATGTAGTCCAGTGTAAAGGCCATGGGTTCAATGTTAAATATCGGGGGGAAAAAACGATTGAGAGGAATAGAAGCAGATGTCACTCAGTGGGGAGCATACCTGTTGCTATTATTCCTGAATACAATTTAGTAGAAAAGCCTAAGATTTCTTAAAACACAAACAGGACAAAATAATCCATCTAATTTAGCAATTTGTCCTAAATAATTATTGATCCAGTCTGGTCACTCTGATCGCTTCATTCTGCTTTATTTTACTCTCTACTCAAATACAAGGTCTCCATCCACTAACACTTCAGAAACGCTGATCATAAACCAAAATCTCACAAAGTTAACTTCCTAAGTCATTTCAGCTTTTTTCCTTGCTCTTTGCTGTATAGTGAATGCCCTGAATCATTACATTACCTTTTTTTTTTTTTTTTGGTACCGGGGATCGAACTCGGGACCTTGTGCTTTCAAGGCAGGCGGTGGCACCACTGAGCTAAATCCCCGGCCCCTACATTACCTTTTCATGCCTTTTTAAAAACTTAAACTCATTGGCAAACTTTGCTTTTTAGTACAGTTTTAGATTTACAAAACAATTGAGCAGATAGAACATAGAGTTCCATATACTCATCTTATTCCCACATTCCCTTGCCATTCCCTCAGTTTTCTTTACTAACATCTTACATGTTACAATCAATGAATCAATACTGATATGATATTATTAGCTATAGTCCGTAGTATACACTAAGGTTCATTCTTTGTGTTACACAGTTCTACATTTTTTGACAAATGCATAATAACATGTATCCACAGTTGTATCTTCATACAGAATAGTTTTGCCACTGTAGAAACCCCTCAGCATTAGACTGGCTCTTAATTTCTTTTAAAAATATTAAAAATTACAAAAATTTTAGGACAAAATTTTTAGGACAAAAACTGCCTGCAGATGCTAAGTTTTATTAGTCTTACTATTATGATTAATATTAGGAATGAGAAAATGAACCTATATACAAATAGCAAAAATCATAGCATTTTAAATATATAAAGGATCTTATAATTTAGCAAATCTCAAATTCTTCAAATTCTGTCCTTTAGCTTTCTCTGCCATTTATCTACTAACTCTGCTGGAGAGAAATAGATGAAGAAAAAACAAAACAAATTTTTATTCTAAATAACCCTTCTAAACTCAGTTTAATCAAACATGGATTCTTTTTATTGCCTATTTGCATTAGGAACATAATTACTAGCTAGAGTCTAATTTGAGAGTGTTAATTATGAATGAAAGATATAATACTCTAAGAATAGAATGGAATTTACTAGGGCTTTATTCCAGGAACATTTGTAGGATTTAGGTAGGACTATGAAGTTGATAAATAATTACTGTACATTATATTTCTTCTCCAAGACTGTGGATTTCAGTCACAGTTTATAATGGTATATGTTGGCACAATGGAAAAAATTTAAACAATTACCTTCTTGAATATTCTGTCCTCAGATTCACTACTCTTAAAAATACAAATTAAGTGCCAGGGATTTAGCTCAGTGGTTCGGCCACCTGCCTCACAAGTGCAAGGTCCCGAGTTAGATTCCTGGTACCAAAACTTAAAAAAATTTAAAAATTAAAAAAATACATATAAATTAAGCAATTTAAATCTAGATCAGATAAAGATGATGGAGACTTCGACCTTTCTATACTGTCACTTTAGGTCCTTTAGACATGAAAGATTTCTTTATGATGCATTTATATTCCTTCTCATCCCTTGACAATAGTGCTATCATGACTTCTCTTTGTTTTGAACAAGCTAATAGCAGACTTTATTTTAATTTGGTCCTATTTTTTAAGGTACATCTACTTTATATTCCTCAGCCTCTTGAATCTTTTATCATTAATCTCAGGCTTCACTTAAATCACCAGAGCTATTTGGCACAAGCTGTATGAATACTTATTTGCAAAGTCTTCAGAAAATGACTACTTTGAATTTACTTTCTGAAAGATCTATTGTAGAACTTAAATTGAATATATTTGCCTGCCCCTTTAAAATGGATCATAATTATGCCTTTGCACAATTATCTGAGAAGATACTTTCTAAAGGGAAATTATTCTTCCTGAACTCTTTGTTTTCTTCAACAGCAATATATCAAAAGTATTTGAAACTCTGGCCAAGACAGAAGGATCTGGTGAAAATTAAGACTTACATTTATATTTTAGCATCCCAATGAGGTTAAGAAAATACTTGTTTCAAGTATTATTAATTTTAAAAATCAGGAGTACTAAAATGAAGCTTTTTTATCCAAAATTGTTTTTTCTTTTTTGAAGTATGTACTAGGGAGTGGGTCCAAGGCTTCTCACTGAGCTACATCCCCATCCTTTTTAAAATTTTTCTTTTTTGAGACAGTCTTAATAAGTTGCCAAATTGCCAGGCCAGGCTCAAACTTGAAATTCTCCTCAGCCTCCTAAGAGTGGAAAATTAATTGCATTAATTAATGGTGATGTATTACAGGCATCCATCACCATGTGTAGCTCTAAATAAGTTTCTGAAAGTTAATCTGAAAAACTGACTGCTAGCCTCCTATTTAATCTGACAAAACCAGTTCACTCAGGGTAGTATGGCTGAAGACCCTCCTGTTTAATCTAATAAGCCACATAAGGTATGTTCTTTGCCTACAAGACTCCCGAGTACCTCTCTCCCCCACTAAAGTCACAGAGATGGTAGTGAAGAAACTAGCAGGGTTGGCAACTCCTAATCCATCCAATCCAGAATTTACCCACAGGTCTCTGTGAGACTCTATATTCCCAGCAAAATAAAGCCTATTTACTTAAACCCCTGAACACCACCCGGAGGGAGGGGCTGAGGAGCAGCAGGGTTAGGGATGCCAGCAGCCTCATTGAGTGACTGGTGAGATGCACAATAAAAAAAGATTATATGTTATTACACACAATTCATTTTTATGCCTTTTATGGGTTGGTAACCTGTAAATAGTTTTACTCTAGTATTATAATCAATAACAGCCTTGTCTTGCTAAACATGATTCATTATTACCCACAAACCACTTAGAAAATAACTAGTTATCTCATACCTCGTAATTCTTTTATAAATATTTGTGTTACACTGGCAAATTTTTTAAATGCTCAGTTTGTTTTCACAGGAGCATGAGAACTGATTCAGACACTTCAGATATGGAACAAATTCCACTACATGTTTTATTGTGATCCTTGGTGTCCAAGAGTCACCTCTGGAGTAGTTAAGAGCAAAGGACTCCAGCTAGACTTTTTGTTGCACTCTCTTTCTTGCCTTTACTCCATTCTGAGAACCCTGCAATGGAGAAACTCTTCTTCTAAGTGACAGGCATTACTAAAGGTTTCTTTTTCTGTGCTGGTAGCATTCAGTTTTCTAGTTCCCTGAATCTAACTCATCATTCCTGAACCAACGCTAGTTCTGCAGACAGACTTCAAGCTACAATAATAATAAGACCTCCCATGTCTGCTGATGGGTAAGGGGGATTGCCCACAATTAAATTTTTGGAAAATTAAGATCATTTAGCTCCTTTTTTCTTTCTGCTTACATCTTTAGCCTCTCACTGACTGCCAGGTGATAGTATTTCATGTTGGGGAAAGGGGTGAAAAACAGTTGCTTCTTTACATATTCCCAGGTCAAAGAATCTTTAACTTGTAACAACACACATTTACAGATGTTGTCTTACAGGTGTGTGTAGGGATCTTTCCCTTTGCAGTTACTTTCTAACCTGGAAAATGGAATAGGCCTCAGCTTTAGTCATGCACATTTTTATGTATATTCTTTTAATATTATATAAGAAACACAAAGGAATATTTAACTCAATTTAAATGAAAAGGAAAAAGTGCTACTACTTCATGCTGGACATGATGGTGCATGCCTATAATCCCAGTTCTCAAGAGGCTGAGGCCGGAGGATCCCTATGAGTTTGAGGCTAGCCTGGGCTACATAGTGAGTTCAAATCCAGCCTGTCCTACAAAGCGATACCCTGTCTCAAAAAACAAATAAACAAATTATTACTTCAAAAAGCAAGATACTTGAAAGTATTTATAGGCACATTTATAGGAGTCAGTCCTACAAAGAAGGACTAAAAGAATATGTTTTTGTTTGGTTGGGTTTTTTTTGGTACTGGGGATTGAACTCGGGACCTTGCACTTGTGAGGCAGGTTCTGGCACCACTGAGGTAAATCCCCAGCGAATAGGATAGGTTTTTACACAAATGGGATTTGTCTTTAGATCTTCTCATTGATCATCAGTGTCCAAAAATACCATAAAATGATGCCTATATTGCAATCCACATAATCAAACAAGAACACTGAAGGAAAATGCTATTGTAGTTTATGAGAAAAATGCAACATTGCCTTTGCAGTTTATAGAATTTTCGTCTATTAACTTCTACCCTGGTTTGGATTTCATAAAGAAATCAAACTAAATATTTAAAGATTTCCAGTATGGGCAAATATTTTCCTCTTATTTGCTAAAGGCAAAGGTAAATCCAATGGCAGCCTTATTACTAGTATTCTAATTAGTATAATTTATGTACATTCTGAGGATTCATTTATTTAGTTGTGGAATTCTTGAGTTAATGTAGGGCATTGATATCATTATCTTTGCCTATGTGTAACTAATTCTTTCACCTATCACCTGGCACAAATCAAATTTTTTTATTTTTGCTTAAATTCTTTTATTGGTACATTTTAGGTATACAGTATGTTTACATTTATAATTGGGTGCTTTTACCTGTACATGATGTATCTTAATTCTTATTTTTTCCCCATTACCTGTGCACCCTTCCCTATTTACAAAGACTTTGTTTCCATTTTTTATTTCTTTTCTCATAATTTTTCCTTTCCATTCTTCCCTTTCCCCATCTCCCCCCACTGCCCCTACCTCTTGGGACCTTTTCCTATTTCAAAGTATCAATTATTAGTTATTAATCCTTTTAATCCTTATTTACACTCTTAGTTTCTCACACTAGTGAAACTATTCGGTATTTACACATGTGTGTCTTATTTATTTGACTTAAGAGTATGGCCTCAATATGCATCCATTTAGCTATAAATGACTCTAGTTTCTCGTTCTTTATGGCTGAGTACTATTCCATTTTATAAAAAAACCATATCTTCTTTATCCAGTTTCCAGTTGATGGGCATTTGGGTTGTTTCCAAGCTTTAGCTATTACAAACTGTGCCGCAATAAACATGGGTGCACATATATCTCTGTGGTATGATTCTTTTAATTCTTTTGGGAAAATACCCAGCAGGGGCATAGCTGGGTCAAATGGGACCTCCAGCCCTAGTTCTTTGAGGTATCTCCATACTGATTTCCACAGTGGTTGCACCAGTCTGCACTCCCACCAACAATGGAGAAGACATCCCTGCCAGCATTTGTTATTGGTTGATTTCTTGATAGCAGCCATTCTTTCTGGGGTGAGGTGGAATCTCAGTGTTGTTTTCATCTGCATCTCTCGGATGACCAGTGATGTTGAACATTTTTTCATATGTTTATTTGCTGCTTTTACTTCTTTGTCTGAGAAATGTCTGTTCATTTCAGATGCCCATTTTTGAACTGGGTCTTTGAATTTGGGGAGTCTGATATTTTTTAGTTCTTTATACATTCTAGATAGTAGCCCTTTGTCTGAGTTATAGCTGCTAAAAAATTTTTCCCACATTGTAGGTTGTGTCTTAGCTCTGTTGGTGGTTTCTCTTGCAGTGCAGAAGCTTTTTAATAAGATGAGATCCCAGTTGTTGATTCTTTGTGCTAGTTCCCATGCTACTGAGGTTTTGTTCATAAAGTCTTTTCCTATGCCAATGTCTTCAAGAGTTCTACCTAACTTATCTTCCAGAAAGTTTAGTGTTTCTGTCTTAATATTTAGATCTTTAATCCACTTTGATCTTAGTTTAGTGCATGGTGATAGATATGGGTCTAGTTTTAATCTCTGACAGGTTAAAATCCAATTTTTCCAACACCATTTATTAAATAATCTATCTTTCCTCCAAGAGGGTGGTTGGCTCCTTTGTCAAAGATGAGGTGGCTGAGTATGTCTGGAGTTGTTTCTGCATCTTCTAATCTATTCCACTGATCCTCGGGTCTGTTTCTTTGCCAGTACCATGCTGTTTTTATCACAGTAGCTTTGTAGTATAGCTTCAAGTTGGGTATTGGGATACCCCCAGCCATGTCTCTGTTGCCCAGAATTGCTTTTGCTATTCTAGGTCTCTTCTGGTTCCAAATGAATTTTTGGATTGTTTTCTCTAGTTCTGTGAAGTATATTGTTGGAATTTCAATTGACATTGCATTAAATCTATATAGTAGTTTTGGAAGTATGGCCATTTTCACTATATTGATTCTTCCTACCCAGGAACAAGGGATGTCTTTCCATTTTCTTATATCCTCCTCGATCTCCTTTTTCAGGGTGCTGTAGTTTTCAGTGTAGAGGTCTTTTGCTTCCTTTGTTAGACTGATTCCTAGATATTTCATTTGTTTGGATGCTATCATAAAAGGAATTGTTTCCCTAATTTCTCTCTCAGTGAGTCTGGTATTTGTGTATAAGAAGGCTATTGTTTTTTGAGTGTTGATCTTATATCCAGCTACTCTACTGAATTTGTCAATTAAGTCTAGAAGTCTTTTGGTAGAGTTTTTTGGGTCTTTTATGTAAAGTATCATATCATCAGCAAATAATGACAGTTTAACTTCTTCCTTTCCTATCTTTATTCCCTTTATTTCTTTCTCTTTTCTAATGGCTGTGGCTAATGTTTCCAGAACTATATTGAACAGGAGTGGTGATAGTGGGCATCTTTGTCTTGTTCCTGATTTTAGTGTGAAGGATTTCAGTTTTTGACCATTTAGTATGATGTTGGCTGTTGATTTGTCATAGATAGCCTTAATTAGGTTAAGATAAAGACCTTCTATTCCAATTTTCTGTAGTGTTTTTATCATGAATGGGTGTTGGATTTTGTTGACACAAACCAAATTTTTAAGAACACCTTAATGGTTTAGTGGCTAGATACAGTGCTTAAACTCAGTTTTGCTTAACTGAATAAGTGTTCCATGCTTATTATATATGCAGGCTCTGGGAGAGAGAGGGAGAGACAGAAGGGGAGGGGAGGGAGAAGGGGAGGGAGAGGGAAAGGGAGAAGAGGAGAGCAGAGAGGGAGAGAGAGAGGAGAGAGAGAAGGACACGTTACCGGGCCTTGAGACGTGTGCAGAAATAATATAAATCACTGTTATTTAATAACGTAAGTCATTGTTATTTACTAACATAAATGTTTTATGTATACTTTAGGAAAAAAATGGAGAGCACATTAGCCTAGGAGGGGAAATCAAGAAAGACTTTCAAGAGACAAAATTGAGTTAGAAGAGGGGAAATGATATCTTGGGTAAAAGGGATGGTGTAAGCCTGAACAACAAATGAACAGTTCAGTTTAAGAGTCATAAGGGATGCAGCTGGAAAGCAAGGCAGGAACCACATTATGGAAAATTTAAATCTTGTTTAGAAATTTGGATACAATGTTGGGAAGCTAAAGAGCAGCTGCTGGGGGGGGATTAAAAAATTAGTGTCATGTGTTAGGATGATATTCTGACTACAATCAATCACTACCAGAAGAAAAAGGAGGCTAGAAGTCCAGAGACCATTAAGTAGCTGTGATAATAGTTCAGATGGAGGGTGCCAGAGATGTGAACCAAGTAAGAAGCGGTTCTAATGGAAAGAAGGAGGAGGGCTGGTGGCACACATCTGTAACCCCAGAACTTAGGAGGCTGAGGCAGGAAGATTGCCACAAGTTTGAGGCCATCCTGAGTTATATTATGAGTTCAAGGCCAGCCTGAACTACATAGCGAGACCATCTCAAACACAGAAAAGAGTGGAAAGAAGGACATGATATCACGGTCAACAAGTTATTGATGGTCTACCTATAGGGAGAAGAAAAAAAAACCTGAGGATGATAGTTTGGGAGACAACATGACTAGAAGGCGTAAGTCCATGAAACAACCTGGGGAAAGGAATTGGAGCAAATTTAGAAAGGAAAGATGAAGAATTCAGCTGTTGAAACTAAAGCTAGAAGCAAAAGACCCAGGTTTGTGTTCTAACTGTACTGCCTCAGTTACATGAACATATCATCTCCTCTCTCTGGCCTCAGTTTCCTCGACTATAAATGTGTGTGCAAACATAGCAGGGCGCTGGGATGAGAAGGGCGTAACTAATTGTCACAAGGCCTTTTTGGCAGTTAGGAGCTGATATTTTTGTGGCCCTGGGTGCTTATCAAGCTATCAGGCAACTTGAAATAGAGCTCTGGAAATCAAGAAAACACAGCAAATTAGCAGCCAAATCCTACTTTGAGTATGTTAGATCACAAAGATAGTATAATATGCAAAATTGGCAGTTTCTAAAGAAGTATTAACTATTTTCCCTGTTTGTTTTCTTTCATGTACTTTCTTGTTTCCTTCTACTTTTCTCTCAATGTCTTTCGATTTTTTTCCCTTACTTAGGCTTGACTAGTTTTTCAGTTTTCCCCCGATTAGCATTTCTTTTCCCCATTTCACCCTCCTCTAAATCACTTTTACCCTTCATGCACTCTTATTAATCCTTAGTGCTCTTCACCCCAAGAAAAACAGATTAGCCAAGTTTTAATCCCTCATCTCATTAAATTTAGTCTAATCATAGACTACAAATGAGTCTGTAATTCCAATTTCTACTTTAGAGTAGAAGCCAAACTATTAACTACTCTGCCACTGGTAAAAACAAATTCCTGGCACTATTAAGCTCTTCTGATTGGCATTCACCTAGCTCTTGGGCAATGCTAGTTGGGAGCCTGATTTCTGAATTCATATCTCACACCTGTCAGCAATTTGAATTGCATTTTCTTCTTTCTGCATAAAGTCTTGGTAACATGGCACTTCAAATGCAGTTTTTATGGCAAGGCAATGAACCACTGGTGGGTCCCAGGCTGAACTTGTCTCTCTGGATCTGATTTAATCTCTCTCACTTCTTGACTTTTAAGCTTTATTCTCCTTCATTTTTCCGTGTCTTTACAGGAAGCACAAGTGATAGGGCTTATCTCTGATACTATGGTATTTTCCCAAGATGGAAAGAAATGAAACAAAGGATAAAGATTCTGGAGGAAAAAAAGGAAAGAAAATTGCTTATGAAATATTGAAAGTTTGCTTCTTTCTCCTGCCTTTCTTTTCCACTTTCTTCTTAAATATTATAAGGCAAATTCCTTAGACTCCTAAGCAGCCAGGTTCATTCTCTGTTTATGAAACTGAGGCTAAAAGGAAAGAGAGGGAGGCCCCTAAAAGGAAGCCAGTTTATAAAATCTAACAGTGAGCTCTGCTGGAAAAGATACATGTTTGATGAGGTGATTAGCACATAATTTGAATTTAAGACCCAAATTAAGTTCTTTCTCCTTCTGTGCCTTTTTCTCTCCCGCTTTTGTACCCTACTTTCTTTCTCATTTCCTCTCTTTCCCTCTAATGATCTCTCTTCATCTTTTCCTTTTCTCCTCTGGCTCTCTCCCCTCATATCAAATCTTCTTCTAATTTCTTCATCCTTCTGTCTCATCTGTCTCCTCCTTTCTCAGAGGAAAAAATGTGAGGAAAGAAAAGTAAAACAGAAAAAGACAAAGTTAATGGAAAACTATGTAAAACAATGTAAGGGTAAGTAGATTTTAAAAATTATAAGCCTTACACCCGGACATGGTGACACAAGTCTGTAATCCCAGAATTTGGGAGGCTAAGGCAGGAGAATTGTTGCGAGTTCAAGGCCAGCCTAGGCTACGTAGTGAGACCCTGTTTCAAAAATAAATTATGTGCATGTCTCTATAAATTTAATAGTAGGTATGACACTTTCAGAAATTATTAATCGACTCTTTTAACACGAATCTCAATATTTCAAACATACTATAAGAGAGGTGGAACAGAGTGTTGAAGGATCGGCTATGGTTTCCGTTATAAGATCCATGATGGGTCAAAGGTAGCACCCGCATGAGGAGGTGCATAGAGAGCTTCTGGTGAGGCACCGGAAGAGAGTTACATGCTGCTGCTGCTGCTGCTATAGTGACTCCTCTCATTCTCAGACCTACACTTCTTTGCTCCCTCACCAAATTATTTCCCAACTTGTCTCCTTAGATTCACTAACACAGCCAAGTCCTCTGTCTTTCATACCAAAATTTTTTTGTATTTTTGGTACTAGAGATCAAACTCAGGACCTTGAGTTTTCGAGGCAGGCACGGTGCCACTGAGCTAAATCCCCAGCCCTCATTCCAAAATTTTTAGGGTCCCAATAGGGCTGTCACATTCAGTTGTGCAGCTTGTATGCTGCATGGCGTAGGGCACATCATTCACACTGTAGTTCATGTACAGTCCATAACCTGCACAACTGTATGTGGTTCCCATGGCCTACTCTATTTAAAGATACTACTTTGAAACACCAGATCTGCAGTGAGGTGCCAAGTATAAAACTTCTCTTAGCCAACATACTAACACCAGAGAAAGAGGGAAGCAATGCAACTTTAGAGCCATTGTTTCTTTTGCTGTCTGTCCCATCATAGCTCATGTTGTATGTGCATGTGTCTGTGTTTGTATCTGTGTGTGCATGTGTGTGTGTGCAGTCAGTATTTAAGCACTAAGTTCACAGAATTGAAGGAAAGATTGGTGAACCTGGGGGGGCTGTGGCAGGAACCACTTGCCCATCTTGTGGTTCTGCTGATGGAAGAGAAATGTCCACTCTTCCACTCACCCTTTGGTCACTTTGCCACCAACGCCAGCGTAGCATTTAAGCACTTACTTTACTTAACAACCCCCCCACCATTGTTGTTGACACAGCAAAGAAAAGCAAAGTGCTAAAAAAACAACAGTATCTGTAAAAAAGAATCCCCTGGCCTCTACATATATTCCTTACCCTGCATCTGTTCTTTGTCATGTGTGTGTGTCTGTGTGTGTGAGTGCATGTGTGTCTGTGTGTGTGTGTTATACTAGAGATTGAAGCCAGAGCTTTCACACATAGATAGATAGATAGATAGATAGATAGATAGATAGATAGATAGACAGACAGACAGACAGATAGATAGATAGATAGATATCTCCACTCTTTTTTATTCTTTATTTTGAGACAGGGTCGCTTAGTTGCCTAGGATGGGGTCAAACTTGTAATCCTCCGGCCTTAGTCTTCCATAGTTCTGGGATGACAAGCATGCACCACCATACCCAGCCTTTTGTCACTTCTTTTCCCACTTTGTTTGTTTCACTGTGTCATTGAGACTGGCCTCGAACTCACAGTGATCCTCCTGCCTCAGCTACCTGAGTGCTGGGATTACAGACGTGCACCATGCCCAGCCACTTCCTTTCCCACTTTAACATGATCTTTACATTATCTTTAATTGGTTCTGTTGTGGTAAATAGTGAAGAGATGGCATACAGGGTGACACCTAGGCTCCTACATCCACCCAGGGAGAAACCCAAACCTTTCCATCTTTCCGTATATTTTAAATTTAGAGAAAGAAATCTTTAAAACTCAAATCAATATTTTTACATTGGTTTTATTCTTAGATTTAATCTATAACAACGAAAACTCAAATATTAGCGTCTCATCAAGAGAGCTACAATGAATGACAAAACATATTTATCATACTTAAAATTTGACTTCTGAAATTGAAAAGGTGTTTTCAAAATTCTTCAACTCTGAATTGCTGATATATGAGAAATGATAGATTTTTTTGTTTAATTTCTTTTATTGGTACATTTTAGCTATACAATAGGTTTACATTTATCATTGGGTGCTTGTACCTGACCATGATGTCTCTTGGTTCTTATTTTTTCCACATTCCCTGTGCTCGCTTCACCCCCTCCACCCTTCCCTATTTACGAAGACTTTGTTTCCATTGTTTCCTTTTCTTATAATTTTTCCTTTCCCTTCTTTCCTTTCCCCTTCCCCTCCCACTTCCCCTACCCCTATGGGCCTTTTCTTCCTATTTCAAATTACCAATTATTCATTTTAATCATTTTAATCCTTATTTACACTTTCAGTTTCTCACACCAGAGAAACTATTCAGTATTTACAC
>NW_004624734.1:33726594-33781006 GCF_000247695.1 Heterocephalus glaber | reverse complement strand
GGTCTATATATACCTGTTATAAATGAAGAATTGGATATTGAAATTTAAAAGTTATGTAGGAGTACAAAGGACCTAGAAAAGTAAAAAGAAAAAGAAAACAGTGTTGGAAGACGTTTAGTACCTAATTTTAAGATTTCCTCTAAAGGTACAGTAATCAAGGCAGTTGTCGGTGTAAGGAAAGACATATAGATCATTGGAATAAAGCAGAGAATCTAGAAATAGGACCACACATATACGGTCCACTGAGTTTTGAAAGATTATTTAACATTAGCATTTTATAGAACTAAGTTTCTATGTTTTTATTGTTATTTCTGGTGGCAATGCTGGGGAGAGAACCCAGGGCCTTGCGCAAGCTAAGCAAGCACCCTGCCACTGAGCTGTGCCCCTGACCAAGAAGTTTTTATCAATGCTTCAACCTCGAGATTTTGAAAAGGAGGCTTGCAGATGTAGCTCACTGCTAAAATGCCTGCCTTACATTCATGGGCGGCACCTAAAGAAATTAATAAATAAATATGTCCAAAGAATTTTTATACTCTTATTATAAAGAAAAACTGTATTGTAAATGTAATTTTACTTTTTTTAATCACTTTTTCCTTATATTAGTTCTTGTCTTATATTTTAAAATTCTGTATTTAAAAATATATTGAATTATATGAACTGACTTCATCTTTTTGTTTTGTTTTGTCAGATAAATGCAAATCACTAAGCTAAAAACAAGCCCAGCTCAGGAAAGATAATCAATGCAAGAAGAAAACAAAGCAGATCTTTCACATGGCAGAAATAAAGGGTGCAATTAATACATTAAGAATTCAAATCCATGTCACTTTAATTTTTAAAATCTTAACTATTTTAATTGTGGATATCTGAGAGGTATGCAGAACTGTAAGATTTTCAATTCATAAAGTTTTTATAAGGTTTCTTTTCTTTGGAGTTGTTAGAAAAATTTATTATTGTCCATATTTTCACTTTTTTCAAACATTAGCACGGGCTGTGTGGGATCACTGAAGGTGGGAACCATGTTCCTTCCATCTTTGTGTTCTGCTTGAGCACTGACACTAAGGGTTTACTGAATCAGGGAGTGTCATAATCAAAAAGCTTTAAAAAGTCCATGTACTTTTAAAAATAAAAAGGGACTGTAGGGCTGCTGGCTCAGTGGTAGAGCACTTGCCAGTAATGCCCAAGACCTTGGGTTTGATCCTTAACACTGCAAAAACAAGAAAAAGAAAAAACTACAGTCACCACTTACTGTTTTGTTGTTGTTGTTGTTGTTGTTGTTGTTGTTGTTGTTGTTGTTTTGGTACCAGGGATGGAACTCAAGATTTTGTGCTTACAAGGCAGGTGCGGTGCCACTGAGCTAAATCCCCAGCCCCACCACTTATTTATTTTTCTAAAAGCTGCCAGTCATTCTACAACACTCTTTGCGTGCACTATCTCACTTAATCTCCACATATTCCAAAGAGTACTATTCTTTTCCTTGTTTTGCAGATGATGAAAGTGAAGTTTAAAAGTTACATATTCAAGGAGACACAGCTAGAAAATGGTGGAGATGGCATTTGAGCCCTGAAAGCCCTATGGCAAGCTAAAAGCAAATCTGCAACTCCTGTTAGAACTCATGCACCTAAATTAGACATAGGGATGGTCTTAAAAGGCTGTATAAATCTATTTTACTCAAATATCACACAAATAAACCAAGTGTGGTGGCACATGCCTTAAAATCGTAGCTCAGAAGACTGAGGCAGGAAGATTGCTGTGAGTTTGAGGCCAGCCTGGGGTACATAGTGAGTTAAGCCCAGCCTGAACTACATAACAAGACCCTGTCTCAAAACACCAAAAACAGTCCAAGATTTGGTGAACAAATGCTGGAATACAGCAACATGAGGAAGAAAGGAAGGAGGGAAGTGGGTACCCAGGACACATCAAGGATCTGAAGTGAGAATTGAAGCCCACAGGGAGAGCAGAGACTTCAATGAAGAAGATGGAGGTGGCAAGGGGCACTTTCTCCCTGAGCCCTGACTCACTGTGTGGGAGGGGCACCTCAAACCTGCAGTCACACAGTGACTACTAGCAATCCCAGAGGCCTCCACGGAGAAGTGCACCAGCATGTGGATGCAGGGCCAGTGACTTGTTTGGGTTCAGATGTCCCCTAGGAGAGAGTAATTGTCTGGTAGCCATCTTGGAGAAGGGCCAATGAACCCAAAACTCAGTGCAGTTCTAGGCTGGCTCCATCTAGTGACTCCCAGTGTCAGGGTGAGGCAGAAATCAAATTCAAGGTAGCAGGAGGCACACAGACTGGTGCAGGCTGAATAAAATGGGTTCCAGCCTGATAGCCTCAGCTTCAGAACTAAACATGCAGGCTTGCTGGGATTATCCACTGCCCTGCCATAAACCTATTGCGAGCTTGTTGGAATTAATAAACACGGATCTAGACTCTTGTCTCTCCACTTTTTTTACCAGTGACAGCAGAGACATGCCTTGAACTAGACTTCTTTTTAATCTTCTTTTTTTTCTTCTTTTTGTTTTAATTTTGTTTTGTTTTCTTTTTTCTTGGTTGTTTCTTCTTGTTTTATATAAGTGTGAACATTGTTTCTAGGTTTTTGTTGTTGTTGCTGTGTTCTGTTCTGTTCTTGTTTTTGTTGTTCTCTCTTTCCCTCCTATCTTCTTCACCAGTTTCCAAAAGTTTGTGTAATCTTCCTTTGTACTCCAGTCTTGCTTCTAATCTCTTTCTGTTTCTTCTATTTCTCCACTTTTCCCCCTAGCCCTTTTAAATTTTCTCCTCTGAAGGTAAAATCATCATACTGAGGGCATATTTACTATGTACAATTTTCTGGTTTGTTTTAGATTTTGTTTTGTCTTGTTTTTTGTTTTCAGAGGGTTTTTTGTACCAGGGATTGAACTCAGAACCTTGTGCTTTGCCAGGCAGGCACAGCACCACTGAGCTAAATCCCTGGCTGTAAGATTTTGTTATATAACCACAAATCTAGTTCATATAGTTAATGGTAGCAAATTAATAGTTGCCACAGATTATCATTTTCTAGGCTATGTTTGATGGTATTGTTATTGCTGATGATACTACTTTAGTGAAGGTGATATAATGTTTCTAATTAGTTGTCCTTCCTGGAATGCTAAGACTGAGATTGCCTAAGGGTCATAAAACAATACTATAGGCCAGTGCCAAAGAACCAAGGGCTAGTCCAAATAGGCAGCAAGTCTCATCCCCAATAAATTGAAGAGGTAGGGTCTTGCAGCAGACTCAAAAATCAAAAGCCAGCTATACCTGGAAGACATCTCTGAGAAGTAGTCATTTCCTAAGGGTTCTAAATACTAGCAATAAAGCTACTTGTCATAAGCAATTTACAAGCATCAATCCAGGAATTAAACAACAAAAAACAGAAAATGAAAAGACATTTAAGCAAGATGCAGCCCCAAACTTCCAGCTGACCATTACCCAGGAGGCAATGAGGTGGAACAATTTGAAACCTACCCACCTGGACTCTCTGAAGTAACAGTGGAAGTAACAAACCAGATGAATGAGGCTCTAGAAAAAAATCAAATCAATAGTAGTTTCTCAAATAACTACAGAGATGGTGACCATAATGAAAGACATGCTTAGTGATTGTAGAGCAATACAGATTAAAGAAATAGTGAAATTTAGGAAAATAATGGAAACCCAACATAGGAATTATGAACGCTCAACATGGAAAAGAAATAGAATCTATGACACAGATTCAAACATATCCAGGAGATTAAAAATTCCATTGGAAGTATACACAGCAGAATGAGGAAATGCAAGGAGAGAATATCAGATATAGAAGATAGGATTTTGGTTAGCAATCATGAAAAGAAAGATCTCTTAAAAATAGCAAGTAACAATGAAAAAATCAATCCAACAGCTGCTAGATGATGCAAAGAAGACTTATTAGTAAGACTCATCAGTCAAGGAAAATGAAAGTGATAGCACAAATAACATAAAAACCCTGTTCACAGAAATAATGGCAGAAAACATCCCGAGCAGGGACAAAGAATTTGACATACAATTAAGTGAAGCATATAGAACTCCAATTAGCTGTGATAAAAAAAATCTTCAACAAGAGATATAATAGTCAAGATTCCAGAAATTCAACACAGCAACAGAATATTAAATGCTGTTAGAGAAAAGAAACAAACCACCTACAAAGGAGAGCCCATCAGAATCACAGCAGTCTTCTCAACACAAACCCTCAAGTCAAGGAAATCTTGAAGTATTTCAAGCCCTGAAAGAAAACAATCTCCAAGCCAGATTGATGTACCCTGAAAAACTATCAAAATTGATGGAGAGGACCAGGGATTCAGCTCAGTGGTTTTGCCACTGCTGCACACACGCAAGGACCCAAGTTCTATCTCTAGTACCAAAAAAAAAAAAACTGATGGAGAAATAACATGCTTCCATGACAACACCTGAAGAAATTTATGCCCACCAAACCAGCACTCCAAAATGTTTTGAAGTATATTCTAAAAAGATATAACAAGGACTACAACTCCATGAACCCCAGCAGAATAAATCCACCAGGCAAAACAAGCAATTAAAGGAGTGGAAAGAAGGGAATCAACAACAGGAAAATAATATGACAAGGATAAGTCAATACATATCAGTTACAATCCTCAATGTTAATAGTCTCAAATCACCAATCAAAAAACCAGCCTGGCAGAATGGATCAAAAAGCAAGATCTGGGGCTGGGGATTTAGCTCAGTGGTTCTGCCACCTGCCTCACAAGCACAAGGTCCCAAGTTTGATTCCTGGTACCAAAAAAAAAAAAAAAAAGCAAGATCTGGCCAGGTGTGGTGATGCACATCTGTAATCTCAGCATTTGGGAGGCTGAGGCAGAAAGATTGCTGTGAGTTCAAGGCCAGCCTGGGATATATAATGAGTTCAAGGTCAGCCTAAACTACATAGTGAGACCTTGTCTCAATAAAAGCAAGATCCACAAAATGTATAACAGATAATATGAAATAGAAAGAAAAGGTGCAAAGGGGAAAGGGAAGTGGGAGGGATAGGGGAAAGGAAAGAAGGGAAAGGAATAAATATGAGAAAAGGAAAAATCTTAAAGTCTTTGTAAATGGGGAGGGTGGAGGGATTGAAGGAAGGGCATGGGAATGGGGAAAACAATAAGAACCAAGATATATCATGTAAAGGTACAAATTTCCAATGATGAACGTCATCATACTGTATACCTAAAATGTACCAATAAACTTAATTAAAATGAAAAAGAGCAAGATCCAACAATATGCTGCATACAAGAAACACATTTAATTCAAAAAGAAATTTATAGACTAAAAGTCAATGGATGGAAAACAATACTCCATGTGACAGGAACCCAGAAAAAAGCAAGGGTAGCTATTCTATTTGCAGACAAAGTCAATTTCAAACCAAGACTGATTAAGAGAGACAAAGAAGGTCATTACATCCCTGTAAATGGAACAATCCAAGTGGAAGAGATAACAATCAAACATATATGTACCAAATACTAGTGCATCCAACTGTATAAAACAAATATTAATGGACCTGAAAAATCAAATAAGCGCTAATACAGTTATAATGGGGGACTCGAATACTCCACAGTTACAAATAGACAGATCAACTTGATGTGTCTAAAATATCGACAAAGAAATATCAGAACTGAACCAAACTGTTGAATGAATGGGCTTAGTAGATGTCCACAGAGTGTTCTACCCCACAACACCAGAATACATATTCTTCTCAGCTGCACATGGGATGTTCTCTAAAATAGACCACATAATAGCTCATAGAACATGCTTAAGTAAATGCAAAGGAATTGAAACTGTCCCATGCATATCATCAAACCATAGTGCAATGCAATTGGAAATCAATGCCAAAAGAAACCACAAAAACTTCATAAACACATGGAAATGAAATAACTCCCTCCTGAACAACTAATAGGTCACAGATGACATTAAAGAAGAAATCCAACAGATTCTGCAATTAAATGATAACACTAATACAACATATCAGAGCATATGGGATGCAATGAAAGCAATCCTACAAGGGAAATTTATAGCAGTGAATTCCTACATCAGAAAAACAGAGCAAGTTCCAATAAAAAACCTAAGGTCAAAGCTTGTACGAGGGAGGAAATTACAAAGAGCAGAGCAGAAATTAATGTAATGGAGACTAAGAAAACAATACAAAGAATCAATGAATCAAAGAGCTGGTTCTTTGAAAGATTAAATAAAATTTAATCTTAGCCAAACTTATCAAAAAAATGAAAGAAAAGACTCAAATCTATGCAATTAGGAGTGAAAAGGGTAAATCACCACAGATCCTACAGAAATCCAGATCATTAACACCTACTTTGAGAACCTATATTCTAATAATACAGAAAAACACAGAAGAAATGGACATATTCCTAGATGCATATGAATTACTAAAGCTGAATCAAGAAGATATAAAAGTTCTAAATAAACCAATACCAGTCAATGAAATTGAAAATGTAAGCAAAAACCTACCAACAAAGAAAAGCCAAGGACCCCATGAATTCAATGCTGAATTCTACAAGAAATTTAGAGAGGGCCTAACGTTACTACTTCTCAAACTCTTTAATGAAATCAAAAAGGAAACAATGCTGTCAAATTCATTCCTGGAAGCAAGCCTGACACAAAAAGCACAGAAGGATCCAACCAAAAAAGAGAACTACAGGCCGATTTCCTTAATGAATATCAATGCAAAAATCCTGAATAAGATACTGGCAAACAGAACACAGCAAATCATCAAGAAGGCTGTACACCATGACCAAGTAGGATTCATCCCAGGGATCCAGGGATGGTCCAACATATGCAAATCAATAAATACAATACACAACATTAACAGAAACAAGAACAAAAACCATATGATCATCTCAATAGTTGCAGAAAAGGCATTTGACTAATCCGACATTCATCCATGATTTTAATAAAAACTACAGAAACTGGAATAGATGGTCTTTATCTCAATTTGATAAAAGCCATCTGTGACAAACCAACTGCCAACATCATACTAAATGGACAAAAAAAATGAAAGCTTTCACTCTAAAATCAGGAACAAGATAAGGCTGTCCACTACCGCCACTCTTTTTCAATGTGGTTTTGGAAATTTTAACCAGAGCAGTTAGATAAGAGAAAGAAAGAAAAGGAATAAGAATAGGAAAAGAAGTTAAATTATCATTATAAACACATAAACACTTCTAGATTTAATAACCAATTAATTAATAACCAAATTCAGTAGTAGAGTTGGATACAAAGTCAATGCTCAAAAATCAATAGCATTCATGTGTACAAATAAACTCACTTAGAGAGAAATTAGGGAAATAACACCTTTTACAGTGGTATCCAAAAAAATGAAATATCTAGGTTTTAATTTAATAAAGGAAGCAAAAGATCTTTACATGGAAAAGTATGTATTCTGTAAAAGGAGATTGAAGAGTCTGTCAGAAAATGGAAAGACATCCCTTGCTTTTGGGTAGGAAGAACCAATATACTGAAAATGGCTATACTTCCAAAATTGTTAGACAGATTTAATGCAATCCAATCAAAATAACAATAGCATATCTCACAGAATTAGTGAAAACAATCCTAAAATTTATTTGGAACCAGAAGAGACCTAGAATAGCAAAAGCAATTCTGGGCAGCAAAGACAAATGTGTACTAAAAAATAAAAGAAAGAAACCACTCAACACCACCACCACCTGCCCTGTGTGTAGAAAAAAAAATTGTCTTCCACCCAACCAGTCCCTGGTGCTATCCTGGAACTGTGCAGTCCAGGATTGCAGCTACAAGGTATATGTGACTATTGAGCACTTGAAATGTGGCTGGTGTGACTGCAAGATTGAATTTTAGATTCATTTTGATTAAGTTAAATTAACACTTTAAAACTTAAGAATTGTAGAATTTTTAAAAAATTAAACACAACCTTAGTTTTGGACTAAAAAGGTTTTTTCCCCATGCTGGGGATAAAATCCAGGGCCTCACACTTGCAAGGCTTGCGCCCTTACCGTTGAGCTACACCCCCAGCCCAACTGGCTACATTTTTCATGTCATTTTGATAACGTACTGTATAATTTGAAATATTAGTGTAAAATACACAATAGATTCTTAAACTCTTTGGGAAAAAATACAATAAACCATATTCTTGATATATTATGAAATAGGATATGTATAGATTCCTTTCAATATTTCTTTCTACTTTTTAATGTGACTGTTCAATAGTTTATGGCACATTTCCACTGGAGAGCACTGTTCTACAGAAAAATCCTCTACCCACTCCCTTGGCTCACAACCCAGAGGATTGTCTCCACCTTCCCTGATGCTCCAAAACTGGAAGGAATTTCTTTCCCAACTTTACAATCAGAAGTAAAAAAGATTTTTATGAAACCAAGAAGAGTCTATAACTGGGAACATTTTAAAATCAGGAATATACATAAACTAACAATTTCTAATTTGCAGATGACTTCCCCCTTATAGAAACTATTTTCTCGCTATTTTAACAAATTGATTCCTTAGGGAAGAAAGTCAGAAGCATCTATCCAGGTCCTTCATATGGATATGAGCAAAATGTGTCACGGTATTTACACTGAGCACCCCCTAATGGGGACAGCTCAAGGGAGTGACATGCAGTGGGCATGTGTGTGTAATGATTGGTTTTTTGTTTGTTTGTTGAGACAAAGTCTCACTATGCAGCTCAGACTGGCCTTAAGCTCACTATGTATCCAAACTCTTGGAGATCTTCCTGTCTCAGCCTTCTGAATGCCTGGATTATAGGCTGCCACCATGCCCAACCTCAAAGTATGTTATGTGAATGTAAGAATCTGCCAAAATGAGACCCATTAATCTGTATAACCAATAAAAAAAATGAGTGAGAAAAAAATCCTTTCCAAAGTCCAGTGTACAAGCACTTTGAAAAACAATTTGGAAGATTCTTATTAGACATTCTTATTATATGACCAAACAATTCTACTCCTAGATATTTACTCAAGAAAAATAAAAACATGTTCACAAGACAGGGCTTCAAGGGTCAGGGATTCAGCTCAGTGGGGCCACGCCTGCGTGGCAAGCACAAAGTCCTGAGTTCAATGGGGGGGGGGCATAGGTTAAAAATAAGTAATATACAAATGGTCATAGAAGTTTTATTCATAATAGCAAAAAACTGGAAACAACCCAAACACTCACCAACAAATGAGCTGTTAAACAAATTGCGGTCTGTTCACCCCACAATACTACTTAGCAACGAGAAGAAACAAACTGCTACTAAGTGCTACTACACATGGGTGAATCTTAGAAATACTATGTTGAGGGCCTGGGATGATGTAGCTCGGTGGTGCCCACGCCTCCATCTCAGGTGCAAGGTCCTGAGTAAAGAAGCATTATGTTGAATGAAAAATACAAAAAGACCACATGCTCTATAATATATGTGAGGATTTAGAAGATAAATTTTTTTCTTAAAGTAGACTTTGTTATCAAAGAAAACAAGGATATTTCATAACTAGGTTTTTAAGCTTTCTGAAATACTCATTTTCCTTTGTAACAATGCACAGGATGGGTTTATTACATTTTTCACTTACATTTGCCTGAAGACATATCAGTGGCTGCTTAGTGTAGAGTTATGTGAGAGGGTATTGACTACAAATTGCTATAAGAAACTTTTTGTGCAGATAGAAATATTCTGTCTCTTGATTAGGGTGATGATTACATTGGTGTATTCATTTATCAAACTAAATACTTAAGATGAGTACATTTTATAACACGTAATTATGCGCAATAAGCTGATTTTTAAAAAAACAATTCTGCCAGGTGTAATGGCACAGGCCTGAAATCTCAACACCCAAGAGGCTTAGGCAAGAGGACAGCTGCAGTGCCCGCTTTGACAGCACATATACTAAGAAGACAGCTGCAAGTTCAAGGCCAGCCTGGGCTCCACAGTGAATTCAAGGCCAGCCTGAACTACCTGGCAAGACACAGTCCCCAAAGCAAAAATTTAAAAACCCACAAAAACAAAAAACAAACAAGAACAAGCATATATTCAGATTTGTGTAGTTTGAATGTTCCCCAACTGCCCACATGTTGGGGGCTTAGCCCTCTCAGTCTGTGGTGCTGTCAGAGATAGTGGAACCTTTAGGAGGTGGGGCCTGGTGAAAGGAAGAGAGGTCATTGGGGCAGGACTTTGAAGAGAATGTTGAGGTCCTGACCCTTTTTGACCTGCCCTCTCTCTGCCCAGAGGTGACCACCAACCTCTGCCGTGTGTCCCTGCATGATATACTGGGCTGCCACAAACCCAAAGCAACAGGGTCAAAGAATTACAAATGGAAAACTCTGGAATAGAGCAAAATATACCTTTTCTTTAAATTGATTTTCTCAGATATTTTGTCACAGTGACAGAAAACTAATGGTTTTATTAGGTTTTAAAAAGTGCACACTCAGGGCCGGGGATTTAGCTCTGTGATTCCGCTGCCTGCCTTGCAAGCGCAAGGACCTGAGTTCCATCCCCGGTATAAAAAAAAAAAAAAGAAAAGTACACACTCAGTCTGTCTTTTGATAATGTGAAGAATTTTTTTTACGAAGCCAGGCATGGTGGAGTACACCCGTAATCTCAGCACTCAAGAGGCGGAGGCAGGAAAATCGCTGAGTTTGAGGTCAGCCTGAACTACACAACAAGACCCTGTGTCAAAACAAATAAGCAAGAAAATGTAGTGAATTTTTCTCTTAAAATAAGCTTTGTTATCAAAGAAAACACAAATATTTCACAACTAGGCTTTTTTAAACTTTGTGCCATATTCATTTTCCAAGGTTATTACATTTTTCACTTAAGTTTACCTAAACTTTTATAATCTTGCACCAACAATCCTCCATGTTCTGCATTTTCCGCATCAGTCTATTGTAAAACTAATTCAAGGGATACCATATTGACTTCTTGGAAGAGTGTTGTTCAATAGAATATCTATGCTTATAAAAATGTTTGATATCTATGTGGTCCAATATAGATAGACAAGCATAGCTTTAGAGCATAATTAATTTTTTGTACTGGCAATTGAGCTTTTTTACTTTTTATTTTGAAACAAGATCTCACTAAGTCACTAAGTTGCCTGGATTGTGCTGGGACTTGGGATTTTTCTGCCTCAACCTCCCAGATTGCTAGGATTATAGAATTGTGCCATCAAACCCAGCTAGAACATAATTCTTAAGGTATTTCCTTACTAAAAGGAAGATGCATTCATTACTTATTCTAATTTAAAACAAAATTTTAGAACTATATTTTGGCAATCTTTCAATAAAATGAGATACTCTTCTGTGTGAATGTATAAATGAGTGGTGCACACAAATATAGGATATTAATGCAGAGTGTGACTGGCTGTTGATTTTAATGGGATGGTCTGGCTACTGTCCGTAGTATAGAAAAATTCAACTGAAGGCCAAGAAGCTAATTACATAGTGTTGCAAGTGGATGCAAAGGGTTATCTTCCCCGGAAGAGGATCTTCACGATTTAGTCCTAAAATGTAAATCACTAGAGTTAGAAGAGCTCCTAAGATATAAACAGACTACGACCTTAGCAGTGCACTCCCTCTGTCACTGCTGTCATTACAGGAGCCTATGCACAGGAACAATGCTTATCTAACCGTACTGCAAGACCCACTGCTGCCAGCACTGTGTGGGAACAAGAGAAGTTGGTGGGGGCGGGGGGGGGGGGCGTGGCGTGTCCCAGACGCTGGCTGCACAGAGAGCCCTGGTATAGGAAGGGACCAATTCCCGGTCTGAGGTTTCCACTTGGAAAACATTTTGCAATAGACTGATAGTAAAGTAGCACAGGACTTACATTATAGATTAAATTTTTAGGGTTTTTTTTTCCTAGTGTAAGAGCCTCACCATACCTGGGCACAGTGGCACATGGCTTTAGTCTCAGCAGTTGCCAGACTGAGGTGGGAAGATCACTTGAGTCTAGGAATTTAACACAAGCTTGACGTCAGGTATAGTGGTCCTCACCTATAATTCTAGGAGGCTGAGGCAGGAGGGGTGTAAATTCAAGCCCAGCCTGGGCAATTTAGCAACAGTGAGACTTAGTCTCAAAAAATAAAAACGGGTTGGGGATGTAATTCAGTGCATGGTCTTGGGTTCCATCCCAGCACTACACACACACACACACACACACACACACACACACAAGTACACGTATGTGCGCACACACACAAAATCGATCATAATTTGGAGGATCTTTGTACTTTTAAACACATCAAGCAGATTTAGAGTTTGAATAGCAGATAGTATCCACAACTAAGCTCATAAGCAAACCTATGTTACTAGCAGAAAAGCAACACAACTTCTGAAAGGAAACTCATGCCACAGGAATCTATTAAAGTTTGTGGAAGAGTAAATTTGAAGACAAGGGCAACTATAGAATTTTTGAAATATGAATTTTTTTGAACTTTTGACACCTTTTGATAAAGCTGCACATTAAAAAAAAATGTTTATCTGTGGTTGAAAGTTAGCCCTGTTGTGGGAATGTGGCATTCTGTACTACTCTTAAGAAAGGAATGTATAAGGATTTTCTGCCCATACTGGAATGGGCAGCTGGGTGGAGTTGGAGCGGGATGGGAAGGAAACAGATAATACAACTATTATTAGCTATGAATGCAGACACAAACAATAGATTGTGATAATGGTTTGGACATATTTTGATTTTATCTACCGATTCAGAGGGGAGAAAAGGCCCCAAGGTCACAGATAAAATATTCTTCAACGCTGACATGTAGCTCAGTGGTAGAGTTCTTGCCTAGCAAGTGCACAGCCCTGGATTGGCTCCCCCGCATCACAAAACAAAAGTGTTCATAAATAGTTGACATTCCTCCTTGTAAGAGGTGGAGTCTGTTCTCCTTCCCTTGACTATGGACATTTAGTGACTTGCCTCTAGTGATAAAGTGAGAGTGGTGATGTGTAGCCTTGCACTAGGAGAGCCAGTGTCACATCCTAGAGAGGAAATGAGGCTTCTAGTGACAGCATGTGAGGGAGCCTTCCCCTGAGCTGAGCCTTCAGATGACTGTAGCCCCAGCTGACAGCCTGATTACACCCTCAGGAGAGACCCTCTGCCAGAGCCAACTGGCTAAATTGCTTGCTGTTTCCTGACCCCTAGAAATGGAGAGACTACATTTGCATACAATCTTTATTTTTTAATTCTAATATTAGAAGAGCTTGTCCTTCTGGATACACTTGATGTGAGAACACCCACATGATTTTATGTTAACTGATGATTTGGACCTCTTTGAAAGCACTCCATTTCTTCATTAAAGCAAATTCACACATTTTACCAAGATGCTAGGTATATTCATCTCCTCTATTCTAAAATTAAAGGGGAAAAAAAATCCATGTATTTTGTTCCTGTTGCCTACTGGTTCTCAGCTCTCCAGTGCCCTGAGCAGAGATTACAAGGCTTGGGAGACTCTTTTTTGCTGTTCTGCCTTCCTGAGTTTGCTTGAAATGTTAACCCAGAGGCCAAGAGGCCTGGAAGCTTTCAAGTGAATCCTTGAGTAATCAGGCCCTGACACCAGTGATACATTGTTTACATTTACCTGATGTAAAACTGTTTATATTCCCAAATATAGTTTGAAACATTCTTCTGGAAAAAGGAAAAGAAAACAATGGCTCTAAAGGGATCCAGTTTGGTGTTCCAGATCACCACTCTACCAACACACTTTTTAAAACTTAGTTGAGGATCAATACCTATTCCAAATCTGCTGGAGTCTATCATGTGGGAAGGTTACGAGTTCTTCATGAGAGACATTTGTAAAGTCTTACGTATCAGCTTCCACTGACAGTTTTAAAAGTACTACCAGTTAGAACTACTTCCTATACCTGATCTGTAATTTCTATCTAAAATCCCCATCCTTAGGCTGTCTTAACAAGTGTATCTCATGACAGAGGTTCATATGCTTTGAATAGACACAGTCGTTGTGGTTTAGATTTAAAATGTCCCCCCAAATTCTCAGGCATGTGAAAGATGACTGGATCACAGGTCACCTACTCTTCAGTGGCTTCATCCACTAACAGATTAAGAAGCTGCGGCCCGAGGATTTAGCTCAGTGGTTTCGCCGCCTGCTGCGCAAGCACAAGGACCCAAGTTCGATCCCTGGTACCAAAAAAAAAAAAAGAAGAAGAAGCTGAATGTGCTGTTATGAGGTAGGCCCTGAGTGGAGGTGGTCAGTGGGGGTGTGACCTGAGAGGGTGTGCATGTTCTCGTCCTGGCTCCTCCGTGCTCCCTTTACTTCCTGGCTGCCATGGGTTGAGTACCTAACCCTCTGCCAAGTCCCTCTGCCATCCTGCTCCTGTCTTGGAGCCAGTCAACCAGAGCCTAAAACTGTGAGCCAAAATAAGCCTTTCCCTTAAGTTGTAGGTGTAGGATATTTGGGCCTAGTGACTGGAAAATGACTAAAACAGCCATTAAAAGTTCAAACACATAAGCCTTTATCAGTTGTTATATGTTAGAAACAAGATGTCTAAGCTTTTGGGAAACTTGTATAATTCAGGGTAAAAGTTAACTGCAAGTGATTAGTTGACTCTATTTGTCTTTTGAAGGGACTTTTTGTTTTTCTATTTCTCAGCTATGTGAATTCATGAGGAATTATTATAGTAGCTGGAATGAACCACAAGAGCATAGGAAGGAGGTGGTAAAAGACAAATTTTCTCTTTGTAATTGCCACTGCCTCCCTCTTGCCAAATGGAAGCAATGATCAGCCTACAGCCATTCCATCCTAAATGTACCCAACTTTCTTTGACCTTAGAAGCTAAGCAGGGTCACACCTGGTTAGTATTTTGAAGAGAGAAGCAGGGAATGAAAGCAACAATCCTTATGCAAAAATTTGACCTAAAATGAGACGGTCACAGGCCAAACACTTGATAAAGCTGAAGTTTATCTTTGACCCTTTTATCATTCTATTCTATCTACTCATGTCTATTTCATTCATTCATTCAACAAATGTTTGTTGAATGTACCACTATGTATCAGGTATTGTATTAGATGCTGAGGAATCTAAAAATAAGTAGTGGTAAATAGACAAAGTCCTTGCTTTTATGGAGCTCACATTCTAGTTTGGGGATGAATAACAAATAGATCGTGTCTCAGGTAGTTAATAAGTCCAACGGAAAATCAAGCTGGGTAGGGCATATAAGGGAGTGCATGGACATGGGGTATGGGAATGTTACTGTTTTTCTAGGGTGGGACAGGCCTCACTGATAGGATGATATTTGAAATGAGACCCAAAGGAATTGAAAGAGTAGCCATGTGGAACCTGGTTTCAAGTATAAGAAATAGCAAGTGCAGAACATTTGAGGAGAAGCCGCTGGAACATGTGAGGCACAACCAAGGTCTGATGTGAGTAGTAAAGGCAAGAGCAGGAAGAGCTGAGGTCAGGGAGGTCAGATCATGCTGGGCCGCTCACTGTGGGGCAGATGACTCGATCTCACTCAGTTTAGCAAAATCACCCTGGCTGCTCCACTGAGAAGGGAAAATACAGGCGGGAAGGAGGCTGTTGTGATAATTCAGGCAAAAGAGGTTGCTGGTTTGGAGTAGAGCGCTAGCACTGTGGTTGAGGATCACTGCTTGGCTTGGCATCTGGATATATTTTGAAGGTAGATATAACAGGGCTTTCTGATGGATCTGGATGAAAGAATGCCTGAAGAATTGGAAATTGGAAACAAGTCCGTCATTTTGTCTTATTGAATTTGCAATGCTTATTAGGAATTCAAATAGAGATGATGAGCTGACAATGGAATATATGATTCTAGAGGTTAGGGCAGAAGTTTGCACTAGAGATAAATTTGGAATTAACAGTGGATAGATGGAATCAGAGGCCATGAGACCAAACAAATTTAATTTCTTCTTTTTTGACATTTGGTCTAGATTTTTTTTTTTTTTTTTTGAGAAGGGTCTCACTATGTAATGCAGGCAGGCCCTGAACTCACTATGTAGCACAGCCTGGCCTCAAACTTGTGGCGATCCTACTTCCTCACCTTCCTGAGTGCAAGGACTACAGGTGTGTGTCACCACGCCTGGAGGTTATTTGGTCTTCATTAGAAAAATCTTCAAGTTCTAAATTTACCTGTGTCCTTTCTCCAAAATGAAATTTCACATGAACCGGGTTTAATATATCTAAACATCCCCAGCCTGCACAGGACCACTCAGAAAGGTATAAACAAAAGTGTGATAAGTGACTGACATCCTGAATATTACATATTCACCCCTGAGGTTATTATTGACTATTATTGTCCCCATAATAAGCCTGGGCTTCTTTTCTCTCTGTAGTTTTCATTCAAATTTAGGAAAAGGTTTATGACTTTTTGTTTTAAATTTAATTTAAAATTTTAGGGCCAGGGATTTGGCTCAGTGGTTTCACTGCCTGCTGTACAAGCGCAAGGACCCAAGTTCGATCCCCGGTACCAAAAAAAGAACAAAAAAGTAAAATTTTAATTGACAAAAAGGTATCCCCAGTACACAGAAATGTATATATTTATAGTTTACAACCCGATGTTTTGAAATGTGTATACATTATGGAATAGCTAAATTGAGTTAATCAACATTTCTTCACATATTTTCTTTTTTTTTTTTTTTGGTGGCCTAGTCTTGATGATTTTCAAGTATGCTATACATTGCTAACTATAATCCTCATAGTGACTGCACAATAGATCTCTTGAATTTATTTCTCCTAACTGAAATTACGTATCCTTTGATCAAAATCTCCCCAGCCCCCTCTTCTTATGACTATCTTTTTAAAGCCATGTATAAAGTTGGGTTTTCCGATTATTGTAGATACTTTCACTGCAGTTTATTCTGTCACCACCCTCACCTCTAATTAGCTAGTAAAGCTCCTGTTGGCGTTAAGGCCTTATTTTTCTTTGAGTCTACAGAGCCCCTGATTTGCATTTGCCTTATTTTCCTGGGTTTTTTTCTTGTCTTATTTTGTCCCTTTCCCCCATTTTACTGCAAGCTCCTCCAGGACAGGGGCTGTTACTGATTTCAATCCCTCCCACACAATGCCTAGCACACCGAACTGCTCATACTTTTTATGACTACGTAACCCTTCTGTTAAAGTCAGTTGAGTTGAGTGATATTGACCTGTACTGAATCATAGGAGGCCAACAGCAGACAGTGGAACCTTACATTTCACAGTATCAACTTTACAATGCTCTCAGCTCATGGACATAACATTTTTAGCTAGATCTAGAAAATGTTAGATGCAACTATAAAATACCAAGATAATAATAATAGCCAAATCCAATTACTTTAGAAAAGTTCGTGGTTTGTTGGTTTGCTCTTGTAATTTTTTTTTCTTTTTTTTTTTGGTACCCAGGATCAAACTTGGGACCTTGTGCTTGCCAGGCAGGCACCGGAACCACTGAGCTAAATCCCCAGCCCTGCTCTTATAATTTTGTTATTTTTTAAATAGTAGATATTTATTTACTAATATACCTAATACTTTATTGTTTAGTAATGTTACGGTTATTTAGTAATGTCCAATAATGTTGGACTTGGTCTTTAAAGCAGCAGTGTTCAGAAGTAGAGTATTTGGGAAGTGATAGGATCGTGTTATAGCTTGTGTTTAGATGTCCCTCCAAATCCTCATGCAGCCTTAGGTGAGGCTTTTTCAGAGGTGGCTGGATCTAGAGTGTGTGACTGGGATTGATTCATGGTGCAATGCCAGGATCAAGGCCACTGGATTAAGGGTGTGGGTGCTACCTGCCCTAAGTAGCCTGGGTAAGACATAAGGGATAGAAAGAGCTGTGATCAAGCCTTGTTGCTTTGCTACCCTCTGCCCTCCATGGACTGTTTCTCCTCTGAGATGCCACCCTGCCTTGGAGCCAGCAGATTATGGACTGAAACCTCTGCAAACTGTGAGCTAAATGAATCTTTCCTCCCTTAACTTTGGATCATGGGTATTTTGTCTCAGTAACAAGAAAAAGTAACTAAAACAGATCATGAGGGCTCTAATTTTGTTGTTGTTGTTTTTTTGTTTTGGAGGGGTTTTGCGTTTGCTTGTTTTTGAGACAGAGTCTCACTGTGTAGTTCAGGCTGGCTTTGAACTCACTATGGAACCCAGGCAGGCCTCAAACTCACAATGATCCTCTTGCCTCAGTGCTGGTCCTCCAAAGAGCTGGGATTACAGGTGGTTTTTGGTTTTTTTGAGACAAGGTCTCACTATGTAGTTCAGGCTGTCCGTAAACTCACTATATAGCCCAGGCTGGCCTCAAGCTTATGGTGGTCCTCTTGCCTCAGCTTCCCACTTGCTGGGATTACAGGCATGTACCAACATAACTGACGAATCTTATCAGTTGTCAATCCATTGATGAATTCATAGCTCAGTGGCTCATTAGGAGGTGGGAATTAACTGGATGTACCGGTCACTAGTAGCTTCTTTAGGCTGAAGAGTATATTTTGTCCCAGTCCTTTTCTTTTCTCTCTGTCTATATGTCTGTCTTTCTATCTCTGTTTCTCTGTCTGTGCCCCCCACCCTCTTCCTGGCTGCCATGAGGCGAGCAGCTTTGCTCCACTTCACTCTCTGCCATGATGCTGTGCCTTACCTCATGCCCACAGCAATGGAACAAAAAACCATGGACTGAAACCTCTGAAACTGTAAACCAAAATAAATGCTTCCTTCTTAAAGTTGACTTATATCAGACATTTTGTCACAGTGATGGAAAGCTGATTACATATCTTATATCTGAATCAATGAGCTTTTAATTTATATTATCACTGATCATCTAGTTCATACAATTTTAAGCAATGAGGCTACTATTCAGTTTTGAAAACTTGGCTTTTACTAGCACAAAAAGGAGATGTAATAACCTTAGTTATGGATTTCTCAGATAATGATGAATGTTAGAATCTTTTTTTTTCAATGATAGAATCTTGAAAACTGAGATTTCAGACCTGTCACAAATAGCTGAAATGCAATGTTAATGTCACACACCTCCATTTGATTTCAGTGCTGAAGATGGAACCCAGGCTCTCATATATGCTAGGCAAATATTTTACCATTGAACTATATCTCCAGCCCCCCTCCCCACAAGAAAGACTTTTTCATGAAATAAAATAGAATGACATTTTTCTACATAAACATGTAATAGGGGATACTGGCAGGTGCTGGGTAGCCAGATGGCAAAATGAAGAAAAAGGAAGGGTATTTACTATTGTTACTCTCCATTGTATGTATATATTTAGTACCTGGGATTGAACTCAGAGCCTTTGCTCTGAGCTACATCCCCATTCCTTCTTTTATTTTTTATTAGTCATTAAATTGCTCAAGGTGGGCTCATCATTCAGGATCCTCCTGCCTCAGCTTTTCAAGTGCTTGGATTATTACAGGTGTATACTACTGTGCCTGGCTTGTATATTCAACTTTATAGTTTGCCTTTCACTACTCAGCCATAATATTTAGTTACAAATTTGCTAGTTACAGATTCAGCAGGTTGACTACCTTGTGACAAGGATAAACAACTTTTCAGACAGGGGGTTTTAAACCTCTGATTACCAATTTCATTGTATTTTGGGACAAATAATACAGTATACTCTCTTGCTTCCATATGCAGAAGCTACTAGAATCTTAAAACTAGAAACACAACAAAACAAACAAAAAAAACTACCTTATGTTACAGATGAGAAAATTTAGGTTCAAGAAGTTCTCACTCATCCAAATCACAGAATTAGTTAGTAGCAAAGCTAAAATTCCAACTGATTTGGTTCCAATTTCTAGAACTTCCACTCTTCCAAACTGCCTTTTTTCCCCCACACAAGGCCAGTAAGTTCTGGATTTGTGGTTTTGAGGGATGGCTGTATTCACCAGAGAGGAGATTTCTTATTTGCTTTAGGGTCTGCCTTCTTCTAAAATGAAAATGCCAGCTGGGCATGGTAGTGCACGCTTGTAATCCCAGGACTCCAGTAGGCTGAGGTAGAAGGATCATAAATTCTAGCCCATCCTGGGCAACTTTATAATTTAGTGGGACCCTGTGTCAAAATTAAAAGTTTTTTAAAGTGCTGGGACTATTTCAGGGATGTAGCCCAGTGCAAAGGCCCTGGGTACAATACCCAGTACAAAATAATAAAACAAACCCAAAAACCTTTTAGAGTCAGGAATAATGAATAATATTTTATAGTACCTTTTAAAGGATTCCTGCATATTTTCAGATCAGTAGCTGCCTTGGTATTTCACACTAATAATGATTTTATTAAAGTGAAGTCCTATAACAGGAATCTAAGCAACTGGGGAAACAAGGTGAGGTACCTGGAGGGTTGATTTGGGTGGAGGTGTTTTGGAAAATTGTCTGGGCCAGCTGTGATAAAGAGATACTATTTAAAGAAGCCATTTCCTTGAACAGTTAGATCAGTGCTCTATAACTGGAGGTGATTTTGCTTGCTAGGGAAACTTTGGCAATGTCTAGACACACCTTTGTCACAACTGGGAAGGGAGATGTAGCTGGCATCTCACAGGCTGAGGCCGAATATACTGGCAAACATTCTACAATGCAGATTAAGGTGTCTAGTGGCATGCAGCACAGTTCTGACCCTGGCTCTTTTTTGTTTTGTTTTGTTTTTTTGCTTAAAAATATTTTATTAGTACACATTTGCAGTAAGTGAGTACATTCACCTGGGGGAGCTGGTAAGTGTACGTAATATATCTTAATTCTTTTTACATTCCTAAGGTCTTGCTATAGTAGACCAGGGGACCTTGTATTTGCTGTGTAGTCCAAACTGGCCTCAAACTCACACTCCTCCTGCCTCAGCCTCCTGAGTTCTGGGATAACAGGAAGCACCACCAAGCCCAGCAGCTCTATCTTAGTACATCTGAGCAAAGATTTGGATAGAATACTGATCAAATTTGAGGATGATGATCCTGGGAGGGTGGGGATCCAAAAAGATTGTGACCACCTGGAATGGTGGTTTGCTGAATTCAGAGCACCACAGTTCACTGGGACACTATGTATAGAATGTCCAGAAGACTAAAGGGAAGGTTGAGAAAGAACTGGAAAGAACAGGCCTTGGGGATACTGGGAAGGACCATTAAAAACCCTGGTGGGAGGAGACTACAAAAGACATGCTAACTGCCATATCACAGGGCTCTGAGGGAGGATTGTCTGTGCAGTGTGGCCTCTGGGGAAACTGGAATCAACAGATGTAAGTGATAGCCAGGTTTTGGCCTGATAGGAGAGGCTGATTAACAGACGTTAGAATTGTTCAAGGAAGAGCAAGGCTCGGAAAGCAGAGTTCTTGATTACGGTCAGGACGGACCCGCGATGGTTTCTATTAGCCGCGCTAGGGCAAGGCATGCACTGCAGTGAGCGCCTGCAGTCCCAGCTACGCGGGAATCTGAGGCCGGAGGAATGCCAGAGCCCTGGAGATGGAGACCCCTGTCTCAAAAACAAAACAGAAATGTTGCGGCGAACTGCCGGTTAGCACTGGTGCCTCGCCCCTCCTATAGTGGGCTCTGAGTTCTGTCCCCCTCGGGCTCACTGTCCTCGGAGGGCGGCACAGGCGCGTCCCGAGCACCAGCCCTGCCTGGGAACAGCTCGGCCCACGAAACTTGAGGTTCACTGCGAAGGTTTTGTGAAACAGCTGTGGTCCGTGGCGTCTTTCTGCTTTTCAGACTTCGTTCGCTTTTTATTTGTATTTATTTTGGTACTGCGGATCGAACTCGGGACCTTGCGCTTGCGAGACAGGCGGCGGCACCACTGAGCTCAATCCCCGGCCCCCTGGTTGCTTTTTAAAGTCGTCTGTGCAATCAGGGAATTCTGCGGGACACTACACACGCAGGTGTTTGACTGTGTCACTGCCGCGTTTTAAACAAGAGTTGAGGACGTGTGGCCCCTAACAAGGCAAGAAGGCTCGCCTACAGGGGAACTGGATTTTCCTCAGGGTAGGACTAGCTCCGAGAGGCCGTAGGGTCACGGGCTGCAGCGCGTTAGTCGACTCCCAAAGCTGCTTCGGGGAAACCTCGCGGCCCCTCACAAACCGACCGCGGGCTCTGCGCCTACCGCCGCAAGCCTAACGCGACTCGCGTTTCCTGGGGGCGCGCTAGGGCGCGCGACCGAGCCCTCGGGAGCCGCAGAACGGACCAATGAGCGGGCTCCCTCTCCGCGCGCGCTCGGGATTGGGAGAGCCGAGCCAGCAGCTCGATTTGGCAGTGGGCGGGGCGCTCCAGGGAGGGGCTGGGATAGGCGCGCCCGCTGCGCCAGAGTCCCGGGGGCGCGTGCGCGGTCTCGCGGCGGCCGCGGGGGCCGGTCTCGCGCGGTCTCGAGGTGGAGTTGCTGGCGGCGGTGAAGGCGGAGACGGAGGAGGCTGGCGGAGGGGAGGGGGCGGGGATTCAAGATTCCGAGGTGGGGATTTGGGAGTTTCTGGATTCTTTATCTCGGGTGTGAAGCGCTGCCGGAGGGCTGTCTCTTCCTGCGGTGCTTAGCAGCGGCCGCGGCGGGAGGCTGGGCGCTCGTCGTGGCGCGGAGGTAAGAGGCGGCCGGGTGGCGGAGATCCCAATCAACAGGTCGGCGGGAGCGCGGCGGGGGAGGGGCGGCGGGGCTGGGTCCCCCACTCCTGCTTCCTGGGCCCCCGCGGGACCCCACGCAGCGAGTCCGCGGTCCCGAGCGCAACCTTTGTCCCCCGAGGGGCGCTCCTGCGCCGCGGCCGGGACCCACCTTGGTCCGGGCGTCCTCTGTCCCCGCCCGAGTCGCGGGGGGCGCGGCGGGGAGCTGTCTGCCCTGGGCGCCGCGGAACTCCCTCGCTCCGGGCCAGTCGGGACGCCGGCGGAGCGGACACTTTCCTTTAGCAGACCGATGTCGTCGGCGTTCCTGCGCCTGAGTCAGTCGGCTCCTGGTGTTCTCTACTCGTGCATTCTTTGAACAGATAACCAGTTCCTGCTTCCTTGTGACCACTTTGAAAGAAAAGCCTAATGTCGTCAATGCTTTCTCATAATTTACTCTGAAATTGCGAGTTGAACTTTGAAGCCTGAAAATTGTTGGAAGCTACTTTAAATAAGAGGCGCTTCAAAGATCTTGCAAATTATGTAACTTCCTAAAGATAACTCACCTTCTGTTTAGTTGATTGACACGCAGTAATGTGTTTGGAATTTAGGTTTCGGTTGAAAGGTTTTTCGAGGCAGTTTACGTTAAAATTAAAATCTGATAGCCGAGAGGCTTTTAGAAGTAGTTTGTAGTATATTTTGACCCTGTCCCTTAGATTTGGAAAGCCTGTATAACAAAAATCTTAAAAGTTTTGATTTGACCGACAAGGTGAAAGTTAATATTTCCGGATTTTAAAAAAGCAATACTATGTTTTAATGATAGCATCCTAATTATGCGCTTAAATTATACAAGTTAATAAGCTATTAAATTCTGCAAGAGGAACACATGACGTGTTGGTTATTGGTGTCTTTGAAGTATGAGTATTGGTGGAAATGAAAATTACTAAGCTTTCTTGAATATAAACAACTGAGTTTTTTAACAAGATTACTGTGACCATAACGTAAAGTTTTAAAATGCTGTCTAAACTATAACAGGCTGAAGTAAAAGTTTTACAGATGAAACAGGCAAAAATATGAAACGCGCTTCATTATTTTAGATTTGTTTTTTAAAAATCATGTAAATCTTACCCTGAGTGACTTCCTTGGGTGACTTTTGGCTAAAGCAGACTTGAACGGGATAAGTAAAGGTAGACTGAAGAATATAGACTTGTTTTAAAATGTTAAAATAGGAAAGGTTATGTAAATTTTACTTGAAGATGACCTAAGTCAGTACAGTGGTTTGGCTGTTTATATGTGATCTTCCTGAATTATAATCTTGATTAAAAATTTCATGACAGACATACCAAGAAGTTTGGTTTGTTTTACCTATCAGTATAGTGAGATTCTGTATTTCTCATAGATTCTCCGATTTAGGGTATCTGGAAAAATAGTATCTTGATATATATGCTTTAGAGTGTAATTTATTATATACTTAATGAGTCATAGAATCATTGAGTTGGAAATAATCTTAGTGGTTATATAGTGTAACTTTGCCATTTTCTGGGGGGAAAATGTTTTATAGAGATTAATTAGCCTGTAGTCTGCTAGATAGTGATGCAGTTGGAGCTAACTATAAAAATGTTTATCTCCATGTTCTAAGTTCAGTGCATGCCTCCCTTGTGCATTTTTTCTTAACACCCACTGAAGGGTATTTTTCAGTTTTTCAATCTTTTTTCATTTTTTGTTACTGGGGATTGAATCTGGGACCTCGCACATGCTAAGCAAGCACTTTACCACTCAACTACATCCCCTTCCCCCTTTTTGAGACAGGTCTTGCAATATAGTGCAGGCTGGCCTTGAACTCACTGTATAACCTCATGTTGGCCTTGAACTTCTGGCGACCCTCCTGCCTCAGCCTCCCAAGTGATGGGATGTGCGTCACCATGCCTGACTCAGTTTTTCAATATTTCAAGCAATGTTTAATAAATGTCTGTGTTCCTGTCTCCTTGAGCATCATTTCTGCCAAGACAAAATGAGTGACAGTGGTTTCTCATCCTTATTGGTGTTAGCAGATTTTTAAGTTTCTGCCAGTTGGTTAGATCTTATGTAGTACCTGTTTCCTTTCATCTGTGGTAAGCATCAGTGGCCCCTAAACATGTACTAATGACTGGAACTGTGAATGTTTGGTTACATGATGAAAATGAATTAAGGTTGTTAGTCAGCTGGCTTTAAAAATTGGGAGATTTTCCTTGATTATCCAGGTGTGCCTAAATATCAAAAGTCGTTACAAGGGAAAGAAAAAGGCAAAGGAATAGTCAGAAAAAAGATGTAACAAAGGAAGCAGAGTCAGAGAAATGGAAACTGTTAAATTTATGGTAATTTGTTGTAACAGTATGTGAAAGTAACACTATCAAATTGTTTTCAAGATGGCTGAACCACTTTGCCTTCCCCACTAGTATTATATGAGAGTTCTAATAGCTTTAGATCCTCATCAGCACTTGGTATGATCAGTCTTTTTAATTTTAGACATTTGATAGGTATATGGTAGTATCTCATTGTGACTGTTAGTTGCAATTCTTATGATTAAGGGTGTTAAGTATCTTTTCACGTGCTTATTTGTCGTCTTATATCTTCTTTGGTGAAGTGTCCACATCTTCTGCCCATTTTTATTTACTTTTTCAGAGCCTTCCTCTGTTCTGGTTGTCCTTGAACTTGTGGGCTCAAGTGATCTTCCTGCCTCATTCTCCCCAATGGCTAGGACTATAGGCCTACACCGACTTGACTCACCGTTTGTTTCCTTATTGTTGAATTTTGAGTGTTCTTTGTAGCCTTTTGTTCAATAAATGGTTTATCAAGATTTTCTCCCAGAGGGGCCGGGGATTTAGCTCAGTGGTTCCACAGCCTGCCTCACAAGCGCAAGGTCCTGGGTTTGATCCCCGGTACCAAAAAAAAAAAAAAAAGATTTTCTCCCAGAGTTTCATTTGTTTAATACAGTTATTCCATGACCATTTGTTGAAAAGATTCTCCTTTCTCGTTGAGTTGCACTTATCTCTGTCAAAAACCAAGTAACATAGACTCTTCTGTTTCATTGATCTGCTTGTCTGTCCTTTTGCCAATAAAGTCTTTATTATAATAATTTAAACATGTCTAGACATCAGGTAATGTGAGGCCCCCAACTTTTTTTTAAATTATTGTGGTTATTTTGGTTCCTTTGCCTTTCCAAATAATATTTAGAAACAGCTTGTTGATATTCCCCAGAAAAATCTGTTGGAATTTTTATTGGGATTATGTTTAATCTGTAGATCAACCTGACTTTTTAACAATATTGAGTCTTCTAACCTGTGAACACAGTATTTATTTAGATCTTTTTAGGTTTCTTTCATGGGGTTTTGTAGTTTTCAACATACAGGTGCAACAAATATTGTAATAGGTTTATACCTAAGTATTTCAAATCTTTTGGTCCTATTGTAAATGGTAATTTTTAAAAATTCAATTCCCAATTTATCATTAATAGTTTATAGAAATTCAGTGAACTTTTATATATTGATTTTGTATCTATATGGCAGATTGAAAACAGGAAGACTTGTTTAAAATTACTAAAGGAAGAAAAAATGTTTCATTATAGTCAAACATTTCTCACACTGGGTTTATTTAGACAAGTTGTTTAAATGGACTTGGATAGTGAAGTGTTTTTTTACAAATGTTCTTAGATGCTGTATTCATAATAATAAAAATACGCCTTTGAATGGACATTTAAACTAATATATCCATTCTGTAAAATAATATTCTGCAGTAAAAAGAAACTACTGCTACATCCCATCATCTAGATGAATCTCTACAAGATAATGCTGTGTGGAAAAAACCAATTTCAAAAGATTATTATGTGATTCTGTTTATAACATTGTTGAAATGGCAAAATTGTTGAAGTGTTGCACAGACCAGGGGTTGTGGATGTGTTAGAGGAGGGAGGGAAATACAAGAGCAACTTGAGGGGTCATTGTGATCATGGGGATCTTGTGTATCTTGACTGTTTTATTATATACCACCAGTGGCAACATCCTGATGGCGATGTACTATATGGTTTCAAATGATACCATTGGGGAAATTTGATAAAGAGTATATAGAATGTATTATTTCTTAACTACATGTGAATTTTAAATTATCTCAAACTAAAAAGTCTAATTTAGGAAAAAAAACCTCAAAAGTACTTAAAGGCAGAATAATAACTAGCTAGTTACATCTTGTATAATTGGAAGAAACTTCTTGGAAGTGTGTTCCCTATAAAGGATGAGACCTTGAGAACAATAATTTGAGGTGATATGTTAAAAGAATAAACTGAATTTACACCTCAAAATTTTGGAGACTACTGCAAATTTTTATTTCTTGCACTGATTATACAAAAGCCAGCATAAGTATGTAAGAGTCCCACATATATGTTCCTTTTACGTTTCTGTTGGCATTACTGCCTAAAAGAGGCCTTAGACTGAGAAATTGCACAACTCACCTGCCTGAAAAGATAATGATGATTAAAACAACCAATGCCTGCCTTGCTTTCCCTGCCTTTACTGTAGGTCAGAAGGGTTGAAATCATCCAAAAGGGAAGGAGACATAGAACAGAAGCATGATTGTACAGTAAATCTTCTGAAGCAAAGAAACTATTTTGTGTGAGTGTAAAGCAAATGGACCTGACCAAGAATGATCTGAGGAAAACTTAAGTCCAGTTGAGATCTGAAAGCAGTAAGACTTACTAAGGGGAACACATTACTGATGAGATAGATAGTTCATGCAAAGGTATAGGAGGACCAAATGTAGTTCATGTGGAGAACTGAAAGGAGACCAGTGTGGCTACAAGTGCAGCAGAGACATAACATTTGAGAAGTATTGATGTGGAAGTCTTAATTCCATTTCTGGCTAAGGATAAGGTTCTTTAGAGATCCAGTGTGAGGAGCTGTCCATTTATGAGAACTAATTGTATTTTGAATGAAGATAAAATGATGTAATTTGGAGGTTTTTATTTAGGATGAAAATGTAAGTTTAAAACAAAACCCCAAAAACAAGCTCCTTCTTATACCAGAAAATCAACTGTAGTCATATGTTTAGGTTTGTCAGAATAGATTGATTTCATTGACTGTTAAATTGAAAAATATGAAATTAAAATATAGAATGAAGTTCCTGAAAGAAAAGTCTAGGCTGTTTTGTGTGTTCCCCCCCCCCCCCCCCGTTGCTTCTTTGAGACAGGGTCTCACTATGTAGTTTAGGCTGGTGTGGAACTATGTAGCCCAAGCTGGCCTCGAACTCATGGTAATCCTCCTGCTTCAGCCTCCTGAGTGCTGGGATTACAGACATGCATCACCACTTCTGGATTGTTTTGTTTTGAAGTATGTTCCTTCATGAAAATGTGGATACATGGTGAAAGTGTATGCTTATTAAATATATTTTGAACCATGAAGTTTTGCTTCATTGATTCAAACTGCAGCAGTTTAAAGTTTCAGTAAGTTGATAATCAAGGCATTTAATTTTATTATTATAAATTTGGCCTTATGAAATCATTTAAAGTTACAAGAATTCAAAACAGTTTTTTGTCTTATAATTTTAAAGTCCCTTCAGTTAATAATTGTCTCAAAGACACTGACATTGAAGTTTTGCAGCCTCTTAGATTCTTGGCCTTTTGATCCTTCAAGGCAACTTTCTGTAAATATATTAAGCTTTGTGGGTCCCAATCATCTGTGTTGCAGGTATTCAGTTTTGTTATCAGAGTGGAAAGGTAGCCAAACAAATAAACTGACTGTGTTCCCATAAAACTTTATAACTGTGTGTCATTTAATGACAGGGATACATTCTGAGAAGTGTGGTGGGTCATTAGGTAATGTTGTCATTGTGGGAACATTGCAGAGTGCATTTAAATAACCTAGATGACATAAGTCAGTAACAGTATGGCCTCCTGATGGAGCAAAGGGATGTAGAAAAATCATGGTGGCACATGCCTTTAATCCCACCTTCTCTGGAGGCTGAGGCAGAGGAGGATCTCAAGTTCAAGGCTAGCCTGGGCAATTTAACCAGACTCTGTCTTTAAAAAAAAAGAAGTAGTATGAGGCTGCTGCCAGACTAACATGGCATATTGTTTCATAGTAAGCTTTTTTAAAAAAAAATAAAAGTACATTCTAATAATAAAGAATAGAATAATAAACACAAACCACTTTACACAATTGTTGCTGTTTTAAAGTAGTAAGTACTTTACATAATTGTATGGACTGTACTTTTATATGCAGTAGATTCTATTTACCCCAGCTTCACCACAGACGTATGAATAATGTATTAAGCAATGATATCATGAGGTGGTAGGAATTTTTCAGCTCCATTATAATCTTCTGGGATCACTGTTTTATATGTGGTCTGTCATCTTTATGTCAGGCATTACTGTACTTAAAAAACAGGGTGTGCCTGATTTGACCTTTGGGTTTGGTTTTCATACTACTGCTTTATGGTAAAAAATCAGTAGGGAATTGACAATTGTAGCATAGAAGTTTAAATTTTGATGTTCAATTTTGTTAAAATTTTTTAATGGTTTTTATTTTTGTTATATCTGAGAACTACTTGCCTAACTAAAGAGTTTCTCCTATATTTTCTTCTATAAGTTTGATAGTTTTGTATTTTGTATTTAGGATTATAATCTATTTTGAGTCAGTTTTTGTATAAAGTGGGAGTTATGGATTGTTTTTTTTTTTTTTTTTGGTACCGGGGATCGAACTCGGGTCCTTGCGCTTGCGGGGCAGGCGGTGGCACCACTGAGCTAAATCCCCAGCCCTATGGATTGATTTTTAATTTGTCCAGTTGTTCCATAGCCATTTGTTGAGAACTGTCTTTTCTCCAGTGAATTCCCCTTGTCTCTTTATCAGAAACATTGACTGTGTACATGTGTGCCTGTGTGTGAACCCTTGCATTCCACTGATCTTTGTCTGTGTGTGTGTGTGTGTGTGTGTGTCTGTCTGTCTTTGGTTTTTTTTTTTGCCAATCCTGTAGTCTTGATTACTGGGGCTACAGCAGTCTTAAAATCAAGTGATGTGAGTTCTCCAACTTTATTCTTTTTCCAAATTACTTTGGTACTTTAGGTCCATATAAATTTTTAAATAAGCTTGTCATTCTCTATATAATTTTTATAGATTTTGGTAGGAATTATGCAAAACCAGGATATTTAAAGTTAACATACCTAATAAAAATTAAAATCCTTAAAGGGTTGTAGAAGCAAGGTGATGAAGTAAACATATATTAAGTGTAGGCTTTGACTAGTCCACAGTGTATTGCATAATGATTACTTATGAATCTAAAATATAAAGTAATAAATTTTTCATCTTTTTAAAATGTGTTTTGTTAATTTTAAAACAATTCAAAAGCCCAATGGTAGCTTTCCAAATCTCAGCCTAATACCTA
The DNA here is from genome assembly GCF_000247695.1 of Heterocephalus glaber. Next base: position 33,751,089 of record NW_004624734.1, on the reverse strand, counting down.
GGCCCATGAAGAACTGCACCCTACCAGTTTACCATCTTTTAATGGGCCACTTATGCAGTCAAGTTAATCTGAGTTGGTCTTTTCAGGTTAAATTGTCCTTTGATATCCAGGAGGATTCTTTGTTATCCAAACCTGATGTTCAAGTCTATAATATAAAATGGTGTACTATTTTCATATAACCTTTGTATGTCTTCCCATGTGCTTTAAATCATCTCTAGATTTCTTTTATTATCTAATGCAATGTAAATTCTATGTAAATGGTTGTACTATTTACAGAATAGTAACTAGAAAAAGTCTGTGTATGTTCAGTACAGACAGAATTTTTTTCAAATATTTTTCATCTGTAGTTGATCGAATCCACAGATGTGGAATCCATACACATTGCGGGGTGTCTGCAGTTGGTTGGTTGTTCTCAGGCTTTGTTGGTGCCATCCATTTATCTTGAACTTTGGCATTCTAACTCTTCTGACAAGACTAACAGTAAAATATATTTTACATTGGAAACCAGTACATACATATCTGTATATGCCTGTGCATATGTATATATTTCTGTTTTAAAGTTTCTCAGAACAGCAACTTTAGCTATACATGGTATGTGCTAATATTCCATTTTTTAAAAATTTGTTTATAATCCACTAAATCCATTTAAATGATCCACAAATGGGTCATACCTTGAATACCACTGATCTAGCCAGGCATGGTGCCCCTTGCCTATAATCCTAGCACTTTGGAGGCTAGGGCAGGAGGATTGCAGCGAGTTCAAGGTCAACATGAGCAATATATAGAGACCCTGTCTCAAAAAACAAACAAAATCCTGATCTAGTCTAGAGTAACCCTTCTCCAAGAATCTGTATTCGTCATTTCATTTAAAATTCAACTTGTCCACTCTTGATTCCTCTGAGAACCTTCCATACACCTTCTACTGGCAAATGATTCTATTGCATTTTAGTTCTTAATTTGTTAACCTAGAGAAGTATGCATTAACTGTTTCTTATAACTATTTTAGTGTATGTGCTACTGATGCAAGCACCCTTTCTTCAAAACTAAAGTGTAAGTTATTGAAGGCTATGACACTTGTTTTATGCTTATTTAATTATGTTCTGAAGATACGGAATATTTCCTGATCAAAAAATGTAGAAGAAAATAAGTTATGCATTAAACAGTGGTTTTTCTATCTTAGTATTAGAAATCAAATTGCATCCCATTGGAAACTGGAAACTGTACTTTATCTCAGGCATGTAAATTTAACTGTTTGGTATTTAACAAAAGATTCTACTGTTGAATAGATTGTCTTGTGAATTTGATGGTTGTTTGGGCCTTGAAGTACTTACACACACTGTTGTATATATAGTTTTAGAGGAGTTCATGGAGATTAGATTATGTTCCTAACCCAGATGATTCATGAAGGAACTATATAAATGATCTGGAAATGTTTTTCAAATGATTCACTTAAGGATCCCTGGCCCTATGGATAATCAGTAGATACTTAGGGGCTGGTCGTTGCACGCCTATAATTCCAGTACTTGGGAGGCTGAGGCAGGAGGATTGCTGTGAGTTGGAGGCCAGCCTGGGCTACCTAGTAAGTTCAAGGGCAGCCTGAAGTTATAGTGATACCCTGAAAAAAAAATAACAGTTAATGAGAGAAAATTTGATAGTTTTTTTAAGGCATCTTAAAAGAAATTGTGCCTTTTATGCTTTATAACTTATCCTTTTATATTAAATTTTAGAGCAAGATTAGTAGTTCATTTGACTTAATCATAATACCTTTTGTTTCCTTCTCTTTATCTAGAATTGTCTTCCTTGTTCCATCCCTTAATGTATTATGCAATGTGTTATATCCTTTGTATATATTTCTTAAATGTCACCAGCTGCATTTCAGATTCTTTATCAGTATTTTGCTTCTGTTTTACAAATGAAGAACTTGAGGTTCAGAGAGTATTTTATCCAAAGTCTTACGAGTGATGGCAAGGATTAAAATTCAGTTTGATCCCAAAGCCTTGGTTTTTCTACCTTGTATATTATAACCTGCCCTAAGACTTATTTTTTTTAACACTGTCTTTTTGGTAAGATTAGAATCTTTTTTTGGGGGGGGTACCAGGGATGGAACTTGGGACCTTGCACTTGCGAGGCAGGTGGCAGCACCACTGAACTAAATCCCCAGCCCCAAGATTAGAATCATTTTAAAGAAAGACATCTTCTGCTTTACTTAGTATTTAAAATATACTCAAAAGGAAGAATTTGAAGTGGATAAATTATAAATGAGCTCCTTAAAGGTAAGAGGAGCTATGTCTTTTTGTCATAATTTCTCATTGTTTAATGTAGCCCTGAGTATTTGAGTGCTTAATGTGATGCAATAGGAAATATATGTTTGGTCTTTGTCTCTGGTTCCTGACATCTGTGGAATTTCCTTAGTGATAGGAGTGATAAGAGTGTCTTTTGTTGCAGTGAGGCACTTCCTGCCTGGACCCTAGATAGTTTTGGGTTGGTGGCTGGACATCAGAAAGATCAAGGCATGATTAGAGGTTGGAACAGTCCCATCCCTTAGTTCTGGAGAAAAAGTAGAGTTTACACACCAGTGGCCAGTGATTTAATTAGTCATGCCTGTGACTTGAAGGATTTGTAAGAGACCCTAAAGGATGGTATTTAGAGATCTTCTGGGTTAGTGTATTTATCAAGATCCTGGGAAAAATAAACCATTAATAGTAAGTAAAACCTTCCTGAGTTCCTGAACCCTCTAGCAAATTAGTGGACCTGAAGAAGGGGTAGCTGCATGGTCAGAATTACAGGAGGCCAATGACTTGGGGTCCGCATCTGAAGTGGGGCAGTCTTGTGGGATCTGAGGTGAGGGAGATGGTGTCCAAATTGAAATGATACCCAGTTGCTGTCTGCAGAATTGGAGATTAGTTGGTATGAGGAAGACACTCACATGTTTAGTGTCAGAAGGATTGAGAATGAAAAACAGCTAAGAATGACACATGCTGGAGTTTGGTTCCAGTTTGCATTGTTACCACTTCTTTGTTTAAACTTTAGTTTTGATTATGAAGTTAATATCAGAGGTTGTTCTGTCATACCTCCAATATACTGTGAATTCGAGATTCAAAACACCATTCTGTATGTTCTAGTTTGGCCATAAATGTGTTGAATTGGGAGGAAATGTAACTTTGTTACATTTTTTTTCTCTTTTGTTGTTGTTTGTACTGGGGATCAAACTCAGGTCCTTGTGCTTGTGAGGCAGGTGCAGTGCCACTGAGCTAAATCACTGGCCCTGTTATGGTTTTTTTTGAGACTTGGTCTTGCTGTGTAGCCAGGCTGGCCTGGAACTCTTAAGAGATCCTCCTGCTTCTGCCTCCCAAGTATGCCACCATGCCCAGCTTTTGTTGTGGTTTTGATTAAGTTTTTCTTCAAAGACATAAACTTACAGATGGAATTTGCTAATTGCTTTCTCTTGCTTTTTCACAGGCACTTGAGAGGCAGCACAGTGCATTTGCAGTGCTTGTACCCACTTACAGTGCCGACGGACAAGAGTAAGTACTTCCGACTTTGCCAAAATGCCTTCTGGACTTGGGTATGACTCTGGGCAAGTTAATTTATCAAAGCTTGATTCCTTATTTGCAGAGTGGGGATGGCATTAATACCTAATTTAGTGGGCTCTACTTTGAGAATCAGTTGGTGCCTCAGGAACACACTCAGGAATACATAGTACTTGGTGTATACTTAGTATACCATAAATATTAGATAAGAGGGAGATAGAGGACAAACTTGGTTTGTGGTATTAGATGAGGTAGTCATGAACTATTATATTTAGATATATTTTAGGTAGATTATATGATTATAATTTGATTTAGTAATTTTATAGAAGCGTGTGAATTGATTATTAGAATCTGAAACAATGATAAAAATTGTAATTATTTACTGAGGTCAGCTTTTTCATCTCTGAAATAACAGTGAAAGTGGGGGAAGAACAGCTTACTTACTCAGTGAGATGAAATTGTTCCACTTTTATTTTTTTAGATACTAGGAATTGAACCCAGGGCCTTTGCACTGAAGTACATCCGCACCCCAACCCCCTTTTTTTGAAACAGTCTTGTTAAATCACTAAATTGTCCAGGCTGGGCTTGAACTTTCCCAGAGTGCTGAGATTACAGGCATGCACCACCACGCCCAGCTTCTACTGAGCTTTACCAGTTTTTTTCCTTTGACTCTCACACATTATTCTAAGTTGTTTTTCACTACATTTTTTTTCTGTTTTGTAGTGTTGGAGATTAAACTGAGGGGCTTGCGTGTGCTAGGCAGGTGCTCTACCCCTGAGCTACATCCATAGCCCACACTTCATATTTTAAAATGGACTTTAAATGACTCAGTTTCTATAGCTGGGTTTAATTGTAATGATGTAAATCATATGTTTGGATAAAATATTTGTTTAATTTTACCAATGTTAATGTGTTTGTGTTAATTTTTGTCTTTACTTCTTTTTTTCCTTTTGTATAATAGATGTCTTTCATGTATGTCTTGGGCCTTATATTCTTTTCCCTTTATACAAGTTTTTTTAAGATCCTTTTCCTCCCTTCAGATAACTCTTGCGGCATTTTCTACAGTTCTGCCACAGCACTTACCAAATAGCATTGCAATTGTATTGGGTTTGTTTGATCACTTATTTGATTTCCATGCTAGATTTTAAGTTTCTTAAGGAAAAGGGCTGTGCCTCAACAACCTTTTTCTTGACAGTGATTTTGCAAGTGTTTAGTACCAAGTGAGTACTTAGATTGTTGAATAAAAGTGTAGTTAACCCTTTTTAACTATAGGACTTCCAGTATCGTAACCTTCTACATTGATCTTTTGCTCTTATCTCTTGTTAGTTTAGAATATCCCAATATGATATCCTCCCTCTAAGGCAGTCTGGTCAAAATCACATTATTCTGCAATCAGCCAGCAATGCTATGATACTAAAAGTTCATTGGATTCTAAACTTAGTTAACTTTGTATTCTCATCAGTCTTCCTTGTCAGATTGTTTTTGTTTCGTGTTCAGGTGACTCAACCCAATTTCTGGTACTGAAAATAGTCTCTCTTGTCCCTTCTTCTAATTTATAGATAACTCTAGATATAGTTTTTTATTAGTTTTAATTTTGATTAATATTCCTGTTGTGACAACTTTAAAGTAGTTATTTGGTATTTCTTCATTGTCAGAGCACTATCCCCCCACCTCCAGTGCTTTTATTTCTTGTTTTGTTTTGTTTTCTTTTTTGAGACAGGTCTCACTATGTAGTTCTGACCAGCCTTCAACACATTGTGTAACCCAGGCTGGCCTCAAATTTGAGATTCTCCTGCCTCAGCTTCCCATGCACTAGGAATACAGGCCTTGGCTACCATGCCAGGCTCCAGTGTTGTGTTTTTTAGGTAGAGGTAATCATCTACTAATTTGCTGACCTTTGGAGCATATTTTTTCTTTCAGTAAGGCTGCAAATCACTTAGGGTCAGAAGTTGGAGTGTCTTACAGTGCTGTTTTAGAGGCATAAAACTTTTAGACACATGTGTTAGAATAAATAATTGATTCAAAGAGATAGAAAAATCTATATGGAATACATTGAAAGCAAAACAATAGTCATGAGTTTGCCAGTTAGGATTCTGTGAGTGTCGTTGTGAATTATTACCATGATAAAACAATGCAATCAGATTTGTGAACCTGACTTTCTATTTTTTGCAGTGCTAGAGATCAAAGCTAAGGCCTCACACATCCTAGGCAAGTGCTTAATCAGAGTCACACCCCTATTCTGACATATTTTAAAGTGTTGATGGTCCCCTGTAATTTGAGTTTTTTGTTTTGTCTTATTTTGTTTTTGAGACAGGCTCTCACAATGTAGTTCTGGTCGGCCTTGAATTTATTGTGTAGCCCAGGTTGGTCTTAAACTTACTTTGTAGCCCAGGATGACCTTGAACTCTTGGAGATCCTCCTGCCTCAGTCTCCTAAGTGCTGAAATACAGGCATACCATCACACCAGCTTTTCTGCATTTGTTTTTAAAAAATATCTTTGTATTTTTTTCTCTCCTGCATTATAAAAAGTAGCACATGCTTTTTTGTGTGAATATCTTATATCCAACTTGCAAAAGTTAGAAAGTAGGAACTGTGAGTAGGAACTATTATTCTCACTTTTCAGATATATTAATTTAAAACAATGTGGTATATATCATTATAAATTTTTTTGTTTTTGTTTTGTTTTGTTTCTGTGGTACTAGGGATTGAACCCAGGGTCTTCATACTGAGTTATATTCCTAGCTTTTTCTTTTTCTTTTTTTATTTAATTTTAAGACAGTGTATCACTAAGTTGCCCAGGCTGGGCTCAAACTTAATGATCGTCCTTCCTCACCCTCCCCTAGTTCTGTGATTGCAGTTGTGCCCCACCATATCTGACTATGGTTTTTGTTTTTTTAATAGAATCAACAATACCTAGGGCTGGGGATTTAGCTCAATGGTTTTGCCACTTGCTGTGCAAGTGCAAGGACCTGAGTTTGATCCCCGGTACTAAAACAAAACAAAACAAAAAAAACTAATACATGTCTGCATCTCTGTGTTGTTCCCAACTGGACATTATTGGTCACTCACACATATATACAAAAATGTTATACCAAAGTAACTGTTTTCACATTTATATCATTTTTTGTTCTACAGTATTTGCAAGAAAAGGTTCATTGTTACTATAAATTTCTTGGGGAGAACAGCAAAAAGACCGTGTTAGAAACTGAGAGTTGGAGCCAGAGATGTAGTTTAGTGGTAGAGCACTTGCCTAGCATACACAGGCTTTGTGCTGGGGGAAAAAAAAGATTTAAAAAATTTCTATAGTATCAAATAAATCAAAATATGAAAGAACTTACCTGCACGGTCCTTTCCTCAGGAAGCTGTTAGAGGACTCAAAAGAATGAAATAGAAATGGTAGAGAGGTTTTTTTTTTTTTTTTTTTTTTTTTTTGCAGCACCAGGGATCGAACTCGGGACCTTGCACTTGCAAGGCAGGCATGGTGCCACTGAGCTAAATCCCCGGCCCTGGTAGAGAGTTTAATGAAAAGACTTCGCAAAAATGTAGGACAGCATAAGGGAATTAACAAAGATGATGAAGCACCCTAGGAGTAGCAACAGCAGGAAACCATTTAAACCTGGGCCTGAAGGAGCAAGGTAGGAATATGTACTTACTGGAATTTACCTAGAACTATTCTTGTAGAAGTGAATGGGAATTGTGGTCTCAAAGAAATGGAACCTTTTCCAGTCCGTAGGTGGATGCTGGGACAGTAAAAAAACCCAACCACTCTTTCCTTCCTCCCAGTGGGAACTTCCTGCTGGGTGGACCCTCTGAAAGACAAGAGGACAAGAGAATATAGGTAATGAGGCCTGTGGATTCAGCCTTCTGGAGCCTGGAACAGATAGAGAAAAGTGATGAGAGGAGTCGAGAGAACATATCCAACTGAGAGCAGGAAGATGGAGGGCTACAGAAGCCATGTCACATACACAGATAAAAATAGATTACCCGTCTACTGTTTGAATGTGTATATTAAAAAATATGGTGCCAGGGATTTGGCTCAGTGGTTCCGCCGCCTGTTTCGCAAGCACAAGGTCCCCAGTTTGATCCCCGGTACAAAAAAAAAATAAGAAAATTTTAAAAAATGTTGATTCTTCTACCAGAGAATGTGGGTATGTATATTAATGGTTTAACTAAAAAAATTAAATATGGCTCATAGGGAGAAGAAATTGATATGATAGAGAGCTAATTTTAATCTTCCTCATTAGATGGTCATCAGATACATTTGTGAGTGAAAAGAACCCATAAGAAATGATATGTATGTGTATGTTTGATCTATGGATAACAACTATTTCTTTACATGTTACTACATTCAAGATGAAACAGCCGAAAGTTAGATGTTGTTCTCTGGAAATAACTCGATAGAAGTGGTGAATTCTTTTTTATAGTAACTTTGAGGGAACCATTTAGTTTATAACAAAAACTATATTCAGATACATATGTAGTTATAGGTCACTTAGCTATAGATTCAAAACATACAACACAAAACTTTTATCAAGGGCCCAGTATACTGTATTTTCCCCAAAATAAGACCGGATCTTATATTAATTTTTGCTCCAAAAGATCCAATGCTTATTTTTAGGGGATGTCTTATTTTTTCATGTACAATCTATATTTACTCATTTATTTATGTACAGAAATCTGTTTATTCAAATACAGGCATGTCTTCTGGAACATCATCGTAAGTCTCAAAACCCCGAATTTCAGCACGAAGTTCTTGGAGCTCCCTTTCCTGTGTAACCATTGGCCCCAGTCTCTCATGTCCAGCAATAGACCTCTCCTTAAGCGAGCATTTCTTGTCCACGTAGCCTGCTCATGGTGCGTTGGCAACACAGCTGTGAGTGATTTTATTCCATGAATTCTTCACCAAGACACCAACACTTTCAGGCTGGGCTTCACAAAGTCTCCATTAAATCATATGTTACGTGAAGACTTACGGAGACAGGAGTGGCAGCAAAAATGATGACAGTTAGGAATGCTGGTCCACACAAAACCAAAAAAACCTTGCAAGCACCAGTATTCAGAAATCATTTCATTTCCCACAAGTGCATTAAGTACATCTGTAACACACAACATACTGAATTGTGAAGGTTCATATTAGGCCCAACCACATCCGTTTGTTATCAATATGCATGTTATTTGTGCATTGTGTCTGTACTCCCAGTTGGTCATTTGGCATTAAGTCTCAGATTCATCTGCTTACATAGGCATTTACCTCTTGTCCAAAGGCACCCACTTGCGTATTTACAAATGCTTATAATTTATATTATTTAAGTATTGGTGTCAATGATATTATTTATTTATATTTATATATTAAAGTTATTTTATAATTCAGTACATCAGTGTGTGTTGCAATGGATGTATAGTGGTGCCTCAGTTCACAAACTTAATTCGTTCTGTGATTCTGGTCACAGACTGTCTTGGTTACTTTTCTCATTGCTGAGACAATAGCCTGCTGAGACGAAATACCTGACACCCAAAGTTAAAGGAGGAAAGGTTTATTTGGCTCAGTTTGTAGAGGTTTCAGTTAATAGTTGGCTGGCTCCAAGGCAGGGTGGCATGGCCAAGGGGCATCGCAGAGGAGAAACAGTTCATTATGGGCAGAAGGCAGAAGGTGGCAAGGTATAAGCAACTACAGCAACCCTTTTTCTTTCCTTTATATCTTACCCACCCAGGATGGGGCACCCTCAGTCTTACCCACAACTATGCTAGAACAGTCAGTGGTCTGATTTAGTAATCACACACCCTTCATCCCAGCATCAGACTTTAGATCCAACTATCTCCAGAAAGCCCTGGGCTGGGGGATTTAGCCCAGTGGTTCCATCACCTGCCTCACAAGTGCAAGGTCCCGAGTTCGATCCCTGGTACCAAAAAAAAAAAATTCAAAAAGCCCTACCTATGACTGCATGAGGCTTTAGGGGAACATTTTGGTACAAACACAGACTGAGGTGCCACTGTATTAAATGTGTCTGTCTGGCTGAAGATCTTTACCTGGGGCTCATATTATGAACATCCTAAAAAATCATGCTAGGGCCTCTGATTTAGGTCTGATTTGGGGGAAATACGATATAAAGTGCAATCATAAAAACATTGCATTCACCATACCAGTAATTATTTCTATCACTTTACTTTCTTGATTATCATTAAAGAAGTTGGGAGATCTTTCTCTCTTTGGGTTATTCAGTGTTTTGCAATAGGTAGTTGTTTTGGTTTGGATATTGACTCTCCCAAAAGTTCACATGTTGAAAACTTCGTCCTCTGGATAGTGCTATTGGGAGGTGGTGGAAAGTCTCAGAAGGGGGGAGCCTGGTTGGAGGAAGTCACTGGGGGGTGCTTAAAGGGTATGTCTTGTGGGCACCTTCTGCATTGTCTTTCTGCACTTGCCCATTGCCATGAGGTGAGCAGCTTTGCTCCACTGTGTGGGTTCTCTACCATGATATTCAGCATCATTGCAGGTCCAGAGCAATCCAGCCAAGTGACCATGGATTGAAGCCTCTAAAACCATGAACCAATATAAAATTATTCTCCTTTAAATTGATTTTCCCAGGTATTTTGTCACAGTAACAAAAAGCTAACATAGAAGGTATGCCCTGCCATTTCTATTGTTCAGATACTTGTTCATATTTAATGCAACAGCTATTAAGTTTCTAATGTGAACTTTCATAGTGCTTTGCGAGGGCTGAAAGAACCACTACTGTTAGATTGGAATTGGTATGGAATATTTCCAGTCTAGTTGGGAAGATATGTACTAATATATAAAAAATTAATAATAGAATGATGGGGCCAGATACAGCAGATTAATGACAAAATAAATAGTGCAGAAGACTTGAGTATTAAGTGAGAGCCATCAATAGATCCTTTTGTACACAGCAATATAGAAAAAAAGTATTTTGTTTAAAATTATTTACTTTAACATCAGGGATTGTGGCACATACTTGTAACCTTGTCTACTTGGGAGGCTGAGGCAGGACAATCACAAATTCAAGACGAACTTGTGCAACTTAGCCAGACTACGTCTTAAAATAAAAAATAAACAGATCTGGGAATGTAGCTCAGTGTAGAACACTTCCTAGCTTACTTTCATGAGCTGTTGGGTTCAATCCCCAGTACTGAAAAAAATTTAACAATTCTTTTCCTTTGGTTTTAACATTTAACATTGTCATAAAAACACTCTAGCTGTTCTCTGGATGTATAATGTATAAATACTCCCTTTTTTTTTTTCTGGTGCTAGAAATTGAGTCCGGGGCTCTGTGTATGCTTATCATGCACTCTTACCACTGAGCTTCACCCCCAGCCATATATCCTTTCTATACATGTGTTCTCTTTCCTATAGTCTGAGTTTTACTTTAGCCCAAAGTGAATGACACTAAAAAATCTTGGACTACTTCTTTTAAAAAAAGGACTCTATAAATCCTTAATATAATTCATTAAATTCTCTTTGAATTTGCATCAATTTTAGGAATATCTGTATTTTATAAATACAGAGTCGGTCAAAAAAATATATACACACTTCAGGAAAAGAAAAATAGTAAATGTCTGAGAGCTGATAGCCACCACTTTGAGCATCTCTTGTAATTGTAGAGGCCAGAGGTAACTTGTATTAATCTCATGATGTCTCAGTAAGTTTAGTTATTAAAATATTTATACAAATTTTTCTTTCCTGAAGAGTGTATGCATTTTTGGGCCAGACTGTATATTTAGACTGTACAGATGTTACTTTTACCTCCTATTTATGTCTTCATTTTTCCAGACTTTGCAGTTGTTCCAGCCTTGGGAATACTGTCCCCAGAGAGAAATTTAGACAAAAACACTGAATTCCTCTTCTTCATTACTTTGTTTTTGCAGTGCTGGAAGTTGAGTTCTTATTACTTGAAAACAATGGGACTGGGGCTCAGTGGTTTCGCCGCCTGCTGTGCAAGCAGAAGGACCCAAGTTCAATCCCTGGTACCAAAAAGAAAAAGAAAAGCATACACTTGGTGGAAGAATGGTCATAACTCACCCTCACTGCATATCTCTGATAAATCCTGTTCTGTCCTTTGAATGAATTTTAGATTTAAGGGCCAACTCACCGTCCACCAGCCATCCATATTGATTTAACTATAATTGTAAAAGTATGAATAGCAACATTCCTAGGAAGAAGAGCTCAGTAGTTCTTTGGGCTAGAAGATTTTCATTTAAAAAATATTTGCATTTAGCACACAATGTGTAATAGTCCTCCCTTATCCTCAAGAGTACATTGTGATACCCTCAGTGGATGCCTGAAAGTGTGGATAGTATCAAGCTTTTTAAATATTATGTTTTTTCCTATTTATACATACTTAAGATAAAATTTAGTTTATAAATAGGCACAATAAGAGATTAACAAAAATAACTGATAATAAAATAAAACAAGCCTGACAATATTCTATAATAAAAGTTATGTGAGGCTGGGGGATGCCTCAGTAGTAGAGCACTTGCCTAGCATGCACAAGGCCCTGGGTTTCATCCCACCTCCCTCAAAGTTATAAGAATGTAGTTTCTCTTAAGATATCTTATTCTGTACTCACATTTTTGTTTTTGTTTTTTGGTTTTTTTGGTACTGGGGATCGAACTCAGGACCTTGTGCTATCAAAGCAGGTGTGGTATCACTGAGCTAAATCCCCGGCCCTGTGCATCATACTTCTTGCTGACTGTTATTAAAACTCCAAAAAGCAAAACTGGTTGCAGGGGGGGCATGGATGTATTGCATGTAATAGTATATGCTCATCAGATATGAATTAGACATGCATTTTGCATCAAAGGCCTTGCAGTCTACTTGAGTCAGTAAAACTAGTTAACATTTGATTTCAAGGTATGAAATCACTGGTATAACAGGGGGATAGATTATAAATACCCTAGAAGGGTAGGTTGTGGAAGGGGACCAAGTGGGTTTGAGGACAATTTTGTAAGATACTGATTGGAAGAGGAAAATTTTTTACAGATAAAAACGTTGAACAGAGCGGGGCTGGGGATTTAGCTCAGTGGTTTCGCTGCCTGCTGTGCAAGCGCAAGGACTGGAGTTCGATCCCCAGTACCAAAAAAAACCCAAAAAAACAAAAACGAAACATTGAACAGAGAGTATTTTTTCTGAGTATAAGAAACAGTGTGTGTCAAAGCTGTGAAGATGGGAAATTGCAGGGCTTGTGTAGAAAATAGTAAGTAGTTTGATTTGGGAGAGGGAAGGGAAAAATAAAATGGGAAAAGAATTCTAGGATTAAATCAAAGGAGCTATATATGAATATCAGGCTAAGGAATTTGAAATATATTGAATTGTGTCCTACAAAATCATTGTTCAAGTGCCCTGGAATCAGACTTCAGGCCCAGATGTACCATTTATTTTTTGATATTGAACAAATTACATATTTTGCTAAGCTGTCTCAGTTACTTTTTACCCAACACTCAAAGTTAAAGGAGGAAAAATTTGTTTAGCTCACGGTTTGTATGGGTTTCAGTCCATAACCAGCTGGCTCCAAGGCAGGGTGGCATGGCAGACAGGCATTACATAGGAGAGACAGTTCATTGCACACAAAAGGTAACAAAAGCAACAAGGGGGCTTAACAGGATCTTTCTGCCCCTTTTATCTTATCCAGAATACTTAGGGCAGGTAGCACTCACATGCTTAATCCAGTGCCCTTGAGCATAGCTTTGCACCATGAATCAATTGCAGTGTCACACACTCTAAATCCAGCTACCTCTGAAAAAGCCTCACCTGTGACACATGAGGCTTTGTGGGGGGGACATCTAAACATAAACTGTAACATAAGCTAAGGTACACAATTGTATGAGGAGACTTGTGAGAGTTAAATGAGATGATGCATGCCAGGTTTTTATCCCAGTGTTTAGTAAACCCTCATTAAAGGTAACTTAGAAAAGGAAAAGGCCACAGAAACATCCAAAGAGACATTGTCATGGTAATAGAGGTGCTTCAGTAAAGTTAACCTGCCAGTACTGTGTGAAATGATCAGCAAAGAAAGAGACTGAGGTTGGGAAGACTAATTAAGCAACTCATAGAAAAGCCCCTGTAAGCCGGGGATTTCGCTCAGTGGTTCCGGCACCTGCCTCACAGGTGCAAGGTCCCAAGTTTGATCCCCAGTACCAAACAAAAAAAGAAAAACCCCTGTAAGAGAAAATGTGTGTTAGTGTTGGGAGCCATTTGACATAATTTTGGGGAATAAAATCATTTCACAATTTAATTATGATTAGGGCTGTCTGAGGCCTCAATAGTCCTGTGATGCTGTGATGCTCAAGGGCAAGATTACATCAGCTGAAGACATCCTGGGTTTTTCAGAACTGAGTAGAAAAGTTTCACCTGAAGAGGGACAAATTCCTTATCAGCTTAACTCATCCCCCTGCTGTTGTAAGAAGTTTTGCTCATCTCACCATCCTAATCAACCTAAGATACTCAACAGCATGAGATCCTCATGGTCATAGGATTACCCCACCACCACCCTCCAAGTCATCTGATACTTCCTCCCATTATAGAGATCCTTATCAATTTAGGATTATTGCCGCCCTCTAAGTCATCTGATACTCCCTCTGAGCCCAATTAATAGTGGCAAGCTTGGGGTGCCTTTGTCTTTGCTGCCCAGAGCAGTACTGATCAGGCCCAAAGCTCAGTTTCTCTAAGTCTTGTTTCTTGTTTTTATTCTTTAATTCACTTTGTGAATTAAATCTCCTGGCTCACAGGAGACCAGGACTCACTGCAGGGGTTCTGGTAATGTCCCCTTTCCTGTTCCCTGTGTGAAAGGTTTAAGGTAGTGGCATGAGAAGAGAGAAGCTGGGATATGTCTGAGATACTATGGAGTGTTATGGTTTGTGTCTAGATGTCCCCCCAAAGCCTCATGTGGTCATAGGTGGGGTTTTTTGGAGATGGCTAGATCTAGAGTATGTGATGCTGGGATCAAGGGTTAACCAAATTAGTCCACTGATTGGTTTGCCATAGTTCTGGGGTTATGGGAAGGCCCACACTAAGGACAAGTAAGCCTATATAGAATATAAGTTACAAAGAGAGGGCTGCTGTGGATGCTTACTGAGGAAGTATGTAGTCAGCATGGTGTATCATTTTACAGAAATGTAACATAGCACTGTGGATCCACAAAAGGGTTCACTCATCTAGATTTTCATTTGTCTTACTACTTCTAGCTATGTCAATGCCTGTGTATTTGAAAAATGGGAAAATCTGACCTATCTGTGGTGCTCAACATAGGAAAGATGTGCTTGAAATAAGCTGTAGAAGCCAAAACACTTTATAAATATAAAAATGCAAAATCCCGGCACTCTGAGAGGCTAAGGCAAGAGGATCGATCACAAGTTCAAGCCCAGCCTGAGAGACTTAGCAAAGTTTAAAAAAAAAAAATGTTAAAAAGGGCTAGGAGGGGCCCGGGGATTTAGCGCAGTGGTTCCGCTGCCTGCCTCGCAAGCACAAGGTCCTGAGTTCAATCCAAGGTACCCAGAAAAGGGGGGGAGCTAGGAGTATAGCTCAATGCAAAGGCCCTGGGTTCAATGCCCCGATAGCACAAGGAGTGAATGAATTTGTAAATAATTTAGAAACAAGTATTTCTAGCCTCTCTCCTTAGTGTCCCATCTAGCCATTAATAATCTGTTGAAACTTTTACTTTATTGCAATACTTTAAAAGTGAAATTTGTCACCTCCTTTCTAGGTCTTATTTCCATCTATGGAGGTGGGAGACAACCTGATTCTCTGGATTTTCCTCTTTTAAGGTTCCATAATTCTCCCAAGTTCTTTTGTTTCACTACTTGACGATTATATTTGGCTTCTGGTCTCCAAGTCTTGTCAAATCATCCTGTTAGAGAAATGATTGTTTAACATACGGTTTCATTCCTTTTGCTTCTTCCTTTGTCTTCCCATGTATAAGTACTAAAACATTATCTACTGGCTGCTGTACTGATATTTTCCCCTAGTCAACTCAGTTACAGTACAGATTTAGCTTTCTAAAAAGCCATTTTGTTGTTCTTTTCTGAGAAACCTTTAGTTTTCCCTTGCTTGCAGGAGAAAATTCAAACAATTTAGCTTAGCATTCAGTTAACTCTGACTTTATCTTCTATCTCTTACATTGGCTCTGTTCCTTAACTAGACTGTTCTTATTCTCCGACTAGGCCTTACATATTCTTGGTTGGTAACCATATACAGAAAAGCCATATTGCAGATCATTTTAAACTATGTTTAAAAAATCTATTTCTAACCTGTTTGAAAATGTTACAAATTATCTTTTGTCTTAGTGTCTTTTTTCAAAAACTTTGCTAACATTTTTGGATACATTTAATTTTTTATTACTGAGGAGTTGAAGGTGATAATGGGAGCA
This sequence comes from Heterocephalus glaber, assembly GCF_000247695.1. The sequence continues at coordinate 33,735,182 of NW_004624734.1, read as the reverse complement.
GTTCAAGTAACCAATCATTTGATACCTTTGATACTGTTTGGCTTCTAACCAATTCCTGCCCTGAATGTGAGGTCTTAGCTATCTTTAAAGACCTTGAACTTTGAGTTTGATATGAGCTCCTGGAGAATTTCTCACTAGTTAAAAACAAAACACTTTTGGCCAGGGGATCTAGCTCAGTGGTTCTGCCACCTGCCTCGCAAGCGCAAGGACAGGAGTTCAATCCCTGGTACCATACAAAACAAAACACTTTTTACTCAATACATATTAATATATAGGGACCCTAATTTAAAAAAAAAAAGAATCCCAGGGGTTGGAAGCCTAGTGTGCATGAGGCCCTGAGTTCTGTCCCCAGCCCTGAAAAAAAATCATGATCTCTTATTCCCTCACTCAGCTCTAACAGTGAGACACGGATTTATAAAGGAACATGGATGGTGAATGATCCAATATGTTTGTTCCTGGGGAATATTTAAGACCAAAAAGTTAAATTTTAGGCCTAAAAAAGCAAAAGGAGACTGTCAGGTGTGTGTGATTTTGTTTGTTTTAAAATTTCATCATTTAAAAGAGACTGTCGGGGCCAGGGATTTAGCTCAGTGGTTTCGCCGCCTGCTGTGCAAGCACAAGGACCTGAATTTGATCCCTGGTACCAAAAAAAAATGAATAAATAAATAAAAGAGACTCTGCAGACAAGGGAAAGAAAATCTTACAAAGGTGCCAAAAATACTGCGTGATTAATTAGTCTTGATAATCATATTTTTTTCTTTCTCTTCTCAGCATTGGTTAAAATAAATATTAAAATGTACAGTTTCTGTTTTAACATCCTACAGACTTAAGTCTTCTCTGAGCTGTTTAGAATTCTGACCTTGAGAAGCAGCTTAACCTTTCCTTACTTGTTTTCCTCATCTTTAAAGTGAGGATAACTTTGGGGATTTAGAAAGATTAGATGAGAGAATATATGGGAAATTCTTGGCACTGTGCCTATAAATAGTGCTGCTGCTTTTCCTTTTCCTACTACCACCACCTCCATCACTGATTACTCAGACTATTTAAATAATACCCCTCCTTTTTTTTTTTTGTATTAAATTCTTTTATTGGTACATTGTAGGTATACAACACAATTACATTTCTCATTGGGAATTGTACCTTTATATAATGCATCTTGGTTCTTATTTTTTCCCCATTCCTAGCCCTCCCTTCACGCCCTCCACCCTTCCCTATTTACAAAGACTTTATTTCCATTTTTTCCATTTCTCATCATTTTTTCCTACCCCTGCTTTTGTCCTCTGTAAAATAAGGGAAAAAAATTCCTTTTAAATTACCATACAAGAAGGATCATAATGATTAGATGACATAATGGACATGAAATCGTATACAAGGAGTACCTGTTGTAATTGTTGAATGTTTATTTGGAGGTGTTCTTTGGAATATATACTTACTTGGTTCTTTAACCTGTCTCCTTATTTGTTATTGGGGATAACAATACTAAAACTTGTAGTTTTGTTTGAGGATTGTCTATATCTAAAGTACATAGGTCAGTGTTCAGCACTCAGTATCATCAGTAAATAGTATTAGCTGATCACTAAATGTTTGGTCCATACCTGTTTTTACTCTTTCCTCGTTTGTACCATTTTTAATTTAACTATTATGTCATTTTATATGTTTTGTGTTTCTGGCCAGATTGTATGCAGTTGATGGGGAATGTACCATGTATTGGAATATATGACTCAAAGTGTGTCTGCTTTCTTTGACCCCAGTATACAGGGCAAGGCAGTTTATTTGGCAGTAGTTTTTATTCTTTGTTTGCTGTATTACAGTTCTGCTGGTGATCATTATTGGGTTGATTTTCTTTTTTAAATCTCTCCCACCAAGTATTTATATAATTTTAGAAAATGACTTAGATTTTCTTCCTTTGTCATTTGTAAAATAAGAACAACAAATCTGATTTTGCATTTCTTGGGTTTGGTTTGGTTTTGAGGTGGTTTCACCAAGTTACCCAGGCTATCTTGAACTCCTGGACTCAAGTGATCTGACCAACATTGTAAAGAACTCCCTTTATTCAACAGCCGTGCTAAGACTTAACTGTCTTTGTCTTTTTTTTTGGTACCAGGGATCGAACTCGGCTCCTTGCGCTTGCAGGGCAGGTGGCGAAACCACTGAGCTAAATCCCTGGCCCTGTCTTTTTTTATAATAACCATTCTGATAGGTATGAGATATCCATATCTCATTGCAGTTTTAATTTTCATTTCTCTAGTCATTAGCAGTGTTGAACATTTTTTTTTGTTTGTCCATTTGTGTGTCTCCTCTTGGCTAATTTCTTAATAATTGCCATTTCTGGAGTGAGGTGGAATCTCAGCGTTGTTTTAATTTGCATCTCTCAAATGACCAGTGATGTTGAACATTTTTTCATATATTTATTTGCCATTTCTACTTCATCTGAGAAATGTCTTTATTTCAGATGCCCACTTTTGGATGAGGGCAAATGATTTATGTGGCTTTAAGTTATAATATATGTTACTAGAAATTGAACCCAAGGCCTCTTCACTAAGCTACATCCCACACCCTTTTTAAAAAGTTTTTTTTTGGGGGGGGTACTGGGGATCGAACTTAGGACCTTGTGCTTGCAAGGCAGGCGGCGGAACCACTGAACTAAATCCCAAGCCCAGTTTTTTTTTATTTTTTAAATTTAAAAAAAAATTTTGAGACAGGGTTTTGCTAAGCCAATAAATAACCCCGGCTGAGCTTGAACTTTCAGTCCTCCTGTATCAGGCTCCCAGTGTGCTGGGATTCTAGGCTTGGGCCACCACACCCAGCACCCTCGCTTTATTTGAAGATTTTTTTTTGGTACCGGGGATCCAATTCGGGTCCTTGCGCTTGCGAGGCAGGCAGTGGAACCACTGACCTAAATCCCTGGCCCTTGAAGATTTTTTTCAATTAAGAGAATTTTGCATCTTTTCTTTATAAATTTATCTGGCATAATGTTTAAATGTAGTCAGTTTGAAAGCCTTGAGACTGCAATGGGTTCTTCAGAATGCTGTTATCTGGATGACAAATGAAAGTACTTCTATCTGAAACCTAAAATATAAACTGTGTAGAATTTTAGAAATGCCTTTATAGGACTTGTCAGGGTGTTTAAATTAAAAGTAAACCCAGGACATTTGCACTTGGTCTTTTATTTTCATTTTGTACATATTGAGTTAAGTTCAGTTGATTTTACATACTACATATGCTTTCTTTTTATTTATTTATTTAGAGATAGTGTCTTGCTATGTAGTTCAGACTGGCCTCAAACTTGTGGGGATCCTCCTGCCCCAGCCTCCTGAGTGCCGGGTCTTTTTTTTATATTAAAGTGGGGTTTTTTTGGTACTGGGGATCAAACTCGGGACCTTGTGCTTTCAAGGCAGGCGGTAGAACCACTGAGCTAAATCCCTGGCCCCTTAAAAGTTTTTTTAATCCTGTAATTTAAAAATTCATTTTTTAGTTAAATCTTGAGGAGCTTATTTTTGTTTCAGTTATGTCCTTTGTACTGAGTAATAATTTTTGTCCAACCTTGCATAGCTGGCTCAATTGTATTTCAGTTTTGACCTATAATTTCTTAGTTTTGGATATGGCTAGTTGTTTTTGTGAGGATATTTGGGTCATTCACTGTTGGAAATTAGAATTTCTGAGTTAAAGCAAACATTTATTGAAAGAATAGACTTGTCCTTTTTTTGGTGCTAGATAATGAACTGAAGTCTGTAAATGAGCTGACTCCCTACCACGGAGCTTTGCTCTCAGCAAGTAAAGAAGGTGTTTTTATGATGTCATTCTGTCTTGCTTTTGGACTATGCAGTGGTTTTTTAAAAAAATTGGAGTATATATAATTTACTATCAACAAGGTGCCATTTTTCATCATCTTACAGTGACACCTGCATACCTATGTTTATAGCGACACAATTCATAATAGTTAAATCTTGCATGTGTCCTATGTGTCCATCAACAGATGAATGGATGAAGAAAATATGGGATTTAAATACAATGGAGTACCGCTCTCCTATATAAAGAATAAACTTGAATCATTAGTAGGAGAATAGGTGCACCTTGAGACCATAATGTTAAGTGAAATAAATATTGCTTGGTTTCTCTTATATGAGAAACCTAAAACATATAAACAGCAAAGTAAAAGATAGATAATAGGAAGTAGAGAAGGAGATCTTTTGTAAATAGGAGGGGGGCCATGTGACAGAGAAAGAGGGGAGGGAGAAGAAGGGAAGGAGATAAAAAAAGAATTGATATGTTGTGTATATGTACCAGCTCCCTACAAGGAAAGTAATCGTTACGTACTACAAACATATACTAATAAAAGTGTAAAAAGATGCATTGTTTAAGGTTTTATTTTCTTTTAAAATCGGATGAACAGGTATATCTTACATCAGAATTCACTGATTTAAAATGTTTGAGGTTTTTTTTTTTTTTTTTTGAGTCAGGGTTTTGGGTTGGCCTTGAACTCACTGTGTAACACAGGCTGGCCTTGAACTCATGGGACTCCTCCTGCCTTACCTTAGTCTCCTGAGTGCTGGGATTACAGGCATGCACCACCATCCCAGCTAAAGTTTGAGTTTCTAAAACACCTTTATTGAGGTATAGTTCATAAAATCCACATATTCTGCCATTGTAGTTGTAAATTTATATCATTGTGCGGACATCACTGAAATCTAATTTTGTAACACTCCTTTCACATGGAAAAAGCTCTCTGTCTTTTTGTAATTGCTACCAACCTCAGTCTCAGGAAACCACTAAACTACTTTCTATACAGGCACTAATTTTGCCTTGTCTAGAAATTTCATATAAATGGGATCATGCAATATATCCTTTTGTCTCTACCATTACATTTTTTAGAACATCCATGCTATTGTATCATTGGTCCATTCTTTTTCGTTTTTTGGTTTTTTGGTTTTTTTTGTACTGGAGATCGAACTTGGGACCTTGCGCTTGCGAGGCAGACAGCGTGGCGGCTGGTCCATTCTTTTTAATTGCTGAATCGTATCGCATGTTTTGTTTATCCATTTACCAATTGAAGGATACTGTGTCCAGTTTTAAGCTATTATTGGTAATGGTGCTATACACAATCCTTACAGATGTCATTTGTGAAAATAAAAATATACTTTTATTTATTGTGTATGGAATTGCTGGGTTGTATGGTAACCATGTGTTTAATTTTGTAAAAAACTTCCAAACAGGCTCTATCATTTTACATTCTTTCCATTATTGCATCGCGTGGGGGGCGGGGAGGGTGTTCAGTTTCTCTGTCTTTTCCAATGCTGAGTATTGTCATTTTTTTAAAAAAATTTACCAATTTTATTTTTAATGGTATTTCATTATATATTTTTTGTTGTTGTTGTTGTTGTTGTTGTTGTTATCTGAGACAGAGTTTCACTATGTATTGTAGTTCAGGCTGGCCTCAAATCGTGGCAGTCCTTCCTGAGCTCACAATTCCTGGGATTACATGTGTGTGTCACCATGCATTGGTTTCTCATTGTATTTTATTTTGGTTTTTTGTTTTTGGTACCGGGGATCAAACTCGGGTCCTTGCGCTTGGGAGGCAGGCAGCGGAACCACTGAGCTAAATCCCTGGCCCTCTCATTGAATTTTAAAAACAGCTTTATTGATAGGATTCACATACCATACCACTCATTCATTTTATTTGTACAATTCAGTGGCTTTTAGTATATTGAGAGTTGTGCAATCATAACAGTTAATTTTCATCCCCAAAAGAAACTTGGACACCTTAACCATAATTCTCTGCCCATGAGCCCTAAAATGCCACTTTGTCTCTATAGATTTGCTTATTCTGATATTTCATAAATGGAATCATATAGTATGTGGTTCTTTGACTGGCTTCTTTAACTTCTCTTTTCGAGGATCTGTTGTGTATTTCTGTATACTCTATGTTTTGTATATGAACATAAAGCTTTTTATTTATCTATTTATCAATGATGGACATTTGTATTTTATTCTCCACTCTTTGCCTGTTATAAATAATGCTGCTATGGATATTTTTTCTCGTGTTTGTGTGTGTGTGTGTGTGTGTGTGTGTGTGTGTGTGTGTGTAAATGTGTTTTCATTTCTTTTGGTGTATACTTGGGAATGGAATCACAGGGACTTAAGAGTTTTTGTTTAGCCTTTGGAGGAGTTACCAGACTGCACCATTTGACACATCCAGTGGCACTAATATACAACAACACTGATTTTTCATTAATGTCCATCAGAGGCTGGGGTGGTGGTGGTGGATTTTTACAGCTTTATACCAACTCTAGATATCTGAAAATAAGTTTGGATATCACACTGAGTTAACCTTTCCCTTTTTCCCACCTCCTTTAATAATACTGCAGACTTTTACACTTGACTAATCATCTTATTTTTCTGTTTTACAGAGTAAGAAAGTTAGCCTGAGTTTTTTGAAGGACCAAAAAGACAAGGTTTTTTTCCAGTTTGCATAATGTAAGTTCTTTTCACTATTCTTGGCCACAATCCTGTGTTCGCTGACAAAGCTGTTTCTATGGAAACAAATAACCCAGCCTCTTAAAACGTCAAAGGAATGCTGATCACTTAGAATGAGATTTCCCAGCTGCTGGTCAAAGGGCATTCCTTACTGAAGAAGGGGAAGAAGGATGAATTAAAAAATTTTTTAAAGTGCTGGACACTAGTGTAAACTGAGAACATGTTTATGCATATGAAGTATATCTTTTCCATCTCCCTCTGTCTAAAACTGAAAATACTACTTATTTTCCTTTTAACATGTGTTGTTTTCCTGCAAACCTGTCCTGCTTCCCAGCTATTACACAAATGGTTCTTTCTTGGTACAGTTTTCAGTGGTCCTGTACCCGTTAGGCTATTTCAGTCCCTTAATCTCCAGCATTTGCACTTTGCGCTTATTTAGCTTTCTTTTATTTCCTCTCTTAGCCAATTCACATAAGCAAAGCCCTTTCTCTGCTACTAGTTTGAAGTTAGCATCAAAATAGCTTTGGCCTGCTGACCTGAAAATTTATTTTCTTGCTTTGTGGACTATGTAAAGATTTTTTTGAGTTTTTGTTGTTCTTTGGAAGGAGTGGAATTAGGGATTCTGATGAGGATTAGAAATACAGGCCTTAGAAGCATTTTATTTTTTTTTAAATTTTAAACTTACGATTGAAGGTTGCAAAGAGAAGAATTGTAAACTCCATTATCTTCAGCCTGTTGTTTTCCTCAAAAAGGAGGTAATTTCCTAGTTTGGTCATTTACCAGCTTCTGAATTGTCAAAGGATTTGGGTCATTGTATTTTGTTTTTTTAAGTCCTTTGGACTGGGATTCTTTTACTGTTTATTGATATGTATTGACTACATATATGGACTTAGATTATTAATGGATTGCCTGCTTAAAAGTTATGATCTTGCCAAGTGCAATGGTGCATGCCTATAACCCCAGCACTTGGGAGGCTGAGGCAAAAGGATCACCATGAGCTTGAGGACATCCTGGGCTACATAATGAGTTCAAGGCCAGCCTGAACTATGTAGTGAGACCTAGCTCAAAAAATTTTTTTTTCTTTCTTTTTTTTCAGGTACTAAGGATCAAACACAGGGGTACTGTACCACTGAGCTACAACCACAGGCCTTTTTATTTTGAAGCAATCTTGATAAGTTGCCTGAGCCAGTCTTGAACTTGTAATCCTCTTGCTTTACCTCCCTCATTGCTGGGATCATAGGTGTGTACCATCGTGCTGCACTAAAAATTAAAATGACCTCAATGCTAAAACTGTCAGACACAGCATAATGTTTTTCTGTTTCTGGAAGTACTTTAGAGTCTTTCCTGGCCTTCATGAATTAACTTGTGAGCATGATAGAGTCTTTTGGATTGTGATGTGTGATGAGCTTGTTATTTAACCAAGAAGATCTAAAAGATTTCTTCAAGAAATTAGGGACTTGAGGTAAGTCTTGAAGATAGAAGATAAAAGGAGATATAGTTCAAAAGACATGTGGGCAGGAAGAAAAGATACAGATGAGGAGGCTAAATTAAAATGCTCATTCAGGATAGTAGTAAAAAATACAAAGCTTAGATTGATCTTGTAGTTTAGACTTTATTTTCTAGGTAGTATTGAAAGCCATCAGAAGTTCTAAACAGAGGAATGATTTGCTCATATGCTTCTCCCTTACTCTAGGTATCATGACTATTGAGATAAGACAGTTCCCTGCCAACTAGAACTTTACCTGTGTGAGCTGTAGTCACCTTGAAATTGATTTGTTGAAAACAAAGCTCACATTTCCCTTTAACTTCTCTTCCTCTGATTCTCTTCCTGTATTCCCAACTGTAGTTAGTAACACTGTCATCTACCTAGTGACCCAAGGATAGTGATTAAGAGTGGTAACCCTGAAATCACACTGCCTGGGTTCATATTTTAAAGCCTTGTTTTCTTGGTTCTGTGCTTGTCAGTATCGTGGATCCAGAGATAAATCAACCTGATTCCTGACCTCAAAAAGCTTCTACCCTTGGGCCGGGGATTTAGCTCAGTGGTTCTGAGGCCTGCCTCAAAAGCAGAATCTCCTGAGTTCGATCCCTGGTACCAAAAAAAAAAAAAAAAA
>NW_004624734.1:33613559-33696954 GCF_000247695.1 Heterocephalus glaber | reverse complement strand
CCTTCCTCTCCCTTCTCCCTCTCCCTTCTCCCTCTCCTTCTCTCTCCCTCTCCCCAGTACTCCAGGACCTTTGCACCTAGCTACACCCCTTTTTATTTTTTATTTTGAGAAAAGTTTTCACTGAGTTGTTAAGTTGCTCAGGCTGGGCTCGAACTCTTGATCCTCTTGCCTCAGCCTCCCATTATTACAAATGCTTTTGAGGGCCAGGGGTTTGGCTCAGTGGTGCCACTGCCTGCCTTGCAAGCGCAAGGTCCCAAGTTCAATCCCGGTACCCAAAAGAAAAAAAAAACAAACTCAGTCTTGACAAGTGCTTTTATAAAGAAAAGACTGAGAACTTGAATTCATTAAATGAACTTTTGCTTTTCCAAGAACACCTTTAAGAAAATAAAATGCAAGCCAGCACACCAAGAAGTGTTACTTGGTTATTTGATTTTGAGGTACTGTATATATGTGTTTAAATATATGTGACAAGAACTTGTATTTAGAATATATATTTTAGAAACATGGAAATTAATGAAACTATTCAGTTTTAAAAAATGACAGATGACAGACCCTGTTTAAACAAGGAGCCAGGGATTTAGCTCAGTGGTTCTGCCGTCTCCCTTGCAAGTGCAAGGACCCGAGTTTGATCCCCGGTACCAAAAGAAATAAAAAATAAAAAAGGAAATCTAAATAGCCCCAAAACATAAAAAGACTAACAGAGAAATACAAATTAAAACAAAAGAGATACCCCTGCACAGACACTAGAATTACTGTAATTTAAATTAAAAAGACTGGCAACAATAGCAAATGTTGGTAAACTTATGGAGCAGTAGGAAGCTGGTGGTGTATAAATTGTAGAAAAAATGCTTGACAATATCTGTTAAAGCTGATGTACCCATATACTATGGCCTAACAATTTCATTCCTAGGCCCAAGAGAAAGGAAAACATTATCAACACAAAGACTTAAGAGCAAATGTTTGTAACAGTCAGATAATAGAAACTGTAAATGACCCAGAAATCTCTCAACTTGCAGAAGTTGAATATTGTAGTCTGATGAGAAGCTTTCTAATGGCAGTATGAGAAAGTAAATTTGGCAGGGAGAGGGGGTCGTCAGGAGGAGGAGAATGATAGAAAGGAGGAAGAAATATAGAAGGAAATTTAATTTGCTGAGTCTCAAAGGATTATTGGCAATTTACAGGAACCCAGAAAAGAAAAGACATTCTATTATCAAAGGACACAAAGGTGATAGTGACAGAGAAAGCCTGGCCTGTTTCTTCAACAGTGAATTAAGGATAGGATATGATCTTAAAAGATGAAGTCCCGATCCTGAAGGCCAAGTAGATTATATTAATAAGTTTTAAATTATCTTACAATGGATACACTTGGGTAAATATTTTGTTTGGTTTTGTGTTTTGAGACAAGGTCTTGCTGTATAGTTCAGGCTGGTCTTGAGCTCACTATGTAGCTAGCCCAGGCTGGCCTCAAACTTGCCGTGATCCTCCTGCCTCAGCCTCCCAAGTGCTGGGATTACAGGCACATGCACCACACCTGGCCAGTAAATATTTTAAAGTAACTCACCTGAATAGATGGGAGGAGAAATCAGTTCAGTTCAGAAAAGGCAGTTTTTAAACTTATAGTACTTTTTCCACGGAGATGAAAATTTTTAAAAAGTCAAGCACATTTTGTTAACTTGACAAAAAATAATGCCAGAAACCAATGGCATCTTACCAAATGGCCATTTAATCCTTTAGTAAAATAATATCCATACTGTCACTGCTAGTATTCAGCATTTTTCTGGAGGTTGTAACCACTGAAATGAACAGGAAGAAGTAATGAAATATAAAGTTGTAGAGGAACAGAGAATGTATGATTTTAACAAATGCAATGAGTACTTTGGTAAAAGGAAGTATAAAAATATAGGAAGGATATATACCAAGTTGATTATCCCTAGGTATAATAAAAGTCCTTCCTTTACTTTTTTCCCTTCAGCTGTCTATTCTCTAATCTTTGATATTTAACATACTGTTTCTCTAATTGTCTCTGAAGAAAATGTAGTACAGTTAGCTAGAGAAGAATACAAGGTTAGAAGTGAATATTTTTAAGGATAAGAGATTACAGCATTTGTATAGGGCAATGGAAAGGAGCCAGTAATATATCAGAACAAGCCTTTTAATTCTTAGGCCTTTGGGGCTGGGGATTTAGCTCAGTGGTTCTGCAGCCTGACTCGCAAGAGCAAGGTCCTGAGTTCAATCCCCAGTACCAAAAAAAAAAAAAAAAAAATCTGCTGAGGCAATTCTTAGGCCTTTGTAGACTGCCTGATGCTGTGTGTTGACAGTAGCATGGGTAACATCTGGGTTAATAAGGGAAAGGAATAAGTACTGTTATAGGAATTCTAAGCTTCTAAGAAAGATGTTCTCAATGATGTTTAGGAAATGACTTAAAGTAGAAATGGCAAAAAATGTTTAGTATAGAAAATTATTTTTAAGTTTACTTGTATCTTTTGTCCTTGGTACATTTTTAATCCAGAATTATGTTTCACCCTCAGAGTTACTTTCTGCAATCAAAAGTTCTATGGTCAGGGACTATAGATTTGTTTTGGGTTTTTTTGGGGTTCGGTTTGGTTTGGGTTTGGGTTTGGGTTTTTTGAGACATGGTCTCACTATGTAGTCCAGGCTGGCCTCAAATTCACAGCAATTCTCCTGCCTCAGCCTCCTGAGTACTGGGATTATAGGTGTACATCACCGCACCCAGCAAGATTTCATTTTACATTAATGTAGATTTAATTTTAAAAATGAAAACATCCTATATCAAAAATCAGCTTTTAGTTACCCGTATTTTCAGATCATGATCTTGTCCATTAGATTTTAATGGAATTAAGATAATTTTCAGTGCAAATAATTTTTTATGCACATAGAACTCTATTAGAAACATTAGAAACCATAGGACAGACTGGTTTTGATAGTATCATCAGTTTGACATACTGTGGTAAAATTAATCCCCAAATTATTATCTCTTAGGTTTAATTGGGAAATTACTGATAAAATAGTGTAGAATTAATAAATTCCTGTTTTAATCATGAGTTATTCTCATTAATACATTCTATATGTAGCCAGTATAGTGGTCTATCCTTATAATCCCAGCAACCTGGGAGTTTGAGACGGGGGATTCATAATTTCAGCCCAGCCTTGGCAATTTAGTGACTTAATGAGACCTTGTCTCAAAATTAGAAATTTCAAAAAGGACCAGGAATGTAGTTCAATGTAAAGGTCCTGGGTTCAATCCCTAGTATGCCTCCCTCAAAAAATTTCTGTATATGGATTGACTTTGTTTTGTTCTGTGATACTGAGAATTTGGGGGGGAGGGGGCGGGGGGAGACAGGGTCTTGCTGTGTAGTTCAGGCTAGCCTTGAACTCTGTATAGCCCAGGCTGGCCTCAAACTCACACCAATCCTCCTGCCTCAGCCTCCCAAATGCTGAGATTACAGGCATGCACCACCACCACCTCCAGCCCTTTTTTAATGTTTCATTTTGAGATAGAGTCTCACAGAATTGCCCAAGCTGGGCTTGAACTTTGGTTCCTTCTGTCTCCACCTCCCAGAGTGCTAGGATTACAGGTGTACATCACTATACCTGGCATAGATTTATGTCTGCATGATTTAATTAATAGTGATAATTTTGGTTTTGTTTTCCACATTATTACAAAGTCCTATTTTTGGTAGGTAGTTGGACTTGGGGATGGAAAACAAAAAAAAAATGAGAGTCATCAATAATGAGTCCTAAGTATAATCTTTGGGGAAGGGAGCAGAGGAAATTATGTACAGTGCTATTAAATACAGGATTTATGTTAGAAGAGAAAAGGTTGAACATAAATGAACTGAACTTAAAGATCAAGTGATTAGAAACTGTAAAGGAAAACAGAGTTAGAATTAAATTGTTTACATGGAAGGAAAAATAGATTTTGTAGCATTAGAAGCTGATTCTTTGAAAAGAACGATAGACCTTTGATAAGTTAGATGAAGTTAAAAAAAAGCATTAAGACAGAAAGAAATGTGAATGCAGACCCAGACTGAGGTTATCTCATCAGTTTCTCACAAATATTTTTTATTCGTTTGATTTGTACTTTAAAAAAATTACCCTGCCTAGGTGCTACTGCTATTTCCTGTAAGATAGGAAGAATAATCTTTGTTTCTATTTCTTAGGTACAAGCTGTTTTGAAACCAACCCATCAGAAAGAAGGACAGGAATTATCTGCTTTGCTGAATGCTCCACATATTCAGGTAGAAAATGGACAGGCCCTTATATGTGGCATTTCCCACAGGATTTAGTCTTTTTTAAAAAAAAATCAAAGTCTCCTCAGGTTGGAAGAGACATTAAACATTACCTAGCCAGTCTTAATATTTACAACCCACTCTGCAAAGTAATTATTATTGTTGGATTATAAACATTCTTATTTAAAATTAACCAAATTATTTTTGAAACAACTTTTTTTCTTTTAATGTTGGACAAGTTATTTGCTTTGGGGGGTATGTATTTTCCATAAATTTTAATTAGCTAGCATGTCTAAGCATTTAAATTAATTTTGTTTTTATGAAGCTTAATAAGCATTTTGGGCTTTTTATAATCCATTTCAGTGTATGCCCTGATATACTCAGTACATCTTTAGTTATCAATAGCTCAAAAATATACAGGGTTACAATCTGTGCTTGAGTTGCAGAGTTTGAACAGATATGGACATACAACTAATTATAGCAATTTTAAAGATTTAATGAACAGAATCATATATACATGATGAGTTTAAAAGTCTCCTTCAGAAATAAGTCATGCTGTTAAATTGCTATCAATTTCTTTGAAACAGGCACTTTTACTGGCCCATGATAAGGTTGCTGAGCAGGAAATGCAGCTAGAGTCCATTGCAGATGGAAGAGTTTATGAAAGCATTGGCCAGTATGGAGGAGAAACTGTGAAAATAGTTCGTATAGAAAAGGCTCGTGATATTCCATTGGTAAGTGTTCCTCATCTCCGATCCAACTTTCTTTCCACACAAAGGCTTCTCAGATAGCTGACAGTTCTTATATTCTTGGTGGTTTTTCTCTTCTGAGGTTATTTTATCAGATTTTTTTTTCCCGTTACCGGGGATCGAACTCAAGACCTTTCTGCTTGCAAGGCAGGTGGCAGCACCACTGAACTAAATCCCCAGCCTGCCACTTCTGAGGTTAATTTTTTGCAGTTTTTCTATGTTCTTGCTCCTATCCCTTATTCAGTTAATAAAAATTTGTTCATCTTTTCTCATCTGTAACTGGATGAAAATAATAACTTGTGAATTGTTTGTTGAGGAACAAAGAAGGGATAGGTAATTTATTACATTCTCCTAACTTTTAAAAAACAATAATTAGAAATTCTGATTTTTTAAGCTAGGCATGGTGGCTTATGACTGTAATCCCAGCTCTCCAGAGGCTGAGGCAGGAAGATTGCTGTGAGTTCAAGGCCAGCTTAGACTATGTAGTCAGCTCAAGACCAGCCTGAACTACATAGCAAGACACTGTCTCAAAAATCCACCCCCAAAAAAGAAAGAAATTCTGATCTCTTAATACTGTTAAATTTACTGAAGCACAATTCCTTACGTATTTCACATATTCTTAAAAGAGTATACCTTAATGTTTGCTTTATAGCTTTTATATATATAAAACTTTTCAAATTTATTTTCTTAGTGTACTATTATTGCCTTGTTAGTTTCTTTTATTATCAAAGGAATATTCTTGAATCCTGGTGTCTTGGATTGTAGCTTGAAAAGTTCTCCCCCCTCCAAGAGAATAAAAATTGAGGGGGCCAGGGATGTAGCTCAGTAGTGCTGCAACAGTCTGGCAAGCACAAGATCCTGAGTTCAATCTCAGGTACCAGGAAAAAAACCAAGAGAATAAAAATTGAAAAGTCAAGATAAAATGTTAAAAGTTTATGAAAACAAGCTTTATTCTGTATGTTATATTTCCAGTTTTTGAACATACATTTTTCACTTAATGCTTCTAATTTGTATAATAAATATTATGTTTAATACATTTTAATGGGAGTTGGATGCAGCTAAAATATTTAACATTTGAGTAGTGAGCCAGAATGGTATTCTTCCCTTCATCATATTTTGAATATAAAAAGGCTCTTTATAGTTTGAATTATGTTTATTACTTTTGCCTAAATATATTACAACCATTTGTATAGGATTCAGGCATGCAAAATAAATATGATTATAAGTCTTTACACATTGTTTTTAAGCAAGTATATTTTTTCGCTGTTGTATGCTTCAAAAATCCACTTGAGGCCCAGGGATTTAGCTTAGTGGTTCCAGCGCCTGCCTCACAAGTGCAAGGTCCCGAGTTTGATCCCCGGTACCAAAAAAAAAAAATCCACTTGAGGGCTGGGGATTTAGCTCAGTGCCGCTGTGCCTGTCTCGCAAGCGCAAGGTCCTGAGTTCGATCCCCGGTACTAAGAAAAGAAAAAATCCACTTGATAATCATAATTCTACTGGAGTGTTTCTAAACCAGAAAATACAGGGGAAACAATCTGCTTTCAAATCTAATGACAGTTGTTACTCCAGCTATGTAAGTAGTTGAAGGCTAGTATTGTTAGAGGAAAAAATTTTTTTCACTTGGGTTTAAAGTTGTTTATTTACAAAGTTCATATTAATATAACTACTTTTAAAATATAGCAAAAGGGATCAGTTACTGATCTCTGAATTGGCACATATATGGCACAGAAAAAAATGTTAGAGAAAATTATAATTTAAAAGTAAAATGCTTGGGCCGGGGATTTAGCTCAGTGGTTTCTCCGCCTGTTGTGCAAGCGCAAGGACCCCAGTTCGATCCCCGGTACCAAAAACATAAATAAATAAATAAATAAATAAATAAATAAATAAATAAATAAATAAATAAAATGCTTAACCAAAAAAGTATTTTTATATTTAAACTAGACATTGACCTTTTTAGGGTGCCACAGTTCGTAATGAAATGGATTCTGTCATCATCAGCCGAATAGTAAAAGGAGGAGCTGCAGAGAAAAGTGGTCTCTTACATGAAGGAGATGAAGTTCTAGAGATTAATGGCATTGAAATTCGGGGGAAAGATGTCAATGAGGTTTTTGACTTGTTGGTAAGTTGACACAAGTAGAATAGAATAATAATTTATACCTTTAAAAAACTTTTCTTCATATTAGATGTAGAATAAAGTATTTTAAAACTGTTTACCTCTAATCCCAGCACACTGTGAGTTTGAGACAAGAAAACTACAAATTCAAGCCCAGCCTGGCCAACTTAGAGCCTGTCTCAAAATGAAAAATAAAAAGGGCTGGGTGTGTAGCTCAGTGCAGAGGCCTTGGGTTCAATCTCCAAACAACCCCCAGCCTTCAAGAAAGTTAAGAGCCCAGGACAGTTTCTAGCCTTATTTTCATATGATACAATTCTTTCACAGAATTTGTTAGTAGAATTTGTTTTTGGTTGACTACCACTGATAGTATTTTACCTTGAGCTTCATTAGTACCAAGTATGTTTTGCTTCTGAAGTAAGTAGTAGTATAACTAATTAGTCCATTCAGTAAATATTTATTGAGTGCATGCTAATATGTTCTAGCCACTGGGACAACAATAAAAGAAGTCCACATCCTCTTTTTTCTTTGGTGGTGATGGGTGGGATTGAACCCAGGGCCTTTGCCCTGAGCTATATCCAGCCCTGTTTTTATTTTTATTTTTGAGATAGGATCTTGCTATGTTGGTAAGTTGCCCAGACTGGGCTCCAACTTTTGATCTTTTTGCCTTGGCCCCCCAGAGTGCTTAAGATTATAAGCATGTGTCACCATACCTAGTTCCTCATGATTTTTCTGATCGTTTTTTTTCTTATCTACAGTAGTTTTTTTTCCCTAACAATGCAAGATGTAATAGTGCTGTAGATCTACAGTGTATAATACAAAATTCAATTCCTTATTCATACTACCATTATTTCAGGTGCTGAAGGGCAATTCAGTATGTTACTAATGGCTCCCATATTAAGATACAACTATAGCTATAGTATATTTCCATTACTTAAGAAATTTCTGTTGTACGTGCTCTATAATCAGGAAGTCATTATCTTTTGTGTGTGTGTGTTTGTGGTGCCAAGTATCAAACCCAGGGCCTTATGCATGCTAGGCTTATAATGACCTTTTTTTTTTCCCCTGGTACTGGAGATCTAACTCAGGACCTTGTACTTGCAAGGCAGGAGCAGCGCCCCTGAGCTAAATCCCCGGCTACTTATAGTTATCTTTTGAGGGCAATTTATGATCACTTTGTATACCTCACAAACCAAAATTTGTATTCTTAATTACTAAGCATCAGTTGCTAGAGTAGAACCTCTGCTATTTGCCAATGACTACTATAAAATCTAAAAAACATCCTTCATGTCCCTATTTCTATTTATTGTTTTGGTAAGGCAAAATGGCATTTGTTGTTATTTTTAACCCATTGTGTTGTTTGTTATCTTAGGTTGAACACTGCTATATCAGTACTGGATGTTATGATTACTGTCTAGGCTGGAGGTATCTGAATAAGCAGGGCATGCGTGTTGTATTGAGCAGTAATATTGAACCTAGCAGCAAGACTCTATATGGTTAAAAAATATGAGTAACAAAAACAAGGCATCTTGGAATTGAGAATATTTGCATATAACACTTTTTAGGGCTGGGCATGGGGATATGCACCTCTGATCCTAGCTGTTTGGGAGGCTGAGACAGGAGAATCTCAAGGCCAGCCTGAGCGACTTAGTGAGATCCTGTCTCAGAACAAAATAAAAAGGGGTTGGGATGTAGCTCAGTGATAGAGTACTTGCATGGCATATGTGTGAGGCCCTGAGTTTAATCCCCCATTCTTCACAGGGAAAAAAGAACAAAACAGAGACAATGGGGATGTTTGGAATAGTCCATTTTGGGGAATATTGCTCATAAGATCATGGAATGATTTTCATAATACAGATTTTTAAAGTAACCTCGTCTTTCTGTTACAGTCTGATATGCATGGTACTTTGACATTTGTTCTGATTCCCAACCAACAGATCAAGCCTCCTGCTGCCAAGGAAACAGTAGTGAGTGACTTTTTCATGTTTTTATTTATTGTTGTTTGGCTGATGTTTACTTATCTGTGTAGAAATGTCACGGTTTCTTGCACTCAAGTAAAGGAGTACAGTAGTTTTTATTTAAATTTATGGGCACTTCAGATTTAGTAAATTATGAACCTTTTAAAATAAAAAGCAGAAAATACTTGTTTCAGAAGCTTTCTTATTTCCAACATGGAACTTTGTCTTTCTGTAGTTATAAGTGGTTTTAATTTAAACATACTTAGTATAGAAGTGCTTTTACAAATATCGTGTACATGTAACTCTTAGAGTGTATTGCTTTATATTAAACATTTATTCAACTGTATTAAAAGATGCATTTTATTATGTACTATGTAATCCACCATTTCCTCTCAAATATATATCCAAGAGAATTCAAAGCATACATTCACAGAACTTCTGCATAAATATTATAGCAGCATTATTTGTAGCAGCCAGAAAGTAAAAACAACCCCAAATATCCATCAGCTGTTAAATGGAAAACAGTATGATTTATCCATACAATGGGATATTATTTGATATAAAAGAAACTATATATGCTACAACATGAATGAACTTGAAAAATTTATCCTAAGTAAAATAAGCCAGTGAAAAGGCCATGTATGGGCTTATTTATGTGAAATGTCCACAATAGCTCTATCTATAGAAACGGAAAATGGATTAGTGATTTCTTAGATGTGAGGATGGGAAATTAGGAGAGAATGGGAATAATTGCTATCGATACTGAGGTTTTTGGGTGGTAATAAAAACATTCTAAAATTGTGGGGATAGATTTATAACACTGTGAATATATTGAAAGTCATGTAGTTATGAATTATATTGCAAGTTGTTAAAAGTGACAGACTTTAAGCCAGGTGTGGTGGTGCATGCCTGTAATCCCAGCACTCCGGAGGCTGAGGCAGGAGGATTGCCATGATTTTGAGGCCAGCCTGGACTACATATTGCATTCAAGGCCACCCTGAACTGCATAGCGAGACCCTGCCTCAAAAAACAACAAAAAAGACTTTATAATCCTGGACTAACATGGTAGCCTGATTTATTGCATTTGTTATTCTAAACTTTTATAAAAGCTTAACAGTTTGAGAAAGAAAAGCTTCATTTTTTTCCACAATATTTCATCACAGATAGGCTTTTATTTTGGCTGTCATTTCATGTTTTCTGTTTGTTTTTTATGGAATGCATTAAAGTTGATGTTGCATCTGCAACCTTCCTTCTATTTATGATTCTTTTAGGAAGAGAAATGAAGAAACAGAGCTAGTCTGAGTTCAAACTCCTCTGAATAATCCTTGAATTTCAAAAGTAGCTCTGTGGGGTTGGAATATGTGTTACTTAAACGTTTATAGTAATCCGTTCCTGCTGAGCAAATGACTTTCACCTTTTTAGAATGCGTGTCAGAGCTTAAGACATTTTATCAACATTTCTTTTCTGCTCTTCATGCAGAGTCTGGAATTTTCTAAAAGAAAGTCATTTCTTTAATGGATAAAATTAATCTGTTATGTTGATACCTGCTGCTTCTCATTATATGCAAGAGTAGATTATCAAAGTAATTGAGAACTCAAATTGGTTGAACATCAGAATGAAATAACTTACCCTTTAGTGCTTATTTAAGTCTTACCTACTTTTCATTATTGAATGTCTGTTGGGGGGGGTTGTGGAAAAATAGAGACATGGTAAACAGTCTTAGGAATTACTTAACTAGAAAATGAAACAGCTTGAGGGGTGGCAGGTTTATCCCTTTTAAAATACAGCATTTGATTAATAACATTTTTGCCGAGGATTTAGCTCAGTGGTTTCACTGCCTGCTGCACAAGCACAAGGACCCGAGTTCAATACCCAGTCCCAGAAAAACCCCAAACAAACAAACAAAAAATAACATTCTTAAGGTTCTTTTCAAAATAGAGTGATATTTAGTATTTTTCTTTCAAGAAAAAACCAAAGTCCCCCAAAACTAAAGTAACTAAATAGAAACATGGGGCCGGGGATTTATCTCAGTGGTTCTGCCGCCTGCCTAGCAAGCGCAAGGACTCAAGTTCGATCCCTGGTACCTAAATAAATGAATAAATAAATAGAAACATGTATTTCAGATAGATGTATAAAATAGGCATTATTTGAAGCTCCAGTATAATCACTTGCTGAATTATAGTGAGAGGTGTTATGGTATGTATCTAGATGTCCTCTCAAAGCCTCATGCAGTCATGGGTGGGGCTTTTTGGAGGTGGCTGGATCGAAAGTGTATGATGCTGGGATTAATTCATGGTGTGCTGCTAGGATTGTGGCTGCTTCACCCTGGATGTGAGTGCTACCTGCCCTGAGGGACAGATAGAATATAAAGGACAGAAAGAGAACTGCTGTTGTCACTTGCTACTTCTTCGCTGCTTTTCTGCTTTCTGCCTGCCACGAACTGTTTCTCCTCTGCGATATGCCACCCTGTCTTGGAGCCAGCCAATTACGAAATGAAACCTCTCAAACTGTGAGCTAAACAAACCTTTCCTCCTTTAACTTTGAGTGTCAGGTATTTTGTCTCAATAATGAGAAAAGTAACCGAGACAGCCATGTATGACAAAAATAAGCTTGTAGGGAGTATTCTTTGAAATGTTTGATTTCTCATGCATTATAAATAGCAGCAAACAGTGGCAGCTCTTTCAGTAGCATAGGGCAAAATTGTAGAGGGCAAGAGTATTATCACCTTGTGGTTTGATTCCTAGGTGACTGGCATATTTGTCTTAGGAAGTACACACATTGTTCAAACTACGTGGCATCCTTCTCTCACAGAGCCTTTAAAAATGTTGATCCTGGTTGGTGGTGCACACCTGTAATCCTAGCTACTTTAGAAGCTCAGGCAAAGCAAGTTGGAAGGCAGCCTGAGCTTAACAAGGAAAAAAAGGAATTTCCCACAATGGTCTGTAAAACTAAAATTATTCCATACTCTAATTGAAATAATATGGAGGAAGTACGTACTAGTTTTTTGTGCTGCAAAGGACTGTTACTCATCTGCCTTAATGCTCTGTAAATTGAAATGAAATCACACTGCTTAATAGTGGTGGGAATATATGCCAGAAAATTCATAGGCTAACAGCTAATAAATATTAGCTGTTGTTATTATTACTTATTCTGTGTCTGACAGTACAAAGATAACTGGGTTGTAAGTAATTTTGAAGAAAGAGTACAGCCAAATGTATTCATTTCACTGTTAGAGAAATAAAATGTACTATATTATTTTCATCATAATTTTTTTATCACTTGGAAGAAGATCTGGAATTTCATAGAGAATTTCAGTATATATTGGATTGGTGTCTGTCTTAGACACTTTGTTCATTGCTGAGTACAACACCTGACACAACTTAAAGGAAGAGAAGTTTATTTTGGCTCACAATTTTTAGAGGTTTCAGTCTGTGTCAGCAGGCTTCAAGAAAAAAGGCCCTGGCAGAGGAGCATGGCAGTGCGGAAGCAGAAATTTAAGGGAGGAGCATGGGATGGAGGTGAGCCCTTCTGGGCCACACCCCCAGTGACTTGCCTCTTCCCACTGGATCCCACTTCCTAACAGCAGCTCAGCTATAAACCCCCACAGTCTGGTCATCATTCAGAAGTTCTGTTTATGAGCTGGAGGCTCTTGGATATAAGCCATAATAATGCCCTTTTTCAAGTTAAGGCAGTTCCTCTAACTTTGCTAGTGCCCCAAGTTCATATTTCTATGACATAGAAATGTCACACAGGATGTCACACAGCCTAAACTTCTCTCACAAGAAATAGAAGAGAATAAATAGTAAAGAAAATTCCTTTGAGTGTGGTTCAAGCCTCTGATCTAGATATTCAGGACACTGAGGCAGAAAGATAACGAGTTTTTAAAGTCAGGCTCAACAATTAAAAGACCTGTCTCAAAATAAAATAAAAAGGGCAAAGCTTTTAGCTCAGTGGTAGAACACTTGCCTAGCATATGTGAGGCCCTGGGTTCAATCCCCAGCCTCACAAAAAAGTAATATAAAACTCCTTTTTTTTTTGGTACCGGGGATTGAACTCAGGTCCTTCCACTTGCAAGGCAGGCGCCAGAACCACTGAGCTACATCCCCAGCCCTAAAACTCCTTTTTTGATGTTGAGGGAAAAGAAGAATCCCAGAGTTGGGGAGAGATAATTGAAAAGCATTGCTTGATGCCACAAAGGTAGTTCTTAAATCTGCTTTTCTCTTCTACAGGTAACTTTGAAAACTAAAGACAAATCCATAAAAAATAGAAAAAAATTTAAATGGAAAATTTCATTTGATTTAGAACCCAAACACCATTTTGATCAGATACGTTGTACTGAAGTTAATTAATTACAGGATTATTAGATACTGGAGCTTTCCCGTAAAGGTCAGCTTTTCTCCTTCATTTAAAAATGGTTTTGTTTTGCTTTATGGGGGAAACAGAATAAGCCACTACAGAGAAAAGGTTGGTAGAGATAACTTCTAGAACTAAGAAGAATAAACAGAAGTTATATAATACATGTTAAGGCAGTATGTAGACTTTATTTAGCTCATTTAAGTAGTGAATTTCTTGAGTCTGAAATATATTTTGCCTAGGAAAAATTCAGAGCTTTTTTTCTTGTTCTTTTTTTGCGGGGGTGGGATTGAGACAGGGACTCGCTATGTAGTTGAGGCTGGCCTTGAACTCACTATGTAATCCAGGCTGGTCTTGAACTCACAGTGATCCCCCTGCCCTTGCCTCCTGAGTGCTGGGATTACAGGCATGCACCATCACTCCCAGTCCTGTTCTTTTTCTTGATCTTAATTGTAGGGTATATTTTAGATGAGGCTATGTAAATTTGTCATATAAGCAAAGTATGTCCTTTGTCCTTCTCTTCCCAGCCTACTCAGAGGAACTCCATGCCAAGCCATTTAAATCAGAATTAGTCAGGGGGTGTGTTAGTTACTTTTCTTTTGTTGCTGAGACAAAATACCTGATACTCAAAGTTAGAGGGGAAAAGGTTTATTTGGATTATAGTTCGCAGAGGTTTCAGTTCATAATCAGCTGGCTCCAAATTAGGGTGGCATGGCAGACAGTCCTTGTAGAGGAGAAACAGTTTATGGCTGCCAGAAGGTAACAAAAGCAACAAGGGACCTTAACAGCATCTTTCCGCCCCTTTTATCCCATCCAGACTACCGGAATTAGGGTGGTGCCAAACAAATCACTCTCGTGTAGTGGTTTTGTAATCACACGCCCTTTATCCCAGCATCACACAATCCATATTCAGCCACTTCTGAAAAAGACTGCCTGAGGGTTTGGGGGAACATTTAGACACAAGGCGGATTGGAGTGAGAGCTGCCTAGCTAAGAGTAGATAGAAAGCTTTTCTGTGTGATTTTGTTGGCCTTTTAGTTATTTCCTCTTCACTGTTCTTTTTATTTTTTTCATTTTTGTTTTTTTTTTTAAAGACCAGTGTCTAGTCCAGGCTGGCCTTGAACTCACAGTGCTCCTCCTGCCTCAGTCTCCTGAGTGCTGGGATCACAGGTGTGGACCACCATGTCTGGCAAACATTTTATA
Source organism: Heterocephalus glaber (assembly GCF_000247695.1). The sequence continues at coordinate 33,682,332 of NW_004624734.1, read as the reverse complement.
GCTCTTTATCTGATAAATGTAGCCCAACATAATCTTCTTTATATTATAATTTTATAGCATATATTTATGATACATAATTGCATGTAATTTGAGGAATTGATATATATAATTTTATCTTTTTTTGTTGTTATTTTTTTCCTTTGGTTTTTTGAGACAGCATCTCGCTATATAGTTCAGGCCGGCCTTGAACTTACTGTGTAATCCAGGCTGGCCTCTAACTGGCAGCAATTCTCCTGCCTCAGCCTCCCAAGGGCTGGGATTACAGATGTACACTACCATGTCCAGCCCCAAATTCACCATTTTAATAAAAATCTCAGGCAAGTGATTTGGCAAAACATTTTGAAGTACAATATGCTGGGTATTTCTTTCAGAAAGTGATTTGATAAAATCATCAGTCAGTCTAAGAAGTAGTCCAATGCAATACATCTTTGAAAAGCTTGATAAAAATAATCTCTCCACTACTTCAGGTGGTACTTAAAATTTCATTTTTAAAACTCCAAGGTTTTTTTTTTTTTGGCTAAAATATAACCATTTAAATAAATTCTGGAAGCATTATTAACAGACAGGGAGGGATAGTACTCAAGAGTTTTTAAAAGCACGTTTCTGGGTCATCCTACATACAACTTTTCTCATACTAATATTACAAATTTGTGTTGTGTACTCTTTTTAACTAATCTCTCAACTCTGAGTCATTGCCATCCCATGTAACTTTCTAAAATTCATTTTTGGTACTGATTGACAAAGTACTCAAGGTTTTAATTACAATTCCAATGTTTTCACATCAAGAATAAGGTTCCTGGGCCAGGGATTTAGCTCAGTGGTTTCGCTGCCTGCTGCGCAAGCACAAGGACCCAAGTTCGATCCCCAGTACCAAAAAAAAAAAAAAGAATAAGGTTCCTTAGGGCATGCTGTGTGTGAGATGCAGCAGAATGCTGTCAAATTGGGTGAGATAGCTTAACGGTGTTAGACCCAAGACCGTGCAGTTCCACTTACATAAAGCAAACATGGGGAAATCGGTGTTTACATAAATTGAGATGGTATTTACCCTATGAGGAGAAGAGATGAGCAGTGACTGAAAGGGACATGAGACAGGGCTTCTGAGGTGCCAGTGATAGTCTGGTTCTCCAGTTGGATGCTGGTTACACAGATGCATTCAGTTTGTGAAAATTTGTTGTGTGATTATGTATATTTTTATACCTCTGCAAATACATCCGTATAAAGTTACCCCTAGACTAATTTGAGTTCCAGTTCTTAGCCATTTCACTTTTTTTTCCACTGTTAGGGATTGAACCCAGGCCCTCATGCATGCTAGGCACTGTACTACTCTACCTTTATATCCCCAGCACCCCCCTTCTTTTTTCCCTATTATTTTGAGATAGGATTTCAGTAAGTTGCACAGTCGTAAGTTGCAGCAGCTAGGCTGGAATTTTGGTCCTCCCGAGTAGCTGGCATTACTGATGTGTGCCACACCCAGCTACATTACATTTTTATTTTATTATTATTATCTTTTATTTATTTTTTTTTTTTGGTACCAGGAATCAAACTCAGGACCTTGCTCTTGCAAGGCATGCACAGGTGCCACTGAGCCAAATCCCCAGCCCTACATTACATTTTTAACTGGGTCATCTTCTAGTCTCAGTTTTGCTATTTGTATATAGAAGGCTTTTCACATTTTCTGCAGTAATTAGTAAAATTTTCTTTGGAAATTAAGAAATAATTTTTAATGATACCTCAAACCAGATTTCTGAAAGAAGCTGTTGCTTTCATTAGGATTCAAGGTTTCATGTAATGGAGACATCCATCATATAGTTCATCATCACTGAGAGATAGTCAATTTTATCAGTGTTTTATGTCCTTAAAAAAGATGCTGACTTCTCTAAAGTGACTTTTGAGGACCGAGGATTTAGCTCAGTGGTTCTGCCATCTGCCTCCCAAGCGCAAGGTCCTGAGTTCGACCCCTGGTAACAAAAATAAATAAATAAAAATAAAGTGACTTTTGAGGAAGATAAGTATTATCTTTATGATACATAGCCACATTTATGGTTTTTAGAAAAACCAAGAGAGCCTGTTAAGGAGTGCAGCCCTGTAATCCTAGCACTGGGAAGCCTGAGGTGGGAGGATCACAAGTTCCAGAGCAGCCTGGCCACTTGGCAAGACACTGAACAAACCCCTCACCTCCACCCCCCAAAAAGTGAAGTAGTACTTGGTTAGAAATGGACTCACAAATTATAAATAAAATACAAAATAAAAGATAATAGGAAGTAGGGAGCTAGATCTTTCTCAGGTGGGAAGGAGATCAAGAGATACAGGGAGGAGGGAAGGGAATGAAAAAAAGGAACTAAGATGTGTTGTGTACATGCCCCAACTCCACACAAGGAATGTAAACATTATGTACTATGAACATGTACTAATAAAAAAAAGAAATGACCTCTAAGTTATAAAATTTTTAGACCTAATTTATTGCTGGCTCTTTGAGCCCAAACTTGTAATTTTACCTGTGTGGAGTAGAAACATTCTTTGCATATAGTTGTTAGATTTCATTAACTAAAGGTAGGTTTCTTACAGACTTTGGAAATGCAACAAAGGCAAATTGGAAGAAATTCCATAGGAAATAACTTAGATTTCTGTAAAGTTCGTGTGACTCCTTAACTACCTCGAATCGTAATAGCATGCAACAATTCTTTGATTTATTCTCTTATGAAAAAACATTTATAACAAAAATTATAACTTATATTGATATTTCGAAGCCTACTTAGTGTACAAAGAAATTGATTATAATCTTGAGTTAGATAATTTTAGCAGTTCAAGTGTGCTTGTTTCATGAGCCTTTAGAAGAAATACTGGCAGAGATTAAGGCACAGTTGTGCTGACATTGGGGTCAAAAGGCTGTGACAGCCCCAGGGAAACGGACACCTGCTTCCATGAGAAGTGATGAGGTTTAAAGTTGGCCTTTCTGGTGGCAATGGTTTAGACATTATATACCTTATTGCAGCGCCAACTGTTTTTGCAGGTCAGATAGCTTTTTATGTTTCTTCTGTTTCTCAAGCCATTGAGGCATCTCTGCACCCCAGCTTGTGAGCTGGTAATAATATTAGTAGTTTGGACACTCATACATGTTTGAATCAAGAGAGAGAGGACAACAGATCAGCCTGAGCAAATACTGCTCTCAAATACTGTTACTTAACTGACCAACTTTCAAAATTCATTTCTTTGCACTGATGAAAAATTGTAACAGTTGAATTATATTTATGCTAAATATTTTCTTTTGCCATTCTATTGTTTTTATTTTTTCCTTTTTCTTCTTTTAGATCCATGTTAAAGCTCATTTTGACTATGATCCGTCAGATGACCCTTACGTTCCATGTCGAGAGTTAGGTCTGTCCTTTCAGAAAGGGGATATACTTCATGTGATCAGTCAAGAAGACCCAAACTGGTGGCAGGCCTACAGGGAGGGGGATGAAGATAATCAGCCCCTAGCTGGGCTGGTTCCAGGTAAGAGATAATATAGTATTGATTTTGGGGCCGGGGATTTAGCTCAGTGGTTTCGTCGCCTGCTGCGCAAGCACAAGGACATTAGTTCGATCCCCGGTACCAAAAAATATATGTGTGTGTGTGTGTGTGTGTGTGTGTGTGTGTATTGATTTTATTTGTATTTATTTATTTTCTTGAGACGAAGGATCTCACTCTGTATCCCAGCCTGGCCTTAAACTTACAACCCTCCTTCTTCAGCCTCATGAGTTCTAGGATTACAGATGCGGGTACCATGACTGGTTAAAAATATGTGTGTGTGTGTGTGTGTGTGTGTGTGTGTAATTTTTTTTTTTTTTTGTACCAGGGATCAAACCTTGCGCTCGCGAGGCAGGTGGTGGAACCACTGAGCTAAATCCCAGGCCCTGTTCTTTTAATATTATATACTTTTAGGAGCCAGGGATTTAGCTCAGTGGTTCCGCTGCCTGCCTTGCAAGCTCGCAAGCTCTCAAGCTCAAGGTTCCGAGTTCTATCCCTGGTACCCAAAACAAAAAACAAACAAAAGAACATTTAAGGAGAATGCTGCTCAGTGGTAGAGTATGTGCTTAGCATTCTTAAGGATCTGGGTTCAGTCCCTAGCACAGAAAGAGGGGGTGGGGGTGTCGGTGTTAAGACAGAGGGCTAAAAAGAAAACAGTCAGTCACCTTGAAAGCCTCCTATATTAATATCTTAATGAGGGAAAAACATGTTTTCATTTATTTGTATCTTTGGTAACTTAAAGGTAGGGGGAAAGCCATTAACACATATACATTCATTCAAACAAAAAGAAGGATTACAAGTAAGAAGTGGAAGGGAATATGTTAAATAGTGTCTTGAAATCATAAAGGGATGAATGCTCCCATACTACTTTAGAAAGTTAATGCCGAGAATTGATATGCTTTATATGATGTTATTCTAGGTGACTATAATCACTATAAGGTCTAGCATAGTACTTTCTACATAATAAATGCTCAAGAAAAATGTTTTAAAAATTGAACTACTAAATTTTCTAATACTGGCTTATTTATACTAGATTTATACATCAGTAATATATATCATAAGATTGGTTGAGTGGGGTTGACTTTTGGAGGTTTATATATCACAGCTGACATTATCCTCACATGTGGCTGAAGGATTTGAAAGGGAAATATATATGAAGAATTACTTCTAGTAATTCTTCTAGTAATTACTTCTAGTAATCTCCTTGATTAGAAAATACTCTTTTGGGCCAGGGATGTAGCTCAGCAGCACAGCGCCTGCCTGGCAAGTGCAAAGTCCTGGGTTTGGTCCCCAGTACCAAAAGAAAACACTTTATCCTTTTGTTTTAAATATTTTGACCTTTTTCTTTTTGCACTTAAGGGAAGAGCTTTCAGCAGCAAAGGGAAGCCATGAAGCAAACTATAGAAGAAGACAAGGAGCCAGAAAAATCAGGTTAGAAACTGCTACTTGGCATTAATAAGAAGTTTCTTGAGTTTTCATCTTGAACCATATTTAATTTGCATATTATTTAGAACTTTTGAGAAAGATGTACTATGGAAAGAACAATAAAAAAGCAAATCTGGTCCCTCTTCTAGATCAGTTCTCTTTTGATTTGGGTATGTTTGCGGTTTGTTGAGAATGAAGTTGGAGCAAAGTTCCAAGAGTGAAATTATAGTGTGTTAGAGCGTGGGGGGAAAATTAGTCTTATTTTTACCTACATGGGATACAACACTGTGAAATTCAGTCTTCAACCAAAGGCCCTACAGTTCTCCTAAAACATAGTTCTTTATTTCTTTCTTTAACATAGTTTGAGCTAGTGTTAATAAATTAAAGAGGAATTGCTTGTCTGTCCACTTCAGCTTTGTTTTATGCCCATTTCATGTTGTTTTATGTGTTGTAATTCATACTTTTGATACCATTTCTGGTGTGTAAAATTGGTTGTCTTGTAAATATTTTATAAAGAGTTCAATTGTAAATAAACTATTGTGGCTGTTAAAAAAAAGCGAAACTTTTAGGATGGTAAAGAAAGATTAAAGAATTAATGTGTAATTAGTAGAAAATTATAAATACTGGAAAATATGTGTGAATGGTGTGTTTTAAAATTTTAAATTAAAAACAATTTGAGGTCTTCAGTTGGAAATATGTAGCTTTGTTTGATGAAACAAATTTATGTACACTTATTTATGTTGCAGGGAAATTATGGTGTGCAAAGAAGAATAAAAAGAAAAGGAAAAAAGTCTTATATAATGCTAATAAAAATGATGGTAAGTTCTGCTCTTAGGCATAGCTGGAGTTGTGTCTGATGCTAGAAATTAAGCTGGTATTTCCAGGGAGTTTTATTTCTAGTCCTGTTTTTTTTGTTGGGGGGGGGTGGTACCAGGGATCGAACTTGGAACCTTGCACTTGTGAGGCAGGCGGTGGAACCACTGAGCTAAATACCCAGCCTCCTAGTCCTGTTTTTTACTTAAATATAATATATGTATGTAAGAAAGTCATTTATTAGAAGTTACTTTCTTTTGGAGTTCTATGAGTAACAGTGTTTTCAGTTCTGGAAAAAACTGATATAAAACGTAAAGTACTTTTCAGTATTTTTAGTGTTAATTTGATGGTTTCTTCTAACTTTTCTGTTTAAATTCTTTGAAAAATTATTTACTTCTAACAAATTCTTATGAAACAGTTGTGTTTGAAGTAAAATATTAATATTTCCTGATAGCTCATATCATAGAAGCAGCTCATCTCACAAGACCTCACTACTTAACTGGCTAAGTCAGGCACACAGGAATGTTTTTTGTTTCATTTTTATTGCTAAGATTAAAAAGTTTTAAAGTAACTTCTCTTAAAAGCTCTGATAACACTGGGCTTGTGTTCCCCAGTGACAATAATCTTCTGGACCTGAATGATTGTTGTTGCCCTTATATTTGGTACCTTCTGCCTATTTACGTTTCTACCACTGTTAGTTTTTTTAATAAGCCCAACCTGATTTTCTGATTTCATTACCTTCTTGGTTGGTCTTCCTGGATGTCTAACTTGCTTTGGTCATGTTAGAAACAAGCCAAATAATAAAGCGAGGAACTCCTTCTTACATAATTTACAGAGCTTATTATCTCAAGAATGTGAAATATTTTAGAGCACTAAAAATTAAACTAATGAAAATAAAATGTTACAGCTCTTCAGGCAAGATAGGGGTGGGGGTCAAGGCTGGAGTGATCCTGGAACAGCCTCACCTTTCCAGTCAGGGTCTCGCCACCTTGGATGTTACCAAGTTGACTCCACTTTCACATGAAGTTATCAGCAGACACACAACAATTAATATAGGTACCATTGGTCATGTAGCTTATGGAAAGTCCACAGTTGTAAAAGCCATTTCTGGAGCTCACACTTTCAGGTTCAAAAATGAATGAGAAAGAAACATTACAATCAAGCTTGGATATGCTAATGCTAAGATTTGTAAACTTGATGACCCAAGTTGTCCTTGACCAGAATGCTATAGGTCATGTGGAAGTGGTATACCTGATAAGTTTCATACAGACATTCCATGGGACCAAAGGGAACTTCAAATTAGTCAGACATGTTTCCTTTGTTGACTGTCCTGGCCACGACATTTTAATGGCAACTATGCTGAACAGCACAGCGGTGATGGATGCAGCTCTCCTGTTGATAGCTGGTAATGAATCTTGCCCTCAGCCTTAGACTTCTGAACACCTGGCTGCAATAGAAATCATGAAACTGAAGCATATTTTGATCCAAAGAATAAAATTGATTTGGTAAAAGAAAGTCAGGCTAAGGAACAATATGAACAGATCCTTGCGTTTGTACAAGGTACAGTAGCAGAAGGAGCTCCCCTTATTCCAATTTCTGCCCAGCTGAAATACTATATCGAAGTTGTCTGTGAGTACATAGCAGAGAAAATACCAGTGCCTCCTAGAGACTTTACTCTGGAACCTCAAGTTATTGTTATTAGGTCGTTTGATGTCAACAAACCTGGTTGAGAAGTTGACGACCTTAAGGGAGGTGTGGCTGGTGGTAGTATCCTAAAGGGGGTATTGAAGGTGGCCCAGGAAATAGAAGTCAGACCTAGTATTGTTTCCAAAGATAGCAAAGGAAAACCCATGTGTAAACCAATCTTTTCCAAAATTGTATCACTTTTTGGGGAACATAACGATCTTCAGTGTGCTGCTCCTGGGGGTCTTAGTTGGAGTTGGAACAAAAATCGGCCCCAGCTTGTGCCGGGCTGACAGAATGGTGGGGCAGGTGCTTGGTGCAGCCGGAGCTTTACCTGAGATAGTCACGGAGCTAGAAATTTCCTGTTCCTACTCAGACAGCTTCTGGGTGTACACACTGAAGGTGACAAGAAAGCAGCAAAGGTCCAAAAGCTGTCCAAGAACGAAGTGCTCATGGTCAACATAGGATCTCTGTCAACAGGAGGGAGAGTTAGTGCTGTCAAGGCTGATTTGGGCGAAATCGTTCTGACCAATCCTGTGTGCACAGAAGTGGGAGAGAAAATTGCCCTTAGCCAGAGTTGAGAAGCACTGGCGTTTCATTGGTTGGGGTCCAATAAGAAGAGTGGCAATCAAGCCAACCATAGATGATGACTGAAGAATCCCAGTTAAATAATACATTCAGGTGGAATTCGAATGTCTCTGAACAACCTAGGGGTATATTTTCAAAGCAATACTAGGGAATTAATTTCACAGCTCATTACCTTAGTAGGTAGCTGTAAGGTTATTCTCATTTTTTGGTGATGAAAATTTAACTTCTGGTACTAATAGGAGGTCTACAATAAATGTAAGGATGGGTGTCATGTTGGAATGAATCTACATTTTAGTAAATGTTAAGCATTTCCAAATCAGGTCTAATTCATATATCAGTACAGGTTTTAAAAGAAACTGCTAAAACCAGTCTTCTCTGTACCACACATGCTACTGAACCTATCTGAAATAAAGTTTTTCTTCTTTTTCACGATTCATCTTTGAATTAAAAAAAAAGAAAATGTTACAAATTATTGAAATATCCCATAGCATGCTAAATCTGAGATTTAATTAACTTTAATAAATTTTTTCTAAAACATTTTTAATGCTAACTGAAAGATTATGTAATTAGAATTTATTGGGTTTTTAATTTTACCCTCTATGGTTGTAATTAATAATATCTCTTTTTTGAGACTAAAATTAATTGGTCTAGTTCTAAGAATTGCAATGCTATAGAAAACTTGGTAACTATGAAACCAACAAAAACATAAAATCTGTAGATCAGAATACTATAACAATCTCGTTGTGTATGTTAGAAGCAATTCAGAATAGAGGAAAACATTTTGAGAAAGAAAAGATTATTTTTGATAGTTTCAGTGTCTCTGATATTTTTAAATAAATATCTACCATTAATAATATCTACTCTAACCAGACATGGTAGCACATGCCTGTAATCCCAGCACTTAGGATGCTGAGGTAGGAAGATTGCCGCAGGTTTGAGGCCAACCTGGGCTACACAGTGAGTTCAAGACCAGCCTGAACTACATAGTGAGACCTTGTTTCAAAAAACATGTACTACATGCATACATACATACATAAATTTGGGGGGTGGTGCTAAAGATGTAGCTCAGTGGAAAGGCCCTGGGTTCAATCTCCAGTACTGAAGCAAAATTAAAATAATAATATCTACTCTATTCTGTGTCAGGAGGTCACAGATTAATAGATTCAAATTCAGCTATTAAAGTCATGTGCTTAAATCCTTCCAAGCTAATAAGCAGTTGAGCTGGAATTTAAAGTTGTAGTTTGAGCTCCTACTCTATATCAAGCTCTGCTGAGCACTGGCCAGACTAAGACGGTCCCTGCCCTCATGGAATTTATAGCTGAGTCTGACTAACATAATCTGATGCCCCTTCCCAGGTGAAATAATGTGAGTGGGGATGTGGCACACGGCTAGTTGTCTGCCTTTGTTTTTATCACTTAATAGCCCAGGTTTCGTCTGGATTATGGGCTTTAGGAATGTTACCCGACCTATCATAATTTATATATTATCTTAAATCACAACTCTGGGTTAGAATAGTATTAGTGTCTGCATTTTACAGAAGTGACACATAATCTTACTGGGTTACCCCCGGATCCCTCCCTCTGTCAGAGTATTCATTGCAAACTAGCTGTTTTATCTAAGGATCAGTATAATAGTCTCAAGTGTTCCAACTTTGTGTGAAACAAGATAAGCAATAAAAATTTTCAGGAGGATTAATATATTGTCCTCTGCTTCATTTTCATGGTACCCTGCTAAGAATATAGTGACATAGCAACATGTTCATGGTGTAGTACTGTTTATTACTTCTATCATGATACAAAAATTAAGCATTTTAATAATGAATTGTTCTTTCCAGTGTTGGGAAATCTGTAGGAATTTCTATCTTTATGATATGGCAGTAATTCTGTCTAAAGGGCTTAAACTTTTCTTTCCCAAAGATTATGACAATGAGGAGATTTTAACTTATGAGGAAATGTCACTTTATCATCAGCCAGCAAATAGGAAAAGACCTATCATCTTGATTGGTCCACAAAACTGTGGCCAGAATGAATTGCGTCAGAGGCTCATGAACAAAGAAAAGGACCGCTTTGCATTGGCAGTTCCTCGTAAGTTTGGACACATCCCCATTTTCCTCTGCTTTTCAATTTATTACCTCAGAACCCACTTGTCATCCATTTGACTGAGAGAGTTTTGTCAATGAAACAAAAATTTTGTTCAAATATTTTGATAATTTTTTATTAAAGACAATTCTTGGGGAACTTAATTTTTCATAACTGTGGTACTAATTATTTTCTAAATTAATTTCACTTCAGGTCCTTTACAATCCCCTGCTCATTAGGAAATCAGGTCTTGCTTCTTTGTTCTTTAAACTGATATTGAAGATAAAAATCTAGACCTAATTTCTTAAAACTGACCTTCTGTTTTAACATTATATAGTACCAAAATCTGATGGAAATAATAGGAAAAGGTAAGTGGTAATGCTTTAAATACAAGGTGAAGTAATTTAAAGTATAAGCATAAAATGGAAATTAATCTAATGAGATACTACAAATATAATTCTTATTCATGTCTCAATCTAAAAATAAGATCAGTGTTAAACATGTGGGCTCTGAACATTTCTTCAGTTCATTATTTGCTAATCTGTTACAGAATAAAAATTCTTCCTAACTAAATTATCTTCCCTCTTCACTGTGATCCTGTTATTTTTATCTGATTATTTCTGATTTTATCTGATTTTATTTTATCTGATTTTGTTAGATACAACTCGGAATAGGCGAGACCATGAAGTAGCTGGTAGAGATTACCACTTTGTTTCCAGACAAGCATTTGAGGCCGATATAGCAGCTGGAAAGTTCATTGAACATGGTGAATTTGAGAAAAATTTGTATGGAACCAGTATAGACTCTGTACGGCAAGTGATCAACTCTGGCAAAATATGTCTTTTAAGTCTTCGTGCACAGGTAAAGCTAGAATTTTGGTTTAGAATGTTGAACTTAAGAGGGTGTCTTAGTTACTTTTCTCATTGCTGAGATAAAATACCCCACATCCAAAGTTAAAGGAGGAAAGGTTTACTTGGCGCATAGTTTGTAGAGGTTTCAGTCTGTAGTTGGCTGGCTCCAAGACAGGGTGGAGTCACAGAGGGACATCACAGAGGAGAAAAAGGCAGGTGAGGCAGGCAGGTGAGAGCACATTAGCCCTCTTTCTATCCCTTTTATTTTATGCAGGCTACCTGCCCTAGGGTGGGTGTGACACACCCTTAATCCTAGCCAGAACTGTGTCAAACCATCAGTGGACTGATACAGTAAAAACACACCCTTGATCCCAGCACCACACTCTCTAGATCCACCTCTGAAAAGCACTCCCTATGACTGCATGAAGCTTTGGGGTCACATCTAGACACAAGCCATAACAGAAGGCATGTGTTGGAAAGTAACCTAGTAGAAACTGTTTTATTCCAAGAACATCAGAGCTTCATTAAGTTCTCACAGTTTTCCCAGTAATTTGCTATATAAAATTCAGTAGGCTGCTAGATGTCCTTCACTTTGCATGTGTGTATATTTTCTGAAACTTAACATACAATAACTATGGTATTGATAATATTTTTAGGTATTTTAGAATATTATAACGATAATATTTTTAGGTATTTTCTGATTCTGATCTGAGAAAAATCAGAAAATTTAAGTTATCTTTAGGGTTTTAAATGCCAGTATTCAAGTATTAACAAGTGTCCCAATGAATACTTAGTTTTATGTAAATAATGAAACCTCAATTTCAGTTATTTGATTAAGCAGAAACTTACTAATGCAACTTTGCTTGAGTTTCTATGTAAGTAGACAAAATTAGAAATTTTAAAATTAGAAATTGTGTTTGTTGTGGGAAAGTTTTATTTTTTTTCAACTTCAGCAAAGAGCTTTGTTTAATATGGTAGAATGTTGCTGATGTCAACTCAAACCACATAGTCAGTGGTCATTACTGAAGAAATACACATACAGGTGAACTGACTCTTAAAATGGCTATCCTAAAATAGTAAATAGGTTTTGCTTTTTTAGTGGACAAAGACAATATGGCTCCACTATTTCAGTTATAAACATTTGATCTATGAGATGTATGTTTTTACTAAATTCCTTCAGAATTCCTTTTTGAGAGAACAGATTTTACCAAAGAACTCAGAGTGGTTCATCAGATTATTATCTTAACATTTTTAGATAGAAAAGCACATGTCCATATACGCAATCTCCATTTTTGTAAAGTGCTCAGTTTCAGGATACACAGTGACACAATGATAAAGAAAAAAATGAAAAGCATAGCTGTTAATTCAGAAATCTTGTTTCCTTGGATGTCCTTTTCCAGAATTATTTTTGGCATGTGTACATGAAGTTTTATCTCTGATTTTACTTAAATAAGCCTGGCAATAGGATAATTATCTTGAGTCTAATTCTTCCAAAGTGGATCTTTAATATGGTTATAATCTGTATAGTCTTATTAGTGAGATATTTTAGCATCATATAGTTGTCATTCTTCATTGTTACTTATATTTCATTACATAAAAGAGCAAGCTAACAACATATATGAATTTATAGTTACATAATTTTACAGTTACTGATATGATCTTATACTATTGTGAATAGTTGTTATGAAGATGTTTAGAAACATTAATTGGCAATATTTTTTAAATGACTTTATTATGTTCCAAGCATACTGTTGAGAAATAATTCGGTGATAGAAATTATTTTAAAAATCCAATTATCTTTATTAACAGTCTTTGAAAACCCTCCGGAATTCAGATTTGAAACCATATATTATCTTCATTGCACCCCCTTCCCAAGAGAGACTTCGGGCCTTATTGGCCAAAGAGGGCAAGAATCCAAAGGTAAAATTGTTACTTTATTGTATGGTTCCATTGAAGATAAATATGATACAATGCAGATGTAATCAGTCACGATGTTTGAAAGGTACATCACCTTCACTTTTCAAACTGATTATTCTTTCTGCACCATCACTTGCCCCTGAATTGCCATACTTGCCGCTAGTTGGACTATGGCAGCTCTCCAAAGCAGCGAGATGCTCTTGTTCCCCCAGATGTTTCCTGTTGTTAACTCCAAATGTATGATAATCTCCGGGGTTCTATAAATCTATAATCTTCACATGCATCTGTGACATTTCCAAAGGGATTATGTGGATCACTACCCACCACAAAGTTCTCAGCAAACTCATGGGGATTATCCACACTTCTCTTTATTAGTCCACACATTTCTCTTTAGTAGTCCACAATTGTAGATGCTAGAGTTGAGTCTTTCTCCATTGAAACTTTCTTCTGTTTTTTCTTCTTTTTGGTCTTCTCACATGATCTAGAACAGAAGGAAAGGTTTTTTAAATTACTTTATATATGTTCTGGATATGGTTGAAGTAGTCCATGTTATATTAAATAATAATAATTCAATGAGTGATAATGTACAGATATATTCATCAGAAAGTATTGACTTTGTGTAAAATGAAAATTCGGTCAGATGTTTGGTATCTCAGAGTCATATTATTCCTTGGTCATTTGCTATTTCTTAAATTACCTATTTTAAAGAGAAATCACAGATGGGGGATATAACTTAGGGGTAGAGCACTTGCTTAGTATGTGCAAGGTGCTAGGGTTTGATCCTCAGCACTACAAAAGTAAAACGGGGAGGGGGCCATTCAGATTGTCTCATTTCATTTGCTCTGCCTCTAAACCTCCTTACAGATAGTCATTTAAACCACTGTAACAAGTTTTTCCTTTGATTCTTGACTTTTCCACCATGGCCACCAGCCTTCCATGCTCTGTCCCAGTATATCTTTTTTTTTTTTTTTTTTGGTACCAGGGATGGAACTCCGGTCCTTCCACTTGCGAGGCAGGCAGTGGAACCACTGAGCTAAATCCCCGACACCCCAATATATCTTTTTGCACTCTGTCTACTTAACATTTTTTAATGGGTTTTTTTGGTCCCAGGGATCGAACTCAGGACCTTGAATTTGAGAGGCAGGCAGCAGAACCACTGAGCTAAATCCCCGGTCTGGATTTTTTAATGTTTTAAGGTATAGACATGGGCGCTTTCCCATTCTACATATAATTCTGGTTGTTTTGTCTTGGCTCAGTAGGCTAGCTGGTTAAAGTAATGTTTTACCCTTTTTCCATTATTGTAGCTTACTTAAATTCAAATAACTGGAGTCCATTGTCTCTCTTGTCCTTTGCACTTCGATAATACAAAAGAAGTATGAGATGGGGGCCGGGGATTTAGCTCAGTGGTTCCACCGCCTGCCTTGCAAACGCAAGGTCCCGAGTTTGATCCCCGGTACCAAAAAAAGAAAAAGAAGTATGAGACAGGAAGATCACAATATAATAAGGGAAACAGGCTCAGTATTATATAAAAATTAGTGCCTGATAACTACTTAGGTAGACCAGAAACACCATAGTTGCCCAGGGAAAAGGATGCACACTGTGGACCAGGGTGGCTTTCATTCTGCTTATTCAGCTTAATTTTCTATAATTTTGGCATGCACATTTATTTCATTAGGCTCTTCTTTTCCAGAAGGATTCAGTATAATATCAAGGGCCTTGCACTTCCAAAACATGTTAAGAAACTTTCATTTGACTGGTATTTGGTAGTACTCTCATGGAAATTATATCACTTGTATTGAATTGGCTGCACTAAATTGAGCCAAGTCTAGGAAGATGTTATTTACATGTTTTTAAAGCAAGAATTTAATACCAGTATATTTTAACAACGTACAGTATGCTAGAGTTTCTAATTAGAAGTTCCTGACTCCTTTTAACTTTACTGATGTATACTTTACCTCAATATATATGGATTTTCACTGTGTAGTTTACTTGAGTTTTGGCAAGTGTAGGCCTATGTAACCACCATGGCGGTCAAATTTTACAACATTTCTGTCTTCTAGAAATTTTTCTCTTATGCTCCTTTGGAGTTAATACTCCTCTGTTCTTCCCTGAATAACCACTAATCTGCTTCCTGTTACTATGGCTTTGTTTCAGCTTCATATAAATGAAATCATTCATTATGTTTCAGTGGGTGTCTGGCTTTGGGTCAGCATGTTTGAGATTCATCTATGTTGCATCTAACAGTTTTCTTCCCTTCATTTTTATTTTAACTTATTAAACTGGCATTTTATTTTTATTAGTACATGTTTACAGTACATAAAATTTACATTTCTTGTGTGGAGTGAGGACATGTACACAACACACCTTCCTTTTTTTTCTTGTGGTACCAGGGATTGAACGTGGGACCTTGCGCTTGCCAGGCAGGCACAGTTCCACTGAGCTACATCCCCAGCAACACACCTTTTTTTCATGCCTTTTCTCCCCTCTGCCCCTCCATCTCTTGATCCCCTTTCCCATTTGAGAAGGATCTCTCTCCCTACTTCCTATTGTCTCTCTTTAATTTGCTCTTTCTTTATAATTTAGGTTTCTCATATAAGAGAAACCATGCAATATTTAAGCTTCTGTGTCTGATTTATTTCACTTAGCATTATGGTCTCAAAATGCATTCCATTTTCCTACAAGTGTGACTCAAATTTTATCTTTCTTTAAGGCAGAGTAGTACTCCATTGTGTGTAAATACCACATTTTCTTTATCCATTCATCTGTTGATGGACTGCTTCCAAGATTTAGCTGCTATGAATTGTGCTGCTATAAATATGAGTGTTAAGGTTTCCCTGTAATATGATGTCTTTTAACTCTTTCAGGAAGATACTTACAAGGGGAATAGCTAGGACAAATGGAATTTCTAGTTTCAGCTTTTTTGAGGAATCTCCATATTGATTTCCACAGTGATTGTAGTAGTTTACATTCTCATCAATAAGATAGAAGGGTTCCTTTTCTCCCTGTGGCCTCCCCAGCATTTGTTATTAACTTGATTTCTTGATGGTGGCCATTCTTTCTGGAGTAAGATGGAATCTTAGTGTTTTTAAAATTTGCATTTATCTAATGGCCAGCGATGTTGACCATTTCTTCATGTATTTATTGGCCATCTCTACTTCTTCTGTAAAGTGTCTATTCATTTTGCCTTGCCCATTTTTCAACTGGGTCTTTTATTGGGGAAGTCTAATTTTTTTTAGCTCTTTATATGTGCAGAGGATATTAGTCCTTTGAGGAAAGGCCAGCAAAAAAATTTTCCCAAAATTTGTTTATCCGTTCTCCAGTTGAAAATACTTCCTGTTTCCAGTTTTGAGGTAGTATGATTAATAGCTATTGTGAACATTCATGTAGTCTTATATTTTCATTTCTCTTGGATACATACCTAGAAGTAGAAATGCTGGATCAAATGAGATATGTATGTTTTAACTATATAAAATCTGTTCAATTATTTTTAAAGTTTGCCATGTTACACTCTTACCACCAATGTATGATAGCTCCAGATAGTCTGTATCCTTATCAACTTCTGCTTTTGTCAGTATGTAACTTTTTTTAGCCATTCCAAGTAGATGTGAAATGTTATCATTATGGTTTTTATTTGTATTTTCCTGATGACTAAAGATTTTTTTTCCTATATTAATTTCAGCATATTCTTTTATGAAATGCCTTAAGCCTTCTCATTTTTAAAGAATTGAGTTGGTTTTCTTTTAAAAATTCTTACAAGAATTTTTTTGTTCCTTTGTTTTGTTTTTGGAGGGGTAACTGGAGATTGAACCCAAAGTCCTTTACATTGGGCACACCCCCCCCTCTATCTCTTCTAGCCCCTGAGACAGGGGCTCCAACTTGCCTGAATCCTGCCTACCTCCTAGTGCTAAGATTATAGGCATGTGTCACCACACCCAGCTATGTAGCTTTATTGTAAATTGCAAAAAACAGGCAATAAAAAGGAATGAAGTAGCCAGGCAATACCTGTAATACCAGCACTTGAGAGGCTGGGGGAGGAGGTTCAAGAGTTTGAGCCCAGCTTGGGCCGTGTACACATGGCAAGACCATGTCTTTAATAAAAATAGAAAGGACAGGGGATGTAGCTCAGTGGTAGAGCATTTCCCTAGCATGTGTGATGTCCTGAATTCAATACCCAGACTAAACGATTTTTAAAAAATAATTAAGTATTGATTCATCCTTCAGCAGGGTGAGCCTTAAAAACATGCCAAGTGAAAGAAGCTAGATACAGTAGACCACATGGTATATGATTCCATTCATACACAATGTCCAGAATTGGCAGATCTTTTGAAACCTAAAGGACTTTGGTGGTTGCTTAAGGATAGGGATTGCGAGAAAAAAAGTGACTGCTAATGGATATGGATTTTAGGGGGTGGGGGTGAGGAATAGATGATAAAATGTTCTAATGTCCTAAAATTAATTGTGGTACCAATTGTAGAACTCTGTCACTGTACCAAACACTACGGAATCCTAAACATTAAATGGGTAAATTGTACAGTACATGAATGCTGTTACTTCCCCACCCAGATCCCAGCAGGCTTATCTGTAGAAATTGAAATTCTTAAAAATTGATACAGAAGTTAAATGGAATTAGCAAAACACTAGAAAAACTGAGTTGGAGGGCTTTTGTTTTTATTTTTTGTCTATTTTCTATTTCATTTTTGCTTATTTTTATTCATATACTTACTGTGACTTTAATTTGCCTTTCTAGTTCCTGAAGAGGAAAGCTTAAATTTTAAAACCTTTCTTCCTTTTAAATACAGGCATTTGAAGTTAGAAATTTCCCTCTAAACAGTTCTTTATTTGCATCCCAAAAGTTTTGTTTTTTGATTTTTTTGGTACCAGGGTTCGAACTCGGGGTCTTGCGCTTGGGAGGCAGGTGCCAGAACCACTGAGCTAAACCCCCGGCCCCTCATCCCCTAAGTTTTGATGTATTGTCATCATTTTGTTAGAAATATTTTCTGATTCCCCTTGCCATTTTCTTTAACCCATGGTTATTTAGAATTATGTTGTTTAATTTCTACCTATTTGAGGATGTTAAGAAATACTTTTGTGATTTACAGTTCTATTATGGTCAGAAAATAGATGCTGACAGATAACCAATCTTTTGAAAATTTTGTTAAGCCTAGTAATAGTCCACCTGTTCTGTCTTAGTGAACATCCCATGCACACCTGTAAAAATGTGTATTATACATTTGTTGGCTAGAAGGTGGTATATCTAGTTGTTTCTTTTATTCCACTTATGTTTTTATTTTACGTTATTTTTTTGAGACAAGGTCTCTCACTAGTTTAGGCTGGCCTTGAACTGCAGTGATCCATCTGCTGGGATTACAGACATCATCACCACCATGCCCAGCTTTTTTTTTCTTTTTAATAGGGAGTGCTTCATGAATCCTTGCACAGCGACCATTCTAATCTTATCTGTATCATTACAGTTTTAAGCGTATGTGCTGCTGAAAAGAGCACTCCTTTGAAAATTTTCACATGATAGAAGTAATGAGTAAAAACAAATTTTAATTTTATGAAATTGTACGAAGAAAGTAGTAAGTGATCCACCTGTCCTGGTGGAAGGTGCAATTTGAGAATGATTGGTTGACAGTATGAACTGATGGTCAGTTTTGACTGTAGGCTAATTATTTCAGTTCAAAAAGTTTGAGATAAAACATTTCATTTTAGTCATGAATTATAAACAACAAATTCAGGTAAGTACTAAACAGTTATATAAGCCATATTGGTATGCAATGAAGTAATGCCTTAAATTTAATAAAAGCTAATCTCAAGCTTTGATGGGGAGATACAGTTTAGCAGAAATGTCAGTTCGTTCAAGTTGCAGTGCTGAAGTTAAGTCCCTGCTGGGGAACAAAGGACTATGCTAGTTCAGACGCACAGCATTCCAGAATGAAAATAGAACAGTACACAAGACACTGCCTCAGTACAAGTAGTGTTTTTAATGTTTCCCTTCTGTTGCAGAAGTTCAGCTAAATGATGTAAGTCTCTGCCCATATAGTATTGATGTGACCTTTTTATTTGTTGCGTTTATCTTCACCTCACAAGGGTGATTTGGGGGCAGTTTCACTTTCTGAAACTCATGTCTCATGAGCAGAGGGTTCTGGATCAGCTTTGTACATAGCCTTGCTATCTGCTTGTCCATGCTCAACAGCACTTTCCTGTACACAATATTTTACAATAGTCTGCTCTGTATAGAGTCCCAGACTCTGTCAGGATACCTTTTGCATTTTAAAGATGTTCTTTATGTACTGAAAACAGAGCAGTAATTCAAAGTTTTAAGCTCCATATTTTCACCTCTCAGTGTATATTAGGTTATTAGATCTTGAGCAAGATTTTCTTAGAAAACAGAGAAACTATTCTATCCTTTTCTTTTCCCGTAATGTTCATTTTGTCTTACTAGGCTAAAGACCTAAAGGGCAGGCCCTCTTTACAAGAGCCAAGAGAAAGGGGGCTTTGAGTCCTTACTCCAGCCAGAAAAGTTGACCCTGTGTTACAGATGTTACTTTTTATTGTACCCTATAATGTTTGAAAATAAATGTCTGTAAGAAAATCAAAGTAACAGTCTGCACTTCATAGTCTTGGTGAGAAAAGACAGATGTGTAAACCTAAATAGTGGTACAGAACAGGATATATTGAGTCCCAAATAATTTGTAATGTGACTCCTAAAGGTGCCAGAACAAAGAAAACCACTATGGCTCCATGAAGTGGTTTAAAAGGAGCTCTAGAAGTTGAATATTTTCAGACAAAAGCAATTTAAGGATAGTCCTTATCTTGGGCCATCGGACTCATCCCATATTTTGGTAAAGATGGAAATTATCTCACAGTTCTTATCTTTTCTCTGCAGCCTGAAGAGTTGAGAGAAATCATCGAGAAGACTAGAGAGATGGAACAGAACAATGGCCACTACTTTGACACAGCAATTGTGAATTCAGATCTTGATAAAGCCTATCAGGAGTTGCTTAGATTAATTAACAAACTTGATACTGAACCTCAGTGGGTGCCATCCACTTGGCTGAGGTGAAGGAACAGTCATTCTGTGGCAGTAGTAGACTTGTTATGGCAAACTGCCAATATGAAGGTGGCCGATACTTCTGCAAGATGGAAGATAAGGTGGGAGGCGGCAGGATAAGATACAGACCTGTTATTAGATCTCTTAAACTTGTGAAAAGAAAGTCCCCATAGGCAATTTGTGCACAGCATTCTTTATGCTCTACACATGGCTTTAGGGACTCTTGCCTCCTTTGGTGATTTTAAAATGGAAGCTTTCAACAGCAGTTCCATTTTATCCTGTTAAAACTTTATTAATCACCTAACTACATCTTTTCTGCTTGGTCATACTTCTGTGAAAAATTTGTATGTATATACGCAGTAATCCATGGCTCACATAGTTACAAATATTGACATTATTTAACATTAACTTAAATGACTTCTTGGGAATATTTGGGGGAACTGTGCTTCTGTGCACTGGGCAAAACAGCAGTTGCTTAAGAGACTGGTTTACCCATCAGAAGTACTTTCTGAGGGCCGGGGATTTAGCTCAGTGGTGCTGCAAGGTCCCAAGTTTGATCCCCAGTACCAAAAACAAGAACTTTCTGAAAAAAAGAAGAAAAATGTTGCCACTTTGGTTTGAGCTACTTGTTAAGCCTTGAATTCATCTGGATGTCTTCTAACTCTAAAAACAAAAATTCCATTAGAAGTCTCAGGTTTTTTTTAACTTCAGCTTTGTGGATCAGACCACATACTCAGCAGACTCTAATGTAGTTAAAAGTATACAAAATATGCTGATCTTTTTAAAGTTACAATTTTGTGAAATTTTTGCAAGTGATTTGATAGCCTTGCTTCCTTTCTCTGATCTGAAGAGTACAACAGAATGTATAAGGTACAGTGTTTCTTCATAATGCAAATAGTTTTTTATGTACTTGGGAGGACATAACACATTTCACAGTTTTTGCATTTTTACATATGAGCACAGTATTTGTCTAACTGTGCTACATCTGTAAATAACTGGAATTATGTTGATGAATATAGCTGCTGTACTGTATACTAATATTTAATAGATCAATGATCATTGATAATACTTGTTCAGCATTGGAATAAAATTACACACACACACACACACACGCACACACACGCACACACTAGGGGAACAGCATGACAACTGACTTTGAGATCAGAAGGAAAGGATGACCTGAAAGTCATTTGAACATTTTAGGAAAAGGAATTGGAGGAAAAAGTTATTAGGCATATAGAAACAAGTTTTTCTCCTAACAAGATCTGCTTTATGACCAGAATGCAACAGCTTTTAAGCTAACATGATTTTTATACTGTCTCTATAGCCATAGCTTTAAAATTGTAATTGGCATGGAAAGTTAATTTGTCATCTTTCAGGCCTTTAAGGACAGTAGGATGTGTGACAACCTCAAATATGAATGCCTTTTTATTTTTATGATGACTTTAGCTACATTTCCTGTTCCCAAAGCTAAACACTGGAATAATACTGACTTATCACTTAATTTAACACAAGCAATTGTTATTAATGAGGTAGTCTCACTATCATGTATATAGTAGTTTTTTCTCTTCTACATAATTTTATTGGAACAAATGTAATCAGTTTGTGTGTTGCCTTTTCTGTTCAAATTTGCATGGCCTCTTTTAGTTGATGGGGAGTATGTCTTATTTGGAAATATTTTCAAGATAATGTTCCTTAGGAAGAAAAGTAACATTTGTGGGTCGAGGAAAGGGATGCTGTGCCTACCCTCTCCTCAGGTCTGAAACACTCCAGCTTGTAGCAGGAAAATACAAAGATCACACCCATTTTCAGATTTGAGAACTGAGGAATATACTTAGCACTTAATCTTTTCAGTTTTCTACAGTTTACTTTCTCAGGAATGAAAGGCAGTCTGTGGTTGACAGTGGAGTTTTGTGACCTGTATATTGTAACTGATAAGTATTTTCAATACTTACAGTTTATGTTAGGTTCACGCGAGGTTTTAGTGTCAGTGAGTGGCTATTGTGCCACCTGCCAACTTAGGGCCGCCGGTAGGGCTATGTCCTATAAAGACTTAGGCACGTGGCTTTCATAGACATCCTATACAAGACACATGCCATGATGCCACTTCTAGGAACTGTAAGGTAATATATTTTCAGGGTCACTGAAGCCCAGAAGTTCTCTCCTTCCTCATTCACAGTGGTTGAAGGATAGAAATGTTTATGTCTCAGTCTGTTCTAAATCCTACCGATACAAATGTGCTTATGTTCAGCAATCCCTAAAGAAAGTGAAAACTTGAGTTGTGTTGACTTCTACAATGGGAAAAAGCCTTGCTATACACCTAGCTGTACAACTTCTCTGGCCAGTTCTACTTCCTGTCCCTCAGCAGTTCTACCTGGAAACTGCAGTGTCAGGAAGGCCTGAACCACTTATTACAAGTTGATGAAATGTACTTAAGAAATCTAAATAAGGAAGTATCTTCATTTCCTAAATTTTCATGAGTCAGAACAAATGGAAGAATATAGTATTTAGATTAATCCAGATTTGCTTTCTATGAAAATTAATGTCTGGATTTTTTTACCTTTTCTCATGCCCTAAGGAATAAGTATTGATAAGGAATGATTTGAATGTAATTTTATGAATGTGTGTGGAAAATATTAACCAGGGATTTAGCCTTAATAAAGGTAACCATTCTGGCATCTGTTGTTAATCCCCATTTGTACTCTTATCCTGTATCTACACTCTTTATTTTGAAATGTCATACTGCACACTGTATTGCAAAAATTTAAAAATTATATTTCACATAAAAGCCACTGAGTACTTTTCTCTTGTTGTTTTTAGTCCATTGCCATTCAGGATTCCCACACATAAAATGACTGCTCTCCCAAGTGTTTGCCAGAGACCACTGGAATCTTTGGCTGGAACAAATTACACGTTAACCTGCTGTTTGCTGTGAGGGAGGGAGTATGTGTTGTCACAGAAATAGGTAGGTCCTGTTCCCTAAATGTCAAACTGCTAGTACAAAGCATGAGTCTGCAGGGGAAGGAGAGATCTAATACTGTACTCAAGCAGACTTAAGTGACCCAGGGATTTGAGAAACAGAACACGATGTGCACTGTTGGCAAATACGTGCATACTGTCCCACCCCCTCCCTCCCGCCAAAGGAGGGAAGGTATTTTCAGAGGTTTGCATCCATAGTCAGCTGGCTACATTGCTAGACCTATGGCAAGGCAAAAACACAGTAGACGCTCTCCCCTTTTTTTCTACTCTGTCTTTCAAAGGATACAAATCATTCATATACCAACAAGTTTAATATGTACCCAGACGCCTATAACCCCAATCTAGCTTTCTGTTCCTGACCTATCCCCATCGCCTGTGGATCACATCACTCCAACTCCACACAACAAATTCTCTGTCCACTGTTTTGTTTTTGTATTTGTTTTGAGACAGGGCTTCACTATGAAGTCCAGGCTGGCCTCGAACTCATGATCCCTCTGTCTTAGCCTCCCAAGTGTGGTATTACAGGTGTGTTCCATCAACCCAGCATACTAATTTCTTTTTAACAAACACCAGATCTTAAAATAATCTTCAGGGTTTTGTTTGTTTGGTACCAGGGATCGAACTCGGGTCCTTGCACTTGTGAGGCAGGCAGCGGAACCACTGAGCTAAATCCCCAGCCCAATCTTCAGTTTTATAGACAGTTTAACCCACACCAATAAATAAATCCCAGCACTTTAAGAAACCACAGAAGGAATCTAGATTTCTCGAGTCAGTGCTTTAAGGTGGATGCTTTATTTACTACATGAGAAAAAAAAACACTAATATGGCTCTCTACCCCTGCCTTCAGATTAAATTTTTGCCTCCTAGAAAAGCAATTCATAATGTTTAAGGACCAACCCTCTGAAATCAAGATCCACTTGATTCGTAATTTGAGCTATGCTATTTTACCTTATTTAAGCCTTACTTTCCTTCTCTACAAAATGGAAATGGTAGAATTTGCTTCTCACCAGGGTGTTGGAAAATGTTAAAACATCTTATGTTACCTATTTTTAAAATACTGGTAAATTCAGTTACTAATTTTCCAATCACTACTGAAATCTGAGGTTTTATTCTGTGAGCAACAATAGGTTAACTACAGATCACCTCCTCCAGGACAGACCCCCCATCCTAGCTTTCAATACTGTAGTTTTTAAATGAAGGATGAAAGTTCAGGGTGTGGAACTGAAGGTAGACTACTTTAAACCCTGGATTCACCATTCTCTAGCTTTTTAACCTACTAACAATTACTTAAGCCCCCTGTGCCTCAAATTTTTCCTCCAGGAGATGAGGAATAAAATTTGTATATTTGTAGTTATTGTGATGAGATGAGAAAATACAATAAATAGTGCCTTGGACAAAACTAAGACCTGTCACTTTACAGCAAGTGTTAAAACTCATTAGTACTTTAAAAAGCCTAGACTATGCTATTAGTTGATTAAAAACAAGGCTGGTGTCCCATAACTAAGAGCAATTCCATGGCCAGTCATGCCCCAAATACCAGAACTGCTGGCAAGAGAGGCTGAGTTTAAAACAAAAACAGGCTTCATGACACACACCTGTAATTCCAGCACTCAGGAAGCTAAGGCAGCCTGAGCTACATAGTGAATTCCAGGCCAGCTTGAACTATACAGCAATACCCTGTTTCTTTAAAAAAAAGAAGGCTGCGTAATCATGAAACAGCTCTAAAACCTCAGTCACTGTCTGATACAGCCACTCAAGTGCCTTGTCTTCATACATGAAAGCAGGTTATTACTACTTACAGTAAAAAGATACCACATAAAATTAGTATTTTCAGACTACGAAGCATGAAGCCCTCTTAACTCACTGGCAATCATTTATTAGTACCTAAATGCAGTTGTCTAAAAAGTAAGCCTTTTAATAAACCTTAATAAATGGAATAAAAAAGGCTACTCACGAGGGGTCTACAGAGAAATCTGTGGATGGCAATATGGTCACTGATCTAAGTGTAAAACATGACTATTACTCTCAGTAAATGAATAATAAAAAGAACAAAATATTTTCAATCATTTTACTCTGTGTATAACAGTCATATTTAAATTGGCAAAACTGCTCCCAAGACAGGACAGATGTCATGCAAGGGAAAAAAAAGTGCAGATTTTCACAAAGCTTGAGATGTACCATGGCGACACAGGTGGCTGTGGCATCTCAAATATGTGCCAAGATTTCCAAGTGGGGTAGGAACGCAGGTCTTCACAGCAGCTGACCTGAGACCACTAATGTTTCCTAAAGGGTACTTCTTAAAATGCTTGGTAAATGGGTCACATGTGACACAGATATAAATAGCCATGTGACACTCCAGCAAGTAAAGCCTGCGAGCATGGAGCAACTTTACAAATCTCATTTGCCTATGATAAATGGTTGCTGAGTCATGATTCTGCAAAAGTAATCCCATAAATCAGACATCCAGGTAAATTTTACAATTGGTGAAATTCTTAGGCCAAAATACAAATACCCACACATACCAAACCTACACACTGAATTTAAATGGAGCCATGCTGGGTTTCCGAAAGCAGCAGAACAGAAAAGACTATTCAAACAGAAGATCTTCGTCCTTCTCCTCTGCTAGAAGGTTAGCAGGCTCCATCACCTCACCAGCTGCCATCCGTTGCTTCAAGTCCTTCTCAGATTTTTCCTTGAGAATCTTTTTCTTCTCCTGTATCTTCTTTAACCTATAGGATTGAGGGAAATTTTCTGAAAGCCATTTCAGTACTAAGTAGATTTGCTTTTTCTGAGTTTTACAAGGACAACAATGAACATGTACAACTAGAACAAAAACTGATACTCCCATTTCAATTTAATTTATAACTCATTTTTTTAAAAAACATTTGAGCTGGGAATGGTGGCACAACCCTATAAAAGCCCAGCACTTGGAGGCTGAGGTAGGAGGATCATTTCAAATTCAAGGCAGCCTGGGCTACACTGTTCAAGGCCAATCTGAGCTACATAGTGAGAACCTGTTTCAAAAAAGCCAAATGAAAAAAAAAAAGATAGGCCCCCATCCAGGTTTAAATAAATTTAGCTCAGCATGATGGTACACGCCTATAATCCCAGCACTCAGGAGGCTGAGGCAGGATTGCTGCAAGATCAAGGCCAGCCTGGGCTACATAGTTCAAGTCCAGCGTGAGCTAACATAGACCCTGTCTCAAAAAAAAAAAAAATCAATAAATAGATAAACAGGAAATCCATTCCTAATGGAACAGAGTTTAAGCATTCTTTTATTAAAATTTGGGTAACCACAACTCTGAACATCATTGAAAGATAGAAACTAACCTTTGATTATTAAGATTTGACATCATACTCATGCTACACAAGGTCAAAGACGAACAAGTTTTCCCTAAATACTCCTGATTTCACCTACCCTGACCCACTCTCTGAACCAGGTATAATGAGTTCCGTACACAAGTGATTTATCCTGACTGACTAAATCTTCACAACCAATTCATGCACGCACATCATTTCTCTCCAAATACTGTGCTAATTCTCTAATGACACGATCTATACTATTTGATAATGCTCAAATACTTTATACCATCTCCTGTTGCTGGTTAATTCCAGTTTTTATGCAGGAAACAGCAATCTAAACCTGAACAGTCTCCATGGTCTTTGGCAATACAGTCATCCTGCTACCAGCAGGGAATCTACTCTGACCTGGAGGGGAGGTCTGACACCGAATCCTGCATATACTGTGCTTTTTCCTAGATACTCTGCATCTGCAAGTTTTACATCTGTAGGTTAAACCAACTGGTGCAGCAGTGCTGTCATTACATAACATGAAGGTTACATTAACAAGCACTGCAACAGTTGATGGTTGGTGTGAGAAGTAAGACAGCAACCAAGTGGCTGGCAGCAGGGTGGCACATATAGTGCAGACAGCTGCAGAGAAGGACAATCCCCCCCCCCGCCCCCCGATGGAGCAGGACCCGGCTGCTACTCAGAACAGCATGCAACTGAGAACTTAGCATTTCCCAAATCTCCCATTTAATATTTTCAGATTGCAGTTGACCGTAAGTACTGAAACTATGAAAAACCAGATCTGCCGGTAGGAGGAAACTACAGCATTATTCTTACTTCCAGTTATCAGAATAATACACAAGTGAAATAGGAAGAAAAGGGGCAAAGGGGAAGGGGAAGTGGGAGGGGTAGGGGAAAGGAAAGAAGGGAATGGAATATGAGAAAATGAAAAAAATGGAAACAAAGTCTTTGTAAATAGGGAGGGATGGAGGGGTTGAAGGGAGGGCAGGGGAAGGGGGAAAAATAAGAACCAAGAGAGATTATGTAATGGTGCAAATTTCCAATGATGAATGTCATTATATTGTATATCTAAAACGTACCAATAAAATTAAATTAAAAAAAAAAGAATAATACACAAGCTATGCTAATTCTAAAGCATGTAAGCCAACTGGTCACTCAGCAAATTGAGCCTTTGGAATATGAAAAACAAAAAAAACCAAAAAGATCACTGCAAATTTCAACAAACCTATAGAATTCTTCTCGCTCTCTCTCATCCAGCTCTGTGATGATGTAAGCAAGGGTACGTTCAATCCGAGGTATAATAACTAGAGTTTAAAAAACAGACATGTGAGTACGTCAAAGCACCTTGTTTCAAATTAACAGTCTTCATTTGTGTAATAGTTACTTATCTTTTCTAATTATAAAGCTAACATACACTTAACACAAAGAATTTCAGGACAAAAACAAACTGAAGTATAATCCAGCTACCCACAAGTAACTATTGTAAATATTTTGCTATGTGCCCTTCTAGTGTCCTTTCTGTGCACGGATAACATACTAGACTACAAAAGATCCAATGCTGAATATACTGAAAAAGATGAATAAATAACACTGTACCACAGTGTAATAGAAATCCATTAAAAAAATCAGAGAGAATCCTGTAAGTTTTGTGAGTCACTAGGTTCTACTTTACATGGAATTTGCCTAGTCTGCTTCTAGAATGTGAACTCTCTTGAAGGTGAGAACTGCCAACTTTACCCATTTTGTTGTGCTTATAGTCCCATGTGCAAGGCCTGGCACTAGCAGGCAGTCAAAGAAGTTCCGGCTGGGAATATAGCTCAGTGTTAGAGCACCTGCCTACCGTGAGCAGGGCCTAGGTTCTATTCCCCAGCACCAAAAAAAAATGTTTCTGAATTTTTAAAAAATGAAACACTTCAAATAATCTTAACAGAGCCTCAATCAGAGGAATTTCCTTCAAATTTTGCTCCTTTCTTAACCTTAGAATTGAATAAATATTTCTCTAAGGGAAACAGTTTCTTGAGCAAAACAAATTTTTAATATTACCCAATCATGTTTTTAAAATAAGTAAAAGAGATGGAAAAGAAATGCATCAAATAGAAAAATTTATTTTGCCAGGCTTGGTGGTGGCATATGCCTGTAATCCCAGACTTGGGAGGCTGGGGGAGGAGGATCACTTCAAGTTTGAGGTCAGTCTTAACTACACAGTGAGACTGTCTCAAAAACCAATAAATAAGTAAATAAGAGCATTTTATTTTTAGAAGTCAAAGGGAACAGCCTAAAGGAAAAAATTTAAAGTTAAATACAGTGGTACCTCGTTTCACAAACTTAATTCGTTCCACGAGTCTGGAAAAGATGGCCATGTTTGTGTTCGTCACCCAATGCAGAGTTCGCACACAAAAACAAAATTGTGCCAAACACTTCTGTTTGAAAACCAAATTGTTCACAAACAAGTGTTGGTGAACTAAGGTATCACTGTATTCAACATATTCAAAAAGATAACACTGTTCAACCATTATAAAGAACTAAAGAAAACATTAAGCCTTTTGACAAATAGTTTCCAACCTAATTGTATCAGTGACTGGAAATGAGATAGTCCACAATTTTTAACTCACCCTTTCCTCTGTCACCCCCAAATCATACACACAGACCTCCCTTCATTATGCTCCTAGTGCTATTGACACGCTCTCTCCTCACACTGTTCACGGAGCACCATCTCCTTCACCTTCCAGGAGTGCAGGGCCTGAGCCCTAGCAGCTGTCCAGCGAGTAGAAATGGGGAGCAGTGACTCCAGGGCACCTCCCAGCAGCTCCAACTCACCGTGCTCGATGGCATTTACACGCCTGTTGGTTATCTTAATAGCTTCATCCAGAGTAACAAAGGAAGTCTAAAGTAGGAGGACAAATTAATACAATAAGCACAAAGTCTTCCCAATCATGTCCTGTTCACTTGGCTCCACTCAGACAGCTCTTGTAAAAAACATTTAGGAACCCAAAGACCACCTTTTCAGCACGTTTAAAGAAAAGAGAAAAATCATGTGAGACTTCCATACAGCTAACACAATTTCCATGCTATTACAATTTGTTTACTTCTGAGTCAACTAAATGAAGACATAAACAACACCAGGAAAAGTTTTTTAAAATGACCTAATAACCTAGTTACATAATGAACTGGCCACAAAGGGAGAAAATGCTTTCATGATCAAACATTATATTTACATTTAAATCTAGTTTTGACTGTTGCTGTTCTCACCTAGTGAAGAGTGAAACTATACCACTGCACATACAATTTGTTAGTAATAAAAAGCAGACGTGGGGCTGCAGATTTAGCTCAGTGGTTCTGTCGCCTGCCTTGCAAGCGCAAGGTCCTGAGTTCAATCCCCAGTACCAAAAACAAAAAAGCAGAGGGAACTGCAGGAGCCACTGTTTCAGAAATCCAAACTTTAGGTATGAAGTACACGCATAACATGTGCCACTCCAGCCCCACGTGCGCTCCACCCAAGCCTCTCCACAGCTGTCCCCACTGCCACTCACCTGCAGCGAAGCAAGTTCCACCAGTAGCTCCACTGCTTTGGCATAATTTCTCTTCAGTTTAGCCAACTGTTCCCCACCTCTGGCTAAACCAGTTAGTTCATAACCTGAAAGAACCAGTCAGACAACATTTGTAATTAACAGAGTAAATAATCTTCTTGCAGAAAATTCCCAAAAGGAAGATAAGCAGAAAACTACCAAACACAAAGACAAATCCACTTAAATTCGTTTAACAGGAGTTAAATGCAACAAGAAGTGCCTGCCTCACTCCTAGACACCATAGGATGCTGCTGCTGAACAGTTTCCACAAGAAGACTGTGCGGCACTCGGATGGCACCCAGGGCCCTGTGAGTCTGAGGCAGTGTGTCTAACACCGGATGGAACCTCTCTGACCTCTAAGTCTGACTAGTGTGCTTTCCAGACAAGTTTCATCTAAAAAGGAAAGAGGAGATCCAGAGACAAACACTAACACAGTTTCAGACTTACTGTCAGTTCCTTCATGGTAATGTTCAAACACTGGCAAAGTAACACCTGTTAAATACAAAAACAGACAGGCACTCACCAACAAAACACAGCCTTGAAGTACTGTTTCTTATGCACTGTCTCCTATGTTTTTTGGTTTTTTCTCAAAAGTCAAACGATTTAGTCTGGAAATGTAACTGGCTTCACTCAATGAATATCAGAACCTGTTTGCTTAAGTCTTCGTTTCTATTCAAAAGTCAGATTATCCTGAGCAATAAGGACCTGGTTGCTAATGGTTTTAACAAAGCCAATCAAGTTGTTCTAACAGAAGAGAGAAACTGGGACATCAAGATATTGTTGAATCAATGGCTATTTTAAAATGTCACCTATTCTCCTCAAAGGGTTCCAAAGAGTTGAAAAGTTACCTGCTACATTATCTTTCTTTGCACGAATCTTCACTTGGGCTTTATTTACATTTTGGATAACTGTGGTGCTGTAAAAGAAGACAGACCCTTTATTTAGTTGCCTCTTTAGAAATAAACCCACAGGGACCCACTAGATAGTTTCAACATTAAATGAGACCAAGAGTGAGATGTCACAGTTACTTGTTTTGATAACTGTCCTTTTCCAAGAAAAAAAAACTTGCTGCTGTCTTAGGGGGGCCTCAAGGAGCAGAGAACAAACAATGTTAAAACCGCTGTAAGCAAGAATGACTTAAAGTATTGGAGTCTGGGTTTTCAGTCAGTGCACGGATGGGACTGAGTTCAGAGTTCTCATTCTGCTAGTGTAATTGGAGAAAATTTTCCTTCTAGGTTTGTTATTGAGTTGGTTAAGCTGGTATTCAAACTCTGTTACCCTACTTCTGGCTTTAACTCTATCTGTTATAAAATAAAGTGTCTTCCCCATAACCACTCAAAAACCACTTACTACCGAGTTCCTCCCTCTGGCAAAGTCAGTGAAAACTGTTACCTTACTGGTATTGGCAAAAATTAAAGTCTACACTTCAAGGGGCCTAGAGCCCTCAGGCTCTAAGGCCTGCTGCCAGGGAACACTCCTACATAAAGAGAAATCATGTTACTGGGAGAAGGACATTAAAATCAAAACTCTTGAAAACAGCCAAGAGTGGCAGTGCTCGCCTCCAATCCTAGCTATTCAGGAGGCAAGGGCAGAAAGACCCCAAGTTATGCCAACTCGGACAACTTAGTGAGAACCCTGTCTCAAAATAAAATTTTAAAAAGGGCTTGGAGTGTGGCTCACTGGTCGAGTGCTCACCTTACATGTGCAAGCCCCTGCATTCACTCCCCAATACCATCAAAAATAAATTTAAAACCCTGAAAGCAACTTTTCCTTCTGTCCTTAACTAGCCATGTGACTTCAGAAAAGAATGTCACTAAGCTGCAAACATAACTTGCTGAGTTATGTGAAGCGTCATTAATGCATAAAGTGGCATATTTTGCAAACCATTGTGTATGTGTTATAAACCACACACTGCTTCAACAAAAGCCATGAAACTCTTGCCTTTTAAATAATGGATCCTACACTGCTGAAATCAATCAGGATTCAAGCTCTATGATGAGACAAGAGAGAAAGCTTGTTTTCTAGGACACTGGGTTTACATGGATGTGTGACAAGTTGACTGGGAACCCTGGAACTTCATTCTATTCTGTTCTGAGGTTCTCGTCTCTTCTTCCTCCCTCCCCTGCCCACCCCCTCCTGTAAAGGTGATTAACTTGTGCCAGGAAGGAGCCTTTGGGGATATAAAATTTTTGTTTTCCGAAAGTAAATAAATAATGGATTCCAGTCTCAAAAATTTACCCTAATAATTCAATGAAAACCAAAAAAAGATATGCATTAAGATGTTTAATCTACCTTGTCTAATATTCCAAAAAACTGAAAAATCACAGCAAAGATCCAGCATTTTGAGAAAAGATATCATGGTACCCCTTGAGAAGGATGAACCATCCTCATAAAAACAAGGAAAAATGTTTATGGTACAAGGTCAAATGAAAATGGATGACAAAATAAGTACCCTGTGCCCGAGACTGTGTGACAGCCCCTGTGGGGGAACAGACAGCCCGAAGGAGAGGGGTTACAAGTGGTCCCTCTCATTACCATGTGTCTGTCTATAATACTTACATACACTTATATACATTTACAGTTTTTAAAAAACTTTCACTGTAATTATGAACCGGAGAGCACTGCGCTTTTACCTGAAGTCCCCCGCTGTGAACTTGGCCTCGGCAAGGGAGAAGGCAGCTTCTCTCATGACTTCGCCCATCAACATCTTGGTCTGGAAAAGCACAGAGCCACAGCAGGTTCAGCCAAGTATTCTAGGTCAGACCTCACCTACTTAAGTTCTTTTAACAACCATCAGTATTTTAGGGTAGGCGTTGTACATCAGTATCAGACACTGATCTCATAAACGATAAAACAAAATTTCCAAATCTGAACAGTCTTGGTTATGGTAACAATGCTGCAAAACCACAAGTTTAATAAGTAAAACATCAGAACAGGGCTGGGGATGCAGCTCAGGGGCAAAGAGCTTGCCTGGTATACGCAAGCACTGGGTTCCATGCCCAGTATAAAAGTGAACAAAATAAAACATCACAATAAATGTATTAATAAATAGAAAACCAATTCTTTACCAACAGAGTTTTTTATTCCTAAATGGGTACATGTGGATCTGCTTAAATTACCCTCTGAAATTCACCGAAGTTAGAGTTAAAAGCCTAATGCCATACTAATGCTAAAACACAGCTAGAAAACATAATGTTTGAGAATATTCAATCATTTTGGGGTTTTTTGGTACCAGGGATGGAACTTAGGACCTTGCGCTTTCGAGGCAGGTGGTGGCACCACTGAGCTAAATCCCAGGCCCTCAATCATTTTTTTTATAAAAAGAAAAACTGGGTCAGGTAGTTAGGAGTTGGCTTACCAAGTACTGAAAAATCTACCCCTACAAAAAGGAAAGATGCCTGGTTTAGGATAGATAAGAAACAGAACAGAAGGTTCAGAAAGAAGCCCAGAGCCGGACCTAGTGGCTCACACTGTAATCACAGCATTCATGAGGCTGAGGCAGGAGGATGTCTGAGAGTTCAAGGCCAGCCTAGGCTACATGGCTAGTCGAGGCTAGCCTGAGCTACACAGGGAGACTGTCTCAAAAAAACAAAAAGCAAAAAAATAAGAGAAAGAATCCCAGGTCTATATGGGAATTTAGTACAATAAAGATATCATTCAACTGTCCACCCATTTACAAAATGATAAAACTAAATCCCTATCTTACACCATCACCCTACACAAAAGAAAAGGATCCAGACATATTAAAGAGAAAGATTTTTTAAAAATCTATAAATCCAGTATGGTGGCTTCCAGTCACTCGGGAGACTAAGGCAAATGAACCACCTGTGCTCAGGAATTTGAGCCAGCCTGGGTAATATAGTGGGACTGTCTCTAAATAATTCCCAGAACTGAGGAGGCTGAGGCAGGAGGATCTTGAGTTCAAGGTTAGTTAGCCTAGGCTACATAGTGAGTCTGAAGCCTGACTAGGGTAGACAGGGAGACTCTGTCTCAAAACAAAAAGATCAAACTGTTTTTATCTGACCAAACAAAAATTAAAATATTTTTCAAAAAATGTCAAAAGACAATCAAATGATGTAGAGAAAATATTTTTTGAGTGTTCTACACATATTAACCAAAGAGAGCTTCTTTTTGGGGGGGTGATTTTTTGAGACAAGGTCTCACTATGTAGTTCGGCCTGGCCTTGAACTCACTATGTAGCCCAGGCTGGCCCCAAACTCACAATCCTCCTGCCTTAGCCTCCTGAGTGCTGGGATTACAGGTGTGTACCACCAAAGAGAACTTCTTTAAAAAGAAAAGAAATTCACCAAGAAAATCAAATTACTGGTACTAAACATGAAGAGCTGTTCAACATCAGAAATAACAGTGCAAATTTAAAAGAGACCAATTCTAATCCCATAGATGGACAACATATAAAAGTACATGCATTAATACCCAGTTAGACAAAAAGAAAATAAGTCCTCTTCTATACCATTTGGTAGGAACACAAATTAGTATAACAATTTGGAGGACAATTTATCAGGTAACAAAAATTTAAACAGCTGGGCATGGTGGTGCATACCGGTAATCCCAAATATTCAGGAGGCTGGGGCAGGAGGACTGCACATTTCAGGCCAGCCTAGGTAATTTATCAAAACCTTGATTGATTGATTGATGGATGGATTGACTGACTGTTTTCTGAGACAGGGTCTCACTATGTAGTCAAGGCTGGACTTGAACTCGGAGTGATCCTCCTGCCTCAGCCTCCCGAGTGCTAGCCTTATAGCCATGTACCACCACATCCAGAAAAAAATCTTGTTTTAAAATATAAATTAATTCAAAGTGAGCCTGGGCTACATAGTGAGCTCAAGGCTAGCCTGAACTATAAAATAATACCCTGTCTCCAAAAAAAAAAAAGTGTTAAAAAAATAAATAAATAAAAGGGCCTGTAGCTATAGCTCAGTGGTACAGCGTCCAATGTGTTCAATCCCCAGTATTTATCTTTATCTCTATATCTTTATATGACATATGTAAAATTTAACATATACATATAAATATCTCTCTCTCTCCTTGGATCAAGAGATCAGATTGCAAGATTCTTTTCTAGAGAAATGTTAGCACACATACACAAAGCATTTAAGAGTTTCCCCTACAAAAAAACTGTTAAGACTAGACATGTTAAGACTAGATATTCATTGATAGTTACAGCTAAACTCCACTGTCCATATAGTAGTGTGTGACGCAGCAATTAGAATGGGACAGACCGTCATATGCTGACACAGACAGCTGTGCTCTGCCACAGGAGAGGAGGGAGAGAGGAGCAGGCAGGAAATGTTAGAGTGGTATGTATGCATGGAACCACTGTATGTTTATTATTATTAAAAGCATCCATGTGTCTATAATATTCCTGCTTTACAAATGAAGTACCTTTTGTGCATGCTACCAAAAAGGGAGACTAAGAGGCCAGAAACCAAGGTATCATGAAGAACTACCTCTTGGAAATAAGAGAAGGATCATCAGGTGGAAAAGAGAGATATAGGAAAAGAATCTTTCTTTTTTATGTAATTTTGTATTCATACATCATTACCGAAAAAAGCACTAAATTAAAACCTGCTAAGAAAGCCAGGTGTGGTGGCAGCTGCCTGTAATGCTAGCAGTTGGGAGGCTGAGTTAGGAAGATTGTGAGTTCAAGCCCAGTCTGGGCTCTATAGCAAGCTCACGGCCAGCCTGGACGACTGTGCGCTGGTTCTATTCCAGGCACTGGGAATACAGTACTAAGGACAAAGTTCCTGTTCTCTGGAATTTACACTTTCTAGTGGGGGAAACAATGAAGAGAACGTCATGAAGCCTCACATGCTATGATAAAGATAGTAAGAGGTATGACGGAATAAACATGGGGCCGCTCCAAACTGGGTGGTCAGCAATGGCCAGGAGTGGCCGCCACGGGGACACACGCACACACGCGTGCACACACACACACACACACACACACACACACACACAGCAGGAAGGAGGCCCAGGGAGGCCAGAGGAGTGGGTGGGGCCGGGCACATTTGGCTCTGGGTCTGCAGGTAGAATTAGGTGGGATTTTCTTAACTAAGGTTTCTTACCTGAAACGTAAATCTTTATGGCATGTATGCTAGCATTTGTCCAGTGTTATACTTGTTGTGATAGTATTTTTACTTCTGAAAGAAAAGTCAATTAAAATAACAAAAACTTATGGGCTGGGGCTGTAACCCTGTGGGAGAGCATGTTCTTAGCACATGAAAAGCCTTGGGTTCAATCCCAGGACTGGAAAAAGTAAAAGAAAAGAAAAAAATGCCAAGGCTGTGCTAGCTTTTCCTTGGGATATTCATAAAATCAATACTTCGCTCAACAAAGTTGATCCCACCTCTATTATCTTCTTTAGGATCTGTCGAAATCGAAGAGTTAAGGCGTCAGATTTTTTCTTTAGGAGGTTTCGGCCTGTCTGTGCTCCTTTTAAACGAGCCTTCATGATGGTCTGTGCCCTGCAGAACAACGTTAAAGACACCTACTGTCACTGTTAAATGACACAAAAGCACCTCTGTGACATGATGTTAAAATTATTCTTTATCCTTTAAAATGAGTGTAAGAAAAAGTATTTGTTGCTGGCAAATTTAACTGGTTTGCCAATATTATAGACTTCTACCTCAGTGTTCCATAAATGAGAAGTTTATTTACTTACAATACAATTCTATAATCAATATCTGGAATAAGTATTCATTAAATAATAAACACTATCAAGAGCCTTATTTTATGCCAGTATAGTTTACTTATTTGATTTGTAAGTAAAAATAGTATGTAATGTTTCAGATCCATTAGAAATGTAGTATTAAGGATAAAAATAATCTACCCATCGCTTATCAGCCTTCTGGCTAAGATCAAGTGTAAAATAATCTACCCACTAATATATACCAAAATTTGGGGCACCGAAGGTTTAGCTCAGTAGGAGATGTCTAGCATACACAAGGCCCTGGGATCAACACCCATCACAGCAAACAAAAATCTGAAATGTAATCACCTTCAGGACCAACAATTCCACTTTGAGGAATTTATCCTATAGACTTATTCCCACATGTGTACAAAAACATGTACAGGACATGTACATGTACTCTAGCATTATGTGTAAGAACAAAAGGGTAGAAACAACTAAAATGTTAAATAAATCATGGCTTGCCATATAACGGAATGATACGGAGTCATAAAAAAATTAGGAAAGTTGGTCTACATGTGCTTCCTGTACTACACCGTCTTACTTACCTAAAGTAAGCAATTATTGTGCTTATATAGATGTAGAGAATAGCTCTACAAAGGATTCCCAGAAACAAGGCTGAGTGAAAAATACGAATTTTTATTACTATATTCTTTAGTACTTTTTGTACTTTGTTATATCTTCTATAACCAGTGTGGCATTTAAGTGTTTTGATGGCAATCAATACCTAATATCAATCACTGAATCAAAGTGTAAATGATTCTAGGTAGTAAATGGCATATATAAGACTTCTAAGTGACAAGGTAAACTTTCAGTGAAGCCTCGTTTTATTTCAACCTTTCTCCCACCAGAAGCCCCATACTAAAGTTTTTTTGTTTGCTTTATCTTTTGCAGTGCCGGGGATTGAACCTGGGGCCTGGCACATGCTGGGCAAGTGTTCTACCACTGCACCACGGCCCTGCCCTCCCAAAGGAAGGACAAGCATGCAATGGAAGAAGCTGCTGATTCTGTTCTCACTACCATCTGCCAGATAAAATTTAATAACTAAAAAGTGTTCTGACAATAAAATACAACAATAAATTACATACAACCTAGACATTTACAGTGATTCAAGTAGATATAATTTCATGATGGTGTTATACTCAACTGCAAAACAGTACATATTGATAAACCTTTCAACCAAATTCTTAATTACACAAACAGTACCGAAATCTTTTACCACAGGGTTAAATGAGACAATTCTATAGATGAAAGAGATTTTAGACATGAACTTAAACATTAGAAAAATGAGCGTGGTGACACATGACCACAAGGCTAAAGCAGGAGGATCGCAAGCTCTGTGGGAAGGCCCTGGGTTCACTCGCCAGTACTGCTTCAAAAAAGAAAAAAAGAGGGCCTGGGATTTAGCTCAGTGGTTCCAGTCCCTGCCTTGCAAGCGCAAGATCCTGAGTTCGATCCCCAGTACCAAAAAAGAAAGAAAAATTAGAAAAATGAAGCCCAGAAATGTGAAAGAACTTTCTCATAGCCACTCAGTGAAAAAAAGGCTGAGTGGGAAGCTGAAACAGACTTCTGACTGCAACCTACCCAAAGTTCCAACTAAGGCTCAAAGCTATGTCCACTGCAAACTAAGAATATGCCAAGGGCCCCTCCTGAAGACGCCTGCAGCAGCAGGGAGCAGTGCTCACTCTGAGAGTCACCAGCAGTGCCACCAGGAGAAGCTGTTTCAGTCCAGCCTGGGCGGGAGCCACCCAGACCGGCTGTATACATTCAACACACCACGTTGTTGACACCACAATCTGAATGCGGACTCGGAGTTGGGTCAAATTTAGGTAAAATCCTACTACTGCAGATTTCAGCAAGTTTACAGGTTAACTGGTTGATAAAACTGAATTTACCACAGTACTTTTCATTTCCTCTTAGATGGCACCTCTATGAAATGGGCAATTTTTAACTACCAACCTGCCTGGGCACTGAGAATAAGGTATAGCAGAACTTGGTCTGCTTGACTTCTGTTGAGTCCAAATCTTTTATTCCTCTTTTGCTCCCAGTAAACTTGTTTTCCATGGTACGTAAGTAAAAGCAACATTTCACAAGATAGTGCTATAAAGTTGACTTTCAGTAAAACGAAAGTCACTAGTACATTTTTTAGCCTATGACTTTTTTTTTTTGTACTGGGGATCAAACTTGGGACCTTGTGCTTTCGAGGCCAGCAAGGGCACCACTGAGCTAAATCCAGGCCCGCTTTTTTTTTTTTTTTTTTTTTTTTTTTTTTTTTTGAGACAGGGTCTTGCTATGTAGTTCAGACTGGCCTTGAACTCAATATGGATCCCAGGCTGGTCTTGAACTTGCAGTGATCCTCCTGCCTCAGCCTCCTGAGTGCTGGGATTAGAGGTGTGGGCCACCACACTTGGTGTTAGGTCTTTAAAAACCTGTCATTTTACTTATTTCAGAGCTGCTTTTTCCCACCAAAAAAGGTTTGACCTTCAGCTAGGACAATGACTGTTTCCAGCTGAATCAAAGACATCTGACTATATGACAAAGAACCTGCTGTTGGGCCTTGGGAAATATATTTACTTCCAGCACCTGATTTTCCTCAGTCAGCAAGCTGAGGGCTCTCAAATACCAGTTTTCACCTTCACAAACCTATCATTTCTTGTCTAAGCCCAAAGAGGTTCATTTTCACCTTAGTCTT
Organism: Heterocephalus glaber; assembly: GCF_000247695.1. The sequence goes on along the minus strand of NW_004624734.1, from coordinate 33,643,155 downwards.
GAAAGTTCCAAGATAGAAACAAAAACATGTTAACCTTCTGACTGCTGCCATAGATAAACATAGCCAAACGTTAGCTAAAACAATGGAGATTTTGTTCCCTAACAACTGACAGGAGCCCAAAGAGCTGAGCTCCATTTTGATTTGTGCAGAGGTGACTGGGTGTTCTGAAGACAGAGTGAAGGAGTGGGCCTCAAGTAGAGTTGGCAACATGAAAATTTACAAAGGGGTGGTCAGTGTAAATACAATGAAGCCAGGTGTGTCTGCTCGCTGGCAGTTATGGCAATCAGGATCCTATCTTCCCAGAGAGGCAAGGAAACAAAGATTCTATACTTTCTAAGAAAGGTTCTCAGATCCTTGAGAGAGATACTTCTAACAGGTACACATTCACAACTGTAAACCCTTTTTAATAAGGGCTCTAAGAAAGGGAGGTCAGGCATCCATCAATGTTGTATTGGATAGAACAAATATTTAATTCTTCTGGTAGCTGTGAGCTTTTTCAGACAAGCATTTTTCTCATTTATTTTTGCAGTGCATATTTTATTTTTTTGTGGTGCTAGGGATTGAATAGAGGGAGGGCCTCAAATGTTTGGCAAGTGCTCTGCCACTGAGCTACACCTCCAGCCAGTTATTTCAGTGGACAGCTGGAGTCATCCTTGGGACATGGCCTTATGCTGAGAATTCAATTGTCTGTCAGTGCAGAAGTTTGGAAGGAGTCATTATGTGCTGAGAGTTCTGCAATCTCCCAGGGTGGTCCTGACCCTTATCTATTTCACAGTTATCACCTTTCTCCACAGCTAGCTTGTAGAATAATCAGCCCTAGGAAAGTCAGTGAGCGGAGCATGGTGCTGCACATCTGTAATCCCAACACTGGGGAGGCTGAGCCAGGAGGATCGCCCTGAGTTCGAGGCCAGCCTGGGCTACATAGTGAGTTCAAGGCCAGCCTGAACTACATAGCAAGACCCCTGTCTAAAACAACAACAAATAAAATCAGTGTGATGAAAGTAAAAAATTTACAAACTACATTTTATTACATGCTAGTTGCCCTGGAAGAGACAAAATCTAGTTTTAGAGTTTGAATATAACTTTTACGAGTGGACAGCCCCAAAAAGACCGCAACAAAAAGATCTAAGTGTCAGAGTCAAAACTGACTTTCTACTTCTTCACTGACAAAAAAAGAGAGCTTTTTATTTTGGTACCGGAGATCGAACTCAGGACCTTGCACTTGCAAGGCAGGTGGCAGAACCACTGAGCTAAATCCCCCGGCCCCAAGAGCATAATTTAAAACTTTTACTCTCACAAGCCGTTAAGGACATCTGAGAAAACTTCAAAACTTTCTTTACAAACTGACCACCACGGTGCTGTCATTTCTCTTGACAAAGACTTCAGGCCAAAAGAGGCTGCCAGTTGGAAAGTGAGCAGATTCCAAGACACGGGTTCATTCAATAAACATTCTTTGTGGATCTTTCAGGAATTTACAATCAAGATGCTCTCTGCCTGGAGGAGCCCAGAGACTGGTGGGAGGGAAAGTTATGCAATAAATAAATATCTACGATGTGACCAGCGCTAATAGAAGTCTGAAAAGGTGTAGGAGTCACAGTGCAAAAGGAGTGCTTCAGAAACTCACGGATATCTTCCAACAGCAGGTGACATTTGATTTCCATCTTGGAAAATAAGGAAATCTGACGCCCATGCTACGATAATCTGGTTCAACCCCATTTTGACTCAGGGGCCTTCTATCTTCTTCCCATCGCAGCAAACTTCCCCTCTCAGAGCAGTTTACAAACCTTATTGGCTTCTCCCTCTCATCACTAAACTGTGGGCTGCGGGAAGGACCCAATTACCGAGTAAGGACTGCGGAACTCCATAGACGCAGGCAGGCCGCGCGCCTTCCTCTGGGCTGGGATCGCTATGTTCAGTCTGGTTCACGCTGGAGGAACCTCTGAGGGAGCGAGAGGGGGCCTGGCCCTGAACTCATGAAAAGACCCTAGGGAGATTTCGGCATCAGTCCAGGAAACTAGGATCCTCGCTCGGGCCCCCGGGTGTGGAAGAATCGCGCTCCAGGCAGGCATTTCTGAAACTATGAGCGCCACTAGTCCTATTCCTTTACTTACATTCGCGAGGGGAAGATTTCAATCCGGTCTTTGCCCGACATTCTGACGATGACCGCTCAGCTCCGGTCCCTGGCCGGGCAATCGTGGCTGCAACAGCTCCAATACTGGCCGCCACAGTCCCTTCCTCTACCGGAGTCAGCTGATTGTGTCACTTGACCGCGCGTTGCTAAGAAGCTGCGGGGACACCTATTTTTCACTTCCGCTTCCTGTTGTCACGGAGGGGCAAGAGGGAGGGATGAAGGCGATGCCCGGATGTTGAGGCGCGCGCACTGCGGAATTCCGGTTCGCCTCCCCTCCTTGCCTTCTCCACCTCCCCCGTCCCACCCCCGCCCGCCCGTCTGCGACTGAGCAAATCGCTGCACAGGCATATCAACTGAAGTACGCTCCTTCTCTTCCTCCATTTTTATCCTTCACAGCGCCATCTTATGGTTGACTAAAAGTTTGAAAGAGGATTCATTCTTGAGGAATAAGAAACCAGAGCCCTTCCTCTTACCCATGCCTTCAAGGTTAGCAAAATATAAGGACAGTGAAAAAATGTATTTTTCAGGTCTTCCTGCGATTGACATTCATCCTAATTCTTGGATGTCCCAGACTCTATGATTAGTGATGAGGAGCGGCCTCCTTCGTCGGCGCTTGCGCAGTGTGAGGTGGTTCCGCATGCGCGGTGGGGTTGAGCGAAGCGCACGCTGAAAAGGCTCGGTGACTGGTGCGGGTGGAACAAGTCTGTTCTCTCGGCCTTAAGAGCCCGGCGCGGGACCCTAGTGTGAGGCTCACACATACTTCAGGTGATTAATTGCACAGCTCGGTGCTCCCAAGAACCAACTTTAGTTTGTGTCCAGTGACAGGAGTGGTCGAGAGAGGGTAGGCCCTGCGAACACCCCCTCCCTTCCCCTTGCTGCGCGGGATGTGTCTCTGGACACCAGTGCCACCTCTCGTTCTGCCACGGGCCTCCTAGGCAGAGGACCCTCGTGACGGAGAGCCGGCCCAGGGGATTTCACGGCCCCTTCGGTGTGTAGGAGAGAAAGAAGGCTTGAGGTGGGGCGGCCTCGGGAGATGGCTCAGACACCGTCCCTGCCCCGGACGCGGAGCTCTAGGCTTTTTCCGGCCCGGAGAATTTTTTTTCTCATTCTGATCCGCCGTTCTACCAGAATTTTCCCCTGAATTTCGGTGGAAACCAGACCGTACTTCTCCCAGAGAATCAGTAGGATGGGCCTCACCATACTGAAAAGATCCAGGTCCAAGGATAATTTATTAACCTATCGTTAAATGTGAAGCTCAGGTTGCCTTAGCGCTCTGGTTTCTGTAGACTGAGGCATCCCTTGAGTTGTCCCACTGAGAGGTTTATTACCGTTCGTATCAATTTGCCGTATTTTGGCAATGATGAGAATACAACTGTGGTATTAAATTATGCATAACTAAGAATTAAACGTGTGTTCATCCTGAGGTCCCAAAACTTTGACGGCTTTTTCACTGAACAAGAAACAGTTTCTTGGAAAAGAATTTATGGGAGAAGTCTTGATTTTCCTACTGACTGAGTTGTTACTCAAGAATAAAACTCAAATCTGTTTTCAGTTCACGTGATGCCAGATGACAGTTGCTAATTCCCAAAAGATGTAGTTTCTGACACATGGTAATGCCTGCAGAGATTGGTGATAATTCGTATTTCAACCACAGTGAAATAGTTTAAAATTTTTATTTGTGTAGCACTCTGGACCAAGAATTAACATTCAGAGAACATTACTAATAAGCATTATAGCTAAACAAGGCTTTTCCCAACGCATAGTGCACTTTGGAAAGGAATGTGGGTTTCCTGCATCCATTATGTGACTTGACCACACACTGATGTAAGAAAGAAGTTCTCTCTACAGTTGGTCTGGGCAAAATTGACAAGTCAAGGTCTTTGATATTAGGTTGGAGATTGGATAATATCTTTTGAAAGCTAGATAATGTTTTGTACATTGAACACAACAGTATTATAGTATTTTCATATTGAATACTATGTAGTTTTGAGACTGGATAAAAGACACTCTGGTTTAATATCAGAAGACTTGGGTTTAGTTCCTACTTTAGTACTTACTAAGCATTTTTTCCTTGAGCAAGTTATTTAATATTCCTGTTCTTTGGTGCCCTGTTAATTGATTGCTTCACTGTGCTTCTTTCATAGCACCTTATATTGTAATTATTTGCATATTAGGTTTTTCTCCTGCTCTATACTTAATTCCTCAGGTAAGAATCTTCTTGGTTCAGCAGTGCTTGGTATACATAGCAGATACTGAAAAAAAAAATTGTTTAGCAAATTAAGTTACAAAGTATGTTTGTGTGGCATCAGATGTTTGTTTGTTTGTTGCTATCAGGGATTGAACTCAGGACCTTGTGCTTATGAGGCAGGCATGGTGCCACTGAGCTAAATCCCCTGCCTGGCATCAAATGTTTTTACGTGTATTTTATTTCATTCGATACCCTCCACAAACCTGGGAGGTACATAACACAGACTAGAAACCAGAGTTCAAAGAGGATGCCTTTCCCAAGCAACTACAGCTGGAAAGTAGGAGAGCGAAGACTGGAACCCAAGTTCAGTGCTTTTCCCTGAGTTCACCATGCTGCTTGCCTGGCTCAACACTTGAGGGCCAAATACAGATGCTTGAAAATAATAGAAAGGACTGAATAAATCCCAGTGTGGTTTCTGTTTTCGTGACTGAGAAAAACAGTTAAAAAAAAAAGTTTAAGAACAGTTACTTTTAAAAGTGTTACTTGCATTTTTAAGGTGATATGTTCAAAATGTATCAGTCAATATGCAGATTCTTTTTTGAGAGGGATCCTTTTGTAGTTACTGGGTACTTTCTGTCCTTAATAGCATACCATCAGTGTTATTCCATTATTTACATATTGCAAAAAGACTTGTGCAAAGAAGTAGTATTCATAGCTCCTTTCAGGATTCTTTTACCCTACTCTGTGTTCTTTAAACATCAAACTCAGGCTTGCCTCCCCAAAAGCATCACCTTTGCTATTTGTAGAAATTTGGTAAGCAAATAATGGTTACCATCTATTAAATCTCTTAAAAGTCTTCCACACATGTCCGTGACATGATTTATTTTGATATCCAGTTTGGAACTCTTAGCTCTCAAATACAGATACTGTATATTGAGATATTTGACAATAGTTGCTCTCCCATCCCTGGTAAATCCCTGTTTAAAAATGAAACAACTAGCTCAGCTTTCTCTTAGTATGTAATTCTGGCCATTGAGTGTCTACTTCCCTTTGCTGAATCCCTATTTTGTCAAGCTACAAGGGCAATCTCTGCCACATACATTGCTTTTTGTTAAACAAGATAGATTAATACTAATAGTTTGTACCAATTTGTGGTGTGTACTTCAATGCTGAATATGTATACTAATGTTGCTTTTTGTTTGTATCTGTTGTAACATTTATAGATGATATTGAGAGGAAAAACCCTGATTTATGTGAGCAAAGACTCTGGATCCAAATTTGATGGGTATCAGTATATGAAAGAACAAGTTGCTCAACCTGTGCCTCAGTTTATTTATAGAATGAGGAGATCTAGAAAGAAAGTGGTACTTCAAGGAAACAGGCAGTGACCAGGTCATACAGGACTCTTAGTTAATAAAAAGAAATATAAGTCCTACATGTTTCTTCCCATTGGGCAGACTCTATATGTGGGTGCCAAGTAGAAGTCCTTAAACTGCACTTAAACAGAATTCCGGTATCCCACATGTTGGATGTATGTGATCTACTTCTCACCCTCCCCCACGGTATGGGACTCAAACCTAGGGGTGTTCTTCCACTAAGCAATGTCCCCGGTCCATTTTATTTTATTTTACTTTACTTTGAGACAAGGTCTCTCTGAGTTGCCTGTTTAGAACTCAAACTTGCTATCCTCCTGCCTTCGTCTCTTCCAGTGCTGGAATTACAGGCATGTTTCAGTGTACCCAGTGTAGTTAATCTACTTCTAAGATCGGATATTGGCAGCCTTTTTTCCCAAATTTTGTCTTAGACTTTGAAATCCTGCCACTGACTTGTTTTGTTGTTTTTCTGGGGGTTTTTGTTTTGGTTTTTTGAGACAGGGACTCACTAGGTAGTTCAGGCTGGCCTTGAACTCACCGTGTGCCCCAGGCTGACCTCGAACTCAGGGCAGTCCTTCTGCCTCAACCTCCCAATTACTGGGATTACAGATGTGTGCCATCACACCCAGCTCTGTCACTGCTTTTTTTGGGGGGGGGGGTACTGGGGATCGAACTCGGGTCCTTGCGCTTGCAAGGCAGGCGGCAGAACCACTGAGCTAAGTCCCCGGCCCTCTGTCACTGCTTTTTAAGTCCCATCTTCTGACCTTTAACAGTAAATAGGTTAAGGTTAATAGAAAAATAGGGAAATCATCAGCCATGATTAGTCTGAGAACTTCCTTTTAAAAATATACTTCTATGCATGGTATGATTTCCAACTCATGGATCATAAAAGGGATGTTCCCACCTTAGGTTGGGTGGATCAGAGGGGATAATTTTAAATATCTTTAATATCTGGAGGTTAAGAAAAGTTTGAACTCTTTAGAAGTGAAGATTTATGAAGCTGTTTTCAAGATTAGGTATACCTAAAAATAGAGCAATAGAGTACTTACCTAGAATGCTCTAGACCTTGGGTTCAATCCCAAGCACCACGAAAAAAAAGATTAGATATATTGTTTGTTCGGTTGCTTGAGGTTTGGGTAGTCAGAAGATTCTTCTTTATATGCAGGGGAGTAACATGCAGTCTTAGCTGACTTGAAGAAAAGAGTAGCTTTGGTTTTGCTGAAAGGTTTATAACAGTAGTTATGCTTCCCATCGTTTGGTACTTCTTAAAGTGGTAGGATTTAAATACTGTTTTACTTTTGAGGTATTCCTTTAATCCTTAGTTCTCATAGTACTTTATAGAAGGTCATTATTTTTTTATGATTCCTCTGAAACTGGTGGCAAAGGCCTGCTGGCAAGCCTTAGAAAAATACAGAGCAAAATAAAAAATTAAAACTTGCTTCCTGGATATTCATCTATTTTCTAGTACCATTTAAGACATTTAAAGAGATAAGAAGACTAATAGTTATATTTTCTTTTATCTTTTGTGTTCTTTCAGTGGCAAGATGTGGAAAACTGACATTTCTTTGTTTTCACCTTAACTGGACCCTGAATTTGAGTCTTTTGTTTAAATTACAGAATGCCAGGTCTAAGTTGTAGATTTTATCAACACAAATTTCCAGAGGTGGAAGATGTAGTGATGGTGAATGTAAGGTCCATTGCTGAAATGGGAGCTTATGTCAGTTTGCTGGAATACAACAATATCGAAGGCATGATTCTTCTTAGTGAATTATCCAGGAGACGTATCCGTTCTATAAACAAACTCATTCGAATTGGCAGGAATGAATGTGTGGTTGTCATTAGAGTGGACAAAGAAAAAGGTAAGTGAGGACAATATCTTAAAAATATAAATTTCAGATTTAAGTTACTTGGGAGGGATTAAGATGTGCTGTGTCGGGCCGGGGATTTAGCTCAGTGGTTCTGCCACCTGCTTCACAACCTCAAAGTCCTGAGTTCGATCCCTGGTACCCCCCTCCACACACACACAAAAAAAGATGTGCTGTGTACATGTACCAACTACTTAAGATGAATGTAATCATGTACTGTAAACATGAAGTAATAAAAATTTTTTTAAATTTTTTTAAACTTATGAATTTCAGTTGTATATTGCCTCAGAAAAAATTTTATACTTTGACTCTTTTACATATGAAAAGGATGCTTACTGGAGAAGGCTGTTAATTAGCCAGTTAAGCAAGACCTCTTTAAGTTAGTGGTACTTAATTAGTACATCCCAGGATTAGTATTTATGGGTTAGATGGGGAGGGGGGGTATACAGCCTACACAATCCAGCAATCCCATTTCTAGGTATTTGCCCAAGTGAAATGAAAATTTGTATTTACAAAGAAACTCGTTTTGTATTATGATTTGAGGACTGACAGTTTTTTGCTTGTGGTGGTTATAAGAGTATTCTTCAACAAGAAAATAGGCACTGGGTGGTAAATTTTGACATAGGGTTTTGCTTAGTTGTCCAGGGTGGGCTTGAATTTGGAATCCTGTCTCAGTCTCTTGGGATTATAGATATGTGCCACCACACCCAAATAAACCATACATAGGGGCCAGGGATTTAGCTCAGTGGTGCTGCACTTGCCCCAAATAAACCATACATTTAGTTTATTAAAGAAATGCTCAGAATCTGAAATAGAAAGTCAGTGTGTAGTAACTAACATGAGGAAAATCTTACCATGTAAATAATACCAAGAAAGCATTTGACAAAACTCACTGCCCATTTGTAATAAAAAGACAGTAAGCTAGAAATACAATAGGATTTCCTTCATCTGATGAAAGCTGTGTAGGAAAAAAACTACAATATGCTTTCCTTCAATATGGAGAAGAAGGCAAAGATACTCCCTCACGACTGTTATTTAGCATTGTACTGTGAGTTCTAACCAAGCAAAGGTTTGTGGACTTCCACCATGTTCTAGCTATTTGACAAGTTGCTTAATTTCTCTTTGTTTCTTCAGATTAAAAGGGTTAGGAGTTGTGGGAAAGAGGATTTACCATGCAGGATTTTAAGGATTCAATGAGATCCTTAAGTTAAACACCTGTCATCATCACTTGGATGTGGTAGTCACTCAGGAGATGGCAATTTTAATATGTTCCTTTAAAAAACTGCCAGGCTTGGAGCACACCTGTAATCCCAGCACTCAGGAGGCTGAGGCAGGTGGATTGTTGGGAATTTGAGGCTGTTCTGGTGTACGTAGTGAGTCGCTGTCTCAAAAAAACAAAACAAAAACTGTTGACAGCCTCTTAAATCAGTGAGTTCCTACTCTTCAGAAGCTCAGAAAGGAAAACTGGAAAGGAGAGGCATCAAAAAAAAGGGGGGCCGGGGATTTAGCTCAGTGGTTTCACCTCCTGCTGCACAAGCGCAAGGACCCGAGTTCAATCCCCGGTACCAAAAACAAAAAAGAAAGGAGAGGCATTTCACTAATTTTCATTTAGATAATTCAAAATTGTTAATTCCCTCCAACAAAGTAATAGCAAATATATAATTACCTGATAGTAAAGATGCATTCCTAAGAACAAATCAGAATTTCTCATCTTTTATTTCTTCTTATGCAATATTTTGTTGATATGACTTTAATAGAGAATAATTATAAGCTTGTCAATCAAACACTTCATTTATTTGTAAAAATTGCTCACAATAGTATGCTAGCACTTGAACATAGATTTTTTTTTTTTTTTAATTTTCTCATAGGATACATTGATTTGTCAAAAAGAAGAGTTTCTCCAGAGGAAGCAATCAAATGTGAGGACAAATTCACAAAGTCCAAAACTGTAAGTTGATTTTTGAGACAAATTAGTCCACTATCTGTGTGTTTAATAAGTAAATCACCATTTGTTATCACTCTGATCTTGGAATTCTTGCTCTCTTCATTCTGTTTGTAGGTTTATAGCATTCTTCGTCATGTTGCTGAGGTGTTAGAATACACCAAGGACGAGCAGCTGGAAAGCCTGTTCCAGAGGACTGCCTGGGTCTTCGATGACAAGTACAAGAGACCTGGTTATGGTGCCTACGATGCATTTAAACATGCAGTCTCGTAAGAACACCTTGATTCTGTTTCTGCTTTATATATCGGCTGCTGGGTCCAGCACACAGGTTGATAGTCTGGCATTTAATCACACAACATCATGTATTAAGTCCTTGCCAAATTTAGATTCAACTATCTCAGTATGAAAGGCCATGATGTCTATAGAGTCTCATATACCATAGTTGCATGGTTTCATAACCCATACAGTTTCATCTCAAGCTACTCAAATTTGCATTTCCTAGTTTCATTCTTATCCTGGATGACTTCATGATGTGTGTGGGTGTTGCATCCAAAACTGCAGCCTCTAATTTTCTTTACCTCAGTTCCTTTGACCTGTAGACCTTGGCACTTTAGTCAGTCTTCCTTATGGCCTCACTCCAGGTCATTTTATTTGCCCTGCCTCTGCTTTTTTCTTTGTTTCTTTCTTTGAGACAAGATCTAACCATATATGTAGTTTGGGCTGCCCTTGAACTCACAGCAATCCTCCTTCCTCAGCCTCCCGGATGCTGGTGGATACAGGTGTGCACCACCATACTTGGCTTGCTCTGTCTCTGAAACTTTTAATTTATATATTCTGTACTTTCTAATACAATAGTCCCCTATCCTTCCAGCTCCCATTTACCTTGTCCTACTGTGTTTGTTCTTGAATTCCTATGTATTAGGATCTGGTTCCAAACTTGTTTTGCTGGGGGTGGGTGGGGGTGTGTGTGTGTGTATTTCACCCTTTCCTGCATTTTCTGTTTTATTCAGCACAGACAACACCAGAAGTTATCGTTTCAATAATTTTCTTAACAATATCATGAGCTTTTGCCCTGCTTTTCCTTCTGTTACATCCAGCCTTAGATTGATGCGCCTGCCTTCTCTGCACTTTTAGACTGCTGAGTGCTACTATGAAAAAAGTCTTCCAGGTTGATGCCACTGCACAGTCCTGGTCTCCAAACTCAGCTGGTCCTTCACTTTTGTCCCACATCCTTTGTGCTTTTAGTGAGTTTTTTTCCTCAGAAACCCAAGTCTTGGGCCGGGGATTTAGCTCAGTGGTTTTGCCCCCTGCTGTGTAACCTCAAGGACCTGAGTTCAATCTCTGGTACCAGAAAAAAAAAAAGAAACCCAAGTCTCTACTGTTTTTCTCTCTCTTAGCTCTCTTACCTTCTGTTGCCTCACTCTTAGCTGGTATGTTCAATACTGGTTTAGTTTGGTTTGGCAGTGCTGAGAATTAAACTCAGTATCAAACCCAGGATTTCACATTCATAGGGCAAGTGCTCTGCCACTGAGCTACACTCCTGGGCCATTAGTATATATTTTACTGTGGGTTACTGTTAGCACCTCGCCCCCAGCTTACCTCTTCAGCTTCTATATCCATTAACAATAAGCCTTGGCATATGTTATTCCCTTTAAACTCTTCTACTTCCTTTCTCAGGTAGCAACTGTTGAGATTTAACTAATGCTGATTCTTTGCCACATGTGCTTCGTATTTTTTCTTTATTAAGAAATAAAATTTTTTAAATAGAAATAATATGTATATCATTATTATTTGTTTTTGTGATGTTACTATATACAAGTTTTGCATCCCTAACACAGAAATCACTCTGGAACTTTTTAAGGACAAACATGATCCCACAAGTGGAAAATTCCACACCTGACCTCCTATGACAGATTACGGTCAAATGCAGGCACACTAAAAATAATGTTATGAAATTAGCTTTAGGACATGTGTATAAGGTATTGATGAAACATAAATGAATTACATGTTTAGACTTGGGTACCTCCGCAATATACCTCATTCTATACATGCAAATACAGTAATACTTCAGTTCACAAATGCTTCTCTTGGCAAACAGTTTGGTTTGCAAACTAAAGCATTTGGCAAATTTTGCTTTCCTTCACAAACTCTGCATAGGATGACAAACACAACCACAGCCATCTTCCCCACACAAACATAAATGCATCCATCTTCCCCAAAATCATAAGTTGTTTGTAAACTGAGGTACCACTATATTCCAAAATCTGAAAAATCCCAAACACTTCCAGTCCCAAGAATTTAGGATAAAGGATGCACAACTTATATACGTATGCATGAAGTACATATAGAATAATTTATATATTTAAAATGTTACTGTATTTTTCTGTAGCATGTATTTTGCCTTACAAGACTTATTGAGTCAGGTTTCTCTGAGTTAATAAGATGTGTACCTACTTCATCTTTATTAATCTCTATATAGCAATTCATTCTGAGAATATACTTTGTCTATTTCCCTATTCAAAAACATAGTCAGGCATGGTGGCACATGCCTATAATCCCAGCACTCGAGAGGGTAAGGAAGAAGGATCACTGCAAGTTCAAGGCCAATCTGAGCTACACAGCAAGATCCTGTCTCAAAACCAAAAACAAGCTGGACATGTTGGCGCATGCCTATAATCCCAGCACTCGGAAGGCTGAGGCAGGAGGATCATTGCGAGTTAGAGGCCAGCCTGGGCTACATAAGTGACTTCAGGGCCAGCCTGAACTACAAAGGGAGACCCTGCCTCAAAAATAAAAAAAACGGGCCGGGGATTTAGCTCAGTGGTTTCGCCGCCTGCTGTGCAAGCACAAGGACCTGAGTTCAATCCCCAGTACCAAAAAAAAAATCCAAAAAACTAAACAAAACAAAAAAACCCAAAACAAAAGTATTTAGTGCCTAGGTATGCCTGTAATCCAAGGGACTTGGGAGGCTAAGGCAGGAGTTTGAGGCCAGCTTGAGTAACTTGACAAGATCATCTGAAAATTTAAACAATAAATAAAAAGGGATAGGGGGATGACTCAGTGGTAGACTGCTTCCCTAGCAGGTGTGAGGCTCTGGATACAGTCCCCAGTACCAAGGGGCACAAGTTTAGTTTGGCCTTTTGTCCCATTTTTCAAACAAGGCTGTGATGAGTATCTATGCATATATGTGTGTGTGTGCATGCATTTGAGAGTTCCTGAGACATGTACCTAGGAATGACTATATATATACACCTTTAAATTGATTTGATTTTGCCAAGTTACTTTTCAAATTGATTCTGTAATTTATATTCCCTCCAGCAACTGTGTAGATACTCCTATAGCCCCTCATCCTCACCAACATTTGGGTTTTTGTTTTTTGGTTTTTGGGGGTTTTTTGGTACTGGGGAATTGGGACCTTGTGCTTGCCAGGCAGGTGCTGTACCAGTGAGCTACATCCCCAGCCCCAACATTTGGGTTTTGATTGTTTTTGTTTCATTTCGTTTTGTTTTGTTTTGTGGTGCTGGGGATTGAACCCAGGGCCCTGCCCTGGGTTGAGTTACATCACCAGAACCTTGTTTTTTTATTTTGAGACAAGGTCTCAATAATTCACTAAGTTGACCAGGCTGGCCTTGAACTGGTGATCCTCCTGCCTTGGCTCCCAGAGTGCTGGGATTATAGGGCATATGCCAACACATCCAGCAGCCAACATTTGGTACATATATCACATTTTTTCCTTTTGCATGTATCTTTGGATTTGAATGCTCCTGATTATTAGTGAGGCTATTAAACATATTTCCACTGGCTTGAACCACCCATGGTTAGCTATTTAACATCAGACAATGAAATTCACATCATAGCCACGTGGCAGCAAGACATACAAATTACAGCCCTGTTGTCATCTCTCTTCTTTCCTTGGTTTTTCAACATAGGGTCTCACTGTGTAGTTCAAACTGGCCTTTAACACACTCTGTAGCCCAAGCTGGCCCCAAATTTGTGGCAATCCTCTTGCCTCAGCCTCCCAAGTGCTAGGATTACAGGTGTGCACCACCACAGCCAACTTGAAACATCTTTTTATCTGTTTTGCCTGTGTTCTGTGCATTTGTCTTCCTTTGTAATCTGTTGGCTTGTCCTCTTGTTACTTTGTATTAGCTAAATGACTGTTCCACTGGGTGTGGAGGTACATGCTTATAACTCCCAGCACTCCAAAAGCTGAGGCAAGAGGAGCACTGTTAGTTCAAGACCAGCCTGAACTACATAGTGAGACTGTCTCAAAAAAAAAGTTAGTTCCCTGCACCCAGGTTCTGTCACTTTTCATTCCTTAACCAACCCCCATTCTTTTAGTCATTTTTTTCCTTTGTTCAACATGCCAGAGACTGTGACCCTGATGCCTGTCTCGTGGCACTCAAGAAAGGTAGAGGAGATGCTGCTTTTCTGCATACACCCTTTCCTGACCCCAGTTACTGGAACTAACACTCCCTCTCTGATGCCCATGGATGTTCTTTTATTTGTATAAATTATATCTTTTTGAGCTAGATTATAGAATCCTTGAAATATGACTGTTAATGATATGGGAATGCTTAAATATAGTTGGATGTCACATGTATGAGAAGGGATTAAGTTGCTTATTTTAGCGATATTTAGAGTTTGTCTTCTATAATCAGTTGGGTGTTTTCTGCTTATTATGTACTGCTAAGTACTTTACTGACATTATCTTATTTAATACTTAAAACAATCCTGTGAGGTACATGGTTTTCATCCTCATTGTGCATATGTGGAAACATGTTTGGAAAGGGTTAATACACATAGTTAAAAGTGCAGAACTAAAATTTGAGCTCATTCTGACACTAAAGCCAATGCTTTATTGTTATGTGCATTATTCTGTGGTGTGCTGTGCTTGGTTTCACAATTGTCAGTAATGTAACCTTGCCCTTTTGTCTTGTTTTAAATTAGAGATCCGTCTATTTTGGATAGTTTAGATTTGAATGAAGATGAGCGGGAGGTACTCATTAACAATATTAATAGGCGTTTGACTCCACAAGCTGTCAAAATTCGAGCAGGTAAATGACTTTTTAAATGATTTTCAAAATATTTTGCATGCACCACAAAAGCTGTTATGTAATGAGACTTGCTGAAGAATACGTTGCTATATCAGTAATTATAAATTTTTCTAACAGTTACAAAAATATAGTGCAGATTAGTACCTTTACACATACACATTCACATGTTTATGCATCAAGACAAACTCCTAAAGGAATTGCTGGGCCAAAGATTATGCGATTCTGAACAGTTCTGGACAAAGTGTTAAATTTCTTTTGTCTTTTATAGTTTCACAATTAGGTGGCTTGCTATACATGAGAAGATAGGTTTATTTAGTATTTTTAATTATGAAAATTAATAGCTAGTCATTGATTTCTAATTAGGATAATAAAAGCTTTTACAAGGAGTATTTGAATACTAGTATATCTGCCACATCTCTAGTTCTTACAAATTTTTAAATATTTCTTGCATTTGTTGGCATCAGCTTTTGAACCTTTGTCATTTTAGATATTGAAGTGGCTTGTTATGGCTATGAAGGAATCGATGCTGTGAAAGAAGCCCTGAGAGCAGGTTTGAATTGTTCAACAGAGACCATGCCCATTAAGGTAAGTTGTCAGTTTTCTCCAACTGCTGAAATAACCACCTAAACAAATCATATCCTGGTTTTAATTTTTTCCCCTTTTTTGGTGCTCTAGACTGAACCCAGGGTTACTAAACACTCACACTCCAGCTTTTTTTTTTTAAATGATCCGGTGGTCCTAAGCTAGGAGGGTAACTTCGTGGTAGAGCACTTGCCTAGCATGTGCAAGGCTCTGGGTTTGATACCCAGCATCACAGAAAAAGAACTATGTTTCATAATGAAAGTGTTTTGTTTTTAATTGAGCAGAGGTAAGTGATGATGTTTCTGAGAAATGTTTGTGACCATGTGGTGGCTTTTTGTTGTCGCTGCTATCATAGTAGATGGGAATTCCTGTTGCGAGTGGGCCAGGGCCCCAAAATTTTTACAGCACCTTGAAAAGGATAAGCTATTCTGTCAGCTATACATGTGCAACTTATATACAGTTTGATCTGGATCTTCCAATAGCAGTAAAATAAACAGGATGGCTGTTAGTTCAGAATCTCTTGTAAGTATTTCTTTCCATCAATTTAGAGACAGTTATCTATTATGTTGGTGATGACTATAGCTTAGCCACCAAAGACACCCAAAATTCATCATTCTTCATACCAATTAGCTTTTGCTGCATTAGCAGTTGGTCCCAAACTGCTAACCTACAGAATTAGGAGATGAGTTTTGGGGTGACTTATTAACGTACAAATATTAAAATATCCTAGTAGTTGTATTCTGTAAGTATATTCATAATCAAATTTTTGTCTTTCTACTTTATAGATTAATCTAATAGCTCCTCCTCGGTACGTGATGACCACAACAACCCTGGAGAGAACAGAAGGCCTCTCAGTTCTCAATCAAGCCATGGCTGTTATCAAAGAAAAGATTGAGGAAAAGAGGGGTGTGTTCAATGTTCAAATGGAGGTGAGATCAGTGCCTTCATTTTTACGTTGTTCTTAAAAATTTTTTTTAAACTTCAATTATCTAAAGGATTTTTATTCTAAAATAACTGATCACTGCCTTTTAAAACTAGATAAATTTGCTCAGGTAAGAGAGTTGTTAGAAAGGAAAGTATTTCTTTTTCTTCTTCATTTTTTTCTTCCTCATCTGGTTGGTTGGTTGGTTGGTTGGTTGGTTGGTTGTGAGAGGGTCTGGCTATGTAGTTCAGAGTGGCCTGAAACTCACTATGTATGTAACTGAGGCTGGCCTTGCACTCATGGACATCCTCCTGCCTGAGCGCCTGAATGCTGGGATTATAGGTGTATAACACCACCTGGCAGGAAAATATTTAAGAGTTAAAATTAAAGCAGGGCTTGGTAGCAAACACCAGTAATCTCAGTACCCAGGGAGACTGAGGCAAGAGGATTGCAAGTTCAAGCCCAGCCTGGGCAAATGAGTGAGACCCTGTCTCAGAATTTTTTTAAAGAGAGGAGGGGGATATGGCTCAGTAAGGCAGTCCGGGGTCAATCCACAGTACTGCTCCCCCCAAAAAAACAAAATTTAGGATAAATTTGCTAAGGATTGAGAGGGTTCCTAAAAAGGGTTTATGTAGGTAATCAAGAATTATTACTACTGGAATGTCATATTGTAGGATGGGCATTCAGGCCTCTGATCACCAATGGTATGGGGGGGGGTTTCCCACCAGCAAGAGAAATAAACAATAAAACTGAGATTTTTTTTTTTTTTTCTTTTAGTTTTTTGAGACAGGGTCTCACTTTGTAGTCAAGCCTGGCCTTGAACTCATGGTGATCCTCATGCCTCACCCTTCCTAGTGCTAGGATTACAGACACCTGCCACCATGCCCAGCTGAAAAATTTATTGTTAGGATTTGACTGTAACATGCTTAAAAATTTGATCAGAATTAGAAATAACAGCCAGGCATGGTGGCACATGCATGTAATCCCAGCATTCTTGAGGCTGAGGCAGGAAGATCTTAAATTCAAGACCAACTTGGGCTTCATAGCAAGTTTGGGGCTGGCCTGGACTATATAGCAAGACCTTGTCTCAAAAAACAAACCAGTCATCTCATCTCAACAAGAACAAAACCTAATCTCCACACATGCATGTATATCTATGCATATGATTTGCTGTCTAGAAAAGAATAGTAATTTATTCGTGGTCTTAAAAGTTTTAGCCACTGAGATTATTTTATGTATATTCAGTTCATTTTAGCTTATAAAGATGACAAAAATGTATTGTTCCATTTTGACGTAAACATCTTTCTCTTATACCTTAGTCTTGTTCTCATAAATTTCTTCTATTTTTTTTAGCTAATAGAATTCAATAGTAATAAGTCAACACTCAAAAGTGAAGAAATTTGACAGATTTGTTAGAGAGGAAAGTACTTCTGTAAGAGTTAAAATTAGAGCAAGATATAGTGGCACACATCTGTAATCCCATCACCCTGGGAAGCTAAGGCAGGAAGATCATCAGGAGGTGCCCTTGGGTTACATAGTGAGTTCAGGACCACGCTGAACTACATAGCAAGACTGTCCCAAAAAGACAAAATAATAATAATAAGATAAACAAAAGACTGCGGATGTTGGCTCAGTGTGAAGGGTCTGAGATAAGTATCAGTTGTGTGAGGGGAAAAAGATAAAATACTTGACAATGATAGTATTGAATTGGATTTGTACAGAGTCCACCAAAAAAGCATACACACTTCAGCAGTTCGCCATACTAATAAATGTCTGGCTGTGAATGGGCACCTTGGGCACCTCTTATAATTGTAGAGGCCAAAAGTAACTTGTATAAATCTCTTGGTTCCTCAATAAATTTAGTATTGAAGACCCAGGAGTTAGCTCAGTGGCACAGCACCTGTTTGGCAAGCAGGAGGTCCTGAGATCAATCCCCAGTACCAAAATAAATAAATTTAGTATTGAAATATTTATGCAAGTTTTTCTTTTCCTGATATATATATTTTTTCGGCGGACTCTGTATGTTTAACTGCTTCACTTTGAAATTATGCCTGTACTTCCACAGCCCAAAGTGGTCACAGATACAGACGAGACTGAACTTGCGAGGCAGCTGGAGAGGCTTGAAAGAGAAAATGCAGAAGTGGATGGAGATGATGATGCAGAAGAAATGGAAGCCAAAACTGAAGATTAACTTTGTGGGAAACAGCCCAATTTGAGGAACACGAAGCGGTCCTTCCTGGCTGTAAACTCTAGACTTGAAAGTTTTCCAGTATTGAAAACTTCAAAGCTGAATATTTTTTATTCCAAGTATTTAAATGTTCCAGCAGACCAGAACATGAAATGCCCTCCCAAATGTCAGCAGTTTTCACACAGTAGCTCCAACACATTGAGCATTTTTTAAGGGAGTGGCTTGATTTCACGAGATACAAATCTTTAGCTAAGAACAGTCCTAAAATTGGGCTTGTGATTTCCATTTCTTATATCTTCAGATTGGCACCCTTTGTAGTTAGTGCCTCCATGAGATTTACCAGAGGCACCCAAAGCAAACAACAATCTCAATCTTTCTATATAAAATGTATTCAACCAAACATCAAATAAATTTCTGGGATATTTAATTATAGGCTTTTTCCTTCTTGTCACCAGTTAAAAGCATTCTGAGTGCTAAGACCCTAACTCTGTTATCTTTAATCTAGATGTAGAAATACAAGATCAGGTGGTCAGTGGACCTATACAACAGACCGTTTCAAAAGGAGAGTTCAGAGAAAGTATTTTAACTTTAATAATAGTGAAATTGACTCTTGGGGGGTAGCCTTAAATGCAATTAAAGGATTACATTGTTGTGTGCCTTTACCTATTCAAGACTGAAGATAGTTTGGTTTACGAGAATTTGTCACACTGGGGCCTTGGTGGTATTCTAAGCTGCTTGCCTTGAGTTTCTCAATTCAAGATGGTAAGGGTTTTCTTCTTCTAAAGAAGATGCTGCTATTTTGATTTAGTTAACATCATCTCCCAGCTTTTGATTTTTTAATTTTTTCCTTTAAAGTACCTGTCTTGCCACCTATGTCTTTGGTTCTCCTTAGAACAGGGATCTGCTTGAACAGTTACAGTGATTTTTTTTTTTTTTTCATTTCCATCATTTTTAACAAGAACAAATTATTTTTCAAGTATATGTAGAAAATTTTACAGGTAACACATCATTTGAAGTTACACCTATAGTAGTCAAGTGTAGAAAATTGTGCTAGGCATGGTGGCGTGTGCCTCTTAATCCCTACTACTCAGGAGGCTGAGGCAGGAGGATCATAAGTTTGAGGCCAGCTAGGGCAACTTAGTGAGACCTTGTCTCAAAGGTCTGGGAATATGGCTCTGTGATAGAGTACATTGGGTTTAATCCCCAGTACTGGGCAAGGGATTGGGAGTATAGAAAATAACAAGTTACTTTAGTATGCTTATCTATAGATTTAATATCTAAAAATACTTGAAATACCAGTTATTTATTATTATCCCTAGGAATAGCTATTAAAACATTAAATTTAACCCACCCTAATCAATGCAGGACTAGACTTCACTCAGTATTAAAGGTACTAGAGCTGGAAATGCTGGTTTTTGCCTACGCTCCCAGCCACTTGGGAGGCAAAGGCATGAGGACAGATTGAACCCACATCAAGGCCAACCTGGGCAGCATAGCAAGAAAAAAAGGCCCTGGAAAATAAGAATGTGATGGAGATCGTAGATAGTTCATGACCTTTATAAAGGTTTGTCCCTTATTTAACAGCCTGTAACTTTAATCCAATGGTCTAACTAAAGATAGCCCATTCCAAAAGGGAGCCATGTCCACCCACCAGCATGCCACAGGGAATCTGGATGTACTTGAGGTTGGCACATAATTCTTACTTTTGTCTGTGAGACATCAAAAAACAGGTTTATAAAACTCATAGCATCAAGATGTTTCCAAAATCTAACTGGTGCTCCTTTGTTGTATCCAGGGGAATTGAACTTTTTTGTTTACTGGAATTTTTAGACTTCAAAAGCCGTAACTTGAAAAGTACTCGTGGCCTCCATGGTGATTTTTATCCCACACAGGCCTTTTGCTCAGTGGCACAATTTTGTCTGTTGAAGAGCCTGGCCAGAGGACAGATCACTTTTATAGCATGAGCAAGAGAACTAAAAGCATATGTAAATCTTGCTGACCTAAAAGCAAAGACAAGATGCCCAGAGACAAGATGCACACCTAGCTCTGACTTACACAGGATTGACAGGCAACTGAACAAATCTTGATTCTCTTACCAAAGCCTTTTCATTTAAAATGTTGACCATTTCCTATTTTCCCCATCTTCCTTTGCTTGAGGTCGTGACTATCAACTGATAAAATTAGTGATAGTTTGGGTCCACACATAAATTGAAGATAATGTTAAAATATAAACATTTAAACCATTATATTTGTTTCGTAACAAGCCAATTCTTTTTTTTTTTTTTTTTTGGCGGAACCAGGATTGAACTCAGGATCTTGTACTTGCCAGGTGGGTGCTGGGGCCACTGAGCTAAACCTCCGGCCCACAAGCCAATTCTTATATGACCAATGTTTAAGTCATAATAGCAACACAAAAAGCTAACTACTGCATCATGCTGACCAGAATTACCTGTCATGTCCAACAGTTCATGACCTAGCAACTTTGACACTAAGAACAAAGGGGTTAGGGAATTTTTTTTTTTAAGTTCAGCACCTTGTCAACTTCACTGATTTGCCTCAAGCTGATGATCATATACTTTCCAACACTTGTAAATCTTGAATCTCTGATAACAAAGGCACAGTTGTGCCAGTTTGGAGACAGGAAGCCATCAAACCAAATGTAGTTTAATTCAGATAAGCACCTATCAATATTCAAAAGGCAATACAAGTAATTCCAGGGACATTAAGCCTTGGTGAAATGCCAAATAGAAAATGGTGTTTTAAAAGGTAATCTAAAATGTAAGGAATAAGGAAAAAACATTTTAAGAGTTCCTGATAGCTTAGGTCAAGTAGACAAGATTAAGAGGAAGAAATTCAAGCTGGGCACAGTGGCACACGTGTAATCCCAGCACTCAGGAGGCTGGAGGGTCACAAGTTCCAGGCTAGCCTGGACTACTTAGCAAAAACTTGCAAAGGAAAAACAATTAACAAATTTTTACATAAGCACTTTGAAAATACCCATTCCCCTTAACTGTAAGTTACATATTTTATCTATTAAAGTCCAAGAAGTTGTACTTGGCAAGAATCCTGGCAATATCTTGTGCCAAATCACTGTATAAACTTGGAAGTAATAAAAATTGTTCTTTCAAAAATACCGTATGATACAGACTTTTCACTACTTTAGATTAACCTCCCAACTAGGGAAGTTTCTTGGTGCCTATTTGTCTCTGCTAATGTTCATTTTAAAACCAAAACTTTGTGTCTTAACTTTTCCTTTACATCTTGCTGTCCCTTTTCTAACTGCCTATTTTTCATAGAAAAGCTGTAATTTCATTGTTTTTGTATATGATTAATTTCTACAAGTGAATCCATGCCTCTTTCCAGACTTATTTTCCAAACCAAAACACTATCTCCTGAATGTTCAAGTGAAGTTTTGCCAGCATCCCCACTTTAAGATAAAGTGTCTTAGTGACACAGATCATTTGAAATATTTCCATAATCAACCTGAGTAATATAAGACCATACAGATAGGAAACCTTTGAAAATGATAAAACTCTGGGGCCAGGAATTTAGCTCAGTGGTTCTGTCGCTTGCCTTGCAAGCACAAGGACCCGAGTTCGATCCCTGGTACCAAAAAAAAAAAAAAGAAAATGATATAACTCTGTATAAGAATTATAGCAGGAAAAAATAAATTAAAAAATTTTAAGAAAAAAATTATAGCAGGGTCGGGATTTTAGCTCAGTGGCATCATGCCTACCTCCCAAGTGCAACATCCTGAGTTTGATCCTGGGTACAAAAAAAATTAAACAGCAGCCAGAAACAAATGTCAAATTTTATTCCAAAGGAGGAGATAAGAGTTACAAGTCAGAGAAGCATCCTCAGACGATTTATTTAAATAGCATGGCCAGTATTAGTGTTCCAACGAAGGGTTTTGGCTCTGGTGCCCAAAGACATGGCTGGCCATCCTGATGGGCAAAAGTTAAGATGATGGCACCTAATGGCTATCTTAGCACCACTGCTGTGTGTCATCTGAGGAACTATTCAGTAGTCTTACTCTAAAACAGTACAAAATGTACATTAGAGTCTTTTGTTGTTGTTGTGCTGGGAATTCAACCCAGGGCTTCGCACCTGCAAGGCAGGCAGTCTACCATTTAGTGACATCCCTAGCCCAAGTCTTAACACACACCCATTCTTCAGGAAATCCTCTGTATCATCCCATCAGAGGGAGGAGTCCTGGTACTTGTCATGTTAGCTTCTTGATAGCTTCAATCCACTCTGCTCGTTCAGTCTTGCTGCTGGCCTGGATATAATAGTGTGTGTCATCCTTTGTAATCACTTTGAAGAGATTTCCTTGGACATTTCCTTTAACTCCTAGGCAGGAAAAAAAAATTAAGTCGAATATCCACATCTGCTTTCACCTTGAAGTAGCTGCAAGTCAACTGAGACATGGGCAAAAACTCATTCTTCACACAAATGTATGTGGTTGGGAATCCCACCAGACACATGCATTCCTCTTTTCCTTCCTCGCTCCCTTTCCTACTCCCTCCAGAGCATCTTAGGACCTACTACTGGTTATCCGGACATTCCTCCAGCACTTTTGCTTGCTCCCTATGCTAGCCATACACCTAGTTTCATTTACATCAAAGAATCCAGTGTGTTTATGTTAAAAGCGGGTACAGAATTTGATCTGACTCTGAGCTTCATTTTCCACATCCTCAAGATGGAATGTTATCCTCTTACTGCAGCTGGCTAGTATGAAATGAGTAAACAACAGGAAGAAACTGTTACAACCTAAACACTATAACCCTTAGCTACTGTTCTCAGGTAGAATCTTACGGGCCATCAGCACAGAAACTGAGGAGAAAGAGTACGTATTCAATTAGGTTATTTGAATTGAATTTTTATATTAAGAACATCCCAGGGCTGGGGATTTAGCTCAGTGGTTTCGCCGCCTGCTGCACAAGCGCAAGGATCCGAGTTCGATCTCCAGTACAAAAAAAACAACAAAAAAAGAACATCTCATATACCCTTTCCTCTATTTCTGAAATTGGCTTCAAAACACCATAGCTGGGCACGGTGGCACACATCTGTGATCTCAGCACTCTAGGAGACTGAGGCAGAAAGATCACAAGTTTGAGCCCAGCTGGACAACTTACTAAGAGCCTCTTTCAAAAAGGGCTGGGTGGGCCGGGATTTAGCTCAGTGGTTCCACCACCTGCCATTCAAGCGCAAGGACCTGAGTTCGATCCCCAGTACCAAAAAAAAAAAAAAAAGAGCTGGGAAAGCCAGGCATGGTGGCACATGTGGGTAGGCTGAGGCAGGAGGATTACTGTGAGTTCAAGACCACCCTGAGCTACATAGCGAGACCCTGTCTCAAAAAAACAAAAAAGGGGGGGAGGGGCTGGGGATGTAACTAAATGTGAAGGCACTAGGTTCAATCCCCAGTGCCACCAAAACAAACCAACTAAAAAACACGCCATTCATTGTCTCACTGAGTAAAGCTCCTGCTCAGCTCCCACAGTGCAGGCTTTCCTCGGCAGTATTACTGAGGCACAGAATGGAGACCTGGAGACCACCAGGTCAGTTTTGAAGTTGTACCTTACCCATGGGAACGCCATTATCCTCCAGAGCAGACACGAGTGAACCACGAAGAGAAAACCCACCTACTGGCCTATTCTCTTCCTGCAGAGAAAAAGAGCAATTTTGTGAATGCACCAAAGGGAAGTCACAGCAGCCCCTATATTACCATCCTCATTCGTGGGGCTGGCAATGTAGCTCAGTGGTAGAGTGCCTGTCTGAGATGTTGGAGGTCCTAAATTCAATCCCCAGCACTATAAAAATAGAGAAAATTATTTACAATAATAGAAGATGAGGCTGAACCTGGACATCATATGGCCAAATTACACATACCAGTGAGGAAGTTCGGGCCTCTTTGTTTCACAGCTGAGCAACAGTGCCACCAGCGTTGCTGTTGCCAAGTCTGGTGGAGTTGAGCATCAAGCTGCTTTTTATTCTTGGACACCTCTCAAATAGAGCCTCAATCAAACACTAAAAGAAGCATACATTCACTTCCCTAATCCTGGATGCATCTTAACCACCAATCAGAAAAAAACCCATGGGGCCAGGATTTAGCTCAGTGGTGCCGCTGCCTTCCTCGAAAGTGCAAGGTCCCAAATTTGAGCCCCAGTACCAAAACTGGTAAGATAGTCCTGTACATTAGACACCACTATACAAGACTCTGGTTATGTTCTTGGCATGAAACTGAGTGCAACAGAACTGTGATTTGTGGCATCTCAGGATGATTCAGAGCAGTTTTACATACCAGGAGCCTCAGCCCAGGGCTCCCTTCAATTAAGCAGTAAACAATTTCATACCAAGCGATGGGCTCACCAAGAAGTATGAAAAAAAAAAAAGCCATTAAATAGCAATGCCAGAGATGTTCACTGTTCAATGCCAAGAGAGGAAAAGTTCAGAGGAAAAAGAAACCTACCACTGGTAGGGGCTCAGATCCACCCCTGCTGGGGTTGAGGGCAGCCTCAGGGAGGGGACTGAACTGGCCTTGAGAAACAAGCCCTGCACACAGGGTGGACCCTCAGCCCACCCAGAAGGAAGGTTGATGGCAAGTCAGGGAGGAAATCAGCCACAAAAATGTCTTTTCAGATGGGGTTGGGCTGAGGCATTAGAATCATCAAAGACAGAGCACAGGCTGGGCAGGACTGAGAGACAAATGCAAAGCTAGTGCCTACTTTGTTCATTGTTTTCCCTGCTTCAAACAGGAATTAAGTCACCATGCACTAAATTAAGATCGAAGTGGATTAAAGATTTAAATATTAAGACAGAAACTCTAAACTTGCTGGAAGATAAGTTAGGTAGAACTCTCGAAGACATTGGCATAGGAAAAGATTTTACGAACAAAACCTCAGTGGCACAGGAACTTGCACAAAGAATCAACATCTGGGATCTCATCTTATTAAAAAGCTTCTGCACTGCAAGAGAAACCACCAACAGAGCTAAGAGACAACCTACAGTGAAAAAATTTTCAGCAGCTGTACCTCAGACAAAGGACTACTACTAGAATATATAAAGAATTGAAAAAAATCAGACCCCCCCCAATTCAAAGACCCAATTCAAAAATGGGCATCTGAAATGAACAGACATTTCTCAAAGAAGTAAAAGCAGCAAATAAACATATGAAAAAATGTTCAACATCACTGGTCATTCGAGAGATGCAGATGAAAACAACGCTGAGATTCCACCTCACCCCAGAAAGAGTGGCTGCTATTAAGAAATCATCCAATAACAAATGCTGGCGGGGCTGTGGGGAGAGAAAGGAACCCTTCTCCATTGTTGGTGGGAGTGCAGACTGGTGCAACCACTATGGAAATTAGTGTGGAGATACCTCAAAGAACTAGGGCTAGAGGGCCCATTTGACCCAGCTATCCCCCTGCTGGGTATCTTCCCAAAAGAATTAAAAGAATCATACCACAGTGATACATGTGCACCCATGTTTACAGCGGCACAGTTCGTAATAGCTAAAGCTTGGAAACAGCCCAAGTGCCCATTAACTGGAAACTGGATAAAAAAGATGTGGGGGTTTTTTTATAAGATGGGAGCACTACTCAGCCATAAAGAATGAGAAACTAGGGCCAGGGATTTAGCTCAGTGGTTCCACCACCTGCCTCGCAAGCTAAGGACCCGAGTTCGATCTCCAGTACCAAAAAAAAAGAAAAAAAAGAATGAGAAACTAGAGACATTTATAGCTAAATGGATGCATATTGAGGCCATCCTAAGTGAAATAAATAGGACACCCATGTGTAAATACCGAATAGTTTCTCTGGTATGAGAAACTGAAGAGTGTAATTAAGGATACACACAGATAAAATGGTCTAATAACATATTTCTCGGATTGTGTTTCCATCGCATGTCATATGACTGTATCAAAATTTAAATTAGGGAGAAGCTTGGCTTATGTGGAGTCTGCTAGCTAACTGGAGTTTTTTTTCCAGACCACTATTTGTTCAATGTTGGTTTTGGGAATCTTTCTGAAACAAATCACATCCTCTGGTGTCTTACTGGTGCTTGAGATGTTTTTTTAAGTTATATGGAAAAACGTTTAAATGCTTTTCAGTTTTGTTTTGGTTGAGTTCTACTGTATTTGAATATTACTGTAGGTTTTTTTCCCTTCCATTGATCTTCTTTGAATGGTTTTAATTTTTGTATGTGTGTGTGTTTGATAATAAAGTTATTTAAAAAAAAAAAAGGAATTAAGGTCCTGAATTCCATCCCTGGTATGGAAAAAAAAACTGAAGTAGCCACAAAAGTTTGACCTGTATGCCACAGCCAGGACACCATGACCCTGGAGAGGTCAATGAGTGCTTTTGGAGGCCCCAGGAGGGTGACCCCTTGGGCAGCCATCAGTATGTCTTCCCCTGGCCTCGGCCTTCCTTGCTCCTGCCTGAGTCCTGGGGCTCCCTCTGGGCTCCTGGCTGAGTGAAGGGGTTCTTGACTGAAACCCAGGGAGGAAAAAACTGCTTTCTTTTCACTATTTCAAATGAAATGAAAATCACACAAGCACCAAGACAAGGCTGAAGGGCCCAACTAAAGGCCGTTCCACTTCTCTCTCTTTTTTTCTTTTCCCCACTTCTCTTTTGACTGGAACTGGATTAACTCAGCATGAGGCCCTACTCATCTGAAACTCGAACAGCAATTCTTAGATCAATTGAAAAATAAGAAAATTAATAACATATCATAATTATGTGATTAAAAAGAAATTTCAAAACATAGGTGAGAACAAGAAATTGAGGAAGTCATGGATCTCTGGATGAAAAGGGGAAAAGAGATTGGGAAGCACCAGTTAGGAATCTCATCAACACTGCTCACAGAGAAGGCTTTGGGGAAAGTACAAGATGCTTTTCCTCTCAAAGAATCAAAGATCCTCTCTCATGGAAGTGGGGGTAAGCAGTCAACAGGAGACAGAGGGGCGGCCCAGTGCAGCAGAAGTTGGCAGGGACTGGGGCCTGGAAAGAAGCAGAGCAGCAGCGTGCTCTGTGGAGGCATCTGGAGGGAGCAGGTGCACTCACTTTGGAAGGGTCATAGTAATGCAGGAAAGCCGGCTCCTTCCTCAGCACAAAGCGACGCACCTTCCAGTTCTTCCTCTTGTGCCCCTGAAGCAAAGAAAGGATTCCAGGTTCACTGATGACCACTCTCCATCCCTGTGCCACTTCCATGTGTCTCCCTAATGCCGATCCCAACAACGGGCTACTTTCTAAAGACAGTCTTCGGCCTGATGCACAAGGATTTCAATGGTGTGCCGTGAACTCCCCTGTCGTCCCCTGCTCAGTAACACTTTAGCAGCAAGAGCCTCACATGTAGTTGACAGAGCCAAGGGCAGTCAGCACCAAAGGAAACCAGGTGCACCACCCACTCAAGAGCATAAAGGATGACAGGGAGGCGGCAGGCCAATGTGTTTTATTAACACATGTTTGCAGCACGTAATGTTTACATTCCTTGTGTGAAGCTGGTAGATGTACGCAACACATTTTCATTCCTTTTTTCATCCCCTTTTCCTCCCTTCCTTCCCACTCCCTCCATTTCTCAATCCCCTTCCCATTTGAGAAAGATCTCTCTCCTTACTTCCTATTATCTATTTTGCTCTTTATTTATACTTTGAGTTTCTCATATAAGAGAAAGCTTGTGTGTCTTATCCATTTTCCTTTGAATGACTTAAGTTTTCTTTATGGCAGATAGTTCTTAAGAATCAACTTAGTTCAAAAACAAACATGGAGCAGCATATGTGTGCACATATGCAGAAAACCACTTTAATATTCTGCATCAGAAAAAGAAATGATCACCAGGTATGGTGGCATACATCTGTAACTGCAGCACTTGGAAGGCTAAGGCAAGAGGATGACCTCAAGTTCGAGGCCACCCTGAACCTATATAACAAGGCCCTGTCTCAAAAACCTAAAAAAAAGAGAGAAAAGAAATCATTTCTTTCTCTCTTTTACGGTATGTAAAATAATCTAGATGTATATGACATTAATCTGAGAGAGAGACTCTTTGGCCTCACACTCTAGATCACAAACCATCCTTAGTACCCTCAGAGTCTCTCCCACACTCCCTTCATGCTTCTCCAGAGACCTCATGACCTCCCCTCCCAGGACTCCTGTCAGAAGCTGGAAGTGGTGGTGCACACCTGTAATCCCAGCACTCTGGGAGGCTGAGACAGGAGGATTCTAAGTCTGAACACAGTCTGGACAACTCAGCAATTTAGTGAGACCCTGTCTAAAAATATAAAATTTAAAAAGGGATGGGGATGTGACTCAGTGTGAAGGTTCTAGGTTCAATCTTCAGTACCACCAAAAATAAATAAATAAATAAAAGGATTCCTGTCAGTACACAGGAAAACACATGGATAGTAAACACTACTCAGGAAGTGGGCAGGCGCCAATATGGAAAACTGGGCAATTGTGGGGAAGCTGCTTTGAATGCTGTGATAATCACACAAGCGTGTTTTCCCAGAACAACCCTTGCCTGCATTTCTTTTGCTTCTGGGGTCTAGCACTGGGCTCCTGTTGGCAGTGAGTGTCCGAAGCACTGTCATCTCTCCCCGCCTCTAGGCTCATCCCTGCCCTCCCTGCAACCCCGGCTGACACCTGCCCCTCTCCTCCCTGCTTGAAGGCAGCTGTACCTGCTTGGAAAGATAGCCTTGTTTGACCACCTCACCACTCAACTCCATGGTGCTCAGACTCATCTCCTCCTTGGGAGTTACCTTCTTCTTGTAGCTCTCAGCCTGTGGAAAGGGGAGCAAGGACTCAATAACAAAAAAGCCTCTGGCCAAGCCCATGGGGGCTTCAGGCAGAAAGGGAACTCCGCAGTGCAGAAGCCCCAGGACCCCTTGGGATGAACCTGTCCCCCAAATCCTAGGCCTCTCTCCATGGTTATGGGCCCCACATACCCACACTTTGCCACTTCCTTCCCTCTGGCAGCAAGAGGAGCCCACTCCCTAACTTACAAAAGTGTACAGAGCCGTGGAGTCATCCAGGAAGTGCTCAGCCAGATCCCCTGAACGGATGGCACCCATGCTGCGGGCCCCCACTGGCCTGAGGAAGTTCTCCTCCAACAGCATGGAGCCCAAGGTCACCGCCTCTAGACGGCTGGCTGTGAAGCCATTGGAGATGAGCCAGTCCACCAGCGAGGAGCCTACATGGGGTAAAGGCAGCACCGTCAGACCTCAGGCTACAGCCTGACCTCCTCCTTAGTCAATGACTTCATTGACCTCGACCTCCTGGAAAGCCTCAAGGCTCCACCGTCAGACCTCAGGCTACAGGCTGACCTCCTCCTTAGTCAATGACTTCACTGACCTCGAC
>NW_004624734.1:33585236-33599289 GCF_000247695.1 Heterocephalus glaber | reverse complement strand
CTCTATTGTATATATTTTGTCTATTCATCTGTTGGATATATAGGCCACTTCCAAAATTTAGCTGTTATGAATCATGCCGCTATCAATATGGGTATGCATGTATCACTGTAATATGATGTCTTTAATCTTTTCAAGAAGATACTTGGAGAACAGCTGGGTGAAATAGAATTTCTACTTTCAGTTTTTTGAAGACTGTCCATATTGATTTTCTTAGTGGTTATACTAGTTTACATTCCCAGCAACAGTGCAGAAGGGTTCCTTTTTCCCCCACAGCCTCTCCAGCATTTATTATTTGATTTCTTGATGATGGTCATTCTTTCTAGGGTGAGATGGAATCTCAATTAATTTGCATTTATCTAAGGGCCAGTGATGCTGAGAATTTCTTCATGTATTACTGGCCACATGTACTTCTGTGAAGTGTTTATTCATTCCATTTACCCATGTTTTGATTGGGTCTTTAATTTTTTGAGTCTATTTTTTTTTTTTTGAGACAATGTTTTGCTATGTAGTTCAGGCTGGCCTTGAACTCACAGGGATCCTCCTGCCTTGGCCTCCTAAGTGCTGGGATTATAGGCGTGTGCTAACACACCTGGGAAATTTTATAATTCTTTATATATTCTAGGTATTAGTCCCCAGAGGTACAGCTGGCAAAATTTTTTTCCCATTCTGTACATTTTCATTTTGTTGGTTGTTTCTTTTACTGTGCAGCTTTTTAATTTGATATGATCCCATTTGTTGATTCTCAGTACTATTTCCTATGTGATCAGGGATCTCATAGATCTATTCTGAGATTTGAACATAAATCTCTTCAGAAAGTCCTTGTCTCCACCTATGATTTCAAGAAAAGAGTTTTATCTATTTTGCCTTCCAAAAGTTTAAGTGCTTTTGTTTTAACATTTAATTCTTTAATCCATTTTGATTTTAATTTACTACATGGTGAAAGAGATGGGTCTAGATTTCATCTTCTGCATGTAGATACCCAGTTTTCCCAACACCATTTATTAAAGAGGCTGTCTTTCCTCCAGTGTATGTTGTTAGCCCCTCTGTCAAAGATCAAATAGCTGAACATACGTGGAGTTGTTTCTGCATCCTCTCTTCTTTCTTCATCCTTACGATTATTTTTGTGCCAGTATCATGCTGTTTTTATCACCATAACTTTGTAATATAACTTCAAGTCCAGGGTTGTAATGCCTCCCACTTTGGTCTTTTTACCCAGGATTGCTTTTGCTTTTCCAGGTCTCTTCTAGTTTCATATGAATTTTTTGAATGTTTTCTGTTTGTTGTGGTTTGGTTTGGTTTTTGGTTTTTTTGACACTGGGTCTTGCTGTGTATACTCCAGGCTGGCCTTGAACTCACTATGTAGCCCAAGCTGACCTCGAACTTGCAGCAATCTCCTGTCTCAGCCTCCCTAATGCTGAGATTATAGGCATGCACCACCATACCTGGTTCCACGTGAATTTTAGTTTTTCTCTCCAGTTCAGTGAAGAATGCTGTTAGAATTTTGATTGGGATTGCATTAAATCTGTGTATCATTTTTGCTAATTTGGCCATTCTCACTATTGGTTCTGCCTACAGGAACAACCCTATCTTTCCATTTTCTGATGTTCTCTTCAATCCCTCTCTTCAGGGTACTATAGTTTTTATTGTAGAGGTCTTTCACTTCCTTGGCTACATTAATCCTAAATATTTAAAAAATTTTTGCAGCTATTATGAACAGGACTGTTTTCCTTATCTTTCTTGGGGGGTTCACTGTTTGCTATTGATTGGTGTGTGCTGATTTTTACCCTGCATCCTTCACTTCTAAAACACACATCTTTCAGGAAATGAAAGCATTATACTGAACCTCAAGACAGCAGTAATTGCTCATATCTGTGCAGGGCCTGCATCATCCTAGCTTACATGCTTTAACAGACCATTACCTTCACAATCCTTGTCACAACTGTGTGAGGTACTCAGGTGTAATTATTTTATACCACCTTACAGACAATGAAGGAAGGCTCACACATCTGGTACCACTTGCCCAAGGTCACACATCTGGTACATGGTGGAGTCAGGATTTGAATCCAAGATTTTCAGTTACAACTGCGTTTTCCCCACTACTCACCCCACCTTCCCCAAAGAGGCCCCAGGCAGGATGTGTTGGGGAAGGGAGCTGGGTAGCAAGGGCCTACACGTACCGGCCGGTTTTCATACTCCAGGCAGGGACAGATGATGGTGCAGCCATCCAGGAGGATCCGGCCCTTGGGGGGGGTCACTTTCCGACCCCCCTCAAGCTTGTAGTACAGCAGAGTGTTCTGCTGAAGGATGAACCATCGCACTTTCCAGTTATGGACAACGTGGCCCTGTGGACAGACAGAAAAGCCCTGAGGTGAGGAGGTGAAGGGGAGGACACTGTGTTCAGGGAAAGGTGTTGTTGTCCAGGCAACCAAACTGCACCATGGAAACAACTGTCTAATGAGAGAGAGAGTAATATTTTTGTCTGGATCTCTCTTGGTCATCTCTTGAGTATGCAAGCAAAGGTACGGGAGACTGGAATACTGATTATGCCCAAAGCAGGCTGTAAGCAGTGAAGGCTGTAAAGAGTTAACCCTACAATTGGGTTGTTTATAGAAGTGAGTCAAGCCAAAGCCTGAAGCCTATGTGCCTGGGTCAGAGTAACTCGTACCCAAATTCCATTCCCACAAATGAAACCTTCTTACTAAAAGGACAATGTTCTAATTACAACCATATACTTTGTCTATTCTGTTCCCAATTTGAGAATGCTTTGTCTTGTCCTTTATAAGTCTTGTTTATATTAATTTCCATAGAAACAGCACAACTGTACCTCCTCACAATAGTTCTGTTGTTGCATGTAGCTCACTTTTACCCCAAATGAGTACCAATAAAAATCAGTGGCTTGGGCCAGCCAGCACCTTTGTCACTTGCACCAGCATTGGTTGTCCTGGCACTCCACTTTCTCTTAGTTCTGTCTTTTGGTTTTATTTCTCAGGCCTGCATCATATACTAGGCAGGATACTGGAATCTAACTGCAGGGGTCTTCAGTACAGAGGCCTTCAGTTCCCACTGGTATTTTTTCAGGTTTTATCTCTTTCTTCCTTTTCTTGTGCTGGTGGCACTGGGGATCAAACCCAGGACCTTGCACATACTAGACAAGCACTCTACCACTTAGCTGCACCCCCTTCCTTAATCCATGGTCATAAATCTTAAACTGCAAAGCACTAAAAAAAACCC
The DNA here is from genome assembly GCF_000247695.1 of Heterocephalus glaber. Next base: position 33,596,058 of record NW_004624734.1, on the reverse strand, counting down.
AAAAAATAGAGCATGGTGGTGCACACCTCTAATCCTAGCACTCTGGGAAGCTGAAGCAGGAGGATCACAAGTTCCAGCCCAGCTTTGGTAATTTAGCAACTTAGTGAGAGCCTGTCTCAAAATAAAAAAATAAAAAAGGTCTAGGGGTGTAGCTCAGTGCAAAGGCACTGGGTTCAATCCCCAGTACCACAACAACAACAACAAAATCACTCACATGTAATCCTGCTACAGTGCCAGGAGGCAGCTATTGTTAATACTTGATATACCCTTCTAGTCTTTTTCATTTCAGTTTTTTTTTTCTCAATTGGGACCACATTATATATAGTTTTATCTTCTGGTTTTTGTTTTGTTTATCCTTGCTGAGCATTTTCTCAAACCACGTAAATTTCTTTAAAACATTCTATAATGACCACTATATGGATCCGTAATTAACTTGCAAGTTGAAGCCTCCAAGAGTCTGTAGTGCTAAGGGTCTACCAGTCACCTGCCAGCTGTGACAGGCGCAAAAGGCAGGGTAGTTTCAGAGGTACTCAGGTGGGTCTTGGAGCCAGTGGACAGGACAGTCAGGTGCAGGCAGAGACCCAGTTTCTAGAACTGACGGGTGCACAGGGGACATCTGCAGAGGGTCAGAAAGGAAAGAATGTGGCACACAGAAAACCTCCCTGACATAGTTCCAAGCAGGGTGCAATTTGGGATGAAGTTCTCACCCAGACAGATGTGCTTTGTGTGAGTTGAAGACCACCTCCTTAATTCACTCATTCCTTTAGCTAGCAGGTATTAATATCAAAGGCCCCTTCAGTTCTCATCTATGGCACTATGATCCCACTCCATTTTCAGCAGGTACTGAGAGCTGTTAGGGAGCCAGAAAGTATGGACGAACCACCTGTGCTGGAGTTATCTGTGTATACAGCCAGGCTTTGTGGGCACAGACTTTAGCTCAAACAGAATGTACTGTGGCAACCAAACAAAGCTCACAGCAAAGCTCACCTGACAAGCATTCTCTCTTTGCTTTCTCCCTGATTTACAGTCCCTTTGTGTAGCCTGAGGGTTGATAGCTTTACAATAGGGCTCTCTACAGCTCTCCACATTGCCCTGTCCCAGTCCCAGGTTCCCATTCCTTCTGAGCCCCAACTGGGGGGTCTTGGGGCAACACCTGCAGGGCTGGGCCAGGGTGTCTGCATGCTGAAAAATTCAAGGCAGTTAGTTACTGGCACACAAGGTTGTAGCTGACATGGGGAAGAGGATGCAGTCTAAGTTGATGGTACAGGTATAAGGCATAAGGCAGAGAAGAGAGGGCAAAATAATCTTAAACCTTCAAATACAGGTGGTTAGGGGCTGAATTGTGTGGTCCCCCCCACTCCTCGCTGAAATCCAAATGTTGAACCCCTAACCCCAATACCACAGAATGGGATAATTTGGAGACAGAGCCTTTAAGGAAGTGATTAAGTTAAAATGGGCCATTAGGTTGGATCCTACTCAAATCTGATGTCCTTAGAGAAAGATGTGGATGCACAGAGAAGTGCCAGAGATGGGCACATATAGAGGAGAGACCACATACAGCAGGCACAGCAAGAAGGGAGCCACCTTCAAGCCAAGAAAATAAACCTCAGAGGAATCAACCCTGTCAGCACCTTGATCTTGGACTTCCAGACTCCAGAACTCCAAGAAATAAATCTGTTGTTTAAGCCACCCAGTCTGCGATATTTCATGACAGCAACCCCAGCAAACTAATACAGTGGGAAAGAGGAAGACAGCTGGAGATGTAAGTAGAGAAAAATGCAACCAACAGACGTTGAGCAAAAGAACAAAACAAAGAGATGTATTTTCCTGGACCAAGTGCTACACTTCCCAGAATCCCTTGCACTTAATAATAGGCAGGTGACCAAGCTTTGCTGATCCTAGACATAAAGCACTGGTGCACAGTTGGCAGCAACCAAACATAGGGCAACGGGAACCTTTGGCAAGGACAGGAGTAACAGAACAGTTTCTTCTGACACCCAAACCCTAGGACAAGCGTCAGTGTCAGCAGTCTCTCTGCCAGTAGAAACATCTTCCAATAGAAATAAATAACACCAATCTGAGCACATGTCTGTAACTCCCACTTGGGAGTTACAGGGAAAAGGAAGGAGGTGAGTGGGCTAAAAATTCAAGTCCAAGGGCCAGGGATTTAGCTCAGTGGTTCTGGTGCCTGCCTTGCAAGCGCAAGGTCCTGAGTTCGATCCCCGGTACCAAAAAAAAAAAAAAAAAATTCAAGTCCAACCCGGACAACTTAGTGATTTAGGAAGTCCCTTGGTGTTTTTGTCTGCCTGCATTATCCATGGCTGTATAGAATTCCAACCTGATTCTCCAGTCTCCCAAATATTCCTGAGTTAATAACCTCTTCCTGTTCAAGCTTAGTCCAGTAGAATGTGTTATGAGCAACTAAAAATCCTAACTGAAAGCCTGGCATGGTGGCACAAACCTATAATTGCAGCACTTGGGAGGCTGAGACAGGAGGATCACCATGAGTTGGAGACCAGCTTGGTCTACATTAGTGAGTTCAAGGCCAGCTTGAACTGCATAGCAAGATCCTGTCTCAAAAATAAACCCTAACTGAAGGCCAGGGATTTAGCTCACAAGCACAAGGCCCTCAGTTCAATCTGTTATCAAAAAACAAAAAACAAAAAAATACCCTAACTGGTAGCAAAGGTCAAATGTCTGAGGAAAAGGCCAATGAGAAAGGATTTACTATATAGGGATAAAATTCAAAGAAAGTGGTGACCTCAAACAATGTTCAAACCCTTTAACCTAATAATTCCACTTCCCTGTCTGTGCTAAGTAAATAATCTATAATACAGAAAACGTTTTATGTATTGTAACACAGGGTTATTGGTTATATAGTGAAAAAATGGAAAACAATCAAAATGTATAACAATATGGTACTGGGTATATAATACTGGTGACTACAATAGGGAGATTCTCATTCTAACAGATGACAGGCCCTCACTTGACCCCACAAGGACAGATGCAACAATTTGAGTCACAGAATCAGTGGCAGTGTCCTTTAACACGGGCAAGCCCTGTTGCCAATACTTCATGATACATAAAATACTGTCATTCAGTTGGGTGTTTTGGGGGGTGGGGTCTGGGGATCGAATCCAAGGCCTTTGCCCTGAGCTACATCTCTAGCCCTTTATTTTTTCATTTTTAGAGCTTGTTTGGAGGTTCTAGCAGGTGAACAGTTACTCGTACAACCTTGACCAAAGAAATGGTCCTCCTCTATCAAGGGTAGTTGTCCTCTTTAGCCGAGCATGCACCTTCAGGAGGGACATACAGGGAGCAGTCGGGGGAAAAGAGGACACCTGCCTAGCCAGCCAGATCAACTGAATCAACCCTGCTGGTCAATAAGGTGACAGATGTTACAGCCAGATCACCCTCCTCATATCCTATTTTTTTTATTTTGAGACAGGATCTTGTTAAGTTGCTAAACTGCCCAGGCTGAATTTAAACTTATAATCCTCCTGCCTCAGCCTCCTAGAGGGCTGGGTTTACATGTGTGCACCATCACATCCAACTCCTAGTAGTATTTTAGAAAATATATCTAAATATTTAATATTTCCAGGATCTAAGTATTTCTAGTATATTAGAAAATTTCTGTAAAGATACTCCACAAATATTAACAATGATAACCTCAACAGTCTTAAGACTGGATACAGGGAAATAAGAATGGAAATCTGTTTTCCACTTTACACCCCTGAGTACTATTCTGTTGGTTTTTAATACTACGAATTTTTATTTTTATATTTTTGGCAGTGCTAGGGATTGAACTTAGGGCCTTGGGCATGTAGGTAAGCATGCTACCACTGAGCTACACTCCCTGGCCTTAGAATGTATTATTTTTATAGTGGAAATATTAATTTAAATTTTCTAATTCAAATAAAAATCTTGATAAGCTATTTAGGAAAATCATCTCTTCATCTATTCTATCAGTAATCAACGACTGAGACAAAGATGAACAAAACTCTGGCCCAAGCTAGAGGAGAAGATGGAAAACTAATCCATCAGTGTAAAATTTCAGGTCAAATGACTGGCAGGAACCAGAGGTACTGCTGTACACCTGGGATCCTAGCACCACGGGAAGCTGAGGCAAGAAGATCCTAAGTTCAAGCCTAGCCTGGGAAAGTTAGCAACTTAGTGAGACCCTATTTCAAAATAAATAAGGGCTGGGGATGTAGCTCAGTGCGATCCTGGTTCAACAACTTGTACAGGAAAAAAAAAAGAAAACATTGGTAGGACCCTCCACCATGATTCCTCCCTTCTAATATTCACTCACTTGTGTAGCCTCCACCACATTTTGCAAGGGTTGGTCTGAGTGACTCAGAATATGGGAGAGTGATAGTAGCTTTGACATTTGGTTATAAAAGATTCCTGTAGCTTCTTATTGGCTCTATCCCCAAGCCCATCTCACCCTACTCCTGCCCCCAATCATTCACTCGAGGGAAAGGTGGCTGCTCTGTCACAAGCAGCCTTATAGACAGGTGAGGAACTGAGGCCTCAGGCAATAGCCAAATGCGTGAACTTGGAGTGGACCCATCAACCCATGAGGCCTTCAGGTGACTGCCACACCCGGACATCTTGGCTGCAATGGCATGACAGACCCTGAGCTGGAGTCTTACAGCTGGACTTCCTGCACACCTGACCCTCAGGAGCTGCAGATCGGGTCAGGCACGTTCCCTGGAGGAGCTGACACAGACCAGGGAGGCTGGGAAAGGTGGGCACAGAGCCACTGCCAGGGCTGGCACTGGAGCTCATGGGAGAGCCCTTGCCTAACACACACAAGGCCCTGGTTCTATTCCCAGCACTGCAAAAAGCAATGCTGCCACTTTGGGGAAATTCCCTGTGGCTCTGTATGTCTTGGGCGGTGAGGCTTGTGGGGAATGGACAGAGGAAATGACAGGGACTGCATCTTACCGATGTGGCTTCACGTTCCATATTGCAGTTTGGTCTCCATACTACAAAATTCCTGCCGAATTTTAAGAGGAAGCATAACAATTTAGGTTCTTGTGTTAAAAAGATCATTCTGACCACAGTGTGGCAGAACAACTGAATGACACAGGTGAGACTAGAGGCTGCTGGATAATCCATAAAGCTGGCGTGAATGGACCCAGTGTCTCTGCTCTGCAGGGAAGCCACACAGTTCATGTGGCTTGTGACTAGTCCTAAGTCATTAGGCAAAGTGGGTCAGGGGCCAAAAAACTGGTATGAACTGCAAAGGAACCCAGGTCTCCCCCTACCTGGGCATTTCAGGTACCCTGTCTGGGACCAGAGGCTGACTGAAAGCAAGAGTGGCTTGTTGTCCCAGAAGCTCTTCTAGGAGAAAGGAGAGGAGCCCATAAGCTGGGGTGAAACTCAGGGCTGAGCTTAAGAGGCACAGAATGTCACGGCTGGAGAAGGGCCTAGAAAAGACCTACTCTACTCTCTAAAGACAAGGAATTGGAGGGCCAGGGATGTAGTTCAGCGGTACAGCACCTGCCTGGCAAACATGAGGTCCTGAGTTGGATCCCTGGCACCAAAAAATTGTTGGACAAGGAATTGGGGCCCGGAAAGGTCTTGCCCAAAGCCCTATAACCCCCAAAAAGCAGGGATGGTATTTATTAAGGGTTGAATTGTGTCTCCCCAAAAGTTTAAGTCTGAACTTCCAGTACCTGTGAATGGGATCTTACATGGAAATAGTCTTTGTAGCTGTTATCAAATTACAATGAGGTAATGCTAGACTAGGGTGCACACAAATCCAGTATGACTGATGTCCCTGCAGGAAGTGGACAATTTGGACAATGAATAACACACGTGGAGCACATGGTCATGTGATGGGTAATGTATCTCCAAGGTTCGGAGCTTGAACAGGCAGGCGAGGGTTCTCTGGACGGGTTTAGAAGGGAGAGGGGCCCTGCCATCACCTTGATATTAGACTTCCAGCCTCTAGAACTCCTTCCAGGCTTTTGCCTTCTATGCCTATTTATTTTTTCTCTACTCATACCTTGTATCTTTTTACTTATTGAATTTTAATACCATAAACACTTTTAACATCTGCATAACTGTAATTCAGTTAGTTGCTTATTTGAGGAGACATATAGGTAGTTAGTTTCTGGGTTTTTTCCATTCATAAATAACATTTTCTTCATAAAGCTTTCACAGTGTTGGGACAGAGTCCTTCAAGTGAGATCCCCAGGTCAATGTGTGTTCCCACTGTAGGACTGGTCAGGATAGGAGCTTCTCGAAGCTTCTGCCTGCTGCTCCCTGCCCCTGCCCTGAACTCTCCTGAGGTCCAGCCTCAGTGAACTCCCTGCATTTTGCCAGAGCTTTGCTTCTTTCTTGTCTGGGCGGGAGTGGGAACCAAACCCATCATGCCCCTGCCTGCCTGGCTCCAGTGGGGCTTCCCTGCTGACGACTGTTCTGCCCTCTGCTGCCAGTCTGGCCCCACCCCACCTCTGGTGCGGCCAGCCACCTTCTGAATCTTCACTCCCAGTGCTGCATCCTTGTAACTGCCCCGGGAACAAGGGTTACTGTTGCCACAGATACGGAAAGGGGATGTGGGGATGGTGACCACAGCAAGGGTATGGGGGCCAACTCCCTCACCAGGTGAGAAGGGGTGCGGTTTCCATATACCTCAGGGTCAGGCTCCAAATCCCAGGTTTTGCCTTTGGTTAGAATGAAGTTTAGATATTTCAGCCAAACCCTGGACTTGTTGGGGCCTGGGGGCCAGACCTGTTGACTCCTCACTTCTCTTACTTTTTAATTTTTAAAATTTTCCCCTGTAATGGGGACTGAACTTAGGGCCTCGACACTAAGCCTCATCCTCAGCGCTTTTTTATTTTTTACTTTTGAGGCTCTATAAACCACTAAACTGCCCAGGCTGGGCTTGAGTTTGACTCCCCTGCGTCAGTCTCCCAGAACACCACCCCAGTTCCTCCTCACTTCTCTGCACCTAGATTCCCTGACCAGGGCTTCCAGAAGAGAATGCCCACCCTCTCCCCCTCACATTCTACACTTTTGTGGCTTTCCTGTAACCCTCTCCTAAGCCTGTGTAGTTGCGGTGGTGGAGAGTCCTGCAGGTAATCTAGGTGGGAGGCCCACAGAGTCTCCAAACTAACTTCACTCCCCACCAGGGCCCAGCGGTGAACAGTCCGACCTAAAGTCCCCACCCAGCTCATACTGTCACCTCACAAGCTGCAGTCCGGGGAGACAGCACAAGTTCCCCACAGGTTGTTTCTGAGGCAGCCACCTCCACAGACCCTGAGGGACCAGAGTTTCACTTCAGTCACAGCAACATGAACTGGGTATGGAATTCTGGACTGCTCACATTTTTGGTACCAGGGATCAAACTCAGAACCTTGTGCTTTCCAGGCAGGCAGTGGCACCACTGAGCTAAATCCCCAGCTGGCTCAAACCCAGTCTGACTCTTGATCTGGCATCAGCCTCCCACCCTCTTTGCTGACAGCTTTGAGCAAATAGCACACCCAGCCTTCTGGATCAACTGTGCAAGCTAATGGGGACACAGTGGAAGTGGAACAGGAAAGTGACCAGAGCCAGGGTGGGTCTGGCCACCAGGAGAGCAGTGAGAGGAAGACAAAGCCCCTTCATCCCTCCTCACTGTTCCCAAAGCCTTAAACTGAGAAGAGCAAAGAGGCACAGGCCCACATTCATATACTTACAAGATACTGTTAGCATAAATATTTACTGTTAATATTTCTTTTTTTCTGTGCTGGTGATCAAACCCAGGGCCTCTCACATCTTAACCAAGTGCCCTACCAGTGAGCTATACCCCCAGCCCTAAAAATAATTTTAAAGTATCAAACTTCCTCTTGCAGCTGCTCTTTCATTCACTTTCGACTTGGATCCAGATATCCTGTTTTGGTTTGGACTCTTGCTGGCCACATGGAACCATGGGGATGGTCTGACTACAGGACAGGGGTTCTCATTCCAGTGATTACTAGCTCTAGGCAAGCTGTTTCATTTTCCTGACCCTCAGAGTCCTCCTGTGTAACAGTGACAATAATACCCACCATGCATGATGCTCAGTAGACAGAAAAATGTTTGGGGTCAACCTGAGATGATCTGATCCCAACTCTACCAATCACAGCCATAACCCAGAGCAAGTTACTTAACATCTCTGAGCTTTGTTTTTCCCTTGGTGAAAGGAGGGTAATGTACTATAGACCTGCAGAAGTACTGGGAGGATAAACAAGACCAGGTCCAGGTCTGGCAAACGCTCAGTGCTAAGGAAGCACAGAATCCCTCTTTCCTCCCCGCTTGTAAACTACAGAACACACCCACGTTGTTTTAATAAATTACATTTAGGCTAGGGGGGTAGTTCGGTGGCAGAGCATAAGCTTAACATGTTCAAGGCCCTGGGTTCAATACCCAGCAGCCCAAAGTGTTGAAAAAATAAATTATATTTAAATGTACTATTCATAATATATTTTTTAATTGACACATAACATATTTATGGGGTACAGTGTGATGATCCATACATGTACACAATACATAATGATCAGATCTGAGTGTCATATCAGTCATCTCATTTTTTTGCCCACGGTACTGGAGATTGCACCCAGGACTCACACTGAGGTACATCCGCAGCCCTTTTTATTTTGTATTTTGAGACAGTGTCTTGCTAAACCCACTGGCCTTGAACTTGCTGTCCTCCTGCCTCAGCCTCCTGAGTAGCTAGGATTACAGGTATGCCCACCACGCGGGCCACTGATCATTTGTGTTAGGACATTCAAAATCTTCTCACCTTGCCATTTTGAAACAGGTATACCCTTAACTGTTGTTAACTTTACTCCTGCACTATCGGTCATTAGGAGTTAGTCCACTGCACTCATTAACCGATCTCTCACTATATCCCCCAATTCTTATTCATATATTAATGTCTTTTGTTTGTTTTGTTTTTCGTGTGGTCCTGGGCATTGAACCCAGAGCCTGGTGCTGAGGTCCAAGATGTCCACACCCGTGCCACCGCCGGCCGACGCCACACCGCACTGCCCGGCGCCACTCTCCTCCAGGCCTGTGCCCCGGGCCCCTTTTCCCTCCAAAGTTTCCCAGGCCTTCGTCCGACGCCAACCACCGCCCCCGCGGTCCCCTGGCACGCGGAGCTCGGGGCCAGGGCTGGGGACCCGAGGAGCGCGTCCCCGGCGCACGTCCGCCCCGCTCCGGTGGGTCGGGCCGCCGCCGCCGGGCCCCCGCGCAGCCCCAGCCCGAGTCCGCCCCGCGCTCACCCTCTTCACGAGGAAGCCTTCCTTGAGCACGCCGTCCTCCATGCCGCGCGCCGCCACCTCAGGTGCGCTGCCCCCGCGCTCGCCCGCGCCCTCAGTTAGCGCAGCTCGGGCCCACCGCGCCCAGGAAACAGCTGCGACTCCGCGGGGCAACGCCTGCTTAGAGCTGGGCCAGACCTGAGACGGCCGGGCCTTGAGGGCAGGAAGTCGGCCGGGTCAGACTCCACCAGGATGCTCCCGCCAGAACGCGCTCCGGGGCAGCGAAGTCGCCCCGCCCCACCTGGGGCGCCTCGCCCCGCCCTCTCTCCCCACCCACTTGCGGGAGCCCCGCCCCACCGGCGGGAGCCCGGTGCCGACGCTGCCCCGCCGCCGCCCCCTCCCCCCCCAGACCACAGACTTGTCGCCGCTCTCGCCTGGCACCTAGCTTGCGACTCCAGACGAAAGTTCATCGAATTAATTAAATAGCACTGAAAGACTTTTACGGGTCTGGAGCCATCCCTGAGCTCCGTGGAGAAGGAGGTGGAGGAGGAGAGAGGGAAGGGAGGAGAAGGGGACGTAAAAAGAATTAAGATGTGTGCAGGTACCAACTCCCCTAGGGTGAATATGGTCATGTACTGCAAACTTGTACTAATAAAAATTACAATTTGAAAGGAAAAAGAAGTAAGAGACTGCACAGGATGGAACTGGCCTGGGAACACTGTCCCTACCTCTCGTTGGGGCACTTTCCCAGTGAAAGGAAAGTCGCTAGTTTTAAGTCACCTCGCAGCCCGCAGGCCTCTCTTTCCTCAGAATACACCTCCCACTTCCCCCGCCAGGGCCAGATTCCAGCGCTGGGGGCAAAAGTCAAGGAGGTGCCACCGAAACTCAATAATCTACAACATAATAACCTACAACATACCTTGGTTCTCCACTGTTTTGGAATTCGTGGAATTTGGTATTCGATGCATTTTGACTCACAAATTTTGTTCTGCTATGTTTGTTTGGTACTCGACCCACAGTGTAGCACTTGGCCTTGTAGATAGATCGTCTCCTGACTGGCTACCTTTTCTAGCCAAAACAATTTGTTTAGTACTCCTCATTTTTGCAATGGCTCACTCCCCTCATGAGTATTCTAATACCTTTGGCTGCACTGGGCAATGAGACCAGGGCCTTCAAACTGAACTACATCCCAGCTCTTTTTTTTCTCAGCTCTTTTTTATTTTATATTTTGTGAAAGGGTCTAAGTTTCTAAATTGCCTTACTGGACTTGAGCTTGAAATCCTCCTGCCTCAGCCTTCAGAGTACTGGGATTATGGACCTGTGGCACACCTTGCTTAATGTAATATTTTTGAAAAATCAAAATTAATGTCAATTTCTGTAAATAAGGAGGATGAAAGGGGCCAAAGGGAGGGGAAGGGAAAGGGGGGGGGAAGCAAGATATATCCTGTACAGGAACTGTGGAGCCAGAGTGACTCCATTTTGGAGCTGTCTCCTTTGTTCTCTCAGAGTGACTCCATTTTGGAGCTGTCTCCTTTGTTCTCTCAAATTTGTGCTTATCCACTCAAAATTCCTAAGTTTATTACCCAGCC
>NW_004624734.1:33471270-33575601 GCF_000247695.1 Heterocephalus glaber | reverse complement strand
CCCTGCTTAAGCTTGAATAAACGACCCTCGTGTGCTTACATCGGAAACGGTCTCCTGGTGGTCTTTGGGACATCGCGATCTGGGCACAACAGAACAAATTCCCTGTGATGAATGTTATCATTATTTATATCTAAAATGTACCGATAAAGGGTTTGCTTCAAAAAAAATTAATGTCAAAAAATCCACGATGAACAAACTAACAGCATGTCCTACCAGGCCATATAGGCAGCTGAAACAAAAGGAAATGTCAGTGGTACTAACTGTCTAGGCTCAGAGTCACCTTTGTTCCTTATTCACACCCGGGTGTGAGGCCCCCCATCAGGGTCAGACACCTTCTCAGGCAGGGAAAGGCCCACAGCTGCCTAAAAGGGAAGAGTCCGCAGGCTGTGAAGGACAGGGTCTTTCAAAACTAGCCCCAAGATGACTCCCAAAGCACCTGGTGCCCCTGAGCTGGGCATTCTGCCCCTTACCCCAACCCTGGCCCCAAAAGACCCAGTGGGCTCCAGGGTACTGTGTTGCCAGGAGAGTGGCTCTCTGGCTTTTGGACCTCCCAGCAAGTCCGAAAGCAATGGGATTTCCATTCTGGTTCCAGTAGTTGGCCTTAGGTTTTATTTATCTAATGCACAGCAATTCCCTGAGTTGAGTTTATCTTAGTTTTCCAGCCAGGGAAACCGAAACCCCAACCAGTTAAGTAACTTGCCCAAGATCACACACCTCCAAGGCATTGCAGAGGAGCTGGCTTCTCTAGGATTTGCCCCAGCTGTGGAAACAGCCAGGCTCAAACCCTGGATGAGAGAGACTGGGAAGTTCTAATCACCTCTGGCTCTGTTCCTCCTCCCAGAAGCTGCTGTGCCTCTGCCTTCTGAGGCTTAGAAGAGGTGCCTTTGTCTTTGGCAAGAGGGCTTCTGCAAGGAGTTCTCAGAAGTGGTCCTGACCTGGTGTTCCATCCACAAGATAGTTTGGGCCTGCCATACCCAGAGCTCACCTCCACCAGAGGGAAGCCCCAGGTCCAGTTCATCCTATGTGACTCACTGGACCTGGAGCCTGAGTCACTCCTTCCCCAGGCTGTGGTGGCTGGGCCACCGGCGCACCAAGGAACCACACTGACATAAACCCAACTCAGTGTCAGGGAGGAAGATGGAGTCAGAAGGAACCAGACAGCAGTGAGCAGCTGAGACTGAGGAGGGGCAGGGAAATGGAGGGAGCTCCAGACCCAGGAACTTGTCTTGCTCCTTCAGGCAGAAGCTACCCTCTTCTTCTCAGGGCTGCTGCTGATAAAGAAGGAGCCCTGACCCTCTCAGCCCTTTTACTCCACCTCTATGTGTTAGCTGTGTATCACAGCTGTAAGGTCAGTGTTTGGTGATGGTGAGTCACACACCATTAGAGAATCATTCTTATAGCATTAGATAAGAATCCTTTGTTTAAAATACAGATAGTGGCAAAGGGTAAACCATGGAGCCTTGTTCACAATAACTCAATGAGTGAATCACAGAATCACATTCTAATCCTTAAAGATCATCCAATCTAGATACTTAATCTATAAATGAAGACCCCCAAAGCCCAGAGGAATAAAATGACTTGTTCAAGGTCTTCATCCAGTTAGTGGCCACGTAAGGACCAGAACACAGGGCTGACACAGCTGTGTACTTCAAGGCTGCGGTGAGGGGGCCTGGAAGAGCTCTGTCTGTAAAACTGGAAACGACTTCAATTTTTTTTCTGTATTTTTTCTGAGCATGAAAATCAATTTCTAATAATTAAAAAAAATTTTTTTTCACTTATCAAAGAAAAACTAGAAAACACCAGAGTCAGGCACAATGGTGTATGCCTGGAAAACTGAGGCAAGAGGATGACAAGTTCAAGACCAGCCTGGGTAACTTACTGAGACTGTCTCCAAATATAAAATGAGTTTGGGATGTAGCTCAGTGTGAAGACCCTGAGTTCACCTTATAGTACAGAAAAAACAAACAGCAAACGAAACAACCCAATAATCCATCTGAGTTATAGAATCTGGGTATTTTGTTTTGTTGTTTGCAGCACTGTAGATTGAATCTGGGGCCTTTATACTGAGCTATATCTTCTCTGCTCTTTTTCCTTTCTTTATTTTGAGGCAGAGTCTCACTAAATCGCCCAGACCAGGATTGAACTTTCTTTTTTTATTTTTGTTTTTTTTGTACCGGGGATCGAACTTGGGTCTTTGCACTTGCACTTGCGCAGCAGGCATTGGAACCACTGAGCTAAATCCCTGGCCCTTGAACTTTCAACCCTTGTGCCTCAGTCTCAAGTGCTGGGATTGATATAGGGGAAATAAATGTAATTCCCAACCTGCTAGATGTCTCATATGCTGAGTTTGTGTTCCTAAAATGGAGGAATGAATTCTGAGGAAAAATAGAGGTTAAGAGTAGGAAAATTTATTGAGGAATAGGAATAGCTCCTGAGAGACAGGAGGGGTCCCAAGTGGGTTGCTTCAGAGCCCACTTCAAAGTGAGTGCAAAATCACAAGATGGGTGTAAAATCACCAGGTGGGTACAAGGCAGGACAAAACTAAGATCAACCAATAAGAATCCAAGTTTAGCCACTTAAATAATATTGATCCAATGGGGAAGTAGTTCAAAAAGCAAGTGTACGTGGAAAGAAAAAGGACCTTTTTATGAAGAGGCAACTGAACTAGGGAGTTCTGGCCACTCACCACGGCAACACAATCCCCAACCCATTGCTCATCCCTCTGGAGAGGCTGCAGGCACAGCCACTCTGTCTCCATTTTGAGGCCTGGGCCTCAACAGATGTGCCTCCAGGCACAGTTGGGATGTATTCTCATCTTCTGCACTGTCTTCCTCCCAGAGCCTAGCCCTGTCTGACTGCCTATAATATTTTTACCTAACTTAGCTGTCTATAATAGGATCACAGGCATGTAACATGACACCTGGTTTATCTGAACATGTATTTTTATTTTAAAAATTTGAACCCTAATCTTCTTACTTATAATAGCTGATACACATCTTAACAGATCATTACATGGGACTGGGGATTTACCTCAGTGGTCCTCATGCTGGGAGTATGGGTGGGTGACACCACATTACAGTGCATGTAATCATTTCCATCTTAGTTGAATTTCCCCTTTTGCTTTGTAAACAGTGCTATGATAAATATCTCTGTGCATAAACATTTTGCAGCATCTTTGATTATTTCAAATAAATATCTCAAGTATAATTTTAGGAGTGAGGGTATTCATTTTTTGTTTAATTTTTTATATGGTACTGACAATTGAACCAGGGCTTCATGCATACTAGAAAAGCACTCTATTGCTAAACACTGTCCCTAGCGCTAAGAAGTCTATAAATTTTTTAAATTCTTAATAACTATCACCAAATTGTTTTCTAGAAATGTACCATGTGGCATACCTACCAGCTCTACACCCCCGCCCCGCCCCCCCCATACCGGGGATCAAACTCAGGATCTTGCACTTGCCAGGCAGGGGCAGCTACTGAGCTACATCCCCAGCCTACCAGCTGTGTCTTGAAGCCACTTCTCAAGGTGTCCGAAGCAGCATCAGGTATAATATTTTTACAAACCTTTGATGATTTCATCAAAGCCAGCAGAGGTCATCCCAGTGGCATAGCTGTTTTTCCCCTGAGGACGCAAAACTGAGGAGTTGCCAGGGACTAGGGGACCACCCACAGGAGGAGGTGTGCCTGAGGGTCCCGGGACACCCACCCACCGGAACACCCTGAAGGTACTTAATTCACTAAAAGCTTAGGCAGGGCCTGGGGGGAGTAGTTCAGAGGTCTAGGTGGGGGAGAGGCTCAGGGGTCTAATGCAATCCCCAGCACCACAAAGACAAAACAAACCAAAACAAACTTGAGCAGAGGCAAAAATGGGGAGGAGAGGAGCTCAAAGCTTAGGCAGGCAGAGACAAAACAAAAATTTCACCTAATTCATGTCCATCCATCAAGTAGCCAGGTTACACCAGAAATATATCCAGCTAGTCCTTGGCGCGTGATGGCTTGACTTCTTGACGGTAGTCCAAAAGCAATACATACTCAATAGAAACTTCTTTTGGATGTTAAATTGTGTATCTTTTCCCAGGCTATCAATGTGCTGTACCAGAGTGTAGCTAAGCTGTGATGTTCAGTGAGGTAGGGTATTAAATGCATTTCAACCTAGGATATTTTCAACCTTCCCACTTGGTAAAAGTGGAGGAGCATCTGTGTTCATTCATCCACCAATTCATTCATTCACTCATTCATTTATTCAGCAGAGCAGAGGACTGCTCACTGAGTACTTTTTTTAGAGGAGAGGACCGAACTCAGGACCTTGTTCTTGCAAGATAGGTGCCCTAACCACTGAGCTAAATCCCCCGCCCATGAGTACTTTTTAATTACAAAGCACAAACTGCTCAGACTCTCCCATCAGTGAAATCACAGTGGCCTTAGTAAATGTTGACTGATACAATTTCTCTCCACGCCGCCACACTACAGAGAAATGCCAGAAGGACTCTGTGGCTTGTAGCAATGCCCTGAAACGCACCTCCTTGTTCTACTGAAAGAGCTGAGAATCTTGAAAAATTTGTTACTCCCTCTGGAGTGCTCAGCAAGCCCAGAGTGAGGATCAGAACCCAGACTCCCTGCCTCCCCTCCCCCAGCCCAGCCTGGCAGGAGGAATTCCCGCCAGAGGCAGGGTGGGGAAGGGGCCGGACGGGCTGACTCAGCCCTAGGAGGCGGCAGGGCTGAACCTGTTGGAAGCAGATAAGGGCCTTCCACGCCTTCCATGCCCCCTTCCCTCCCTCCCTTCTTTCCCTCTCCTCCCCTCTTTCAATGTTATTTCTGAAAGTTAGGATTTCTTTTTTCTTACTTCGTGTGGGTAAAAATAAAGGGCCAGAACTTTGGCCGGCAATATCTGAGGAGCCCTTGGACAAGAACGGGGTGGCGGTGGGCTCTACTGCCCCCTGGGCCTGGGCCTCTGGTCATATCTGCTCTGCAGCTTCAGGGGCGCCCACCTGGCTCATCAGCAGAATTACCTGCTGGGTTTTACCAGTCCCACCCAGGACCACCACTGAGACACAGCAGGCGGTCTTGCGCCCACAAGGAAAGGACTGCGATGTCCCAGTGTCCACCCTGAGCCTCCAGCCCGGCTGCGTCCCCAGGGGAGGGGACTTCCCTCCACCCAGCAGCTCTGCATTGGCCCTGCCACATTGCAGGACTGCATTTGCCCAGGGCAGGGCCTGTTTTCTAAGTCATGGAAAGGTAGCAGGGACAATGGTGACCCCCAGAAGATTCGGGTTCCTGGGTGGGGAATTCTCATTTTAAGAAATCTCTTATAACCTACAAGGAAACTATTGGGGTTGGGGGCTGCAGTTCTGCAGGTGGGTGGGCTCCGGGAAACTTGGCAGTCCTGCTTAGAGCAAGGTCCTCCTTGCCCCCAAAGGTCAGTTCCTCTGCTTCACAGGAGCCCCAGGGAGCCTCTGCCCCTCCCGGGGTGGGGCTGTGACTGGCGGGAGGCTGCGCTGGCTCCCTCGAGCGCGCTGAGGCGGGCAGAAAGCCACCCCAGCCCCAGCACCCCGCTCCGCCAGGGGAGGAGCCTCCTGTTGCTAGGTGGAGCAGCTTGGTGGGGGGAAATTAAGAGGGGTGAAGCCAGACCCAACTTCTCCCGCGCAGGACTGCCAATTTAGAAGCGCGGGAGTGGGTTCAGACTTCCTGGAGTTGAAAAATAGAGCAGGGATGTCTCTGATGAAACTGTTTCCTGATTTTGCATCTTGTGAAATGTTTTTTTGTACTTTTGTTGAAGGTTAAACATTTGTATAATTGTAAATATATTTGGTTTATTACAGTAAAGGGTTTAGTACCAAAAAAAAAAAAAAGAAGAAAAGAAAATGGGAAGAGAGCCCGGGTCCGCGGTGCGTGTCTGGAATCTCAGCACTCTGGAGGCTGAAGCAGGAGGAACAAAATTTTGAGGCCAACCTGAGCAATTTAGTGAGGGCCTCCCTCAAAAAATTTAATTAATTAATTAATAATAATAAATGAAAGTTTCCACTAGATGAAGAAACGGAAGAAAATAGCAAACAATGAGAATGCAGGCTCTGGATTTGATCTTGGTAAAGTGCAAATCTGACTCTAGAGGTCTGCCTGGCCTGGGACTCTGAATTTCTGACCACCTCTCCGTGAAGCCATTGTTCCAGGTGGCAGGGAGTTAGACGATTTGGTGTAAATTACTCAGCTGCTCTTAGGGAGAGACTTTGAACCCTGGACCAGCTGCATAATGGGGGGAAGACTGAATATGTATGCCCCTGTTTCTAAATTATTTAAATTTGTCAAGCTGAGCATGGTAGCACACACCTGTAATCCAGGCACTCTGGGAGGATGAGGCAAGAGGATCACAAGTTCGAGCCCAGCCTGGGCAATTTAGCAACTTGGTAAGATCTTCTCAAAAAAAAAAAAAAAAAAGCTGGGTATGTGGCTCAGTGTGAAGGCTCTCGGTTCCATCCCCAGCATAGTAGTTGGGGTGGGATGGGGAGATGACATTAAAGCTGGGGACAGTGGCACACTCCTATAATCTCAGCACTCTGTGAGGCTGAGGCAGGAAGATTGCAAGTTTCAGCCCAGGCTGGGCAACCGAACAATTTAGCAAGCCCCAGTCTGAAAGTAAAAAATAAAGAGTGGGAATGTAGCTCAATGCAAAGTCCCTGGTTCAAGCTTCATTACACAAAAAGAAGAAGAAAAGGAAAAAAAAGAGAAAAGAAAGATTTTCAAGAGTATGCTATTTACTTTTTTGTTTGTTTGTTTGTTTTTAAAAGTATACTATTTTCAATAGTAGGTTTTTACAAGAAGTGTGGGGCACTTTGAAGAGCAGGGGACTGTGACTGTGTGCAGCTGCCCGAGCCTCAGAGGGCTGCTGCAAGGACTAAACAGGTTAAGCACAGTGGGTGCTCTGTGAGTCAATCCACGGAATTTATTTTCCCCGTACCTGGGATCGAACTCAGGACCTTGCACTAGCAAGGCAGGCGTGGCTCAACTGAGCTAAATCCTGGGTCAAATCCATGAAAATTTGACACCGGTGTGGTTGTTCACACCTGTAATCCCAGCACTCAGGAGGCTGAGGCAGGAGGATTGCTGCAAATTTGAGGCCAGCCTGAACTACATAGGAAGACCCTGTCTCAAAAGAAAAGGAAAGAAAGATGGGCTGGGGATTTAGCTCAGGGGTGCCACCGCCTGCCTTGAAAGTGAAAGTTCCTGAGTTCGATCCCCAGTACAAAAAAAAAAAATCAAAAAAAAGAAAGAAAGAAGGAAATATTGCCAGTCAGCACTGCCCCGGCCACAGCCTCTCCCCGAATGTCTGGACTCTTGGACTGTGAGTTTGTGTAGAATATCATTTCTGTTTATAAAGCAGGAAACTATGCCCCGTGGTAGCAGCTGGAAGTATAAGTGTTGGGTGACTGGAGCAACTCATTGACGTCATACTTGGGCCTCTTGACAGCCAAGCCAGGGCTCTTCCTTCTGGGCTGTCTCCTCAGTGGGCAAAAAGAAAAGACTTGGTAGCAACAGGTAACACTGTGCCTCTCAGCAATGCCCCGGAGGAGAGTGTGAGGCTGGAAGGGTAGGCCAAGGTTGGCCATAGAGGAACTTTTATGGGTTTTTGCTTGTTTGTTTCATATTGGATTCATGGGCTGCTTTTCATGGTTTTCCTATCTCCTCTCTTGTTGCCAACTGCCACATCTTGTTGTCAGAGTGCCCACTCCAGCTATAAGTTGCTGACCATCTGACAGACTCAAACAAATAATTAGATTATTAAAACATCATTTATAAGAAGGATAAATGGTATCAGATTGAAGATGTGAGAGGTGTGTAGTCATGTGCATGTTTTTTTTCTGTATATTATGAAGTTGGTTTGTTATTTTTATTTTAATTTTTTGGCACTGGCAATGTTTATTTGAAAAAATAAATAAAAATGAAGAGTGTGAGAGAAACTGGCTCTGCAGAGTGAGCTTGGGCTGAGTAAAAGAGGAAAAAGCAAGATAAAAGTATACCCTAGAGGACACAGGGTGGGCTATCGTGAGGAAAGTCACAATAGCAAGTTCTTCATGGCATTCACTCAGTGCTTTGTTATACACATGAATGAGACTGAGTTCTGGATGAATGAGTTATCTCTGTAGCATAAAGGACACTGACAGAAGAAAAAACGTTACCTTTTGGGGGGACACAAGGCAGTCTTGCCAAGTACAGTAACCTCAGTTCATGAAGGCTTCTGTTTGCAGGTAATTTGGTTCACAAACAAAAGCGTTCAACAAAATTTTGCTTCTGTTCACAAACTTTCAAACTTCACATTGGGTGACAAACACAAACACGTAAAACAAATTAAGTTCATGAATCAATGTACCATTGTACTTCAGGCTGGCCTTAAACTCATTCACTGTACAGCCCAAGCTGGCCTCAAACTTGAGGTGATCCTCCTGCCTCAGCCTCTGTAGTGCTGGGATTACAGGCCTGTGCCACCATACCCATTGCCTTTTTTTTCTTTTCAGTGTTTTGAGACAGGGTCTTGCCATGTAGTCCAGCCTGGCTTTGAACTCACTATGTAGCCCAGGCTAGCCTTGAACTTGCAAACTTTGTGCCTTAGCCTCCTGAGTGCTGGGATTACAGGCACACACCACCATGCTCAGCTAAGCATTGCCATTATTACTGTTTTGTTGTTATTAGATTGACAGAGAATTTCTGAAGTTACTCTGAGAACCAGACCAGCTCTCCGAATGCCAAGTGAGGTAACCTGTGCAACAGCAGTGGTGGTTGCTTCCTCTTTCCAGTGGCCAATGTCAGTCCATATTGATGACAATACTTTGCCCTTGACCCCTCACTGTACTTTTCTGAGGATGGTGGAGGGGGGAGCCCTGTGGCCCAAGGTCACTCTTCTCCTCTCAGTGGTCCTTCCCACGCCACTTTCCAGCAGGGGTCTGCTTATTCCTCAGGCCCCCTCAGTGGCACCTGTTCTGTGGCTCAGCCCTCTGTCACCACAGTTTAACTGTCCTAATAACATCTGACATCTTCTGGGGAGTGTGCTAAGTCATCCATCAATTACACTACCCCTATAAGGTGGGTGCTATTTTTCTCTGCGTTGGCAGGTAAAGAAACATGTTAATTAGCTTGCCAAGTTGTTCAGGTCTGATTCCAAGTTCTAGGCTCTTAAGCTCAGAGGCACACTGACGTAGCACATTGTACTACATGGAGATGACTCCCAGGGAGCAGACCAGCTTAGTGATCTGGTGCCCAGCTGAACAGAATGAACAAGTGCAGGAGGTAGCAGCACATCGGAAGGCAGCACAAGTCCAGGGTGCTTCCCCTGCTCAGCATGCTGCTGTCCTCTGGAAGTGGACCTGGGGTGTCAGCTACCATGCGGAGGTCTCTTGGAAGTAGGCCACTTAGAGATCAGTCCATCTATTCTTCAAGGCCAGGAACAACCTGAGAGATTGCTGTACCTGTGAGTGAGACCCCGAGGGGCTCAGTGAGGGCAGAGCTGGTGACAGGCGGCTAGCCCAGGCCTGGAACTGCATGGCCCCTCCTGTGTGACTTTTGTGGAACCGACTCCCTGAGCTTCTGTAACACAATCCCCTGGAATGCTGGCTTGCTTACACAACGGAAATTTCTTTCTAACACCTCTGGAGGCTGGGAAGTCCAAATCAAGGTTCGAGCTGATTTGGTTCCTGGTGAGGGCCTGTTTCCTGGTTTGCAACCTTCTTGTTGTGTCCTCATATGATGGGGACAGATTTCTTGCCCATGTCTCCTCTTATGAGGGTACCCATCCTGTTCAAGAGGCTCTGGCCTCACTACTGTAGGGCCCGCTCCAAATGCCATCACCTGCAGATTAGGGCTTCAGCATATGAATTGGGAGCTGGAGACACAAACAGCCAGAGTCCTTAGCCCTTGAACGAAGGTAGCAAATCAGGGTTGCACACGCCCTCTCTGCCCAAGGGCTCCCACCCTCGCATCTTGCAGCCTCACACCTTCTTCCTCTTCTGGCTCAGAGGCAGCATCAGGAAGAGTCAGGACTGGATTCCAGGGCGGTGGCCTCCTCCTGGCCCAAGTTGGGCAGGTTCAGGACCTCTGTGACCCTGAGAGCTCTCTGTGATTCTGCCTCCTGGGTTCAGCTCTGCAAGTGCTAAGGTCTGCTGAGCTCATCTAGAAGTCGTGAAGGCTGACCCCCTGGCCTGCCCACGTCTTGCACCTGTGTGCACCCGCACACACACTCACATGCACACACACAGGCCAACCTTCCAGGCTTCTCCAGCTGCCAGTTGGCCCCAGTGTGTATCTTGGTCCAGGAGAGGGATGGTGGATCTCCTATCTACACGTGGTCTTTTTCTCTCGGCCAACGTTGTCCAGCCACTCTTTGCTGCTAGAAATCTGAGCACATCTGCTCAGCCTATCCCACTAATGGCTGTTGAGTGTTAAAGTGTGGCTAGCATGAGAAACTGAAGGATATATTTCTTTTATTCATTAAGTTTATTGGTACATTTTATGTATACAATATGATGACACTAATTATTGGGAATTTGTACCTGTACATGTTATATCTCGGTTCTTATTTTTCCCCATTCCCCTGCCCTCTCTTCAACCCCTCCACGCCTCCCTGTTTACAAAGACTTTGTTTCTGTTCTTTTCCTTTTCTCATGTTTTTTCCTTTCCCTTCTCCCCCGCCACCCCCGCCGCCACTTCCTCTTTCTCTTCCCCTTTGGACCCTTTCTTCCTATTTCACATTATCTATTAGACGTTTTGGTCCTCATTTAGTGAAGGATACATTTTATCTCATTTGAATTAGATTGTAGCCACATGTGGCTAGTGGCTGGCAAATTGGACACAGCAACTCAAGACCAATAGGGACCATTGTGGTTTCCAAATCAAAAACCAGGACTGATGAATGGGAATGGGCATGTAGGGAGAAATATCTGAAATTGGGACTGGACTGGCCATTCCTACATGTGGCATCTTTGCTTGAGGTCTAGTTCAGCTTTAGAAGCCTCATCATCACCCCTCATTTATACTCTTTCTTTCTTTTTCTCTTGGCAGTGCTGAGGTTTGAACCCAGGGCTTCCTGCATGCTGGGCACAAAGCCACACCCCTACCCTGCTGAGTCCTTTTAAAATCAGTTCGTGGAGG
Source organism: Heterocephalus glaber (assembly GCF_000247695.1). Next base: position 33,564,463 of record NW_004624734.1, on the reverse strand, counting down.
GAGCTCCAGCCCATCCACAGAGCTCAGAATAGGGTTTGGCTATTGGTGAACCTCAGGAAGAAAGAAAATGACTGACTCACCCAGAGCCCGACTGGCCTCAGACCCTGCCCTGAGAGCTGACAGCCCTCTCATGAGGGAGGCCTGATGGGCAGGAGCCTCCTCCTGCCTGCAATCCTTTGTTGTCTGAATCCTGCCACTTACAGGCTGTGTTTTGTTCTCTTTTAAAAATGTAGTCCTTAGGGCCAGGGATGTAGCTCAGTGGCCCTCTGCCTGCCTGGCAAGCTCAAGGTCATAAGTTTGATCCCTGGTACAAAAAAAAAAAGCACGCCTGTGATCCCAGAACTCAGGAGGCTGAACCAGGAGGATCACTGTGAGTTTGAGACCAGCCTGTGCTACATAGTGAGTTCAAGGCCATCTTGAACTACATAGCAAGACCCTGTCTCAAACAGACAAACAAACAAACCACAACAAAAACCAAACAATTCTCAGGGCTGGGATGTAGCTCAGTGGCTGAGTATTTGCTTAGCATGTGTGAGGCCCAGGGTTTAATTCCCAGGACCACCAGATAGATAAATAAATAAAAATGCAGTTCTCTAGCACCACCAAGAAGACAAAGGTCATTTGAAGGGAGAAGCTGGGAGAAAGGTGGGTCTGGTGGAACCTCTGGAGTCTCAGAAGTCGAGATTCAGTCAGAGAGCTCAAGGACACAGGGTTCCAGGGTGGGGGTGAGGCTGGTGCTGGGGTGGGGCTGGCAGTGGGGGTAGGATGTGCAAAGAAGGAGGAGACAGTGGGAAACATTGAGCAGGTTTGGGAGATGCCAAAGGCAAACTTTTTTTTTTGGTACCGGGGATCGAACTCGGGACTTTGCACTTGGGAGGCAGGTGCCGGAACCACTGAGCTAAATCCCCGGCCCTCCAAAGGCAAACTTTTAACAGCTTCAACTCCGACTGTTTTTCAGGGGTTCTCCAGCTGGCTTGCCCAGTCGCTGCCCCAGGGCCTTTGTACAGGTAGCTCCCTGCTCTATTCCCAGTCCTCACTAGCTTCTGGCAAATTCACTCCTCTTCTTGCCGCTTCAACTTCCACCTCAAGGTTCACTTTCCCAGGGAGGTCTTTCTGACTCCCAGCCCTTGTATTCTATGTGTAGTCATCCATCAGTATTGCAGAGAACCCCACTTAATTACCAAATTCCACAGATGCCGATGTCCCTCAAGGCACTATTGAAATGCTCTTATATAAAATCGTATTGTCACCAATTTTAAGAGAAGAAATTCTGCCTAGTGGCCACTAGGGGGAGACCAAGTCCCAGGCTGTCAAGCAGGTCACTGGTAGGTCAGGTCCTTGATTTTCAGGACCAGGCAGTCCTGGGGGGCTGTGGCTCGTGGAAATGCACCCAGTGGCAGGCCCAGGGGGTTGGGAGGAGAAGCTGAGGCATGTCACCCTTTGACCCATGATTTTCTCCTTGCTCTCTGGAATTCCCACACTACACCCAAAACGCACTCAGGGACAGCTTCCTGTCTGCTGCCCAAGCCCCACCAACAAGGGCTCGGTTCTAGCCTAAAAGACTGTTAGCTTGTAAGTAGGCAGTCAGTAAGGCACAGGGCCCAAGACAGAGTCAACTAGATACAAAGAGTGCCTACACCCGAGTCAGGAGCTAACTCAAGCCTACAGCTAGTTATGCTTAGAGATAGATGTAAAAGCAAACAGAAAAAGGGATAAAGAGTTAAGATAAGGATGGGCAGATAAGAACCCTAACTCCCAGAAAAGAAACTTCTTCCAGGCACGGTGGCACCGCTGTAATCCTGGTACTCTGGAGGCTGAGGCAGGAGAATCACTGTGAGATTGAGACCAGCTTGGGGTACACAGTGAGTTCAATACAGGGAGCCTCTGTCTCAAAACAAACAACCCAAAACCTTCTTAGGCAGAATATGTTAAGTTAGTTAACAGCTCCTCAGTATGGGACCCTCCTGGATACCCACCAGGAGCTATTGTTCTTACTTACAATAAACATTCTCCCAACTTCCTCTTTTTTTTATCAGTAATTTTATTCTTCAACTTGGGCAGTAAGCTTGGGTTTACGTGGTTTGTAAGAGTTAGCTGTTTCAGTAGGACGTATCTTGCCATCTATTTTCACCTCTTATCTCTCCAGTTCTACTAAAATACTGGCTAATCTGAGAAACTCATTTACACTGAGAAAGTAACAGCAGACAGGTTAGTGTTTAGCCCTTCCAGCAACACTCAGACTTAAGGCAATTCGATCCCCAAAAATGGTGGCCTAATTTTAGCTTTCTTAGGCCTTGCATAGGGGGTTATATAACTGTAAGACCCTGTGCTTTCTGGCATCTTCTGCCCGTGTTAGAGGACCATCCTAAAAGTCTCCCACTCACATTTCCTAGGCTGCCCAGGAGCAGGTGGAGGCACCTCTGGCTCTTCCACCGGCACTCAGATGCACCCCAAAGCTGTGTCTTGCTCCCCCAGACTGTGGTAACAAACAAGCACAGAGGATTCACACTTCTTTGCACCTGCCCAGCACTTTTCTAAGTACTTATGCACATTGACTCTTCACAACAGCTTTCTGAGGGAGGAACTGCCATTACCAGGCTGAGAGAGGGAAGTACTTGACCAGGTCACACAGAAGTGAAGTGGGAGAGCCCAAGATTAGAGCCAAAGTGTTGTAGGATCACTGAGTTGGAAGAAGGAATCTCAAGGCTTACACTCATTCTCAAGTTTTACATAAAATAAGAGATGAAGTAACTTGCTCAAATTCCCAGAGATGAATTGGGCTGAAGCCATACCAAAACTGGATCATTCTCTTCCTAACAACAATAACAATGAAGATATCCAACATTTACTTAGGGCTTACTATATGTCAAATGACAGCAATAAACCCTTTATATTGCCTTATCTAGTTTATTTTTCTATATGTATAGTACTGGGAATCAAACCTCTACCACTGAGCTACATCCTCAGCCTCTTTTATTTTATTTTATTTTATTTTGGTATGGGGGATCGAACTAGGGACCTTGTGCTTGTGAGGCAGGCGACAGCACCACTGAGCTAAATCCCCAGCCCCTCTCTTTTATTTTTTGAGACAGGGTCTTGTTATGTTGCCAAGGCATGACTTGAACTTGCAATCTTCCTGCCTCAGCCTCTCAGAGTGCTGAGATTAAAGGTGTGTGCCACTGCACCTGGCTCTTATTTAATTTTTAAAATAGCCCTATAAATTGGAACCAGGGTGCACAGTTTTGTTTTGTTGTTCTTTATTGTATGTTAAATTTTAAATACATATTATTTCAATAAAGGTATAGAGTTGACAAATGGAACAAAAACATACAGTATGCATCCCTCCCACCCTTTCATCCTGTCTCTCACTCCAAGGTAGCCACTCTTGATTGGCCCAGTGCTTTACAGTTTAAACAATGTTTTCCCGTAAATTATCTCACTGGATGCCAGTACCAACTCTCCAAGGTATTTTGGGCATAAATGATTATTGCCTCCATTTGCAGATAGGGAATCTGGCTCCAAGAGGTGAAATGACCTGGCCAGAGTTAGGATCTAAAAAATGGCAGAGCTGGCACTCAGAGCCCAGTGGTCTGAGGCTTTGGCTTACACCTCACAGCTTCCCTTGGCAAAAGAGCCCTGAGAGCTTAGAATCTACAAAAGGCCATAAATAGTCTGCCTTGTACAAAGAAAGACTTGTGGTTGGTCAGGAAACAGGGAAGTGTTCATGAGTGTTTACATTCCTGAGTGGACTGCTCTCTCTGCGCTCAGGCAGGTTTACAAGGACTCCTCTCCTCTCCTTCCAGCTGAACTCACAGGGAAGTCTGCGGGCACACTGGGTGGACCAGAGTCCTAGAGCCACTGGGACAGATCACCAGGAACTGGAAATGAATGGCTTATGTCCCCAGACCTTCATCCTCCTACGGGTCAGAGAACCTGTTCTGGGGCCTCTGCCAGCTTCCAGCAGGTGCCAGCACCATTCTGAGAGCCTTGGTTTGCAGATCCATCATTCCAATCTCTGCCTCTGTCACCACGTGGCTCCTCCTCTCTATGTGTGTTTTCTCTTATAAAGACACCAGTCATTAGATTTGGGGCTCACCCTAATCCAAGTATGATCTCATTTCAATTCCGCTTGCAAAGACCCTATTTTGAAAGAAGGTCACATTGAGATTCTGGGTGAGCATGAATGTTGAGGAGACAGTATTCAGCCCGGTACACTATGTCTTCCTGTTTCATTCAATAAATAGAGATGGTTCTTCTTGAATATCCTGAGCCTTCCCTAACGAGTAGTCCTAAGCCAGGATGGAAGTGCCAGGGCAATTTTGATAGTCTTAGAGGGAGGGGAAAAAAAAGGGGGAAAGGAACCTGGCAATGTCCTAGGAGAAGCCCACAGGCTGCTGGCCACACCTGCCTTGCCAGGAGGGCAGAAGCGTGTCATTTTCACCGCATGGCTTTTGAGTCAAAATATTTTTATCTTATTTTTATTTTTTTGAGACAGGATCTCACCATGTAGCCCAGGCTGGACTTGAAATTGTGGTGATCCTCCTGCCTCAGCTTCCCAGTGCTGGAATTACAGGCATTTACCACCACGTCTAGAAAAATGCTTTTGCTTTAGTTAAGTATAAGAAAAAATAAGAGTGGAACAGAGGCTTACTCATAAGAATCACACGCTGGGTGTGATGACACATGTCTATAATCCCAGTACTTGGGAGGCTGAGGCAGGAGGATTGCTGGGAGTTTGAGGGTAGTCTGGGCTACACAGCAAGATCTTATCTCGAAGAAGAAGAAGAAGAAGAAGAGGAAGAAGAAGAAGAAGAAGAGGAAGAAGAAGAAGAAGAAGAAGAAGAAGAAGAAGAAGAAGAAGAAGAAGAAGAAGAAGAAGAAGAAGAAAAGGGAGGAAGGAAGGAAAGAGAAAGAAAGGAAGGAAGGAAGAAAGAAAGAAAGAACGAAAGAAAGAACACTCATAGAATAATAAAGTAAATAGTGGGGAATTAATTTAACTTGGAATTCATGATATTGTTGTCTCTTTTTTTGTTTTTTTGAGACAGGGTCTCCCTATGTAGTTTAGGCTGCCCTTGAACTCACTATGTACCCCAGACTGGCCATGAATTCATGGAAATCCTTCTGCCTCAGCCTCCCGAGTACAGAGATTACAGATGTGCACCACCATGCTGGTAGTGATGTTGTTTTCAATTTAGTGTGAGAATCAACAAATATTTATTAGGTGCTTTTGTTTTAACCAACATTACCTTCATTTAATACTCAGAAATGTAAAACTGTGATATTTTTAGTACCAGCTTCTATGGTTGTTTATATTTTAAATCATCCTTTATGTCCTGAGTTGAACCAGTGTGAAGACTTGTTAATAAGGTTGGGTTTTTTTGGTACTGGAGATCGAACTCGGGTCCTTGGGCTTTCGAGGCAGGCGTTGGAACCACTGAGCTAAATCCCCAGCCCCAGTAAGTTTTATTTATCTGTTCTGTCTTCCAAAGTACAAACCATTTAGGTAAAAAAAAAAAAAAAAAAAAAAATCCTCAAATAGAAGTGGCTTGTTTAGTAGACTTAAAAAATGATATTGTTTTCAAATAAAAACTTTAGGTTTGTTTTTTTTTTTTTTGGTACCGAGGATCAAACTCAGGACTTTGAGCTTTCAAGGCAAGTGCAGTGGCACTGAGCTAAACCCCCAGCCCCAAATAAAAATTTTAAATGAAAGGAATAAAGGAAAACATGAATGAAGAGATCCATCTTGAACCTGTTCGTGAAGTCTAAATAGTTAAGATTAAAGTGGGAAATAAAGACAAAATGAGATGCATTGTATAATTTGACAATTAATAAAATAGCTGGAATATGAATGCGCAAAATAACAAAAAATGCTTTGTGGTGAAAACTTGATGGTGAACTTAAAATAATTGGTCATTACAATAAAGGCAAGAGAAGTAAGGGAAATAGGATAGATTCTAAAAATACATTCAAGTTATTTAAGGACTTGATATCAGATGAATAAACATCAACATAATGCTATGAGTCCCTATTCAACAAATCCCATCTAAATGGTGGGACATCAGCAGGGATCGGAATTAGCTTCTGTCCATGTCCTTCACACCCTACCCACAGTACATTTCAAGTGGGTCAGTAATAGGCAGAGAAAGAAGCAGAAAAGCAAATGAGTTTCAACTGTAATAAAGAGAAAGCATTTTGACGAGTGTGTGTGTTACTGGGAATGGAACCAGAGCCTTTACACTAAGCTACTTCCCCAGACTTTCATTTATTTTTATTTTTTCCCCTGACTTTTAAATTGAATATAATTTAGTTTTTTGTTTGTTTTTGAGACAGTCTTCATATGTAGTTCAGAGTGGTCTTAAAACACTATCTAGATGAGACTGTCCTTAAACTCATGGAGATCCTCCTGCCTCAGCCTCCGAGTGCTGGAATTACAGGTGTGTACCACTATGTACAGCTAATTTTTTTGTTTTTGAGACAGGGTCTCCCTAAGTCATTAAGTCACCCAAGCTGGGCTCAAATTTTCAATCCTCCTCCCTTAAGTCTCCCAGAGTGCTGGGAATAAAGGTGTATGGTATCAAGTGCCGTTTGTACAACTTTTATCTTGTTATAAAAATCAATTCAGGGGCCGGAGATTTAGCTCAGTGGTGCTGCCACCTGCCTCGCAAGAACAAGGTCCCAAGTTCGATCCTGGGTACCAAAAAAACCACAAAAAAGAAAATAAAAAACAAAACAAAAAAATCAATTCAAAGTTGGGCATGGCAGCGCATTCCTGTAATCCCAGCACTTGGGAGTCTGAGGCAGGAGGATTGCTCTGAGTACAAGACCAGCCTGAACTACATAGAGAGACTTGTTTTTTGTTTTTTGTTTTTTTGGTACTGAGGATTGAACTCGGGACCTTGCACTTTCAAGGCAGGCGGTGGTACCACTGAGCTAAATCCTCAGCCCTAGAGAGACTTATTTAAAAAAAAAAATCAATGTAAATGATAAAACATAATGTGTGATAGCTCAGATTTCCTGGTGGCAAAACACTCCCTATCCTTTGATTCCACAATCCTACTTTTTTTTTTTTTCAGTACCAGGGATTGAACTCAGGACCTTGTGCTTGGAAGGCGGGCACAGTGCCACTGAGCTAAATCCCTTGCCCCACAATCCTACTTTTAAGGAATTGGCTAAAAACAAAGTAAAATTTTAAAAATCATTTCTATAAATTGTTCATGGGAGTATTTAAATTAAAAAATTAGAAACTAAGTACTTGCACAATGATTTCTAAGTCAGTGCTTCTCTGGGTAGGGCTTAAGGACTGTATGTCTGAATCCAGGGCAGACCAGGGCAGCCCAGGGCCACACTGCAAACCTTGCTATCAGACTTTCTGAAGAGAGCCCAGGAGCACTCATTCTTGTTGTGGTAGTGTTTTTTGTTTTGTTTTGTTTTGAGACAGGGTCTCACTGTGTAGTTCAGGCTGGCCTTGAACTCACTATGTGGCCCAGGCTGGCCTCGAACTCAGGTCAATCCTCTTGCCTCAGCCTTCTGAGTGCTGGGATTATAGGCCTGCAGCACCATGCCCTGCCTGGGAGCTCTCATTTTATCAAGCAGGACAGGTGATTGATTACCGCACTGGAGTTTGAGAGCCACTAGACTAAGCAAACCACAGACCATGCAGCATTTGCAGGACAGAGTGCTGGAGTACCAGACCCAGAACATGGCTAGAAACAAGAAGAGAGAGCGTGAGGGCAGCAGAGAGGACACCACACCAGGTAGGGCCGTGACAGACATAGGGCTAAAGCCCTTGAATGTTCATAACATCGAGTTTTGGTCTATTAATTATTTTTAAAATGCATCATGGTCATGCAGGCATTCATTTGCCACAGTCCCAGGAAGGTCACTTGAAGAGTTACCAGAACTCCTCCCCAAACTCCCCAGGATTCATGATTCAGGCCACCTCAGTCTGGATGTCACCTAGGACCCAGTCCCCAGGTGACAAAAAGGCCTTTTCTGCCTCAGATTCTGTCCAAAGCCTCATAGCCCATCGGCATCACCCCCACTGTGTCCTTGGCTGGGTCCTGTGTGGAATTGTCACTCTGCCATCAGGACAGTACACTTACCACACAGTTTTGCACTGAATAAGGGGAAACAACAACAACAAAAAATAATAGAAATGGCTGCCAGTGTAGTTCAGTGGTATAGCACTTGTCTTGAGTGCCCAAGGCCCTGGGTTTAATCCCTAGCACTGCAAAAAAAACCACACAAAAAAACACACAACTAAATTAAGGGCCAGGATGTATCTCAGTGGTGCTGTGCCTGCCAGCAAGTGCAAGGTTCTGACTTCGGTTCAGGGTACCAACAACAACAACAAAACTAAATTAAAAGAATTTTAGCAAGCAGGGGTTGGAGACTGATGGGTATCTGCTTCAGGAAGAGGAGGAAGACCGGTCTGATGGTTCTGGTGCTGAGCTCCTCAGCTCCCCCCAGGGCTGACCCCTGAGGCCACCACAGCCCTGCTCCCCACAGAGGCCTGGCCCCTGGAACCCGCAGATCCATTCTGGCCCAAGCCTTGGGGCTTCTGACCAGGATCTGTGGATGTCACAAGATACTCTGTCCAGCCGAGGCCCATCAGTCTCCCCTGAGAATGCTGGGCCAGTGCCTGGGATACCAGGCCACTAGGTACCCATGTGAGAGGTGAGAGTCCACTGTACCGGGGAGTCCTTGGAGGACTTTGGGGTGAGCCAGGAATAGCCCAACTACAGGTCCAAGATTTTGTTCTCAGTGCTCTGCAACCCTGAGGGAGGATACACACACCTCCTTTCAAACTAGCAGGTCAGCTCCCTGACACTCTGGCCTCCCAGAACAGGATGCTCTGACCTCAAGATGTTTTGTCTTTTCCTAATTTCCTCTTGGCTTCCCTCTTTTCCTCAAAATTCTTTTTCCAGTGCTGTATTCTGGATCTGGTGAGGTGATCATGGGCAGGGACAGGAACCCAGGAAGCAGGAAACTTGGGCCTGATGCTGGTTCAGCTCCAAGCTGGTTTGGCCTCATGACTTCCCTTCTCTGGGAACTGTGTACTCTGACTGCAAAGGGTGTACAATCCACCCTCTCTTTGCAGGGTTAGGAATAGTGCGTTAGTCAGGAAGACCTCACTTCAAATGCCAGCCAGCTATGTGACCTCGGGTAGATCATCTCTCTAAACTGCAGTCCCATTGACTATGATGATCACTTTTCCTATGGGCCTCGTGTGGGGATTGAGTGAGATTATGAGATTTTGGTGGTGATGTGCTTCACTCCTAGAACAGCTAGATAAATGGCAGCTAGCGCTGTTGTTGTTGAACATTTAAGAAGACCATCCACAAGGAGAAAGGTGACAGACAGCAGTCCCCAGAGCAGGTGGGAAATCACAGCATCTGGGATAATGAGCCATGGTCCATGTGGCCCAAGTACAAAATATGCAAGGCATTTAGAATGGAGTCGGGAACAGGCTCTTGTTTGTATCTGCCTTGTTGTAGGCTTTCATCAGTATGCTTCCTCTAGGCCTGGGGGGATCTTTTTTTTTTTTTTTTTTTTTTGGTACCAGGGATCGAACTCGGGTCCTTGTGCTTGCGCAGCAGGCGACGAAACCACTGAGCTAAATCCCTGGCCTGGAGGGATTTTTGTTATATAGTGGACAATCCTGTCTCTTTGGCTGCAGGAGAGAGAAAGGGCTGGGTCTATGGCCATACCACTCTAAACGCGCCCGATGTTGTCTGATCTCAGAAGCCAAGCAGGGTCGGACCCGGTTAGTATTTAAATGGAAGAGAAAGGCTGGGCTGTGACAATTCAGCCTGAACAATCTGGAGAAAAGGCCGAAGCGGAAAGATTAATCTGACCATAGCAGAGCTTTCCGATGGATTTAGGAGTTCTTGAGATTCAAGAGTTTCAAAGCTTCAGATGTCAGAGCAGTATCAGTCTACAGCGACATTTTTCCAATTTAGGAGAAAAGGGGGAAAAATACAAAGAATCGACTAGATTTTTTAAAAAATCTAAATGTATTTCTCTTTCATTTCATTTTATTTCTTTGTTTTCTGGTGGTGATGCTGAGGATCAAACCCAGTCAAAATCTTTTTACAAATGGGGAAACTGGGCCCAGAGAGGAGACAGACTTGCCCAAGGTCAGAAGCCTGGCTCATGGCAGACCTGGTGCTACCATCTAGGTCTCCTGACTTCTGTCTAATGCTCCTTTCATCGGACCCTTCCATAGCTCATTTGGGCCTCTTTCAGTTGCAAGTGATTGGAGCCTAACTTACACCGCCTTAAGCAAAAGGGAAATTTAAGAAGAATTTCAATCAGAAGGAGAAATAGATTCATGGAAGGAAGAATCATTGGATGACCATAAAACCACTGGACACAGATGCCCTCAGGGCCAAAGTCTCCCCTCTGTGGTTCAAAACTCATAACTAGGCTTTTCTATCTCTTCCTTATTCCCACCACTACCACTACCATCACACACACACACACACACACACACACACACACACACACACACACACACACGCTCCTCACACTCAGTAGGCCCTTAGGATAGTCCATTGGGAGAAAATTTAACTATAAGAAGCAATTGGTGAATAGAACTGATGAAACTACAGGCAGTAAGTATATCCCATTACCACTACCATCACACACACACACACACACACACACACACACACACACACACACACACACACGCTCCTCATTCTGAGTAGGCCCTTAGGATCCTTCATTGATTCATCCCACACTAACTCAAGCCTTCTGGGGATGCACCAGCAGGAGTGCCTAACTAGCCCAGATCCAACCAGATCTGTTTTGATCCTCAGGGATGGAGCAACTTCCCCAGGAAAGGTTATTAGAACACACACTGTCCCCAGAAACCTTTCAGCCAGTTCACTGGCCGGATAATTTTGCATTTTCTTTATTGTGTTGCTGGTGAAAGCACATTTTAAAAACAAATACCAGGAGGCCTGGATTGTTCCGATGCTAGGTAAATGCATATATTCTAAAAGATCAAAGCTCCTTGATGTTGATGTAAGTTTGCATGCAGTGTGCCTTAGGTCCATGGACTGTGGTCTATGATTCAAATATACTGGTGGGTGGCAGGATTTCCTCAGAGACTCAGCTATGCAATTCCTGCCCACTCACCTTGCCCAACTCCTGGATTGTGCTAGGGCAGGAAAGCCACCACTGGCTGCCTCGTGCTGTCCTGATTCTCCTGCCCCCTGTCTGACACACTGAGCAAGTGAGCTCCCTTCCCTATGGCCTACTTCCTCTATCTGCAGCAGGCAGAAGGAAGTCCAGACGGGAAAGGAAAGCAGAGTATCCATCCTGTTGCAGTGCATTAGTTCCTCATAGAGAGAGCCTCAGAGTTTGCCTTTTCTCTAATCCCCTTTTCTCCACCAAGTAGAGGGCCAATATTCCAAGAATACTGAAGCCAAAGGATAAAATAGAGCATCAACTTTGGGAGGTGGTACTAGGGATTGAACCAAGAGTCTTTGTACTGAACTCATCCCAACTCCTTTTTAAAGTTTTCTATTTTGAGATAGGGTTTCATTAAGTCACTAAGTTATCCAGGCTAGGCTTGGATTTGTGATTCTCCTGCCTCAGCCTCCCAGAGTGCGAGGATTACAAGACTGTGCCATTGAACCAAGCTTTATTTAAAGACCCAAAGTATAGCACCAGATAACCATTGTGTATTCAGTCATCTCCCTTGTGGTTCCCACTTAAAAAGCAATAGTTCCAAGAAAGGACCATACATAATGGTCCTCACTAATGCACAGGGCCAACTTTTCTAACAAGGTCAGTAGATTTGGTGTCTAAGACCTTGTGAGAGTTAAGTTTATGTGTTAATTTGACTCCCCAGATACTTGGTTAAACATCGCTCTGCATATCTGGTATGGTTTAACTGCAAAGTGTCTCCCCAGAAGTCTCCTGTGCTTAGAGGTGGGGGTATGGAAGGCGTTTGAATCACGGGAGTGCTCTCAGTAGATTAAGCTTGGATGAGTTCCTGGCTGAATGTGCTGTTAGGATGTAGAGCCTGGTTGAAGGAAGCAAGTCATTTGGGGGCATGACCTGGAAGGGTGTATTCCTGTCCCTGGCCTCTTCTCTCTGTCTTTTACTTTCTCTCTGCTTCTAGTCACCGTAAGGTGAATGTCTTCCCTCTGCCAGGCCCTTTCCCCAGGTCATGTTTGCCTTGGAGCCACCTGACCATGGACTGAAACCTCTGAAACCATGAACCAAAATAAGCCTTTTCTCCTTTAAGTTGTGCATGTCAGGTATTTGGTCCCAGCAATGAAAAGTGATTAGTAACAGTGTCTGTGAGAATGTTTCTGGATGAGTTTAATATTTGAATTGTTGCCTCGTTAGGCAGATTGTCCTTCCCAGTGTAAATAGGCATTATCTAGTCTGTTGGAGGCTTGAAAAGAGCAAAAAAAGTGGAGTAAGGGAGAATCAGGTTCTCTCTGCCTGACTGTCTTTGATCTGAGACTTTGTTGTCTCCTGCCTTTGGACTTCGGTTTGGATTAGAACTGACACCATTGGCTGTCCTGGGTCTCTAGTTTGCCAAGAGCAGATTGTGGCCCTTCTCAGCCTCCATATACACATAGGGTATACATCTCCATCCCATCGGTTCTGGTTCTCTGGAGAACCCAGACTCATTTGAGTTCTCTATTTTTAGGACCCCATTTAATTTTTTTCCTATTTAATTTTAATGTACCTTAAAGTTAGAAAATGATGGATATAACAACAATGAATATAGAACAGTGAATAAAATTTGTATATTTTTCATCTTTATACCAATGCAATCAGAAAATATAATTTAAAATATATTTTTTGGAGGTATGAACCCACGAAAGCACATGTGTCTAAGACCCAGGCAAGTCATAATGTGGCCTTGCCAACATGCTGATGCATCCTCGTCCTTGAAGGTGGGAACCAGTGTCCACCCATCACTTCAGTGGGGTAACCAAGATGGTATTTCCATGGCCTTCCACTGACCTTGATGAGAAAGTTATTTTGGGAGCTGTCCGGTTGAGTTTTATCTATTAATAGAAGAATTATGCATGGGTGCACTGGCTGATAAGTCCGCTATGCGGAAGGCAGAGTAAACCAGAACCAGGTGTAGGATAAGTAACAGCTTCTCCAAATAAGGGTGACCATCAAAGAGCACTGATCCACTTCCTGTTTACCTCTGTCCTGACCTAGTTCTTGCCTAATTAGGTTAACCTCTCTCTCCTGTAGATTAGGACCAAATATTTGGGGAGCCTACATGATGTGTCAGATACTGTTTTGGACAAAGATAAACAACTGGGTGCTTGCAGCCTCCTCTTCTGGAAAACAGGCTGTGAACAAGCAGTCAGAGCCCAGAGTCCCATGCTGTGGGAAGACACACCTTAATTCTGCCTGGGTAAAAGGCGAGGACTTCACAGAGGAGGCAGCTCTGGATCTGACCACAAAGGTGGCCTCAGGTGAAAGCGGTGTGAGGAGGCAGGTGGGTATCCTTCCAACTCCCATAGCAAAGAATTTGTTGGCCAGTTCAGAAATGTGATGAAAGCCAAACATTACAAATGTCTTATTTTTTTGATCCCTGGTACCAAAAAAACAAATATCGTATTTGTTCTGTGACAGTGTAAAGCTATTTCTTCCAGTTAAAAAGTAGAAACCAGTGCAAATTAGAGTTCCATGTCATAGAAGACTTTCCACTGACACAAAGTGCTCTGTGACCTGCAACAGTTTTAATCAATTTTGACAGGAAAAGGAAGAGGATGTTCCAAGCTGATGGTCCAGCACAAGTGAAGGGAGGAGGTCCAGGGTTCTGGGAAGGGCAGGTAGTCCTGCACAGTCCCTGGTAGGGATGCAGGGATATCCTAGTCTGGGTGGAGTCCTTGTCCAGAGTGAGAAACAAGTTCTAGGACAAGAACATCCTTCTGCTTCATAGTGAGTGTGCTAAAGTATGTTTTTTGGCTTCTAGGCTATAAGCATCCTAGCTGCTTTAGGAACTACATAGGTTAGTGTAAGTAATATACACTAACCTATATAATACAAATAAATTCTTGCTCTTTGACTTTTGTTTCTGGCACAGAGCTCCTAAAACCCCTGGAATTTCCTGAGCAATAGGAATGCCTTTTGTTGTTCATAAAAAGCGCCTTTCACACACTTGAGTTTATGTGAATAAGGTGGCACTGCCACACAGCTAAGTTTAGGATGAGTGGTCACCAGGAAGACCAAATGGTGATTGGAGGGTCAGAACTTTCATCCTCACCTCCTGGCCTCCCGGAAGGGGAGACAAATTAGATGTTGGATCATAAAACTTTGGTTTTGTTTTTCAGACAGAGTCTTGTTAAGTTGCCCAGTCTGGCCTTGAACTCACAATCCTCCATCTTAACCTCCCAAGAGTTAGGATAATAGGCATGCACCACGACATCTGGTGATTATAAAAACTTTTAATTTATTATTATTATTATTATTATTGAAAGAGAGTCTTGTTATGTGGGTCCAGCCTGGCTCGGAACTCACTATGTAGCTCAGGCTGCCTCCAACTTGTGACAGTCCTTCTACTCAACCTCCTGAGTGGGATTACAGGCGTGTGCCACCAAGCCTAGCTTATAAAATCTCTGTAATGATGAGTCCTGGAGAGTTTCCCAATTGATGACACACATCTGCCCCAGGCATTGTCTCCTTTGGCCAGGCCTGACTTCTATCCTTTATAATGAAGTGGTAATTGTGAGAAGAGCATTTTCCTGAGTGAATGATCAGACTGGAGAGGGGAACTCCCTATTTTGTGGTCATTTGGCTGACCTGTGGCTGGCATCTTACTTCTGACCACTTATGGCTGGCATCTGAAGTAGGGCAGCTTTGTGGGACTAAGCACTTTAACCTGTGGGATCTGATGCTAACTCTAGGTAGACAGTGTCAGAATTTAGTTGAATTGAATTTGGTTTTTGGACACCTAGTTATGTGGAAGAATTGGAGAATCGGTGTGGAAAACAAACACATACTTGGTATCAGCAGAAAAAAAGACATTTGATTCAGAAGTGGTGCCAAAAAATGCATATAGAAATGGCTGTGAAAAGGAAACTCATCAACTTGGTTTAAGGGAGGTGATTCACAAAGTGGCTCAGTTTATAGTCTTTTTGGCTTTGGAGCCAAGCCTGCGAGAAGCAGCCCCCCAAAACACAGCTTCCCAGGTGTCTTAGTCCACTTTATACTACTGTAGCAGAATGCTTGGGCCTGCATAATTATAAAGAATGAGGCTCATTTCTCACAGTTCAGGAGGGAAGGCCAAGATCAAAGCACCTGCAGGTTTAGTACATAGGGTGAACCTGGTCTCTACTTCCAAGATGGCACCCCGTTGTTCCTCCATGGCAGAAGAATAAAGGGAAAGAATCTACCCATAAAAACACTTTCAAAGGGGTTTAAATTCACCCATGAAGCTAGAGCTTTCATGCCTTATCAGCTCTCACAGGCAGCACCTCTTAACTCTATTACAATGACAATTAAATTTCAGCATGAACTTTGGAGGGGACAAATAGTCAAACCAAAGAACCAAGGAAAACTGGCTCTTCCACCCCTGGCCTCTGTGCCTTTGGGTAAGGTGGTCCCCTCTTGGGCTTCAGTTTTCTCATCTGTAAAATGGGGGAACAGGGCTGGGGATTTAGCTCAGTGGTTTTGCTACCTGCTGCACAAGCGCAAGGACCTGAGTTCAATCCCCGGTACCAAAAAAAAAAAAGGGGGGGGGGGGAACAGGACTTGATGATTACTAAGGTCCACTCAGTACTAAGAGTGGGATTGTGTGGCCCTAAACTCAGGGAGGGGCCCGCCAGAAATTGCTAGAGGTCATGGGATTCCTAATAATGCGTGTTGAGTGAAGGAATTTTTCAGGGAAGCCAACAGTCTCCAAATGACTCCTGCCCTGGCCTGATCTAGACCTTTTCCATGAACCTGAATTCTGACAACTGCAGGGAGACAGGGGCAGGAAAGCAGAGGCTGTGATCTGGGTGATTAGAGGGGTGTCCTGTCAAGCCTCCGCCCCCTGCAGTCCTGGCTTCTCCAGAGCAGCCCTTCCACGATGGGGGTGAGGCAGCAAGGTCTCCACGTGTCCATCTTCAGGGCCCTGCTCATCTGATGAGCCCTTAAGACTGAATTAAAGCTCATTTGGTGAGCACGTTCCACAAGCTGCTGTGCTGGGTGAAAACATGTGCTGCTGTCTGGAAGGATGGGTGGACGCTAACAGGATTATGGTTAGTGGGGAGAAATTAGAATCCCAAGCTCAGATACACAGAGACTGACTAGACCAGAGGTTTGCACACTACAGTCTGTGTCGAATCCAGCCTCCTGCTTGTTTTGTTTTGTTTTGTAGGGCGGGGGTGGGGGGTGAACCCAGGGCCTTGCACATACTGCATGTGTTTTACCACTGAGTTACAGCCCCAGCCTCTTTTTCCTGTTTTTGTAAAATAAAGTTTTATTGTAACACAGCCATGTTCATTCGTTTCTATACCATCTAGAGCTGCTTGCATGCTCCATCCACAGAGTTGAGCTCTGTTTTGTCTTACAGGGACAAAATCTATAGTCTGAAATATTGACTATCTGAATTAGACAAGGAAGATCAGGATGGAAGTATCTCAGTCCATGCAGGCTAGTCTACAAAACACCATAGACTGTCTTATAAATACAACGATTTATTTCTCACAGCTCTGGAGGCTGGGCCGTTCAAGGGGCCACAAGATTTGGTGTCTCGTGAGGGTCCACTTCCTGGTTCAAAGACTTGCTATGTTCTCTTGTGTTGGAGAATCAAGGAGGGCTCTAGAAGCCCTCTTTTATAGGGGCAAAGATCTCATCACAAAGGCTCCATCCCTTGACCTAATCACATCAAAAAGGCCTCACGTCCTAAAACCATCACTTAAGAGTTAGGATTTCAACATATGAACTTGGGGGGGAGCACGAACTTAGCAGGGAGATTTGAATTAATAGCAATTCAATTACCAAGGGTTTTAAAACAAAGTATAATTGGGCTGGGCACTTAGCTCAGTGGTTTCGTCACCTGCTGCGCAAGCACTAGGACCCGAGTTTGATCCCCGGCACCAAAAAAAAAAAAAACCAACAATAAAACAAAGTATAATTATTTAGCCTGCATTAATAGTATAATATTAGGACACAGATTTTATTAGATAGATAGTTCTCTTTTGTATGTAAGTGGCCCAAAATATTGCAAAATTAGCTCAGCACAAGAGAAACACCTTGGAAGGATGTCCTGGAAAAGGCAGGAACAGTCTAATTGGGACCTTTCTCCCATCTCCCACCTCTTCTGACTATGGCCACTTTTCTCTTGGTATAGTCAGCTTTAGATGAGTGCAAAAAAACAGCAAGTTTTCCATCACTGATTTTTACCAAGTTTTGCTTTTTCTCTCTCCCCTTCCTCAGCACATAGAAAGAGGACGTCTCCCAGCCTCCCCTGAAGTTAGATGAGGCTACGGACTGACATCCGACTGGTGTGCGTGGGTGGAAGTAGCATGTGTCACTTTCAGGCCATGGATGTCCAGGCTGCTGGGCCTTCTCCATACCCTGACCACCCCATTCCCTCCACCTGCTTCCTCACAGCGGGAGGTGATGGTGGGGCCTCAGAATGGTAGGATCTTACGTCCCTGAGTAACCACTTGGAGGAGCACCTTCCAGGAGACCTGCCCAACCCTGTTAAACTTTGCATGCATAAGAACTAAATTTTTGTTGAATTAAGCCACTCATAAATTCAGGATTCATTGGCTTTCATAGCATCATCTGTTCTATCTTGACAGATATGGCTGCCAATAGATGCTGAGTTATATATCTTACCATTTCAGTCACTAGACAGGTAATCAAGTCCAAAAATCCTAGGAAATGAATTGATTGGAGCATATTACATTTAGAGCCAACCTCTTAGCCAATCACCTGGCCTTGGGAGCTGAGTCCTAGGTGACCTGGCTGTCCCTGGGAGGACCACATGTGTAGTCAGGTGGGGAGGGTACGGTTTCTGGAAGGAAGCCTGGAAAGCTGGAGAGGGGCAAGGGAGGGAGGGATGGCAAAGGCAGACAAAGAGAACTGGCCTGAGCACAGGTGCCAGAGGGCTCCGGCTATTCAGGAAGGAATCCTGAACTGGGATTCCTGCAAAGGCACTAGAACACACTGGGAACAGGAGGTGGGACAGTGAGGGGGAAGCCTTATGGAACGTGGGCCTAAGAGGTAGAATTAAAGGAAGCAGGAATATTTAATTTAGAAAATAGAAGACTTGGCAAAGACATAGTGATTGTCTTCAAGCGTGTGAAAGGCTGTCCCACAAAAGGAGAATGGTATGTGGCCCTCCACAGGGCCCAACTAGGCCCAGAAGGTGATCTTAGAGAAAGTCAGGTGGTGGCCCAACTTCTGAATGTCTCATCATTTCAGCCAACTGGGAAGGGCTCTCACTGTTTCAGAAGGGGACGAGCTGGTGTCACCAGGCCACATGAGCCAGCTCTGGAAGAACTGCTGAAGACAGGATTGTCACATGCCTGGTCTGTTTGTCCTCTCCAATACTGAGGCTCAGAATGACCTTAAATTGGTCACCCAGTCTTGCTGAGAGGATCCAGGAGGAGCTACCTGCAGTCCAGGCTGAGTAAACGCTACTGAGAGGGGAGACATGACCAAACTGCCCAGAAGCCAGCCTCTCGAAGCCCTGTAGCTTTAGAACGGGGTCATTGCAGGTGCTCAGGAGACCCTGAGAAAGGTGTTTTTTCTCTGTGCTCCAGTTCCTGATGCTTGAACCCAAGGCAAGGGGGCAGACCATGGCAAGCTGGGAGCAAAAGGAAGTGGTCACCCAACAACCATCCCCAGCTCCCCGTGGGCTGACGGGTAGACAACACAGTCTCACAGACAACTTAGAGGCTAAGACAGTGCTATGTGGTAGAGCATCAATGTCTTCACCCCTCCCTTTACTGTTGAGGCCCAAGTATTCATGCACCCCAAGTTACTAGCAGGGCCAAGATCTGAATTCTGCTCTTGCAGGTTTTACAGGAAGCAGGACAGTGTGGAGTAGTGGTTGGGAGCACAGACCAGAGCCAGGCCACCTCAGTTTGAATCCTGACTCTGCTACTTATCAGCTGTGTGACCTCAAGCAAGTTTATTTGCCTCTCTGTGCCTCATTTCTTGATTATAAGTTGTGACTAGAGATGTCACATATCTCAGAGAGCTGTTTTGAGGACAAGATTGGTTATTATTTAGACAGGAAAAAGCAGATTTCAGATTTGAACTCGAATTTGTCTGATGGTGAAAGTGAAGTCTTCTGCCCCTGCCGCTAATCAGCCTACCACAATTCACAGATAGAAATCTTTTCTGTTATCCTCTCGAGAAAGGTTTCCTTCTGTGTGCTAGAGCTTAAGGAACATCAGTCCTCACATGTGAGGAAACTGAGGCATACTATTATTTCCCCACCCCCACCCCAGAAAGGGGTCCTGAGTAGCTGACACCTCTACCAGATGCCTTTAGCGTCAGGTTCTTTTTTTTTTTTTTTTTTTTTGGTACCAGGGATCGTACTCGGGACCTTGCGCTTACAAGACAGGCGGTGGAACCACTGAGCTAAATCCTCAGCCCTAGCGTCAGGTTCTTAAGGTTGAAGAAAGTGAACAGTGAGCTCTAGGAGTTCAAGACTAGAATGGGCAACATGGTGAAACACTGCCTCAAAAAAATTTCTTTTTAATTTCTCTGGTTTCAGCTTCTTCCTGAGCCTGTCAGCCACTGTGTAAAGGAAGCCCCCAGGGAGAGCAGGGATGGGGCAGAACCAGGAGAAGCACTCTGCGGTGACACAGGGTCTGCCTGAGGGAGGTGTCTGTTGCGCAGGCCTGGTAGGCCACCCCTCAGCTCACTGAGGTACCCGGATGCTGACTCCTGAATCCTTGAACAACCTTTCCTTAGGTTGCGCTGACGCCTTCCTGCCCATCAGGGATGTATAAATAGATTTTAGCTGCACCTATTTTTCTCCCCGAAAGTTGCTGATGATCTGAGTTGTCCCTTGTCCCGTGCTAGGTCAGGGCACTGTCCCAGTCTCCATCATGGTGAGGCAGAGCTTCAGAGCTGGCGTGGGAAGCCGGGGCCTCAAGAGCGGTCTGCTGAGTCAGGAATGCACATGGAGCCGGAGGGCAGGACCATCAGCAGGGCCTTGGCTGAGCTTCCCAAGTTGCACAGCGAGTGGCAGAGGAGGTGACCTGGACGTACAGCTCCACCATGAGCATCTGCAAGGCACCAAGGCAGCAAGGGTAGCTGTGAGGGTGGATCACGGGTCTGCTGCTTATCTACTAGCTGAGCTTTGGCAACCTCTTTCCATCTCAGTTTTCTCATCTGCAGAATGGGAGAGAATCATATTTCCCTCTCAGGAGGGCCTTAAAAAGGTGTTGAGTCCTAAGTTAACACCAGCAGCACAGCAAGGGCTGGCCAGAGGGCAGCACAGGGTGAGGGTAGCAGCCTGGCTTCCAGAGCCAAACTGCTTGGTTTCCAAACCTGGCTTTGTCACTTGCTGGCTGCATGTCCTGGGGTTGGGCAGGATGAGTGTGCTTTCCTCTCTGGTCAGTTTTCTCATCTGTAGTAGGGTTAATAATAGTCAAATGTTTTGTGCAATTGCCCTGAGGATTTAATTGGCTTAATACTTGCAAAACACTTAGAAAAATGCTTGACACATGACTCCTAAGCGTCTACTAAATACACCAGTGGCATCCTTGTTCACCCTTATAGACGCAGGAGCTTTGCCTGTTGACATTTTGTTCCAGCATCTGGTAAACAAATCCTTCCCTGCTTCCTTTTAAGAATGGCACCTTAAGTCCTTTTTGCCTTCGTGTGACACTGACGTCACAGCACCCTCTGACCTTCCTTTTTTCCAGCTTCCTGGCCCCTTCTCTACCCACACCAGCAGTAACCCCTGTCCACACCCTGTCTGCAGCCCAGGTCTCAGCTGAGGCATCTGAGGGTGTGGAACTCCAGACAGCATCCATTGTGTGTCATGTTCTACAGGATTTCATTCATTCACTTGCTCACTTGTTCATTTATCAAGCACTAATGAGGTACTTGTCTGGTCCTGAGTACTGTCTTAGCGCTTGGTGCTATAGGATGGATAGTGAAGCTCTCTGCCTTCAAGGAGGTCACAAATCACGAGGTAGGGAAACCAAGAAAATAGATCATTAAATAGACTTTAATAAGTTGTGTAATAAGGAAGGACTGGAGGTGGTGGAGTGATAGAGTGCTTGCCTAGCAGGCATAAGGTTCTGAGCTTGATCTTTGGTACCAAAAAAAAAAAAATGTTGGGTACCCATGAGATGACAAAGAAAAGTCCTTAATCCAGGTTTGGGGCTGGGAACAGACTCCTGGAGGAGGCAATGGCTCCTGCCAAGGGCAGCTCCAGGCTCTCTAGGATGCCACTGGCCCTTCTGTTGCTGCTCAGGCCCCACTAGGGCCCGGCCAGGTCTGGCTGCAGCCTTTATCCAGCCTGATCCTGCCTGTTCTTGTCCTCAGCCTCCCTGGCTGCTCCTCAGTGTCTCATCCCAGGCCCTACTCTGTCTGCAGTGCTCTCCCTTCCTCCCACCCTTGGCTTGTACATAGTAACTCTCTTCCTTTCCTTTCCTTTCTTTTCCTTATTTTTTGGTTTTTTTAAAGGGTCTCACCATGTAGTTCAGGCTGGCCTTGAATTTATTATGTAGCCCAGGCTGGCCTCAGACTCATGGCAATCCTCTTGTCTCAGCCTCCCAAGGGGTGAGATTACAGGGATGCGCTACTGTGCCTGGCTTCAGGCTGGTCTTGAACTTGCAGCAATCTTCCTGCCTCCGCCTCTCAAGTGCTGGAATTACAGGAATGCTCCTCCATGCCTGGCTGTAATTTTCTTTTAGATCTTAATGCAGTTGTGACTTCCTCCAGATAGCCTTTGCTGACCTCTCTGGTTAGGTCAAATTCCCACATTACAGGTGCTCCTGGAACTATGTCCCTTATTTCATCACCCTGTCATACACATTCCATGATTATCTAATTTTCATCTTTCTGATGGACCAAAAGTAGGTTGAAGAAATAACTGAATGCACGAATGATAAATGGGTAAGGCAGAACAATGTGTACATTAATCTTGAGAGACTATGAAAACTACCACCTCCTTTTAAAGTAATTTATAATAATTTATAATAATCACTTATCTTACTTTTTCTGTGTGTGGCACTGGGAATTGAACCCAGTCATACTGAACTTCACCCCCTCCCCCCACACACACACACTGTTTTGAGACAGGGTCTCACCAAGTTGCTAAATTGCTCAGGCTGGGCTCAAACTTGAGGCTCTTTCTCATCCTCAGGCTCCTAGAGTGCTGGGATTACAGGAGTGACTGCCATACCTTGCTATAATAATTGTTTTTTGGTTTTTTGAGGCAGAGTCTTTTTGTGTCATCCAGGCCGGCCTTGAACTCACTGTGTAGTGCAGGCCGGCCTCAAACTCACAGTGGTCTCTGCCTCACCTTCCAGAGGGCTGGGATTATAGGTGTGCAACTGTTATTTTTAATAACTATCATTTGTGTACCATAACATTGCAAATGGGTTTGTTTGTTCATTCATTCACCCAACACATATTAATTAAGCACTAGCTTAGGGTGAGGCACCATTCCCAGCACTGAGATGAGAAGACAATGAAACTTACACCGGCTCCCTGGCCTTTGGAGCTTATGTTTGGAGGCAGAAGACAGACAAAAGAAATAAGCAAACATGTAGAAATCTAAGCTCTGAAAAGCAAGGGTGGTCACACACACACACGCACACACATACACACATCCCCAGCTCAGGAGGACCTTCAGAGGTTGTCCTGCCCTCTGGGAGCTCACAATGACAAGGATGACATTGGGTCAAGAAAACAGGAAATATTGTTGGAAACATGCATCGGGTGGGCCAGGCTCGGGACAGTTGGAAATGACTCCCAGCCCAGGCTGAGGAATCTCTTGTTGGTACCAAATGCCCAAGGGCAGCAGACAGCCTGGGCTGAGAGACAACAGGACACCCGAGCCCCTGACTGCTGGTGGATAGGGGCACGGCTGCTAGCTGGCGCCAGTACCCTTCTCAGCCGATCAGAGTGCTGCTGTCTGTCGGCCGAGGACCCCTGGGGACTGACTGTTGGCCGCCAGGAGTGGAAGGGAAGGAGGAGCTGGCCCATTGCTGTGGCTGCCATTCCTACAGCCTGTGAAACCCGAGGAGCTGGGCTGAGGACAGCTCTTGCCTCTGCTCCCCTGTCCTGGGGTGAACTTTTGGCTTCAGATCTTTGCTGCCCTGAATGAGGGGCCAGTGATAGTGGATACAGGGTGACAGGGTCAGGATAGGGACTGCCCTGGAGAGGACAGGTTTGTGGAGTGGAGCTGGAGTGAGGATGAGGAGCCTCCGCACAGATCGGATGGAATAATGTGTGGGGTACTGTCCTTTATGGGCTCATAAGCACACCTGCCGACTCCTCGGTCCAGTTGACAGATGCTTATTAAGCTCCTACTGTGTGCCACAGCCGCACTGTTCTGGGTGCTCAGGACACAGTCGTGAATGAACCATGATCCCTCGGATCCCACAGACCAGTTGGACAATGCTTTGTTCCTCCTTGAGCATTTGTCAGGATCTCAGTTGATGCTTGTTACAATCTTGGGAGTCTCACAAGAGCACTACTGTTTGCTATCGTTTGGATATGGTCTGTCACCCAAAGGTTCATGTACTCCAAGCTTGGTCCCAGTGTAAGTGTTAAGGTAGAAAAACCTTCAAAAATTGGGACCTAGGGCAACGGAATTAGGTCATGGGGGCTTCATCCATGCAAATGGATAAAGGCTGGTCTTGTGGAGTGGGTTGTGTCTTGAAAGAATGAATTAGTTCTCTAAAGAATGAGTTGTTATAAGTCAAGGCCACCCCACCTGTGGCTGGTTCTGTTCCCATTTCTCTGCCATATTATGAGACAGCCAGGGAGACCTTGCCAGGATACCAGCATCATGCTATTTGGACCCTCCAGCCACCAGAGCTGTGAGCCAAATCAGCCTTTTTATAAGTTTTTCAGCCTCAGGTATTTTGTTACAGCAACACCAAATGAATTGTTGGGACTGTTGTTCCCATTTAATGGATAGGAAAGCAGGGATAGAGAGAAGTTAAGTAATCTGCTTAAGAGAAAGCCAGGTAGCTCGTGCTCTCCTCGAGGATCGAGGGGCCTCTGGCCATAGCCTGGGGCTGGGGAGGGAAACGGAGGCAGCGGCTCAGGGAAAATGAAGCTGCACTGGTGGTATTGGGAAGATGTCGGGCGAGGACGAGCAGCAGGAGCAAACTATCACCGAGGACCTGGTCGTGACCAAGTATAAGATGGGGGGCGACATCGCCAACCGGGTACTTCGATCTTTGGTGGAATCATCCAGCTCAGGTGTGTCGGTATTGAGCCTGTGTGAGAAAGGTGATGCCATGATTATGGAAGAGACAGGAAAAATCTTCAAGAAAGAAAAGGAGATGAAGAAAGGTATTGCCTTTCTTACCAGCATTTCGGTAAATAACTGTGTATGTCACTTCTCCCCTTTGAAGAGTGACCAGGACTATATTCTCAAGGAAGGTGACTTGGTAAAAATTGACCTTGGGGTCCATGTGGATGGCTTCATTGCTAATGTGGCTCACACTTTTGTCATTGGTGTGCCTCAGGGGACCCAAGTAACAGGGAGGAAAGCAGATGTTATTAAGGCAGCTCACCTATGTGCTGAAGCTGCCCTACGCTTAGTCAAACCTGGAAACCAGAACACACAAGTGACAGAAGCCTGGAACAAAGTTGCCCACTCATTTAATTGCACACCAATAGAAGGTATGTTGTCACATCAGTTGAAGCAGCGTGTCATCGATGGAGAGAAAACCATTATCCAGAATCCCACAGACCAGCAGAAGAAGGACCATGAAAAAGCTGAATTTGAGGTACACGAAGTATATGCTGTGGATGTTCTTGTCAGCTCAGGAGAGGGCAAGGCCAAGGATGCAGGACAGAGAACCACCATCTACAAACGAGACCCCTCCAAACAATATGGTCTGAAAATGAAAACTTCTCGTGCCTTTTTCAGTGAAGTGGAAAGGCGTTTTGATGCCATGCCATTTACTTTAAGAGCATTTGAAGATGAGAAGAAGGCTCGGATGGGTGTGGTGGAGTGTGCCAAACATGAGCTGCTGCAACCATTTAATGTTCTCTATGAGAAGGAGGGTGAATTTGTTGCCCAGTTTAAATTTACAGTCCTGCTCATGCCCAATGGCCCCATGCGGATAACCAGTGGTCCCTTTGAACCTGACCTCTACAAGTCAGAGATGGAGGTCCAGGATGCAGAGCTAAAGGCCCTCCTCCAGAGTTCGGCAAGTCGGAAAACCCAGAAAAAGAAGAAATAGAAGGCCTGCAAGACTGCAGAGAATGCCACCAGTGGGGAAACCCTAGAAGAGAATGGAGCTGGGGACTGAGGTGGGTCCCATATCCCCAGCTTGCCGCTCCTGCCTCGTCCCCTCCCACTACACCCAGGCTCTGCGAAGGGCAGTTTGACTTCTCCACCCAGGACCACCAGCAGGGCAGGATCTCCCTGCCCCCACCCCAGTCCCCCAACCCACTCCCCTCCACCAACAACAACCTGCTCCAACTGACTCTGGTCTTGGGAGGCCAGGCTTCCCAGCCACCGAAGACTACTTTAAATAGAGAAAAAGAAATTGAATAATAAAATCAGGAGTCAAAATCCATCATCTTCAAGCCCCTCTTTCTAGCCTTTTCTACTATTTTGCTTGGTCAAAGTCGGTGGCCCTACAACAGAAATTAAAACCACCGCTAAAAACTCAGCTGAAATTTTTTTATACTACTCTGATATCAGCATTTTCTCATTGATTGTTTGGGGCTTTTTTTCTTCTCTTGTTTCACACTTCCCAAGTATTTTATCTACCCTCAATATTAAGAGGAGCTGTTCTTCAAAAAGTTTTTATTTCATGTGGCTGTAGTCAGGCCCTCCCCATTTTTAGGAGCTGAAGTCTCCATTTATGAAGAGGTTGTCATCTGTCAACTGGATCTTCACTTGTGAATCTTTTTAGTCGTTTTCTTCTGCAGGGTCTTTCCTCTCCCATTTTCACAAAGCTGTAAGAAATAATCCATCTCAGCTGTGCCCTATTCTCTGGAGTCAGTGGGGCCGTCTCTCACTCCACCTTAACACAGATCTAAGCGGAAGTTCAAGTGATTGTGTTCCCTCTTTGAGATATTTTGACTTCCCTTCCTTGAAAGAAAAACCAGGAATCTGAGGAAGACTGACTTGAAGAGACAACTAGCTTTCTGAAACTGTGGACTCGAATTGGATGAATTGCTGGGGGTTTGTAGGGAAAGGTGACACATTTCAGTACCTCTGGCATGCTGTCCCAGGGAACTAGGGCTCCCACTGATTTACAAGGTTTTTAAACATTGAAAATGACATGGCGTTAAAATAAATTTCAATTTGCTCATAAAAAAAAAAAAAAAAGAGAAAGCCAGGTAGACCTACCCCCCATCCAGTTCCATTTAATCCTTTCACTGATCCCCACCACCACCAAGGGGAGTCACAGCACCGCCGTTTTTATTGATTTTTAAATTTATGCTTACTTTTTAAAAGTTTATTTTTAAACTGATTGCTATAGCTCTTCTGTAGATACAGTTTGGTGCATGAACAGCTGCTGACTTGGTGTGTCTGTGGGGACAATATCACCACGGGCTCTTGCTACCATCTTGCTCCACCACTGAGTATTGTTTTTTAAGGGTTCACCCTAAGCATTAGAGTCTGATAATGAAACTTGATGGATTAGGGAAGGCTTCACAGAACCCCTGAGGTTATTTTCCCTATTTGCTATTTCACTTTTAGCACCTTCTTGTTGAATGGAAACAGTACCCTTGACAGGCAAGGAAATAGATCCAAGGCCATTTAAAGTTCTTGCTTTCACTGTGCATGTCACACCCTGGCGCCCATCCCAACAATCCGTGCTTAGAGGGCCTTTCAGGCTGGACACAAACATGGCTTGATGAGCAGTTACACATAAGCTCCTTTGGGGACAGAGACACAGCTTGTGCTTCAGTGTCTCCAAGCACCGCAGAGCACGCTGTTCTCCATTTAGGTGCTCAATAAACCCTAATTGATTAGTTGATTGGGAACAACAACCATCTAGTCAAAGTGCTTGGAAAGACAACCTCCGAAAGGCAGCCAGCCAGGGAAAGGCTCAGGGGACAGGTGATTTCAAATCAATGTGCTTGCTCATCCCCAAGGCAAAGTTTAAAGTGAATGACTGAAGCAGTATTTTAGAACGGTACAAAACTGCAAACAGGGTCCATGGAGTAGAGATGTCCACATTTCAGAAAGAATTCCTTGAGAAGGGGCTGGTTGCAAGGTGTTTCGAATGTGGAGAAATCTGGCTCCTTCTGTTTCCTGATTCTTCTTCTTTGTCTCTCCCTTCCCCTCATCCTCCCTCCTTCTAGGCAACAAAGTCAGATGTCATCTCAAGGAGAGGAAATATAAGCCAGGATCAGATCAAGTGCCTTCAGTGGTGTCATAGGAAGAAAAAATATATAAATAACTAAAAGTTGTGCACAGATAGTCAATCAGAAGATGGTGAGTTGTCATGATCCAAATTAAACCTCTCCTTAGGAAAAAAGAAGAGTTGTTTCTTAGGGTGCTGAAGGCCCAGGCAAAGGCAGAAACAAAGAGATATTTCTGCAAAAGGTGCCATCTGGTCCTGCTGTCAGCAGGCCTGGGGCCCTGGGGGAACAGATTGAGTGAAAGTCAGCAAAATAGCACCTAATGTCATTTTGTTTCCACTTCTGAAGGGATTTTTAAAAAAGACTTAGCCCTTTGGTGTTGAAGAGGTCCAGGCAAGCTTCTGCCTCCTGCCTTGACCCTTGGCTTGGGTTTGCCAGGTCAAACTGTCACAAGAGCCACCCACGGGAAACAAAGGGGAGGATGGGCACCAGCTGACCTTGGCTGCCTCCAAAGAACCCTGGGAGCCTTCTGCAGAAAAGGATGGCAGTTAAATTGGGTTATTCCCAAATGGATCAGGCCTGCATATCCTGGAAGATTATCTATCTATCTATCTATCTATCTCTAAAAGATTAAAGGTCTGGGAACTTTATAAAAAGGACTTAGGGACTTAGTTTGGGGCCCTCCCATGTTGAAGTTTCCTTCAGCTTTCAGCAGAGTCAACCCAAGACTGAGGAGCAGACGAGGAGGGTGCTGAGCATAGATGGTAACAGGCTGGGACTCCTGGAGGAGGTGTGAGGGATAGACAGGAGATGTTAGTTTAAGACATGAGCAGCATCTCATAAAGGGTAGGAAGGCACAGTTTGAGGGCTAAAGATATGCTCACAGGAAATGGTATGTTGTTTAAAAAAAAATGAGGTAAATTGGGTATGGTGACTCAGCTAGTCAGGAGCTAAGGCAGGAAAGCCTCAAGTTCAATTTTGCCACACTCTATCTCAAAATAAAACCCCAAAAGTCCTGGAGATGTACCACAGTGATAGAGTGCTTACCTAGCATGAGTGAGATCGTGGGTTCAATCTGCAGTATGAAAAAAAATGAGTCGTGTAGCCAGGACTGGGATTGTCAATGCACAGAAGCTTTTCACTGATGGACAGAGAATGAGGAGGAGGGTTGGTTGGCAGCAAGAGACCCACCTCTGATGAAACAAAAAGGAATTTATTGGAAAGCCACAAGGAGCACCTCACAGAGTCAAGGCAAAGACTGCAGGACAAATTGAGACAACAGAATCCAAATACCTGCAGTGATCCAGGTAGCAGGAATTACTGGGCAGCCCTTTTAGTCTGTCTTGACCTTTGCTGAGGTTCAGATAAAAGAGAAAGAGGCTGATTGCTCTGGTTTGGGTCAGGAATCCATCCTGGGCCTAGAGCAAAAACCCCCAAGACCATGTCCAGTGGGAGAGGGGTCATTCTGCAGGGCAGGAACTAAGTTGTATTGCCGTTAGTAATGATGTCTTCAGCTTCCACTAATTGGGGTCGCTGATTCATCCTGGCTTGCCCAGCTAAAAATCCCACATCCTAGGAAGCCCCTTACTCTCAGGCAAACTGGGGTGGCTGGTCACCCACAAACAATGGGGCAGTGTGCCAGAGTTGACCAGTGAAAAAATCTCCCAAAGGCAATACTCACAAGTCTTTTAATAACATTCCATGTTAAGATGTTTGCTGTGCTGAGCAGAAAGCTAATGTCCCCTCTAGTTTCTCCAAACCTTCACTGTGGTTTTGTGCTCAGCTTGGAGTGGGGGACAGTGTGTGCTCTCAGGGAATTAAATCAAATTGACTGATTTTGAACTAAATCTATTGAATGAAATGTCAGAGGGGCTCAGTGTCTTGTCGGATGTCACACAGATAGTAGGTGGCAGCCAGGCATTAGAACTACAGTCTGTCTGAGTCAAAGCCTGTGCTGTCCACCACCTTTGCCCTGCTCAGGGATGTCCTAATACTGCCATGACTTCTGAGACTCCAACCAAGCATGGGTGGGTTGGAGGCTTGGTCTCCTAGGTAGCTGCAGGAGGGCCTCAGCAGATCCATCTCACAAGGCTAAGGTGTGTGGGGGCAGGGTGTGTTTGTGTGTCTGCAGCCTCACACAACCCAGCTCGGGGCAATCTGTCTGAGAGCTGGAGTAGGGAGTAAGCTTTGCAGAAGCCAGAAGACCTACCTTCTGGTCCCCCTGACCCCAATCCATCACTGGCATCTTGGGGGAAAAGACAGATGCTAAGAATATGAAGAACCCCCAAACTCTGCCTGCATTCTTCCCTTACCTGACTCCTCACGAGTGGTACCCTAAAGGGGGCTGGGCAACGCCCCACAATCCTTCCTTAGGAGCTTGCTATGGTTTGGATAAGTACCCTCCAAAAGCCCGTGTTAAAAGCTTGGTCCTTTGCCCATGGAACTGCTGGGAGTTGGTGGTCTGTAAAGAGCTGGGCCCTGATTGGAAGTCTGTCCATCACATGGGGTGTTGGGACCCTAGCCCCCCCTCTTCCTCTCTTCTGCACCTGCCCATGAGGTGATCAACTCCTCTCCCCATGCACTCCCACCATGATGCACTGTGCCGCTATAGCCCCAGAGCAGAGGAGCCAAAGTCTCCCAAACTGTAAACCAAAATAAACCTTTTCTCTTTATAAGCTGATCCTTTGTTATTGTTGTTGTCATTGAGACAGGGTCTCACAATGTAGTGCAGGCTGGGCTTGAACTGGCAAAGATCCTCCTGCCTCAGCCTCCATGAGGCAGGAGATTAGAGTATGGCAACGAGGCTGGACAATAGGGCAAAGAGGCTTGACCTGTCAAGCATGGAAAGCTGGCAAATCGTGGCCGAGACATGTGCATAAGAGGATACAAAAGGATATAAAAAGATGGCTATAAAAGCACTCCACTGCTGGGATAGACTACCCACAGCTGGATTCTGTGGGGTTGCAGACACACAAACACACCTTGCCCTCACACACCATTGGGCCTTTGTCTTCCTATTGTTGTAGTGACCCACTCTGGGTGCAGGGCCTATTTTCTCTCCTTTTCACTTCTACTTTTTTTTTTTTTTTTGGTAATGGGGATTGAACTCGGGTCCTTGTGCTTGAGAGGCAGGTGGCAGAACCACTGAGCTAAATCCCCGGCCCCTGTACTTCTTCTTTTCTTTCTTCTTTTTACTTCTACTTCTTAGTTTCTTCTTTACTTCTTTTTCTGAAACATGTTCTCATTATGTAGTTCAGACTGGCCTTGAACTTACTATGTAGCCCAGGCTGGCCTCAAACTTAGGCCGATCCTTCTGCCTCAGCACCCTGAGTGCTGGGATTACAGGTGTGTGCCACCATGCCCAGCATTCTTCTTTACTTCTTTAACCTTCAATAAATGTTAGATTTTTGTGTTTGTTTGCTTTTTGGGTTTTTTTGGCACTGGGGATCGAACTCGGGACTTTGCACTTTAGAGGCAGGCACCAGAGCCACTGAGCTAAATCCCCAGCCCTTAGATTTTTGTGTTCACCAGCTGTCCTGCCCAGTTCTTTGAAGGGGACAACAAGAGCCTGGAAACAGAAGCCTGATCACATGATGAGTGCTGGGGTCACAGATGTCACCGTCACACCTGGCTATAATCCAGTTCTTTTCGGTATTTGCTACAGTGGTGCAGAGCGGATTCAGAGCTCTCACATCCCTTTCTCCTCTTTGCTCTCCTTCTCTTTGCCCTCTGCCTTCCTCCTGCATCTACCCCGGGCCTCCACAGCCCTACAGACCCTGACCACTCCTCTCATCTGTACTCTATGCTCCTCCTTAGCCTCTTTCTTCTTGTTTTCTTTTTCTTTTCTTTTCTTTTTTTGGTTTTTTTTTTTTTTTTGAGACAGGGTCTAACTATGTAGGTTCAGGCTGGCCTTGAACCTACTATGTAGCCTAGGCTGCCCTCAAACTCAAGGCAATCTTCCTGCCTCAGCCTCTCAAGTGCTGGGATTCCAGGCGTGTGCCACCACACCCAGCTTGTCACCCCTTTCTTACCACACTGTAGCCACACAGCCTTTTATCTGTGCCCCCGACTCTCCAAGCTCCTTGCACCAGCTGTTTCTGCTGCACAAAACATTTTCCTGCCTTCAGGGCCTGACCCTCCCCATCATCCAAGTTTCAAACTAAATATCACCAACGGAAGTTGGCTGCCTTGACAGCTGAGCTACTGCTGTTGGTGACTGTCCCCACGAGAGTTCCCAGGGAGACAGCTCCCATCCGGAGTTTGCCTCAAGTAACCTGGCAACTGGGCCAGGTAGGGCTCCAGGTCAACAGGAGCAGCCATGGTGGCTTTCTGTGAGCTTGTCAGTCAGCAGCTGGGCCAAGAGAGGGAACAAGAGTGTTTGGGGGAGAGGACACGGGGTGGACACCCAGAGGCAGTGAGCTGGAGCTGAAGGAGGAGCACAGATGAGTTTCCCTGGA
Organism: Heterocephalus glaber; assembly: GCF_000247695.1. Next base: position 33,532,532 of record NW_004624734.1, on the reverse strand, counting down.
CTGTGAAGGGCTGAGAGGGAGGAGAGAAATAAGGCCAAACAACAAAGGGTTTCCTAAGCTTCACTGAGGCAGTGAACTTGATCCAGAGGGTAATTGAGAAATCACTGCAGAGTCTGAAGAAGGTAGTGAAATAGTCAGATCTTCATCTAAACAGAAACAGCCCGATAGCTAGAGGGTGTATCTTAGGATACAGAGCTCCATCCTGAACCTGAATCCCGCCTTCTCTCCCAGATGACCCCACACTGTACTTCTAGCTCTCACTCCAAATGGAATTCCAAAGTTGGTACAGGGTGCAAGGGCTTTAGCAGAGATCTTGCCTTTGACCCCTGCAGTGGGTTGACTGGTGTCCCCTCAACATCTAGCCATGGCAAATCCTATGAATGTTACATTATGTTGAAAAGGGTCTTCGCAGATGTAATTAGGTTAAGAACCTTGAGATGAGCTCATTCTGGGTTGCCTGAATGGACCTAAGTTCAAGAATAAGTCCTGTGACTTGGTTTTGAATGTTCCCCTGAGATCCACATATTGAAGGCTTTGTCCCCAGCCCATGATGCTACTGGGAGATGGGGGAACCATTAGGAGGTGGGTCCTGGTGGAAGGAAGTGAGGTCATCAGGGGCCTGAGCTCAAAGGGATCTTGAGACGCTGGTCCCTCCTTTTCTGCTCTCTTTGCTTCCTGGCCACCATGAGGTGAGCAGTTTTCTTTGCCATGAGCTCCCACCAGGATGTACTGCCTAACTTGTCAGATGGAATGAGGACAGACCAGGGACTCAGGGTCCCCAAAATGAACCCAAATACATTTTTTTCCTTATAAGTTGATTATCTCAGATATTTTGTTATAGTAACAGAAAGCTGACTAACAGTAATTGTCCTTATAAGAGACAGAAGAGAAGACACAAACAGAAGAGGAGGCTGTGTGGCCACAAGGCAGAAATTGGAGTGGTGTGGCCACAGGCCTGGGAGCCAAGGATCTCCAACAATGGTAGGAAGCTGAAGAAGCAAAGAACAATTCTCCCCAAGAGCCTCTGGGGGAATGTGGCCCTGCTGAGTCTTAATTTCAGATTTCTGGCTCTCAGAAGTTTGAGCTGGTACATTTCTATTGTTTTAAGCTACCCAGTTTGTGACGATTTGTTGCCACAGTCCTGGAAAACTAACACAACCCTGTTCCCTAACTGAGAAGCTTCAGCCTAACTCAGAGAGCTTCGCTATCCCTGGACCTTTATAAACCAGACAACTTCCTACCTGTATAGAAGGTTGATTGCTAGCGGGACGAAGAGCCACACCAGGCCATCAGTAGGTCTTTCTTCTCTGTACTGCTTGGTTCTAAAAGGCCACCTTTGCTGAATCCAAGAATATGTATCGCTAGAATGAACCAACGTGCAAGTCAGTGGAGCTAAGTCTCCGCTGTGGCCCTGGGAGCTCTGCGGGAGGACAGCAGGCTGCTCTGTGGAGGTAGATGCAGGGATGGATGCTTGTTGTTTAAACAGGATTCCTAGCTTCAGGTTCCTCAGAGAGCTTGTGCTCTGGAACATTCTGCCTGGCCTTTACAGTAGCCTCACTTGTTGTGAGACTCCATGAAGAGGTCCCTAAAGCACCCACTGTGTGCTGGCCTTGTTCTGCACAGTCCCCACTTAGGCACTTCCTGGGGCATAGTAAGTGGCTGAATTTCTGAACAGTGAGAATCCAGCCCATCTCTGACAGTGTCAGGAATCAACCCTCAGGTCTGCTGTCACTTCCCTGGGTCTCCTCCCCTCTCCCCACACCCAGCCAAGTTAGGCTCCTCTGTCGGAGGTTCTCCTCTGGAAGACCAATAGACAGTGCAGTGATGCAACTGCAGTTTTCCCCTGATTCGCTGTCAGCACTTCAGTAACCAGCCCAGTCCCTGGCTCATGGGGGGTTTCCTAGAAGGAGGCGACAAGCTAAACAGGCCAGTTCTCGGTCAGTTTTCAGAAGGTGCCTGGCAGAAGGTTCTCATCCTCCAGTGGCGAAGTTTCACCTGATAATTTTTTTTTTTTGGTACTGGGGATCGAACTCGGGACCTTGCACTTTCTAGGCAGGCACCAGAAACACTGAGCTAAATCCCCAACCCTCGTCTGGTAATTTTGAACCTTCTGAGATCACCTATAGCCAGGGGCCCAGGCTTCATTCTCCCAGAGGAAATAGGATCAAGGAGAAAAGGCCCAGGGCAGAAATCAGGCTGTGTGTGGGACTGAGAGGGTATCAAGGCTAAACTCAGAATTACCAGAGGCCAAAATTTCACAACCCTCCTCCATGAGGAGGGATCTGTGACAGCTGTTTTAGCCTTCCCTAAAATGGTATTCCATACCACCTTCCCTATAATGCTCTGTTCCTTTGCTTCCCACACCGTTTTAACTTTGCAAATAGCACTCAGTTGAGCTGGACTCTAAAGGCATCCATAATCTTCTCAAGTACAGTCGGGCAGTAGCCAAACTTGGTGATAAATGGCTATAATTTCAGCTACTCAGGAGGCTGAGGCTGGAGGATTGGGAATTCCAAGCCTGCCTGGATTACAGAGGAAGATGCAGTCTATAAAAAGGATGGGGAAAAAATAAAATTTAAAAAAAAGGATGGAGAGGGGACAAAGAGTCACCTCGTTCAGAAATCCTCCCTGAAAGCTCTTCTGCTCATGCTGAAACAAGAGTGATTTGCAAAGCCGGGTGCAGCAGTGCATGCCGATAGTCCCAACAGTCCAGAGGCTGAGGCAGGAGCCTGGCTTGAGCCCGAGTTTAACGCCAATCTGGACAACATAGTAAGAGCCTGTCTCAAACAAAAAGAAAGTGATTTGCAGAGAAATGTGGTAAATCCAAGGTTGCAGACTGGTTGCCAATGACCCCTCTTTGAAACAGGGACACGATGATCCCTGTCTAAAACAAGAGAATGCTCAAGTGCATGCAGAGTGCTCGGCAGCATCTGACCACGGTCACAATTACTTGTGGTTCCGGTGCTAGGAATAGTTTATGTACCTCTGCAGTTAAAATAGTATACAGCTCCTTCTCCCACCAGACAAAGGCAGGCCACTCATTGCTTGGTTGTCCCAGGGTATACTGTGGCCAAGAACCATTCTGAGTCAGCCATTCAGGAAGAAAAGCCAAAGTCACGGTCATCTCTTGCTGTTATTAAGCACTGGGCTTTTGCAAAGTCTGTGTAGATTTCAGAAGATACAGGTCCTGACATTACCTCTCCTGGGCATTTCTGTCACTGTAGCATCCTTAGAAGGTCCGTTTAGGTTCAGTGAAGAGAGGGAAAGAAACAAGAAAGGAAGAAACCCCTTGATCTAGCTAGTTAAGAAGTCTTTTTTTTTTTTTTTAACCGAGGATTGAACTCGGTTCCTTGCACTTGCACAGCAGGCCGCGAAACCACTGATCTAAATACCCGGACCCTAGAAGTCTTAAAAAAAAAAAAAAAAGAAGTCTTTGGCCGGGATTTAGCTCAGTGGTTCCACCGCCTGCCCCGCAAGTGCAAGGACCTGAGTTCAATCCCGGGTACCAAAAAAAAAGAAAGAAAGAAAGAAGTCTTGGGCCTGGGATTTAGCTCAGTGGCACCGATCCTCCCTTGAAAGCACAAGGTCTGGAGTTCCATCCCTGGTACCATAAAAAAAGAAAAGAAATCTTTGTTGTCCTCAGTTAGGGCTCTGTCTTTTGCCTCTTTTCTGAAGGCCCATAAAGCAGACTATTTTATTATGTTTGCTTTCTTTCTATAAAATCTTACTCTAAGAGAACCACCTTATAGACTTCTTCATACTGTGGTGGCTTTATTTTAGCTCATTTTTATAAGGGGAAAAGCTTTCAAAGAAACAAATACCTTCAAGAAAGTAAGTGTACAGATGGGCTGGGGATTTAGCTCAGTGGTTTTGCCGCCTGCTGTGCAAGCGCAAGGACCCGAGTTCAATCCCGGTACAAAAAAAAAGAAAGAAAGAAAGAAAGTGTGCAGAGAGGGGGTGTAGAGGGCCTTTCCAGTGACTTAGAAAGCACACTGCTGTGTTCCATAGCTTTGCTGTGGCATGAAGTTTCGGGTGAGTCGAAGAGACTGAGCAATTTCTAAACCCTCCATCTTCTTCCTTTAAGTGGGAAAGTAGGCAAGGGCATGGTGGGAAGTAGGGGACATGGGAGCTAGACAGAGCAGAGGTACATAAACTAGTGAAGGCTCTACACGCACCAAAGACATTTTGCAAGGAAAGCAGAGGTGGCAGGGAGGAATACAGAGCTGTTTCTTCACAGCAGGACTTTAAATGTCATACAAAGGGGCCCTGGGCTTTTGGGACTTTGCGTTATCTCAGCCACCTCCTTCAGACCTTTCCACCCTGTGGGATGTCCCAAGTCATGGCCAGTGTGTTCAAGAGGGCCTCATCTTGTGGGCAGGTGCAGCCAACCTGCATACTGTGTGGGATTCCTCATTCACCTTGTGGGTAGTGACAAAGGGCCTGGACCACATTCTGCTTCATGAGGCCTGAGGGATATGGGGCAGAATGAAAAGGACTGGGAGGAGTGTCCGATGCCCTCCCTTCCCAACAGCTCTCCAGGTTCAGGACGGTGTGATGCCAGGGTGTGACTACCTGGCCTCTGTGGGCCCTGGGCAAAGGGGGTGCATATTGCATGAGATGGGTGAGCCAGTCCTGGAACACAAACACCAGTATATTTTATGTGCACACATATGAGAAGGGAGAGACAGAGACCAATGGAGACACAGCAGGCAATGCACACACAAACCAGTCATGTGTCTTTCTTAAGAGTCACTGGGATGGAAGACAGTCCCACCCATTTCAAAGCCAGGGCCTGCAGCCCCTCCAGGGCAGCCTTCAGGGTGGATGGTTCTCTCCCTGCCTTAGCCATAGCTCAAGGACTGATGTCTCACCTACCTGCCTGCCCTGGTGAGTGTCTGCACAGCTCAGAGCTTCGTAAGTGCAGGTCCTCACATGAACTGTCTCAGCAGCAGCTTCCCCAGGAGACCCATGCAGAGCAAGGACCAGGACAAGAGGGCTTCATGGACACTCCCCAGGTATTATTGCTAAGAATAAGCAAGGGCCGTTGTGACTCACTGACATTGAGGAGGGGACAGGGCACAGGAAGCCTAGCAGATGTCCAAAGCAGCTGAACCATGCAGGGCAGCACACTTGCAATCTGCAACTCAGAGAGCTGTCATGGCCAGCACAGTGGCACAGGATGCCAGAGGCTCATCAGCATCTGGCACACTCCTGCCAGCAGGCCCACAGCTTGGCAGGGCTGGGGTTACTCCAGACCTGAGCCCTGGGCACTAAGGGATTGGAGCTCTGAAGATACCACAAAAAACAAGAGTTTGAAGTCTGGGCAACCTCTTGTGAGATCTAAATCTGCAGATTCTGTGGTCAGGTCACAGGCTATAGTCTCCCTGAGCTAGGGGCTCTGCGCCCTGTGAGGGGCCACAGGGGCAACAGAGCACCTTGAAGCAAGACCACAATGCTGAACGTTTTCAGGCATGCAGGTTCAGTCCAGGAACTCTTGTACTTGGGACTTGCAGGGCCCAGAGAGGAAATGGGTGCCTGGGAATGCCCACAAGGCAACATCAGGAGTGGTACACCCAGGCAGGCCATCAAAGGCTGCACCCCTGGCTGACAGTTAAGGAGGTCTTATTCTAGGAGACCTCAGCAAGCTGGCGACTGGGTTCAGTTGTAGAAGGGGAATGTGAAGGCGGGTGGCCTGGAGGGGTGCCAGGGCACGGGAGACTGTGGCAACATGGAGTTGGGGGAAGGTACCAAGGAACTGATTGCCCAGCAGAAAGAGGAAATCCCCCTACAAATGGACGGAAAGTAATCCACCCCCTGACTCTCTGTAGTCCTAAAAGCCCTGATTGAGGCCATAACAAAAGCTAAGGTGGGCGGGGTGAGCCACCACAGACCGGAGTTTGCTATCTGAGGAGCCTTCACAGGAAACGGGCTTGGAAAACACCACGCCTCCTGCCCCTGACACGATGAATGGCAGGAAAACACTACCAAAGGCTGGGTGTCTAAACCTTTCTCCTGTCTCAGGCCGCACCTATTACCCACCCTGGCTGGTGCTGCCCATCCACTCCAGGTGTAGCAGCCAACAAGGAAGAGGAGCTCTCTCCACAAGTGGTACTGTCACTTTTTAATGATCTACAAGGAAGGGAAGGCTAATTTCTACCTCAGTCCTAGTGTGGTCAAGGTGAGACCACGTCCCACAGGGTGGTCCACTTTCTTAGGGACCCCTCCCTGTGGAGGGTGGGCGATAGAGCCAGAGGGGCTGCAGCGAGGATGTTACCTGTCCACTGCCAGCAATGGATCTGTCACAGGGAAAAGGGAGACCCCTAAGATGGTGATGACCACGAGTGCGGCAGGGGTAACACTGTCTGAGGAGCAAGCTCAAAGCTTCAGCCTTGCCAGGAGGGTGAACGGGAGGGGCAGCCCTGAGGTTTAGCTGCAGAGCTGGGGCCATGGTAGAACCAGAACGGATCCCTTCGTCCCATGAGGAAGGCTCTAAAGAGCCTCCCGTGGTCCTTTTTTTCTTTCTCATTCTCCATGGGTCTCCAACTCTGGATACCTGCTCCTCCATCCCCTAGGAAGGTACTTTGCCTCACTGGCTTGAAAATAAACCAGTACTGGCAAATAGGACCTGGAGCTGTCTCTTCCCCCACTGTACTGATTTGCCCCTTGGGCCAACTATGCACTGGGGGCTACCTTTGTTTTTAGCAGGGCCCTTGCAGGGAGGGGACGCTGCCAAGTAGCCCACCAGATCAGAGCTGAGGAGGCAGAACTCAGGACCTCCTGGTCATTGGGCCATCAGGAGGAGTGGAGGCTGCAAAAAGGCAGGCGGGGTCTGTCTCAGGATTTGACCCCTGGCTGATGCCATGTCAGCTAGGGAGCTGGGGACAGTGAGGGGCAGGTGTGGTGACCAACACAGATAAAAGGGCTGCTAGGGGTAAAGGCCTTGAAAACAAGAAAAAAAGGGGAAACACCACCGAACACACAGGGACTGAAACCTCCAAAAGCCCAAGGTTGGTGGGAATCCAGCACCACAGGGGCCCCCAGAAGGCCAAGGGAGCAGCGTGGGGCCCTGGGGGAGGGGAGAGGAGTCAGGGAAATGTTCCCAGTGTCTGCAGACCAGCGCTGCTGCCAAGCCGCTTGGTGGCTACAGGGTCTCTCTTAGGCTGCAGCTCAGCAGGCCCCCGGGGAGGTATTGGTTGCAAGCAAGCACCTGAATATTGCCTAATGGAACCAGCCAAAGCCCAGCTACATCTGGGTGAGAGGGAGGGAAGGGGCCACAGAAGCAGCCCAAAGCCTTGGCCGACCTTGCCTCTCACCTTTGGCCCCATTCACAATGTTCCCTAGTCAAGACAGGGCCTATTGCTTCCTAGTCATCCATGCAGTCCAGACATTGCCCAGCCATGTTGCCCTGCACTGGTGGAGATCCAGGGACCCTTCCCAATGTCCTTCTGTTGCCTTGACACCTGGCCCCCCAACACAATTCCCCCACGGAGGGTATGGGGCTGTATTCACCCTACTAGGGCAGGGCTTGTGGCAAACTGAAGAGGCAATGCCACCAGCTTGGTCTTTTTGTCCATGGGGTCCATGAGAGCCTCCCTAGCCCTCCCCCAGCCATCCCCTACTCAGTCAGTCTTGACATGTCCATTAGCCAGGGCCACAGGGCCACCGGGTTCGGCGTCCTTGTCAAAGCGGAGGCGAAGGGTGTTGCGGATGATGAACTGCTCCACAATGAGGGCCCCGCAGAACCAGGGCACAGCGTACTCCAGGGTGATGAGGCCCATGAAGTCGAAGTCAAACTGAGAGTAATCCCAGGGGCAGGCGTTGAACTGGCGCAGGATGAAGCCGGTGGTGAACTCCCACAGGTAGGTCCAGAGCGTGTAGATGAGGCAGCGCAGCAGGAGCGGGCAGCGGCCCCGCAGGCGCAGGTACATGCGCTCCACGATGAGGATGGAGGTACCGTAGATGAACAGGGCCCACACGCTCGTGACGCCCGGGAACTTCCAGTTAAAGTTCACCACGAACTCCCAGGCCGCTGTGAACATCACCTCACAGAAGTAGCCGTGGATGGCGTACAGGTACCAGCGGGACAGCGCCGTCAGGGGCTCGGCAGAAGCCATGGCGCTGGCTCGGGCCTGCTGCAGGGGACACAAAGGGAGAGGTGAGGGATGGAGGGAGCCCCCACACTGCATTCCCACCACCCAGGCCCGACCAGAGAGGATTTCACACCGCCTCTACCTTTCTTCTTGGGCTGTCTATTATATCCTACAGCTCTTCTGGATTATCCGTGGTCACCTGAAGAACAGGTTGTGTTAGGTCACCAGTCACCCCATTCCTAAGCTGCCAGCTGATTTCTCACCAGGTCCATCCCCCACGGACTCCATCGCTCACCCATTTCTTCTCCAACAGTTCCATGTCTCTCTTATTTCTGAGAGCTAAGCAACCCACCACCTTTGTCTCTGTGTATGGTGACATATACATAACAACTACCATGTTAACTATTTAAGCTACAATTCAGTGGCATCCGAACATTAACAATGTTGTGTGACCATCACCACCTTCCACCCCCAGAACCTTTTCATCCCAAACAGAAACAGAAAGTAACACCTCATTCTTCCTTCCCCCAGCAGCTGGCAATCATTCCTTCTGTCTCCATGAGCGACTACTCTGGGCACCCCAAGTAAGTGGAATTACAGTATTTGTTCTTTTGTGTCTCCCTGAATGTCCTCAGGGTTCATCCATGATGTAGCATGTGTCTGAATGCCCTGCCTCTCCACGGATGAATAAATCCCCCCTGGATGTACAGAACACGCATGGTTGTCCACTCATCTGTTCAGAGGCACCCGGATTGCTTCCACCATTCCACTATTGTGAATGAATAGCATTCACAATGCATCTCTTTGAGACCCTGCTTCTGATTCTTTTGGGTCCATACCCAGAAATGGAATCCATTCTGTGATATCAGTATGGTTAACTTCTTTTTGTTGTTGTTGTTGTTATTTTAAAAAAATAATTTTATTGGTACATTTTAGGTATACAATATAATGACATTCATCATTGGAAATTTGCACCTTTACATAATTTCTCTTGGTTCTTATTTTTTCCCCATTCCCCTGCCCTCCCTTCAACCCCTCCATCCCTCCCTATTTACAAAGACTTTGTTTCCATTTTTTCATTTTCTCATATTAATTCCATTCCCTTCTTTCCTTTCCCCTACCCCTCCCACTTCCCCTTCCCCTTTGCCCCTTTTCTTCCTATTTCACATTATCTGTTATACCTTTTAGTCCTTATTTACACTTTTAGTTTCCCACACTAGAGAAACTATTTGGTATTTACACATGTGTGTCCTATTTATTTCACTTAAGAGTATGGCCTCAATGTACATCCATTTAGCTATAAACGTCTCTAATTTCTTATTTTTTATGGCTGAGTAGTACTCCATTTTATTAAAAAAAAACCCCACATTTTCTTTATCCAGTCTCCAGTTGATGGGCATTTGGGCTGTTTCCAAGCTTTAGCTATTACAAACTGTGCTGCTATGAACATGGGTGCACATATATCACTGTGGTATGATTCTTTTAATTCTTTGGGGAAGATACCCAGCAGGGGAATAGCTGGATCAAATGGGACTTCCAGTCCTAGTTCTTTGAGGTATCTCCATACTGATTTCCACAGTGGTTGCACCAGACGACACTCCCACCAGCAGTGCAGCAGTGTTCCTCTTTGGTATGGTTAACTTCTTGAAAAACTGCTACACTGTTCACATTTTACATTCCCAGCCGCAATGCACCGGGTTCCAGTCGCTCCACATCCTTGCCAATGTTCATGTTTTCCATTTTCCCCGTAAAGGCCATCCCTATGAAATACCTAAAGCAGTCTGTCCCTGTAGTCACATGTGTCTTTAACAGCCACGTTAAATGGAGTTTTGGTATTTAGTTTCAAAGTTGAAAGGGAACCAGCGGGCTAAGAGAGTAGAGTGCTCCTTCCCCTTCTCTCTGTCACCTTCCCTTCCCCCTTCTTGCCCTCCAGAGAGGGTCTCTGTCCACTTCAGATATCACCTTATTCACTTTTTGAAGTATGTGCCCTTCTGACATGACTAGCCTGGCGACTCCCTGAGGGCAGAAGGTGTATGACAGCCCCGTTTTGCAGTCCCTGGTACAGGCCTCTCTAAATGATATGCCCCACTTATACAAAGGGTGGTAGGGGAAGAGTTCAGGTGGCATGAAGAATGGAAAGCTCTACCAGCTGCCAGCTATCGGCTTAACATCTGTCAATCACCTCTCCAAGGTAGGACAGGGAACAGAGGTTAATGAGATGATGGAGGCATTAGCCTACCTGTCTGGTGTCATCTTTCAGCCAACACAGGCCACACTGGAATAATCCCTGCCCACCCTGTGCATGGATGGCTCTGTATTTTTCCCAGCACTTCAGTCACATTTTCTCACTGGTTCTTACTTAGGATTCATCTGAAGGGCATTTTACTCTATTTTTTAATTTTTTTTTGGTCCTGGGGATTGAATCCAGGACCTCTGCAACGAGCAACATCCCTATTCCTTTCTCAATTTTGAGACAGGGTCTTACTAAATGTCGAAGTTTCCCAGGGTGGGTTCAAACTTGCAATCCTCTTGCCTCGGCCTCCCAGAGAGCTAGTATTACTGGTGTAAGCCACCACGCCCAGCTTTACTCTTACATTACAGGTGAGACAGTGGGGCTCAGAGAGGAGAAATCATCTATGCATTATCCCAAGGCCAGTAAATGGAAGATCTCAGACAAGAACCAACATCTCCTTGATTCCCACTTCCAAATTCACCCCACTACCGCCCATCTCCTAGACATGTGTATCTCAAGTCACTGTCCCACTCAGACACATTCAGTGGCTCCCTTTTTCCTAATGAAATACCACCCTATCTTTGGTCTGGCATTCAGTACTCTTCGTGATCTCTCCCCAGTCTACTTTTCCAGCCACATTCTCACTATCCAGAGTCTGTCTCACCTGCATACTTTGTAGATCCTACTCGCCCTCTTTGGTGACACTCCACAAGCACAAATCCAAAATACAGCGATCTTCAGAACGCAATCTTTCCTCTCCTCAGTCACAAATTCTCTCTTCTGAACTTCCACAGATTGTTATATTATGTTGATATACAGTACAGAGCCAGATCTCTTTCCTCTGTTCCACTCCTATATATACTGCTCTTTCCTGGTCACCTCTCCCTAAGTGTCTCACAGATATCTCAAATTTCTTTCCTAAATCAAACTCATTATCTTTCGCCCAAACCAGTTTGGCTCCTCTGACTCCGCCCTGAGTAATGGCACCATCATGCACCCAGTCATAAGCCAGAGGCCCTGAGCCACATTCGCATGTGAACCTGAGCTCCTAGTAAGGACCCATCTGTCTGGTTCAGCATGGTGTCCCCAGGGCCTGGCACAGGGCCTGGCACACAGTTAACATTCAACACAAGGATGAAGGCATGTCTCAATCACAGGTGCCCTCTAACAAACCCCCAAACCCGGAGGCCTAAATCGCCTATCAATTAGAGCAGCTCCTGCAGCTGTGGCCGGCAGACACTGGCTGGCTTTGATCAGGAGGCTGTGAGTCGCTAGGGCTCTGTTCAGTGCTTGGCTTGGGAAGCTGGGCCGGGGCAGCTGTGCTCCACCAATCTCTGTCCTCCACCCTGGCTCAGCAGACTGGTGCTGGGCACACACTTCTCATGGTGAGAGCGGAGGCACAAGAGCAGCAAGACCTGCTGTACAGGTGTTTTCCAAGACTCTGGCCGAGCGGGGAAGGGAGAGAAGGTGGTTAACTGGAACAGGGCTGCAGCTGGACAGGGGGAATAACTAGTTGTACGTTGCAAAATAGTAGAGAGGATTTTAACTGTTACCAAAGAAATGGTAACCAGTTACCATTCACCAGAGATACACCAGTTCCCCCATCTGATCATCACACACTGTGTACATGTATTGAAATGTGACACTGTACCCCATAAATATGTACAATTACCACAAATCAGTTAAAAAATTTAAAAATATTAAAATTCTTTTTAAAAAAATCTCAATAACACACTCAGAAGGCTGAGGCAGGAAAATGACAGTCCCATTTTTCAAAAGGCTCTGGTTGAGACATGCTCACTAACAGCTCACGGGCCAAGCCAAATCACATGGCAAAGCAGACATTCTTGCCCTTTCTACCTCTTGCATCTCTCTGAAATCCATCTCCTCAATCCTCAAAGAACTAGGACTACAGGTCCCATTTGACCCAACTATTCCCCTACTGGGCATCTTCCCCAAAGAATTAAAAGAATCATACGACAGCGATATATGTGCACTCATGTTTATAGCGGCACAGTTTGTAATAGCTAAAGCTTGGAAACAGCCCAAATGCCCATCCACTGGAAGCTGGATAAAGAAGATGTGGTTTTCAACACTGCCATCCCTATAACAAAACCACTTTCTACATCCTGCCAGATCTGACTTCTAATAATTTGTTTTGTTAAACAAATTTTTATCTATGTTCATACTTTTTTCTTCTATTATCTTTATCCAGTTTTAGGATTAGCACAATGTTGAGTTCCTAAAATGAGGGGAGAAGTGTTCCTTCTTTTTTCTGCTTTAATTATTTGATATAATTTATCAGTTAAAATGTTTATGAGCCTGCTGTTGTCATATAGGTAGGTTTTCAAGCTAGGAATATACTTTAATAGGTGCTATTCAAATTTTATATTTTCTCCAGAGTTAGTTTCATTAATTTGTCTTCCAAGGTACTTCTTAGAAGTTGTCAAATTTATTTCAGAAAAGATTTTTGTAATATGCATTCTGTATCCTTTTAAATTCTTTAAAATCTGTGGTAATGTCTCCTAGATCTTAATACTGTAATTTTAAAAATGTATAACTGATATTGTGTAACAGGAAGAAAAGGTCTAAAAGAGCAGGGGAATTGGGAGAGGTAGGGGAAGGGAAAAAAGGGAAAGGAAAAAATATGAGAAGGGGAATAAAATGGAAACAAGGTCTTTGCAAATAGGGAAGGGTGGAGGGGGTGAAGGGAGGGCAAGGGAAGGGGAAAAAAAGTAAGAACCAAGAGACTCATGTAATGGTACAAGATCCCAATGATAAATGTAACTGTATTTTATACCTAAAATGTACCAATAAACTTAATGGGGAAAAAAAAAAAGAACATGTGGGTTTTTTTTTTTTTGGTACCAGGGATTGAACTTGGGTCCTTGCGCTTGCAAGGCAGGCATCAGAACCACTGAGGTAAATCCCCGGCCAAGATGTGCTTTTTTTTATAAAATGGAGTACTACTAAGCCATAAAGAACAAGAAACTGGAGTCATTTATAGCTAAATGGATGCACATTGAGGCCATCCTCTTAGGTGAAATAAATAGGACACACATGTGTAAATACCGAATAGTTTCTCTAGTGTGAGAAACTGAGAGTGTAAATAAGGATGAAAATGATTAAAACGAATAATTGATAATTTGAAATAGGAAGAAAAGGTCCAAAAGTGTAGGGGTAGTGGGAGGGGAGGGGGAAAGGGAAGAAGGGAAAGGAAAAATTATGAGAAAGAAAAAAAAAATGGAAACAAAGTCTGTGTAAATAGGGAAGGGTGGAGGGGGTGAAGGGCGCACAGGGAAATGGGAAACAATAAGAACCAAGAGACATCATGTACAGGTACAAGCAGCCAATGATAAATGTAAACGTATTGTATACCTAAAATGTACAAATATGTAAATATAAATAAATAAATAAAAAAGAAAGAAATCCGTCTCCTCTTCAGTCCTCTCTTCTCTTTTTTTTTGGTACCAGAAATCGAACTCGGGACCTTGCGCTTGCGAGGCAGGCGCCGGAACCACTGAGCTAAATCCCCGGGCCAACCCTCTCTTCTCATTGCTGCTGCTCTGGCTCAGGCCCTCGTCACGTCTCCTTAGATAATGGCTCGCTCGCTTCCTGTTCAAATTACATGACACATGCCAGGTGTGGTGGAGCACAGCTGTAATCCCAGCTCTTGGGAGGCTGAGGCAGGAGGATTGCTGCGAGTTCGAGGTCAGCCTGGGCTACGAGCAAGACCCTGTCCCCCCCCAAAAAAATCTAAACAAAAATATGTAGAGTATAATAAAAAGAATAGTGCACTGTTAAAAAACCAAAACAAAACAAAAAACAAATCGCATGACACAAGTTTTTTAGAAAGAGCAATCTTTTAGCTGACTGTAGGGTGCACATCTGTAATCTCAGCACTCAGGAAGCTGAGGCAGGAGGATGGCGAGTTCAAAGCCAGCCTGGGCTATGCAGAGTTGAAGGGCAACTTGGACTATATAGGGCGACCCTGTCTCAAACCTCCTGACCCCCAAAAGGTCAATCTTTCTATGGCAATCTGATGTTTCTCTCCACTTAAAGCCCACTGGTGAACCTTCAACACCTACATTTCCGAGGGATGGCTGGCAAAGCCCTGTGCAGCCCAACTCTGCCCCATGCTCATCTTCTGGACCTCTGTGTTGCTGTCTTTGCTCCCTGGGATGCCCTTCCCACCTGCCAATCTTGCCTCCTCCATACCCCACCATGGACCGTGAACCCCAAACCTTCCCCTAAGACTCCAGAGCTGTTTGCTGCCCAATCTGCTAGACCTACACAGCAATAGTTAGTGTTTGGCTCTGCCATGCTTCATCTAAGGCCAGCACTAGTAGCCACTTGAGGAACATTTCATATACTATTAAGACAAAAAGGCAGGATTCAAAACTGAGAATTTAATATGATTCTGATTTTGCAAAATTGTCATCCATCCATGCAAATATGCAAGAAAATGACCAACGATCTTATTTATATATGAGTCTTATTTATATTTTCCTATATACATTAAAATTCTTCCTATCAGCCAAGCATAACTTGTGTAAAAATTTTAAAAATGCTTGTTTGGGGATTGGAGTGAAGCTCAGTGGTAACCCCTGGGTTTAATCCCAAGTGCTGCATAAAAACAACAAAAGCTTGTTAGTGGGGTGTGGTGGTGCACAATTATAATCTCAGCACTCTGGGATGCTGAAGCAGGAGGGTTCCAAGTTTGAGGTCACCTGGGCAAATCAGTGTGACCCTGTCTCAAAGAATGCAGCATAGTGGTAGAGCATTCCTGGGTTCCATCCCCAGTGTTGCAAGGAAAAAACAAAAATAAAAGCTTGTTGAAAGAGCATGTATGAATCCTCTTTGGACCTTGTATATAAAGCCAAAAAGAAACCTGAAGTCATGTAAAGTTAATTCAGGTTCTTTCCTCCTGAGTTGTCCCCATCAAGACCCACAGTGCCCTGCCTGGTACTCTTCAGCCGTGAGATCTAAGACCAGAGAGCTGATTGCTGCATGCCTTAGTTTCCTGACAGGTACAGTGAGGACAGTCAGAGTAACCAGCACAGCTATTGTGAGGATGAATGAGCTCATGGACACTTACCACCTGAATGCCGCACATCCTCCAGGCACGGTAGCGTTCTTTCCGGACTCTGGACACACCCTCCTGCTTTGAGGGCCACCTCCTCCCTAGGCTGGGTCACAGTACCCTTGCCCTCTCCAGCCTTGGGGCAGCCTTCCCTGCCAAGCAGGCCACCTCCTGAGCGAGGAAACTCTGTGGATACATACAGCGCTCTCTCAAGGACACAAAGACCCCACATACAGCCTAGGAGGACAAACTCGAGCAGCCAGCTTCCCTGGGCCGAGGAGGCTGAGTTCAAGAGGATGGGCCTCAGAGCCAGCCCCCTGAGGGTCAGTCTGGAAAAGGGTTCAGTGAAAAGATGAGCATTCCCAGTGCAGCCTCTCACACCTTCATTTTATCCAGAACCTTCCTTCACCAGGTGAGGGGGAACAGATTCAGGCTGCAGGGACATAGGAGGGACTGAGAGACACTGAGGCAGGCAACCCAGGCACAGTGATCCGGAGACCACTGGGCCTCCTAGTCCAAGGCAGACCCCTTCTGCACACTGGTCTGCCTGCTGGCTTGCACACACTGCTGGCTCACCCTAAGCAGGGGGAAGTGAGTCCCTGGGGTCCTGGCTGAGGAGAAGGGGGTTCCCACTCAAGTGTTTTCCTACAGCAGCCTGGCTCAGGCTAGCCCCAGCTAACTTTAAGCCCTGTGGCCCTTCCCTCTGATTTAACACACCTGGTCAGCTAACACTGGCTTACCAGTAGGTCAAAAACCAGAGATTCTCCAGCCTTTCCCAGGTGACCTGGAAAACAGCTGGATCCCAACACCCTATCAGCAGAAGCAGGATGAAAGGAGTAGTCATCAAAGGGAGAGCGAAACCTCAGGTGAAAGAGGGCAAACTGCACAGAAGGGAGGTGGAAGGAGAGGACAGGGGGAGCCCCAGGCCTAGATTCCGTTTCTGGCACGAGGTGGAAAGCATACCTAAAGAAAATCAGACCTTGTCCAAAGGGCTGTGCTAGGAGAGCACAGCAGGTCCACACAAGACAAATGGGGCCAGCTGCAAGACTCACTGCAAGACCCTGTGCAGAAAACAGGGTGTAAAGTCAAAGGGATGAGACAGAGTCCTTAGCTCAGCATGGCAGGAGATGTTAAGGTTAGAGGCTAGGGCTTTGGCTTGGGAACATGATCAGAGCTCCACTCCTCTTTTCTAATAATCCCAGGAGCTGTGTAACTTTGAGCTAGGACAGGCTCACCACCCTCTGCTGAGCCCAAAAGTCCCCTGCTCCCTGCCCTGGTCTCCTCCCCCACACTTGACCCCCTTTATCCTGGGCTCCTTCCAAATACCTGCTTGCTCAGTCCTGGAGTCAGAGCCATGAGAAAGCCTGCAGCACAAAGAATCGGCAGCTCGGCAGATGTTGGCCTAGTGACAACACAACTATCCTGAGGACTGTGACATGAAAGCTGGACTGTTCAGGAAAGAAAATTCCAGATAAAGAGGAGAGTGTGGATAGGATTGGAACATGAGAAAATCACTTGGAGAGTAGTAGATGGTTTTACAAGCAGGGTTTTCGGAAAGAGCACTCAATTGGCAGAGTCCTTATGCTTGTTGATACAGAACTTGGGAACACGGTGTCCTTGTAATTTACAGGCCAGAGCTCAAGGTGACGTGTCAGGGCAGGATGTGACCCTCCAAGGGAACAGGTGTTGAGGAGGGGAGCTGGTTCTCAGTGTCCTGCTCCCTACGAGCATCACACCTGCTGCTCTCAAAGCCTGCTGAGCTCTTCACAGGGTAGCCAAGGATAGAGTGGCCAGTGGACAGGGGTGAACCCCTAAGAGTGGACAGGCTGCAGGCAAAGCCAGAGGGAATGACTGCCCTTGGTTTTGCCAAAAACTCTCATTCTGGGAAGTAGGGTGCCATAACACGGTGATGCTGGGACATTTTGTCCAGAGAAGCCTATTGCTAGAAGATTGAGACCATCTTAGCACACAGCCAGGCTGGGTAAGCCTTCTTTCACCCTGTTCACTTCCCAAGCTTTTGTCCCCATCCTCAGGCACCTAAATCACTATAGTGCTTTGCTCTGGGGAGGTGCATGGTCCCTTCTAGCAGGTCCCTGGTGAAAGGCAGTGAGGGACAGCTTAGGACAGCCTGAGTCCAGACCCCAGATTCAGTGCTGGGGCTCAGCAGAGGCAATGAGGGGAGGGCAGTTGATCTACATGTGGGGTAAGTTACATGGCCTGAAGTGGTCCTGATTCCCAAGTGAACATCAAGTATCGGGGAGGAAAACACAGACCTGCTTCAGGACCCAAGGAAAACAAGTGGAGGGAAATACTTACCGCCTCTGGCTGGCTCAGATACCCCTGAGTTTCACCCCTTTTGCTGTGGACACCCCTCAGGATCAGTCCCTGGGATCAGTGAAGCTGAAGGCCTTCAGGGGCCCTCCCTCTACCTCCAAATTCCTGGTAATAATAACCACCACAATCTTCTCAGCGCTTTCTGTGTATTAAACTAGATAAACCTCAAGCTCATTTTACAAATAGGGAAAGTGAGGCAGAGACAGGGTGAACAGTTAGCCTATGTTCTTGTAAGTATAAATGCTAAATCTGAGATTCAAACTCCACAAGTCTGGCTCCAGAGTCTTCACTCCTCACCAGCATGCTGCACCGCCCTGAATGCTAACTGAGGCTCCTCTAGCATTTTCTAAGTTGCTGTTCCTGGAAGTCTGGAATGGATGGCATCTGGAGAAACAACTGAAAGTAGGAAGGAGGCATACTTCTAGGAGGATCATCAAGGAAGCTCAGAACTGTATGTTAATACTACCAGGACTCCCAGCCTATCCGTCAAGCCAAATTCTGGCAGGATGTACACAAAAGTCCTCCGGGGTCAACACTGACGTTCACAGGGCCTCAGTGGCTATTCAAAGAGCTCTCACCAGGACCCTTCATCCACAGTCTCTTCCCACCCACCTGTCCTGCTCTGTAAATCTCAGATGGCCCAGCTGTGCTATGGTGAGTATAGACAGCTAAGTTAGGTAGAAATATCATAGGCAGTCAGATAGGGCTGGGCCCTCAACAGAGTCAGTGCAAAAGATGAAAATACATAAAAGGGGAAGGGGAAGTGGGATGGATAGGGGAAAGGAAAGAAGGGAATGGAATTAATATGAGAAAATGAAAAAATGGAAACAAAGTCTTTATAAATAGGGAGGACTTGTTCAATCCCTGGTACCAAAAATAAAAAAATAAAAAATAAAAATAGGGAGGAGTGGAGGCGTTGAAGGGAGGGCAGGGGAATGGGGAAAAAAAATAAGAACCAAGATAGATTACATGAAGGTACAAATTTCCAATGCTGAATGTCATTATATTGATACCTAAAATGTACCAATAAAATTAATTTTTTAAAAAAGATGACAACACATTACAACCGTGGCTATAGATGCATCTGTTGGAGACCAGGCCCGAAGATAAAAGACAAAATGACCAGGCCTGCATACTTCCCCAAAGGACAAGATAAGCGGTATCACCTGGCCTAATGAAGTCTAGATCAGTCATCCCAGAGGGTGACCAAGACCTCCGGACCATCACTTCCTAGAAAAAGTCTTTGTTCTTTCCATGTACACCTGTTACATGACTGGTTTCCCCATTTCACTGTTACCTAAGTGACTATACTTGTAACCTTATTGGTTGTTCATAGCTTTAACCCACATTGTACCCACATGGTTTTTGCTCTATAAAACTTCCCCTGAAGTTTTCCTCAGCTACCCATTTGGGACCCCTCCTGCTTCTCTGGAGCTATCTTATCAATAAACATTTCCTACTGTTAACCTCAGTTGTTCCTAGAATTCATTCTCCGATTTTAGAGAGCACAAACTTGACATATCTAACAGGTTGAGAATTGTAATTTTTTAAAATATCATTTAGAGGTCCTATTTCATCTCCTATATCATCCCTGTATCATGATGACGCCAGCCAAGAGCAGGGCTTGCAAGTGGGCTGCCCAAGGGAGCCACCTGCCCTGAGTGGTAGCAGCCAGTGTCAGAGACAACCATTCCACATGGAGGGCTTTAGGGGGGCTTAGAGTCTAAGCAAATCCCAGCAGGGAGGCACAAGTGGCTGTAGATGGGGAGCCCACAGGCTGGGAATCCTCTGCATTGACTAAAATGTCCACAGATCTTCATTCATGTGGCTGCCTCTCCACTGTCATTCAGGTCTCAGCTCAGCTGTCACCCCTCTGAGACCCACTCTGGTCCCCCCACTCCAAAAGAGCCTGTTCACCCTCACCATTTTCTTCATGGCATTTTCAGTTTCTAATAATATTTTGCTGATTGTTTATGGTTTTTCTCTCTCCAATTAGAATGAAAGCTCCAGGAAGGCTGGGGCTTTGTTTTAGTCACTTGGTGGGCAACCAGTGCTTAGAATGGTGCCTGGTAATAATAACTAATATTATCTGTGAAATGGACGGATGGATGGATGGATGGATGGGTGGGGCCACACAGTGATGAGGGCAGGTGTTCTGCTTTAGAACTAAAATGTTCCCCAAATGCTCATATGCTCAGAAGAAGGACTTTGGGAAGGTGATTGAATCACAAAGGTTCTAATTTCACCCCGACAAGATTATAATTTGATGGCATTGTTAGGCGGTAATGGAGACAGGAGATGAGAGGTCTTGTTGTTGAAGGAAGTGGGGCATGACCTTGGGGACGACATTTGGTCCCTGACCCATTGCTCTCTAGCTCTTTCCCTATCTGCTTCATGGTTGCCAGGAGGTAAAAAGCTTTCCTCCACCAAACCCTTCCTCCATGATGTTTCTACTTTGAAGTCAGCTGACCATGGACTGAAACCTCTAATACCATAAGCCAAAATAACTTTCCTCCTCTCAGTTGTTTTTTTTTTTTCTCTCAGTTGTTTTTTTAAAAGTATTTGTAATAGTGATGAAAAGCTGACTAATACAGTAGGTATAAACAGCTAGCTGGGTCAGCCTTTTCCCTCTCCTCTTCTTGCAATATCTTTATTGTTTTTCCAATTGCTAAAGTAACATGTGCTCATGATGAAATGTAAACTTTATAGAAAAAAATGACTTAGCAAGCAAAAGCCTCCCCTAATCCCACATCTTAGAGAAAGTCACTATTAACGGAACATTCTCTAGTCACCCAGATTAAATTGTATTAAAAGAAGCCAATCCATGCATTGCAGAAAGGAAAAGCATTCATACTAACAGCATGATCATTTCTCCCCTCACAGTTTTTCCCCCTGCGTATTTTATAAGTTACTATGATGTACTTACTCTAACCTGTCATTTTCACTTACTTCATCATAAGTGTTTTTCCAAGTTGCTATACAGCCTGTGTGTTCATTATTATAATGCCTAATATTCTACCAAGTGGAAAACTATAGTTCTTTTAACTGAGATGTTCAACAAAGGGAGCACATACTTCCCCCTTCCACAATTACAGCTTCTAGAGGCCACGTGGCTGTATGATGTGACTCCCACAATGACATAGCCTGAAAATACTCACCCCCTCCCATTCCATAACTGCAGTCTTGCTGGGCCCTTGGACAGGAAGCAGGCTCAGAACCAGAACCCCAGGCCTGAGCCCATGAGGGTGGGGTACAAGGCAGGCTGGTGATCCCTAGGTGCCTGAAACCTACTCACTGATTATAGCTTCGAGTGTGTGGCTCAGAACAGACATCAGGATCCCTGTGCAGGAGTGCCCCGGCTTAACCTCCGTCCTGGTGCCAGACTGGGCCTTGGTACCGTTCTCAGCAATGCAGGCAAGCATCAGCTCCAGGGTTCAGCTGATCCTTGGCTGGTGGGCGGGTGGTTTCCATGTGTCCCTGGGAACAAAAGAGGAGGCCTTCATTAGCTTAATCCACCCCCAGCTCTGGAATACCAGGCCAGCTGGAAAGGCAGAGCCAAAGCCAGACCAGGGCACCAAGGCCCCTCTCCTGGAGCCTCCCATTCCATGTGTGTCTTGACTGCTTCAGTCACGTTAATCCAGGAAGCCTGGGATGGCTACTGGAAATCCACAGGTTGGGTTAGGAATCGGGGCTTCTTGTACTATGTGTGAAAAAAACCACTTTCATATCTTTGTCCCCCAGTTATGAAGGGCAGTTGAAAACCTCGTGGATCGGCACCTGCCTTGCAAGTGCAAGGACCTGAGTTTGATCCCCAGTACCAAAAAAAAAACCAAAAAAAAAACCTCGCAGAAGACAGAAAATGTAGGATATTTGTTTTAATATTTTGAGAGTTATGTACAACCAACACAGAAAACCAGACAGAAACAATGCAAGTTAAAGCCCTCTCTACCTGCAATCCACCACTGTAATATTTGTCTCACTTTATTATTTACCATTACCATTATTGAGGCCCTTCCTCTTAACGCTGACAACTAGCTATAAGCTGATATAAATCTTACTTTACAAAATCCTTTTCTATGTACATGTTTTTGATAATCTCCCTGAGACTGGATACATGTTTTTCTCTAATATGAAGCTATGGCAGCTTCCCTGGAAACTCCCCGGCACAGAACCATCTGCCCAGCCCAAGGACAGGGCTTCAGCCTGCTCCGAAGCTGAGAACAGTGTGTGACTGGGGTAGAAGGTGGCATCATTGCTCCATGGTTGGGCCATCCAAGCCAACTGGACCATAGAGGCACCAGCCCGAACCTTCCTCCCCTCTTCCACCTCCCTCAAGCAAACCCTCTCCCTTCTGTCCCTGTGAGGCAGCAGAGGATCTGAGAAGTGTAAGGGGTAAGGGTGGAGACCTGAGCTGCACCCTGTGCCCATGTACTTCTGTGGGGGACCCCAGGTCTCCCCCAGGGGCCTGCACAGAGTGAAGAGCAGAGGGTTTGATGTGCACTGGGCTGCTGGGCTCAGCCTGGCTTGTCCCTCGCCAGCTTGTCCACAAACAGGCACCATCAGCCCTCTCCAACTGTTCATCCTCCTCTACCTCCTCTCCCAGCTGCCTGATGGGGGGCAACGGTCACCCTGGAACATACCTGTCACCCGGAGGAAAGAGCCTTAAGTGCCTGTCCAATACCCCCCACCACCAGCACATCACGTCCCATGGCCTGGGGAGTTCAGTTTCCCCCATGGGCACTTCCCCTTTTCTGGGCCCTAGTCACGAAGCAGCAACAGCACAAGTCAAAAGAGAAACAGAAACCAAAGACCACACCCTGCCAGAGTGTCTGCAGTCTGCAGTCAGCCCTGGAAGCTGATGGCCGGCTGAAGTGCTGCCAGGCAGATGAAGCTGCAGTGGTCAGAAGAGGCCCTTCCTGGAGCCAGACTTGGCTGGACATCTTCTGCTCCCCAGTCTGCAAGGGCTGTGCATGCCCACGCACCCCCAGCTGGTCAGGGTGGAGAAGACACTGGTGTAGCAGGCATAATGCTTCTTCCTGCAAGTGCACAAGCTGCTTTCTGACACTCTCTGTCTCCCAAGGGGACAGAGGCCCTGAAGCCCCTTTGTGGACTACGTGACCTGGAGCACATGACTGCATGGAGAGCCTCACAGTAATTTAAGCCTACCATCTTATGATTCTCTACGAACTCCTGGAGGGCAGGAAGGGCAGAAGGGACCACCTCCACTCTGGGCACAGGAACAGTGAGTCTCAGGACATTAAGAGATTTGCCCAAATCCGAACATTTGATGCAAATCCCATGCACCCTTCCCCAAACAGCACGCCTTCCACCTAAACCTCATCCTTAAGGCACACGTGTGCATGTGATCCACGCCATGCATCCTATGAGCCACTTAGTTTGCAAACACAGAGCTGAGGTTTTCCATCCAGCTTCTCCATCAATATCCCTGAGGTGCTCCTGGGAGCTTGAAGGAGCAGAGACCGTGTGCAATTTCACACCCTGTCATCTCCATCTGCCACTGCACCCCACTCACTCCCCACCTCTTCCAGGACTGCTTTCGCCTTTGTGAGGCCACCCACACCCTCAGGTTATCCCTTCTTTGATGCTCCCTGGGGACTGTGATTTTACTTCCATTGACACATGCTGTCCCACCTGAAAATTATTCCATGTGGGTGTTTCCCTCAACAAATGGTGAATTCCTAGAGGCCACACTATTTCTGTTGGATGGATGGACAAGCAAGTTGGAGAAGTATGCAACTAATTTCTGAGTGATGGAGTCATCCAGCGTATTAACCAAGCCTAGCAATGCAGTAATGTAGTCTAGTTATTATAAATAGGCAGTTCTAGTGCAGCCTAATGATAAAAAGATAAAAGAACTACATTAAGCAGCTAAGCCAAACTTAGAGATCCAAAGGTAAACACAAGAAGGATAAAAGCTACAAAAAAAAGGGAGATAGAGACCTTTCTTCCCAGGAAGAAGATATGCGAAATTAATTGACAGTTCCTCCCTACCTCCTGAGGACCGGATTTCCATGGGACTTCAACCACACTCAGAAAACATTAGAAATTCAGAATAACCAGTTTCCTTTGAACTCGTTTCCTGTGAACCACTTAAATAATGAATTTCCTTTAAATCCTAAACCCGTAAAGCCACCTGTTTAAAACAAGTGCCATATACAAAGCCAAAATAAAGAAGGAACAATGGACTTCCATTCGGAATTCTCTCTTGTGGGTATCCATCAAGAGCTTTTTTCCTTCTTCTTTCTAATAAACACACCCCTAAATTTCTCCTTTTGTCCTCAAATTCTTCAGTTTTGGGAGACAAAGAAATTGGGTTTATACAAAATTAACCGTTTGTGTAATGTCTGCTGTACAATTTCTAGGGTAAGTCTCTCTTCCACTAAGCCCCATAAACATGGACATAAACGGGTCAAGGCAGATGAGAGGAACAAAAAGAGTGCTCAAGCTCCTTTCTCCCAGCTCCAAGCACCATCACATGGACTGAGAGGTGAGGGAGGCAACAGTGAGTGGCTTGGGTCTGCATACTACAGAAGGCTTGTCCAGTGTCACACCAGGAGGCCGGGGGCGGAGACAGAACGTCCCAAGCATCCTGGGGACTGCGGCTCCTACATGGACAGGAACGGGACCGGTGGGTCCAGGTCAGAGAATAACAATGCCTATTCTGTTGCTTCTACACGTGGGCACTCTCAAAAGGCATAGCCAGTTTTCTCGCACAAAGTTTCACTTCCCGGAGAAGTTTAACCAGCAGCTGCTGGTGGAAAATTCCCCCTGCATCATTTCTTCCCTCTATAACTGGGGTAAGCTGGGCTTGAAGGATTGAGACTCTGCTTCTCTGAGCAGAACCCAAATCCTCCCACCCCCTGGAACTAAAGACTGGAGCCAGGAAGTATGCAGGCAAACACCACCCCCTTTCCTTTCCCACTGTCCTCAGCCTTAACCCTCCCCACATTTCCCAGTAAAGGAAAAAATAAAATATTCTCACACTCAACACACAATACTTCTTGACCAGATGTGTGGGATCCCCCCCGACACACATACACACCCAGCAGTTCTCCAGAGGACGCCAACTGTGTATTCTGCAATTCATTTTCTCTCAGAGTCTATCTGCCTGGAGTAATGGCAGATCCTGTATTTTGAGGACTCAGGCTCACAAGACTGTCCCCACTATGGATGTTATCCAAGCAGTACGTTAGCCCCTGTGCGCCTCACTGGCTATAAACCACGGTTCACATTTCACAAGAAAGGTTCACCCCTTTCTTGGGTCCAATTAATTTGCTAGGATGGCTTTCAGAACTCGGAAACAAGTGTCTTTACTGGAGCAGGAAGATGCAGACATAGATAGACAAGGTGTGGGGGCGGGGCTGCTTACCTCCACACTCAAATACCTGTGTGTTTGGCATCTGAGAGTTCATCAATCTTGTTCAAGAGCTTATAGAGAGCTTTATCTCCAGTTCTCACCTCTGACCTTTTGGTTGATGAATGGGGATAAAAGTTCCAAGCCTGAGATCTCCTGATCACTTGGTCTTTTGTTAATTGGCCCTATCCTAAAGCTAAGGGGGTCCCAGTCTAAGTACTTCATTAGCAAAGTTGCATTAAGGAGCCCCCTCATCATTCAAAGCCTTCCTCACTCTAATTCTCCCCACGTGACCAACTGCTTTTCCTTATCTGCTGGTATGATCAGCCCAGAACACTAGTGAATTTGGCAACTTCTCAAACCAAGGAGTGACCACATTCAGCTACAAATCCAATTGGTGTTCTAAATCCACCCCCCACCAGGAGAAAGCTGTGTCTGGCCAGGTCCCCTGGGAAAAAAGGAGGAGGTGTAGGGGGGTGGGAGGGATGGCAGCTGGGGCCCACTGCACTTGGCTCTGTCCTTCCACTCCATGCCCTTGCACTGAGCTTGCACTATGGATTTCCCAGCCTGCCTGACATCTCACCTCTATCTTCTGTTTCACTTGGAGGCCACCCTGTCCTGTTGCTCTCCTCTTCTCCCTTCTTCCTATCTAGCTCATTCTGCTTTCTGTGCTTCTTCCAATGACCCTCTGTCTCTCTGAGAGAACTCTTGACTCCTACACCTCCAAGGGTGGTCTCTGGCCTTGCTTCTCTCCTTTCCCTTCATCCCACTCCCTGGCACTGCGTAGTTCCTGCTTGCTGCCTGAAAGGCTGGACAGCTGCTGGGCTCTCTAATTAGCTGCCTGGCTGCAATCCCAGAGCCAGGCATGTGTTACTGTAAGGAGCTGCTGCACCTCCCCTCCATCAGTAATCCCCTCTGCAGACCCCATTGGGCAGCAGCCGGGGGCCCTAGAATCCTCATCACAGGAGACCAGCAAGCCTCCTCCTATCATCCACAAAGTCACCAGGAACATATGTGGGTTCTCACCATAGGGCTCTGCAGGTTACCTCAGCACACCATGCCTTCAGGAGCAACAGGGATCCTGCCCTAGGTTGCCTCAGCAGTGCAAGCAGAAAGAAGCCCAGAAGGTCTTCTGGAGATCAAGTCTGGATTGGCCCAAAATGTAACACCAGAGCTCTGCTTCTCACAGCCTTCTTCAGCCAAGCTGGCCCAGAGATTTCCAAACAACCAAGGAACCTAGTCTAAGAAGTCCTGTTTACACAAGGTATAGAATTCCAGTAGTACTTGCTGAACGCTAGGTGCTGTATACTAGGTGTGAATAAGACAATGCTCCTGCTCCCTGGAGCTCACAGGCTGGGGAGGAAAAAAAAATGCCATCAAACACACACAGAATTTCTAACATAAAGCCACAAAAAACGGGGAAGGGTATGAGGGGACAGAAAGAAACTCGACTCTCCCCCTAGGGCAAGTCTTAAACTTCTCTAAGGAGGTAGCTTTTGGGACAGACCAGAAAGATGAGAAGAAGCCATGTTTTGGGGACAGCAGGCAGAGGAACAGTAAGTAAAGAGACCTGGAATTAGATAACAGCTAAACAGTTTGAAAAATAGCAAGGGCAAGCAGCTCAGTGGCAGAGCGCTTATAAAGCATGTGTGAGGTCCTGGGTTCAATCTCCAGCACTGCAAAGGAAAGAGAGAAAGAAATAGGCCGGAGTGGCTGGTATGGGGGAATGTGAGCACTGGACCTGCCTAGCCAGCCATGGGTCTCATTTCCGAGACTGGGGACTGGCTCAGGGATGGGCGTGGTCCAATCAGAGCTGATCCAATCAGAGTTGCTCCTGGGACTTTTGTTGGAATGGCCAGAAAAAACCATTACACATGAATTGTAAGAGGACAGGGTTATGAACTAAGCTGTGCACTGGGTCCCAACACAGCAGACTGAAAGTCAAAGTGGAGTCACTCTTTCTTAGGCGCCATATCACTGAGTTCAAACTTATCCTGCCCTGAGCAATCAAGATTAAAGTGATAAGAACCAAATTTCTCAAACAGGCCAATTTCAACTGGCATGATAATGAAGTTCCCCTGCTTTAACCATTACACAAAAGAAGTCACCTAAAATAACTCAATGTTGACTGATCAATTTTTTTTCTACTGTTCTATCACCACCCTACAGGGAACATGGCTTTGAAATGACCAATGGGGGAGGAGGGGTTTGACCAATTTGCTTTTTGTTCTTTAGTTTCCCAGACTGCTAGGATTATGGGCATGAGCCACCATGCCTGATCCTCCCAATTATTATTATTACTTTTAAAAATGATCTGAATTGACTTTGGTTTTAATTCTACACTTCATTCCACAAAATACAATAAGTATTCCAATGACCCAAGCAGAGGTTGGTTTTATAAGATTGGAGGTTTTGTAAAGGTTGAAGATAGTAGGAACAAAGGAACAAAAGCAGATTGGTCAGAGTTTTGTGTATGTTAGTCAAGTGCTCTAACACTTGAGTTACCTTCCTTCTAAGCGGGGAGAAGGAGAAAAAACCCCAGCAACATAACTGATTAGTTAAATTTGGATTATTTTACTTTACTTTTTTTGGTTCTTAACAGAAATTAAGGCAGAAGGCAGGTGGGCTGGAATATGACTATAACCCTAGCACTCTGGGAGGCTGAAGCAGGAGGATTGCTAGTTTAAGTCCAGCCTAGGCAACTTAGTGACTTAGTGAGACCCTGTCTAAAAGTAAAAACGGTCTAGGAACCAGAAGTGCTGGAGAGTACCTATAATCCCAGCACTCTGGGAGGCTGAGGCAGGAGGATCACATTTTGAGTTCAGCTTGAGCAATTTAGTGACTTAGTAAGACCATGTCTTAAAAATAAAAAATATAGGGCCGGGGATTTATCTCAGTGGTTCCGCTGCCTGCCTCGCAAGCACAAGGACCCGAGTTCGATCCCTGGTACCCCCAAAAAATATCTATACATAGCTTAGTGTAAAGGCCCTGGGTTAAATTCCCAGTACCAAAAATCCAAAAACAAAACAAAAGACTTTAAAAAACGGTACAGTGTGATGGTTAAGCTTGCCAACTTCACTAAATTAAAGAGACTCTTGAAGAGGTGACTGGATCATGGGGGGTGCTATGTGCATGAGTGGATTATTCCACTGGTGTCCATAGCTGAATGTGGCTGTGGGGTGGCTGGGTGGGGCCTTTCTACATCTTTGGTGGAAATGTAAACTAGTACAACCACTATGGAGATTCCTCATAAAAGTAAAAATAGAAATTCCATTTGACTCAGCTATTCCCCTTCTAGGTATCTTCCTGAAGGAGTTAACATCCTCACATTACAGTAAAACATGTATAACCATGTTTACAGCAGCACAATCCCTATTAGCTAAATCTTAGAAGCGGTCTATAAACCCCTCAATACAACAGATGAATGAATAAAGAAAATGTGTATTTGTACACAGTGGAATACTATTCTGCCATAAAGAAAGATAATCTTGAGGCATTTGAGGTGAATGGATACACCTGGAAACCATAATATGAAGTGAAATAAGTCAGACACAAAAGCTTAAATATGATATGGTTTCTCTTACACGAGAAACCCAAAATATAAGTAAAGAGCAACACAGAAGATAGACAACAGGAAGTAGAGAGATCTTTTACAAATGGGAAGGAAAATTAGAGATGGAGGAGGGGATGGACAGGGAATGGAAAAAATGAACTGAAAGGGAAAATGGAAACAGGACTTTCACAAATGGAATGGAGACCAAAGGTTAGAAGGGGCAGGGGGACATAGGAATGCAAAAATAATGAAGGTGCCTTATGTACATGTACCAACTCCCCACGATGAATGTAGTCATCATGTACTGCAAACCGGCACTAATAGAGAGACAGGAGGCGGGCCCCCGCTGGAGGTGGTCAGGGGCTGTGCCTTTGGAAGGTCTGTCTCTGACAGGTGCTCTGCTCCCATGTCCTTTTCTGGCTGCCATGAAGTGAGCAGCTTTGGTCTACCACACCCTTCTACCATGAAGTTTCTGCTTTAGGCAGCCAACCAGGGACTGAACTCTCTGAAACTGTAAGCCAAATAAACCATTCTTCCTTTAACTTGTTGGTGTCAAGTATTCTATCCCAGCAAGGGAAAAGCTGGCCATTACATGCAACACACCAGGAAGATCTCTGTCTCTGTCTCTGTCTCTATCTTCTCTCTCTCTCTCTCTCTCTCTCTCTCTCTCTCTCTCTCTCTCTCTCTCTCGACTACTCTTATGACCATCAGGAGGATAACACCAAGAGTTTGGAATATACTCCTTAGCCAGATCTCTAGGAACCAACCTAAAATTAACACTGACTGCTATTTTTAATCAAGGCACTGCCAACCTACACTCAAAGATAGGTCACATATCTACACTAAAGAAGGGACTCACACAACACCTTTGTTAGAATCCCATTTGCTTGCTGTTTTGATGGAGGTTTCTGTAACTAAGATAGGGTGAGGTGGGGCATGGTGGCACATGCCTATAACCCGAGCATGTAGGAGGATCAATGCGAGTTCAAGGCCAGCCTGAACTACAGAGTGAGATCCTGTCTTAATAAACCAAAAAAAGGGGAAAAAAAGAGATACAGTGAGATATGTCCCTTTCCATCTTAATTAAGTCAAAGAAAAGTCATAATTTGATATCATCATAGATCTCAAATTTCTCTGCCCCAAGGACAATAATTGAAGGATCAGACAACTCCTGCTCTTCATGTCAAAAGCCACCTGCTGTTCACCAAAGTGCCAGCTAAGTCAAAGCAAAACTCTACCTGCTGAGTATCAGTCAGCTGAAAATGCCCCTGCAGGGCCAGGGATTTAGCTCAGTGGTTCTGGTGCCTGTCTCTGAAAGGGCAGGGACCCGAGTTTGATCCCCAGTACCAAAAAAAAAAAAAAGAAGAAAAGAAAATGCCCCTGCAGTCAGGCACTGGAAACTGTGGGTCCTAGTCAGCCATAATTTGACAACATGTTTATTAAGGAAAGAAGACAAAATGAAATACTTTGACTGATGGCCCAAATTTCCATCTGCTTATAATTAAAGTAACTTTACCAAGTCCCAGAATACTACATCCTTACTTAGATGTTGCAGTTTAATAAGAAAGTGAACATTCCTTTTTACTCGGGCTCTTTGACAAGTTCTCTGGCACTTGTAATAAAAAAAATCCTGAGACAAGTGATTTCCCCGTCTGGAACATACCTACTCTGCATGATAGCCGCTTGTCCCCGTTTCCTGCTGTACAAACCAGTGGCTTAGCCCCTAGTAGGCAGAAGGGGAAGAACTGAGAGTAAGAGAGGTTGGATTCCTGGAAGGTGGGTCAGCCTGAGCAAGACAGCGATCTCGAGGGGCTCCAAATCTCCATTCTGGGCACTGTCCAGAATTTATCGCTCTCCCTTGAGAAGAAGAGCGGATAACAAACCTCACCTTTGCCAGCAACCTAGCACAACTTGACTGTCTCTTGCAAACAGGACTCCTGAAGACCAGAGACAAGGCACAAGCCTTACAGGTAGTGTACAAATAGGTAGTGTACTTTTTCTATAAACTCCCAAACTACACTGCCAGTTGGATAGCCACTAGCCTCATAGAGCTATTGAAAGTTCAATGTTTAGTAAAAATGAATATAATAAAAAATTCAGTTCCTCGGTTGCATGAGGCATGATGCCTGCCTTCCCCACCCCAGCTTCATTAAACAAAGGTTGCCATTATGAGCTAGAGGGGAGGGTTATCCTTTGTTCCATGAAGGTCACTGTCTACTGTCTGCAGACTGATTTAGATCCAAGAGGCAGAAGGGGGCTCTGGCGAGTGCGGTGAATAAGGACCAGCCCTTAAGTCTTTGGGATAGGCTCAGACTAGGAGGTGCTGGAGTGTTTAGCAATGGCATATTTATTGCTGGCTTTCCATGTGCCAGGCAGCCTTCAACAGCCATCTCACCAGTCCCTCCACAGGTCTATGAGATGGGATTGGCCTCAATTTACTGCAGAGGCAAGAAAAACTCAAAGAAGTTAAAGGACTTGTTTAAGGCCACAGCTAGAAAATAGGAGATATCTACCAGTGTTTCTTTCCTTATACCACTAATGAGAGATGGAGATGTGGGGACAGGAACTAGGGGGACTTGATTTGCCTATAGCAATGGGCCACCTACAGTTGAGTCACATAGAAGACAATCTCATATGAGTCCTCCGTGCAGCTTACTTGAGTCCACCTGTATTAGTCAGCTTTCCCAGTGCTGGGACAAAATACCCAACACTCACAACCTAAAGGAGGAGAGGTTTAATTTCACTCATGGTTTCCTCTTCAGTCAGTTGGCTCCAAGGCAGAAATGGCATGGTGGAAGGACATGGTGGAGAAAAGTTGAACACCTCATGGCAGCCAGAAAGCAGAGAGGGAGGGAAGCAGAGAGTGAGAAAGGAGGTGCAGGGAGCAAGGATATACTCTTCCGGGTCATGCTCCCATTGACCTGGCCCTTCTGACTAGGCCCCATCTCCGAACAGGAGACTTTAGGGGGACAACATCGATTTAAGCCATAACATCACCCATAGTCTTGGGAGAGCCTCCCCACAGGGTTTGCCCACCAAGGCCCAGTGCTCGAGACACACCCCATCAGAACTGCAGGAAGACCACAGCACAGAAGACAAGCCCAGGGAAGTGGGAGAGATCGGAATACAGACACGTGGCACTTCTTGGTGAAAAAGAGGCAAGACCCAAATGTATTTTAGAAAGCTCTCTGGATCATAAGCTCCTTCTCTTCGCATCATAATGTCCTAGCTTACACCTGACATGGAATATCCACTTGCACGCTGGGGAGAAAGGAACGGTGTGGGTCCTCCAAGAACAAGGGGGCCTGGCCAAAAGAAGCCTGGCAGGCAGTGCATGGGGG
Source organism: Heterocephalus glaber (assembly GCF_000247695.1). The sequence continues at coordinate 33,500,523 of NW_004624734.1, read as the reverse complement.
AAAGAGCACTGATGGTTGAGCTAGGGAAGCTGTACAGGTTGATATTTGCTCTCCAGACTGTCCCTTTCTCTTAGCATTGGCCCACGGGAAAGGTGGGCACATGCCCAGCTGAGCACGGACCCCAGGGACACCAGGTTCTTCCACCAGAAGCCTTAAGCCCGGCGGGCTGGCTCCCTGCTCAGCCTCTTGCTGGACAGCTCCATCTACTGTGAAAGGACCTGGCCTGGCAACATGCTCAAATAATGGCTCCCAACAGCAGTTAGGCAAGAGTAATTAAAGGGAATGTTATCTCCACCCATCTCTCTTCGCCATGTAATTAGACTGCTGAAAGTAATTAACATTCCTTTTGACAGAAGGAGACAGAGGACCCATTACATTCATTAGGACAGTCTCAAACCAGCCTGAGGAAGACTTGTCACCTTCAGTCTTGCACAGGACACAGGAGCATTGGGTGACTCAGACCAGGAGGCGAGTCCTGCCCTGGCCAGGTTATTGGTCAGCAGACGCATGTGACAAGGTACACCTTGGTGTGTGTTCTAGATAACGATACACACACATACACCGAGAGAAATAGCTTGAGGGCAAGGCAGGACTTGTCACATGGAGGCCAAGGGCATATCTCTGCCTCCCCCTTGGCCCAGAAAGAACAGAAAAGATATTTTTAGAGAAGATAAATCCATTACAGAACCAGGAAACAAGAAGGAACTATAGGGGCTCCCCAAACACAGAAGGCAAATATGAATAAATTGGTAGAAAAACTACCAACCAGAGGACTTATTGGTAGAAAATGAATCCATGAAACAATTATGATACCAGCCAACACTCACACAGCATCTATAGGTGACAGAGATTGTTCTAAGACCTCTCACAAACATCATTTAAGATAGAGACTATGATTACTTCCACTGTTTAAGGCTCCAAGTGGTTACCTGCTTTCTAATGGTCACAATGCTCATGAGGGCCAAGGCTGAGATCTGAACCCCAGCAGAGCAGGTGCGGATTGTGCCCCACCAGGCCTCAGGTTTGAGCCAGCAGACTGGGGCCTGGGAGGGTTCCTGAGATGTTGATAACTGGATGCAGAGCAGCCAGGCCAGTCTTTCCAGCTGCTACCTGGCCACCAAGGCTGCTCCCTGGCCACTGGGTCAGGGCAGAGGGAGACCGAGACCAGCCCCTCCAGGAACCTCCCACCCTCCTGTCCAAGACCAGTGGTGGCTCTGGCTCCAGTGCACAGCATCAGTATTCACAGAGAAGTGACCAGAAAGCCTCAAGAGAGAAGGGGCTGAGCACACAGGGTTCGCCTGACACTAGACAGAAATGGAGACCATGTCAGAAGTTTGAGCCAGAAAATAAAATTAGTAGAGCAACAGAATGAAATGCTTTTAAAATTACTAGCCAAGAGTGGTGGCGCACACCTGTCATCCCAGCACTCAGGAGGGTAAGGCAGGAGAATTGTCAGGTGTTCAGGGCCAGCCTGGGCTACATAGTAAGCCCAAGACCACCCTAAACTACGTCATGAGACCCTGTCTCAAAAATCCAAGAAAGGGCCAGGGATTTAGCTCAGTGGTTCCACCACCTGCTTTGCAAGCACAAGGTCCTGAGTTTGATCCCCCAGTACTCCCCTCAAAAAAAACAAGAAAAAAATAAATGTTATTAATAAAATAAGAAGGGCTTCAGAACCCATAAAACAAAGAAAGGCTAAAAATGGGCTGGGGATTTAGCTTAGCCGTTTCACCACCTGCTGTGCAAGCGTAAGGACCCGAGTTCGATCCCCGGTACCAAAAAAAAAAAAGGAAAGGCTGAAAAAGATAAGTTAAAGGTCCTGGACATGAAGAAAGTAGATGTTCCATACTGAACATGCGTTACTTTGAGAATTAGAAAGTATGTATTTATTTGTGTGTTTATCTTTTAGCTGGAGGCAAAACATAGGAGGATTTTTTTAATGCCTAGCATGAGATAGATGGTCAATAAGATTTTGAACAAATTACCTCACAGCACAGACCCTTGGCTCTATCAGGGCTGGTCTGTAAGCTGCTGTCCCCGCAGCACATCCTCTTGCCTTTGGGTCTCTGCTCACAGAATCCCAACACACACCTGGAATGTGCCAGTCGTTCCTCTCTGTTCACTTATGTTTGCCTGTCCTTCAATGTTCACTGAAAGGTTATCTTCCCAAACACAGACCAAAGGAGGGGGAGGAGGACTCTAGCAAAATCTTGCTGCAGCCTACTTAACCGACCACAATCCCTCCTCCCACAGACTCTTAAAGGCATCTAATTCCCCAGCGTTGGGGGACAGCTCTGGCTGGGCTCTCCTGTAGAGTCACAATGCTGACAACTTACATGTCCCTTACCTTTCAGTGAGTCTTTTCTCCACACCTCTATCATGGCAGCTCTGATGACACAGAGGGCCTAGGCTTGACTTGTACCCCACTGTACCCAATGAAACTGAGTACACCCTTCTATGTCAGTTGGGTGAATGATGAATAAACTTCTGTTTCTGGTGGGAGCAGGAAGAGGAAACAACTGTGGAGATGTCAGAACTCCACAGGGCTGGGCTCAGCACAGCCAGGCTCCTCCTCGTGGGCAATGCCCAAGACGGACCACCTGGTCCTACAGTTTGAACTCTCCCTCCTTTGGGCTGCTCAGAGACACCTGCAAAGCCCAAGTGGGTGGATGGGGCAGGGGTGGAGCAGCCATGAAGGACAGATCCAGGGGGAACAGTGGTTGTCAGACATCTTCACTGGGCACCAGGTTTGGTTTACAAATCTGGGGTTTCTGCTGCTAAAATGTTCCCCATGGACACATTTTCTCTTGCCACCCAACCTTCCCTTTTCTTGCTTCTCCATCATTTCACTCCTTCCTCTTTCCAAGATACAATCTTCCAAGAGGTCTCCATCCTAACCCCAGAAGAGAGGGTTACACTTCTGGGTCTATTTCTACTGGTAGTTAAGGTTTCATGGAGATGTTCTGATACTTGTTTTGTCCGCAAGCCCATGGTAATGAGTCAGGCTATACTTGTTAAACCACAGCTTCCAGGTTTTACATGGTATTTCATTTCCAAATAAAATTTTGTTGCTAGTCCTATCCACACTGCTTTGGCTGTCAGGCCATGTTCTCCCCTCTGAGATCTTACACAGGCCTCCTAGGGCAGATGCCGTTACCAACACTCACCACCTAATTCCAAAATAAATGCCCCTGGACACTGGCATGCCTCCCTCTGAAGGTTCACTGGCCCAGCTGTTTGAGGACAAGTTAAATAATGCACAGCCAGACAGCTGAAAAAAATCTTTTTTTTTTTCTTTCCTGCTACTGAGATAGAAACCAGGGGCTTTCTACTGCTGAGCTACATTCCCAAGCCCCCTTTCTTTAAATTTTAAATTTTAAAACAGGGCCTTGTTAAGTTACCCAGGCAGGACTCAAAGTTGCAATCATCCTGTTTTAGCCTCCCTCAGTGCTGGGATTACAGGCTGGTGCTATTGTGCCCAGCAAGAGTTTTTAAAGTGACACACTGATGCCAGGTGTGGGAGTACACACCTATAATCCCAGCACTTGGGAGGCTGAGGCAGGAGAATTGGTGAGAGTTCAAAGCCAGCCTGGGCTACATAGTGAGATCCCATCTCAAAAAAACAAAAAATAAATAAATAGAAACACCGAGGGCTAAAAAGAGCTGAGCAAGCCACCTATTGTATAGGTTAATTTATTTATTTCAGAAGCCCTTTTTTTATGTGCAGACTGCTGAGGGCCAAGTAGGTTGGCACATGAATGTTGAAGCACAACAACAGGGCTGGTGCTTTTAAAACATTGGAAATATAAATATTGGGCAGCTAGGGATGCAGCTCAGTGATAGAGCAACACGCTTTGCACACACAATGTCCTGGGTTCAATCAGCACTGCAGAAAGAGAAAAATTGCTGATAAAATTTTGGGAATTGTACTGTAACATCAAATACCAGAAAACTTAAAGCTTACCTTCTTGTATTTTACTGATAAAAGGCCTTTCGAGTTTATCTTATTATTCACACATCACTCACACAGTTATTCAACAATCATGCAATACCTATTTTGTGTCACCAGGTAAATGCAAAGACCACAGAATCAGAGAACCCAGCCCAGACCAAAGGCAGCTAACATTCTGTATGTTTGGGGCCTGAGGTGGACAGAGTACCACACAGGAGATACATGCTAGGGTTAAGGGTGACCCAGGGCTGGCAGAGCAGGAGATGGTGGGAAGGGGCCCGCAGAAGGACTAGGAAGGCAGGAGGACACCCAGAAGAGGGTCCTGGGACATCCGGGAAGCAGAGGCAGAAGAGTCCCAGACATCATGATCAATTCCAGGAGCATGTTGTACAGGGACTGAAAGGACAAGAGCACTGTCTCTGGGGACCTTCTGAGGAGCAGCTACAAAGGGAAGTAACTGAGGAGTGTGTGGGAAGGCAGAAAGTAGCTTGTGCTGGAAAGGAAAAGAAAAGCTGCACAAGGAGAAGTAGACACAGTGGAGATCTCCTCTCTCCTTTTCTTTCCCCTTTTTTTCTTTCTATCTCTCTCTTCTCCCTCTCTCTCTCTTTCAAGATAAAAGAGGGGCTGGAGATGTAGCTCAGTGGTATAGTGGTTGCCTAGCATGTGTGAGGCCCTGGGTTCGATCTCTAGCAGGAGACAGAGAGAGAAACAGATCCAAGGATGTCTAAGTGCTAAGAAGAAATCACAACGAGCGCCTGTGAATGGGGTCTACATGGATGCTCTGAGCTGTGCAGAGGTTGAAGGAGGGGAGCAAAGGGAGCCACAAGCCCAGGACAGGCAGGATAGTGTGCCACTTTATTTTATTTTATTAATTTATTTTGTGACACTGGGTGGGGACTGAACCCAAGATGTTCTCACTGAGCTCACCCCTCCCACCTATTTTTCATTCTTTATTTTATTTTTCTTTGCTATATCTTGGTATTTTCCAGAGTAATAACGAGTCCCAGGAGGGAGGGGTAAGGAAATGGCTCCCCCCATCTGGAGGCAGACAGCACGGAAAGGAAGTCAAAGAAACAGGTGCCAGGCTTGGTCTGTGGAATCTCTTCCCTAATGGATGAGAAGATGAGGAAACAGTATGTAACAGGATGCTTATGGATATTTATGGAAAATGCCACGTCGTGAGGAATCACAGTCAGGAATAAGGCTGGAGAAGTGAGCATCCCCGAGGACCTCCAATAGACTAAAGTGGCAGAGCCAGAAATATTTACAGCCCAGGCTCTGAGAGGGGTTGGTCATTTAGTGGTGGGAGCAGGCGGCCTAAACTCCCACAGGCTTGGCCATCACGGCTCAACAAGGAGGAAGGATGAGAAAAAAAAAGGTGTGCCTTCTGACCAAGAGGGGATGGCAGATTCCTGAGGACCCCTGAGGGTTGGCCGGAAGGGAAAGGAGGAAGGACCAGACACAGGGCCTGGTTGTCAACCAGCATGAGCAACTCTGAGTCCCCACTCTTCCCAGTTTCCTTCTTTAAAAAACAACACCTTAGATTCCATTGCTATGCACTGCATTATTTTCTCTTTTCCTGGTGAGCATTTGTATATGTTTCCAATTTTAAAATGTCAGATCAAAGCAGCCATAGGGATTAACAAGTAAATTAATGTTCAAGAGTGGCTGCGTCATTTCCCAGATCCAGTGGAGGAACAAGGCTCTCCTAGGGTTCAAAGAAACATCCAGATACTGGAAGTGCCTCCAGGCACCGTGCAGCCTCCCAAGGGGCAATGGGTCCCCCCACGTTACACAGAGATGCCACCCACCAAAAGGTACCCCGCTCCTCCTGAGGACAAACAACTTCATCCCACGCCCACAGCCCTTCTGGATTTCAGAGTCATGCAGGGATTGAGCCATGGGCCAGGGCCAGGTAGGGCAAGAAAGGCACTCACTTCAAGTACAAAATTTAAAAGGATGTCCAAAAAATTTAGGCATCAAGAGAAATGATATTTTAATGCAACATTTTAAAAAAATCAAAGCAGCAAACCATGGCCAAGGACTGCGGCCGTAGTGGGGCCAGGGCCGGGATTCGGGGGAGACCAACACGGCAGGCTCCCCTGTGAGGTTCTGTGATGTGTGCTGAGTCTGAAGACCTGTTCCACCTCGCTACCAACAGTGGCTCTGATGAGAAACATACACAGCACCACAAGCCCTTATTCCAAACCCTTGGAGTTTAGAACATTTTAGGTTTCTTAAAGAGCACATACTGTAAATTACATAAGCCCTACATCAGGGCTGGGGCAGGACCCCTTGTCAAACATCGTAACATTTCTGCAGTGCCATCTGTGCATGCTCACACCTGCTGTGGGAACAGATCATCATGGTCTTGCTAGGCCATGTCAAGCTCTTGCTCCCTAGTTAAAAGAAATGGTTTGGGTTTTAGAATTCTTCTAATTTCCACTTCTGTCATTGCCAAAAAAAGACAGTGGGCCTTACTAACATTACATTAGGTCTCAGAGGGAAAAGGCAGCAGATCAGACCTCAAAAGGTTTTCTTTTTGGATTTGGTTTTTTGAGACTGGGTCTCACTATGTAGTTCAGGCTGGCCTCAAACTCACAGCAATCCTCCTGCCTCAGCCTCCCAAGTGCTGGGACTACAGGTGTGCACCACTAGACCCAGCCTACATCTACATTTTAAAAACAATGAAACCAAGGTTGAGAGCCCAACGGCTTTGCCTAAATTAACAATGGGCAGTTGGTGGCATGAGCTGCACATTTGCTGCCCTTTGCATAAGCGTATGTGATAAATACAACTTAGTGACAAAATGGCCAGAGGACTTAAAAGCCCTAGCAGGAGTGGTTTTAGTCAAACACACCTTTGCAGCAGGGATGGGCAAGGGATTTAGCTCAATGGCACAGTGGCTGCCTGGCAAGCATGAGGTCCTGAGTTCGATCCCCAGTACCAAAAACAACAATAACAACAACAACAACACCCCCAACAAGTGGGGATGAGCTCTGGCTCAAAAAATTTACAAAGGACTCAAGAGGTTACACAGCGAGGCAGATGACAGCCCTTCGGGCAGGACAGCACAGTAAGACAGGGCGGGTGTGTGGATGGCAGATTTCTTGTATGGGTGGATTCAGCTCTGGAAAGGAGTTGTTAGGGGACAAGAGAAGATAAGTTTGGAATAGGAAGGAAAGCCAGGCTTGGTGGCACGGGCGTGTAATCCTAGCACTTGGGAAGCAGAGGCAGGAAGATCACCTCAAGTCCCAGGCTACATAGTGAGTTCAAAGCCAGCCTGAATTACATAGTTCATACGAAGGCTATCACAAAAAAAAAAAAAGAAAAGAAAGAAAGAAAGAAAGAAGTAAAAGCAATGCATGGAGAGCTTGACTGTTAGACTGAAGAAACTACAATTGCCCAGCACTCCTCTACTCCCAGCACCCAGGAGGCTGAGGCAGGAGGATTGTGAGTTCAAAGCCAGCCTGAACTACATAGCAAGAACCTGGCTCAAACAAACAAATAAGCAAACCATCAAAAAGAACCTCCGATCGCCTCCTAAGGCAGCATTTCCCAATCACTTATGTGCCACCTTCATGACTTGGCCTGGCTGCCCACCACCCTTGTGGGAAGTGACAGAGGGTAGGGGTTTAAAAGTGTTCACACTGGGCTCAGATGGCTTTCATTTGAATCTAGGCTCTGATGCCAACTGTGTGACCCTGGACAAGCTGCTTAGCCTCTCTTTGCCTTGGTTTACTCATTTATAAAACAAAGATAATTCAAATAACACCCTCAGGAGGATTAAATAGAGACAATATTTGCATACTAAAAACAGTACCTGGCAGCAGCCATACCTGGGACTCTATGGGGCATTGATTTCAGGAGACCCCAAGGATAATGAGATTCACAGATATCCAAGTCCCTCATATAAAATAGGGTATCTGCATATAACCTAGGTGCATCCTCCCCTTTGTGTTAAATCACCTCTGAGTTACTTATAAGACTTACTACCGTGTACATGCCCTGTAAATAGTGTTATACTACACTGTTAGGGAAAAACGTCAAGGAAAAGGTCTGCACGCACTCAGTAAGAAGCCAGTCTTTTTCCTGAATATCTTCAATCTGTGGTTGGTTGAATCCACAGATACAAAATTTGAATCACAGGTACAGAGGACTGACTATATAAGAACTCAATAAAGCTTAGTTTTGTTTTCATTACTCTTTTCATTAAGGTCAGGTTTTTCGTCAAATACATAGTGTAGCCTTATCCTAAGCAATAATATCTATGACATCATGGACTTCTTGTGACAGTTATGGCTTTGGTGATATACATATAACAAGATATTAAGTCAAAAGCCTTACCTAAGGTGCAAAGATACACCAGTGTAATGCTGCCCAGTGTGATACTCGACAAAGTGCAAGCTCCTCTCTCACAAACAGGAACAGTGTAAGTGGGCAGAGCTTGGAGGAGCAGCTTTGCAGAAGACTTTGGGGGGTGCCACTGGTGGCACCTCTGATTTCACTCTACCTCCACTGAGAATCTGCCTCGAGGACAGGCTGGTGAACGGGTGCAACAGGACCAATCTGCAGACTTGATTATCTGTCCCCTGATGGGGAGGTCAGGGTGGACTGGTGTCCAGCCACTGTCTGAGACATCAGAAGCTGACACAGACTGGCCATCAGCTGCTGCAGGAGCAAGGGAGCCCTCTGAGTGCAGAGTCAGCCTGCAGTCTCAGGTTTACTGCATCCAGGAGATGTGACTCGTTTTGGGGACAAATGTGGGCCACATGCAAGAGAGGGATGGCAGGCCCTGGCCAACAGACAGAAAGAAGCACCTTAGTGGAAAGAGGGTAGAGATAAACTACTAGATCTCAGGGGCTGAAGAGCAGCAGTGATCTAGAAGAGAGGATAATTTACTCTTTTCAAGACAATAAGGAGTGAAGATCCCAGTATTTGTGGGAGGGGTCTCTGAGAAAACCATGAACGTGGCCACGAGAGACAGATTGAGCAAAAAATATGTGCAGGGTCCAGGAAACCAGAAGCTGGCAGACAGCAGCACTTCCCTGAATATCTTCTCCTGTCAGTTCAGTGACAGAGAAATGGATGTACACACTACTGAGCTGAGACCATGTTTGTGATTTAAAGTGACCACAAGACCTCCTGCTGCCTGTGAATGACCAGAAAAAGTTATGAAGCCTGACTGAGCTTTCATCCCAGGACAGGGAAAGAACTTCTCCCACTGAATAAACATAAAAGGACAGTGGAATACAAAATTAAGTTGCTTCCCAAGGAATCATGTGTCTTTATGTTCAGAAACATAGCTGTTCAAATGGAATGTTTGTCCCTGTACCAACTAAAACCATCTCCCAGACCCCCAGTAGTATGGTAATCACCATTAGGGACAACTGGTCCATTGCAATATGGAGCTAAGAAAATGGTAAGATGGGCAGGGACAGGAATGATTGGTTTGGTGGTGTCAGTGGAAATTTGTTTGCTCTTCAACCTTGAATTTTGTTAAATGAAAACAGAAGGTGTCTATCAATGAATGAGAGAATCCATGGGTCCTTAACAAGTGGTTTTGTTCAAAAAGAACTCAAGACAGCCTAGTTCCATAAACAAAGGAGCCAAGACCTTTGGGTTCTTAGGCTGAGTTTAGGATTTGGCTTTGCCCTTTCAGGTAGATAGGGCAGTAAAGGAGGCATGTTCTTACCAACACTGCATCACCTAGAAGCCACCAACCATGGGTGGCAACAGGGGAGGTAGAATCCTAGGCTGAATGTGCAGAATGTGAAAAATATACCAAACATACAACTTTACTGCTGCCTTTACTTGAAGCTTTTGCCCCAGGGATGGTGAGAGGATGAAAGGGAGGTGAGGGTCACATTTTAAGATAAAATACAGGGGATGCTCCCTGTGGTATAAGAAATAGTGAGCGTAAAGGTACACAAACACTGCCTCTCAGCTGTCCCTCAAACGAGTCAGAGGAGGAATGACTGGACCAAGCCCCCTTTCACAAGAATGGTCTTACTACAGCTCTGACTCTCCCCCTTAACTTCCAGTGTGGCTTCTTTCTCCTTCAACTCCTCCTCTCCCTCACAGCTCTGATCTTCCACACTTCCAGATCAGCTGTGTTATTTATTGCCTAAGAAAGGCCACAATCAGCCAGACAGAGTCTATTTCATCATCCAGCATAACTACTGGACGGAAGGTTACCGAATATCCTGTCCACATTCTTGTTTCATTGGTAGGGAAATCAAAAGCCAAAGCACTCATGTTCCATGCCCAGAGTCACTAAGCTAAGATAAGAACCCAAGTGTCTTGACCCCCAGCACACGGGTCCATTACACAGCATCATACTAACCCTAAGAGGAACCAGCTCACCTCCCCTAGGCCACCACCCCAACCCTTGTTTATTGCAGAATGGTAGGAGAGGCCTAGAGCTAACTTGCCTGGAACAAACAATGAACTAGCTGGTTAGTTTGAATGGAGTAATCAGTGGCCAGAAATACTTTCTCAGAAGAATAGGGTCGTCTCATGCTTTCTCTACTTTGCAGAGAGTCCTGGGACCCAAGTCACAAGCAGGGCTCCCAGCTGCAATATAATGATGGACAGGAGAAGGCACAGAAACTAGAGGATGAAGATTGGAGTCAAGAATCTGCAGGGCCGGGGATTTAGCTCAGTGGCGCCGAACATGCCTCAAAAGCACAAGGTCCTGAATTTGATCCCAGCTACAAAAAAAAAAAAAGCCTGTAAAGAGCTGGGCATGGTAGCGCATGGTTCTAATTCCAGCACTTGGGAAGTTGAGGGAGGAAGATTTTGAGTTCTGGGCTAGCCTGGGCTACACAGTGAGACCATGCCTCAAAAACCAAAAAGAAGGAGGAGGAGAAAGAGGAGGAGAAGGAGAATCTGTAAAATAAGCGGCTATAACTAGTGGCAGTAGGGTAACATTTGAAAAAAAAAAAAATGCTGCCCAAGAGCCTGTTAGGCAAGAGGAAATTTTTTGGCAACAAAATAAAATGGGGTTTATGGGGAACATTCCTATGCCAAGCAGAAAGCCTGCTCCCCTTACAGTAACTCACAGGCCATCTGGTCTACTTCCCCACTGCAGGGTACAGACCTCTCTCTCCTCCTGAACATTCATCAGAATGCTGGCTTCAAATAAGAATCCATACTTCCAACCTCCCTGAACTAGCTGTTTAATCCACATCAATTCTCCTTCTTATATGTTAACTACCTCCACTTTTGCTCTCTCCCCTACATGTTCCTTCATCCAATCCAAGGCTATAGAACACAACAGAATCAGATGGGTCTTAGTTCAAATCCCAGATTGGATGCCAAATAGCTGCATAATATGTATAATCACTTTATCTTGTAGAGGTTTAGTTTTTCTAACTATATAGAAGGGTAATTTTAAAAAACACATTACAGGCTGGCCTACAACTTGCTGTGTAGTCCAGGCTGGCTTCAGACTCAAGATCCTATTTCCTCAGCCACCCAGGTGCTGGAATTACAGGGATATACCACCATACCCAGGTCAAAATGGGGATAATTAATAGCAGCTATCTCATTGCTACAAGAGAAGGACAGTGACATAAAATGCTTAGCCTAATGCCTGGCACTTAGTAAGCATTCAATAAATGGTGGCTGTCAGCTGTTGTTCAGCTATGATAACTGAAGCCACCAAAACTCCATTTGCAGAATTAAATCTCAGAGGTCTAAAATGAGCCAGCCAAGGTCATTCAAGTGAGTGAGTCAGAAAGGGAGCCCAGCTTTCCTGATTCCTGAAACGGTTGCCATCACTAGCTCTCATACAAACAGTATCATTGCCCAATGTCCTAAAAATCTGGGTATCTGATCACATCAAAGTACCATAGCTGATGATATAATGAGCACTCATGTGCGCTAGGAACCATGCAGGCATATGAGAGCTTGAAGGTGTCCACGAGTCAGTAGAAGAATACCTCATTCCTTATGGCAAGCAAAAATCCAATACAGGACCAAAATGTGGAACTGCTGCTTATGGTGCCAAGTGGTAACACTATTTTTTGTTCCTGTTTGTTTTAAGAGGGTGGGTAAAAGATCAATGCCCTAGTTGCCTCATGAACTGGCTTGGGAAAGGTTTTTGATTGGGAACAAGAGGAAGGGAGATCCTAAGGACCAGGGACTAAAATGGAGTCTGGCCAAGGGTAAAAGCAATGGGGATGGCCAGTGGGCTAATACTAGGACCCTGTCAGCACCCCAAAGAATGGCAGTTATGGTCTCGACGGTGGGCTTCTTGCTGCACCAAGGCCTGACTCTCCACTGACTGTGCAAGCAGCAAAACTAGAGTCCAAGGAAGCACATTTTATCTCAAAGCATGAATCATCCTTCAGAAGTCCAGAAAAGAATCCCCTCTTTGTGGCCCTTCAACTTCCTTCTTGGTTGGCATCCCTAGCCCCTGAGGGCTGGTGTCAAGGCCTCACTAAAAGTCAGGGTGAGTGACCTTTCAGATGGAAACGAACCAGTCCAGAAGCTCATGTGACAGGGGTGCCTCTTAAAAACTGAAACAACGAATGAATGAACCAGCTAGAAGGCATTCATCATTCAAGTCCAACTGTGAAAGCAGTTAGAAGTAGATGATCCAGTGTGTTCTGAATGTGGGAGGAGAGGAGAGGAGAGGGGAGGAGAGGGGAGGGGAGGGGAGGGGAGGGAAGGGAAGGGAAGGGAAGGGAAGGAGGGGATTGGCGGAAAGTGGTCTCTCCAGTTGTGTCCTTGTATCCATATCTGCCTGTGTTAGATGGCAGGTCTTGTATAATGCCATGTCCAGAGGAAGCAACCTGAAGACCCAAGTCTTGCCCATGTAGATGGTTTACCCTAATTTCAATGCCACTGCCTCCTTCCACAACACCAGTTACAGTGGGACCCTGGAGCCCTGAAAGGATCTCAAATTCCCTGGAAGCCCACAGAGTAAAGGATAATGGGGGGGCTGGGTGTTCAGAAATGGGAACTGGCGATGACTGTAGTTATTGTTCAAATTGCCAGACTAAATTGTGCAGAAGCATCAACATCAGAGGAGGTCAGAAAGTTTCCTTTCAGTACTATCCTTTGAAGGTGCAGGGAGCCAATATCACTCTGTGACCTTGGCCCCACTAAATGTACACACAGGGAGTTGACTGATGTTAGCACAAACATGGAGTTGGGCCTTAGAGCAGAGAGGGGGGTGTTTAGCCTGCAGGCTGAGGTATGTGAGCAAAGGGCAGAAGGCTTTGCTTTTCATCTTGGGCATGTTCGGGTTATTACTCAGCCTCAGGTCCATCTATGGCTGTGTGTGCCAGGTGTAGAAACCACTTCCTCTCCAATAAATCACAGCAGCATGTAGCATCCCACAGCTCTAAGTCTGAGGTGAATGTACCTCTTGAACCAAACACATAGGTACCTAAATTCTCTGCATGAATCTATCTCATAATGGAAAACTATACGCTGTGGTAGGAAAGGCAAATTCTCCCAATACACATTTTCTCATTTTCTCTCTCTCTCTCTCTCTCTCTCTCTCTCTCTCTCTCTCGCACACACACACACACACACACACACACGCATGCACACACACCCCACTCAGTGTGCTGACTCTTGGGGTGACTCAGTTTCCCTAAAGGGAAACCATAACCAAAAATGCCTCCCCCTTCCCCTTCCCCCAAATAGGCTTGTACTTGACTTTCCAAATACAAACCTTCTGGTTTCTGAGAAGGGTAGAGTAGAGAGACAAGAAGAAAATTTAGCCAGAAAGGCTGGATTTCTTCCTACCAGAACATCAGAATCTCTTCTCATATTCCCTCTTCGGCCAGGTATTGCCACAAAGGGAGCTGAGAGTTTGCCAAAACAGGAATTATCCATGCCTTAAAAGGAATGTTACTGAAATAAAAAACTAAAACCCAAAACCTCCTTGCCTGTAATTTGAGGGTGGCATGAGCAGGGAGGAGGGGAGTGGAGGTACATACACTTGAGAGCTTTGGGTTAGGGGAGGGTTAGCTATCCCTTTCCTCCCTCAAGGGCAGCCAGGTCTGATACGGCAGGTGCTGAGGCCAGGCTGCCTCACTTTGCTGCCCTTACCCAGGTCTCCCCTTTGGACCTCAGAGGGCCCAACAACACCAGAGACCCTTCTCACATCTTAGATGTTGCCAGCATCCTGGACCCCTCCCAGGACAAATCCTACCGGGGAGGAGCCCTGAGACATCCTGGGAGCAGAGGTAAACAGAAAAAAAACCCAATGCCTGTGCACCCCAGCAACAGCTTTTCTGACAAAACTATACTTTTAAAACCAACACTGAGCATTCTCTATCACAGAAGCTGTAATTTAGCCCTGTCCTGTAAAATGACACCTTTCCCTTTAGAAACAGTATGCAAATCTGATACAACTGAAATGCACACAGTATAAGGCTCACTAACTCATTTGCTATCGTTCATTCAAGGACTCAAGGCTCTTAAATCACTTTATAAATGTAAAATTTCATACCTCATCACTTTCACAGAGGGAGTCAAGGGAGTATCATTTTCCCTGCTTACAGTCTGTACATCTGAGGAACAGTCAGTCCCTGGAAAAGCCCACTTTTCACTACTGGGGCTGGGGAGGTCAGGCCTCTATATTATCTGCAGCTATGAATAAACAGCTTGTGATAAACCCAACAGGGGATTAGCAATAATCAACCCTGCCCAGTTACAGGGAAAAGTTCATAGGAGTGGAGCTGGCTAGGCTGTCTAGACCTTGCACCTGACTTTAGCCGTAAGTTCCAGGGACATAGCTCTAAAACCCAGGGCCTTTTACTTTCTCTTGCTACCCTTACTGGTCTTGGAATCTCTCTCACTCCTGTACTTTTTGCTGTTATTGTTGCTGTTGTTGTTGTTGTACTCAGGGTTTGAACCCATGGCCTCATGCATGCTAGGTAAGCAGGCTAGCACTCAGTTACATGCCCAGTCCTTTTATGTTGAGAAAAGGTCTTGCTAAGTTGCCCAGGCTGGCCTTGAACTTGCAATCCTCCTGCCTCAGCCTCCTGAGTACCTGACACTGCAGGCATGTGCCTCTATTCCCAACTACCTCTGTACTTTTTAAGGGGCCTAAGTCAATACTCAATATTGTGTCATTTCTCTCCAAGGATGACCCCTTCCTCCAAATCTCCATCTCCAAACATTAAGCCTCCAGGAAGAATAGCCTCATCTCACCCCACCCCTTCATGTCTCCAGAGAGAAGTGTCCTGGCAGGTCCACGTCAGCCCAGCCTCCTAGATCATTAGCTCACTCACGGAGAGGCAGGACAGTCCAGCTGAAGTCTGGAGCCATCCATCTCCACAGGCAAGCAGATGTCGCTCTGCCTTCTGACCAGGGAAAAAACTTGAGCTCCCAAAGGGCTGTCCTGTCCCAGGATGGGAGCCAGCTGGGAGCTGGAGCCACCTCATTCCTGGAGATACAGGTCGGGGACTGGGGACCTGGAGCTTGGGTCATATGTTTTCTAGAGAGAAAGACACTGTACCACCCAGGGCGGGCCATTCAGGTCATGGTACAGTGAAGAGAATCCTACGCTTTCCCATGACCCAAGTCTGAAGGCCACAGCAGCAGTCCATTTGTTACTGGGGTGCTGAAAACACATGGCATGGGCCAGCAGAGACCCCCAGTGTTACACTGGGACCACTCCCCAGGGTCCTGCTCTTGACTTCTGGGAAGAGACTGGAAGCAGTCTGCGAACAGCCGCCCAAGGCAAGCTCTGCCTGTGGCAACCAAACATAACCCCAGAAACCCTGGAGAAAGAAAGGCAAATGAGTCAGGGCAAGAAGGGTGAGCGGTCAGGTTTGGACTGGGCAGAGAGGGAGGGAAAGGAAGACACCTGCAAAAGACGCCAGTGTCTCCTGCCCTTGCCGGGACTGGGGATGCTCCCCATCCCAGTCCAGCGTCTCCCACCAAGGACCAGGGATCAGGGAGGCCAAGTGAAGAGCTGGCAGCCAGGGACAGGCCACTGCCTGGATTTGGGGCTGGGCACGGACCTGGGGAGAGGAGAGCACCGAGGTGTGCAGTCCACCATCACCCAGTGTATCTTTTTTTCCATGCACCCCGGGGAGAAAGCAACAAGGTGGTTTGGAGGGATCCCCTCTCCTTCAGCAAAGTCTTCGGTCTCAAACTCAGGAGGTCCATGGTTCCACTCCCAAGCCCGCCTTCCCCAGGTTCGACCCAGACTGGCGCCCCCCTCTGTCCTCCCAAGGCGGCCTCCAGTGTTCTCTCTGCCCAGGGGAAGAGGTGTCAGCCTTCCGCTGCCCGAGATCCCCGCTGGACACTTCCCCCTCGCCTAACCCAGGCACCCCTTTGTTTCAGGCGGGGAAAGTTGCCAATGTGCACCCCTTTCCCCAACACGCCCCCCTCCGCGCCCATCCCCCTCAGAGAACCCGAGCCCGGGCGCACCATCTCCTCTGCGGCTGGCGCTCGAGCCCGGGCAGCCGCCTCGAAACCGAAAGCAAAGAGGAAGCGGGATCCGGCGGTGTCCCCACGCCGGCTGTCCCCGTCTTGCTCATCACCGCACCCACCACCCGTGTCCCAGCGCTCGGCGCTGCCCGCCGAGCTCGACCACCTCCGCCGGCGGCGGAAAGGCCTCTCTGCGGGCATCGGGGCACCTACCGGAGCGGGGCCGGGCCGGGCCCGCGGGCAGGGCAAGACCGGGCAGGGCCCGCCGCCGGCCGGCCGCAGGTGCGGCCCGGAGCGCAGTCTCCCCACGGCTCCCGCTCCTCCTCCCGCGCGGACTCGGGGCGCTCTCCTGCGCCGCCCGCTCCCCGCCCCCACGCCGGCGCCCGCCCCCCTCCCGGCCCGTGGCCTCCCGTGCCTCCCCGCGCCGCCGCCCGCCCGCCCGCGCCTACACCCGCATCAGGGGTCGGCGCTCGTCGCGGCGGCGCCCGGGCCGAGGGGCTGCAGCCGCCGCTGCCGGAGAGGAAGCGAGCCCTCGGCGGCGGCGGCGGCGGCGGCACTCACCCATAGTACGGATGCGGTGCAAACTGCACATGCTCGCGTCTGACAGGCGCTGCCTTCCGCCCTGCTTAACTCCTGCGCGCCCGCCAGAGCCGACCTGGCTGCCTCCCGTCGTCCTGGAGCCAGGAGTCGGCCCTGCCCCAGACACCTAGAAGCGCCTCAGCCCTGGCAGTGCAAGTGGCAGCGGTGCAGGGCTCCTCGGCCTCTCTGCACCCTCCAGCGCCCCTCCCCACTCTTCCTACATTTGAGGCTGTGGGAGTTGTGGGACCGCGTGTACCGCATCCACTGTGGGTATCACGCAGGCCCAGGCTACCCGAGGCCCACCTGGTATTGCAAAGCCACTGTGACCCCAGCATTGCGGCCATTGTAGTCCATTCATTGAAACAGCTGTATCCGTTTGTTATTATTCCCATTGCCAAGACAGAGAAACAGAGGCCTATGGAAGTTTAAGGAATTGATTTGCCTAAGCAAGGCCTGACCCTGCAAAGTCCACAATTTAATTTATTCTGCAAAGATTGAACAAGAGTATGTTCAGAGGTCAACCCAGATTCTTCTGTCGGGAGGTAGAAATAAGGATGTCATCTGGAAAGTCAGAGATTCCAGAATATGGAAGTAGGAAATCAGTGGCAGGACACCCTGACTTGAGATTGGCCCCTCCAACTGGTCCTGGGTCCTGGCACAAAGGCTGAGTGGGGAGTAGGAATGAAATCCTCCATTCCTCTGCCAAGGGTCCAGGCACTGGGCACATTAGCCACAAGGAAAGGACATTTCAAAACAAATTTACCATGCCATGTGACATTTTAGAGTCCATACAGAGAGGGCCCCCTCCTCTAACTCTCGAATACATCCTATGCATGCCGAGTCCTGATCTGAGGGTGCAGTGGCTGCTTCTGTAGGTCGAGGGGTGTAGCTCAGTGGTGACTTAGCAAGTGCCTAACACTGAGGAGGCCTTGGGTTCAACACCAACCTAGAGGGAGAGGGGAAAATGAGGAGAAGAATGACAAGAGACCTTACCCACAGGGACAAAGAGTGCTTAGAGGTCCAACGCAGCATGGAGTCTTCTAAGGAAACGAAGCTGAGGTTCATCCAGCTCGTCTCGCTCCACTCTGAGCATGAAGCTGGGCTGCTTCTCTTTTCTAAACCTAATCTAGTACTGTGCCTTCCACCTAATTGCCTGGTGGGGCCATGGATCTTTCATCAACTTCCTGTTCCTGGTCAGGATGCATCCCAAAACTGGAATTGGGCAGTGTGGACCAGGAGCTTGAGACCTATCTCCCTGAGCACCCTGTTCTTGGGGTGGTTAATGCAGTCTTCTCTAAGGAAAACACTAGATTTCTGACAGGGACAGAGGGAGTTATCTCGGGTTCCTTAAACCCGTATAGGAAGGAGATAGCCAGGAGGGGCTGTTGGCCTTTGTTATCCCTCTTTGCATAATGAATATCTCCATATTGCCTGCTTCATAAATATGCTGTGATTGCTCAGTGACATCGTCCTCAGTACATTGTAGGTTTTCAGTAATACAAAACTATTTTCTGCTGGGAGAAAGACAGGGAGAAAGAAAAAGGGTTCAGGGCCATGTGGACTGGGCCTACCACATTGTCAGAGCGACAGGAGACAGCTGCCCCCACCACATGCACCCTGGCAAGAAGCAGCTTCATCAACTCCAACAGCAAGGTCCAGCTGAAGGAGAGGGACATCCTGCGCGCCCCTTGTCATGAAGCCACAGTGCTCCCACTCTGTCTCTGATTGTTTGGCAGCTGGCTCAGCTCTCTCTCTGGCTCTGGGAGGCAGCATTGCTTAGAGGAAGGTGTAATGGGCTGGAAAGGCAGCAAGATCTGAATTCCCGGCAACTTAGCTATTAGACACGGTAGGCAGGGTGTCTAGTGCCAACAATATTTTTAGGGGCCCACAAAAATGAATTTCTCATAAAATCAGAGGCAAAAAATAAACGCTGAGGTCAAAGAAAATGTGAAAATATATAATATTAATATTTTCATCCTTAATGTAGAGGCCAAGCTGCCAGTTACAGAATCAGAAAGAAGGGAGAGTTACTAACTAAGGCACAAGGATTAGCCAGACTTTATCTAGCTCCCCTCTGGGCTTAACAACATGATCAGGATTTTCCTCATCTCTCCATTATAGATCATGTCTTCCTTAAAACAATTTATATAGTGCCTTACAATTGACAACTCTTCTTTCTTTCCTTGTTTCATTAATTAATTAATTAATTTATTTATTTATTTATTTTTACAGGGGTGGCAGTTCAAGTCAGGGTCTGGCTGTGTAGCCCAGGCTGCTTTCAAATTCACAGCAATCCTTCTGCCTCAGCCTCCTGAGAGCTGGGATTATATGCAGGCACCACCATGCCTGGCTCATCTCTTCTTTCTTTGAGTAGGACACTACATAAACGAGGAGGTCAAGGCTCAGAGAAGCTGTGTGGTTTAGTCAAGGTTAGATTGCTAGTAAAAGCACAGTGCGGTTCAAACTGAGGTCTTTCAGCACCCCGTCCAAGGTCCTTTCCATTGGCACCAAGATTTCAAATAAAATCAGGCATGTATAGGGCAGAGCATTTTGCCACAGTAGAAGACCTAAAAATAGCATCCTTGGGCTCGAGATTTAACTCAGTGCCACAGCTCCTGCCTTGCAAGAGCAAGGTCCTGAGTTCGATCCCCAGTACTGGCAAAAACAACAACAATAAAAAACCCATCCATGGCAAGGAGTGGGTCCCCCTGGCTTTTCACCCAAAGAATGCTGAGACCTGCATGGAGAATTGTGGGAAGGGGTGGGAGGGTGGACCCAGGTGAAAGGGGGCACAGTGATCATGGATGTAGTGACTTAGATAGAGATTGAAAATAGAGGGTCCCTGGGACAGACTAAGGCCCCACACTGATCCACACCAAAGAATGCCTCGCTAGCCCTCTTTTCCTTCTTATTTTATCAAAGTAAAACTGTGTAGTGGACCGGACAGATTTTACACAGGCAGACCTGGAATGCATGCATCTATCTATCTAGCTATCTATCTACCTATCTATCTATCTATCTATCTATCTTTAAGACAGGGTCATGCTCAGGCTGACCTCAAACTTGCCATCTTCCTGGTTCAGCCTCCTGAATGCTGGGATTACAGACATGTGCCATTATGGCCTGACTTGAAAGATCTTAATTGGCTTTTATTTGTAATTCTAAAATTGGGCAATGGTTCATTCTATTTTGCTGAATGAGTGTTTCCCAAGCCTAGATTTGATTTCAGACTCCACATCCTTAAGTGGATGTGGGTGCCTTAAGATGGTTCATTTAACATTTTTCAACATATTTCCTTATCTGCAAAAAATGGAAGCAGCAATAACACCCACCCCTAGGGCAGCAGTAAGGATAAGATGATGTGTATAAGGTGCTTTGTGTAGTGCCAAGCCCAGAGTACCTAGGAAATCAATGGCAGTGGCTCCACTCGGTTCTGGAAGGTCCCTGCCACAGTATGCAGTTAATAGTAGCTTTCTTCACATCTCCATTCTACCACTGTGCAGACCTTGAAACAAACAAACAAAAAAAAGAGCCTTGCAGATATCTTTGTGGTTTCTAAAGTGCCTTGAGCAGGTTAGATTCTTAGGCCTATTTTCCGAAGGACAAGAACTTTTCTGCCTTGCCTGCAGAGTAAACCATCCATAAAGGGCTTGCTCTTGTCTCTACCACGAGGAATGTTCTTGATGACTTTTGAAAGAAATCAGAAATATTTCTTAATGCTTGCTAGAATTGGTTCCCTGGGGGTTGCCCTCTGACTGCAAGTCAGCAGAGTTATGACTCAAGAGAATAATTTCAGTGGAGGGATTGGCACACAGCTCAGAGAAAGGGGCCAGGAAGGATGCAGGAACTGGAGATCAGGAGGTGCCACATACAGTCTGTTACAGATTTTGTGATGAGAGAGCAGGGCAGTAGAAAGAGAGGAAACATCAGTACTGGAGGCAATCTTGAGTTTGGAATCAGATCTGCTATACAGGAAAACAAGCTGAAAGAGAAGTGGGTAGATGGGTATACGGTGCCATCTTGGTAAGATGCTGGTGTTTGAATATAGAGGGACAGCCTCTTCTCAAAATAGGGAGGAAAGGGGTTACAAAGAGGCTAAGGAATGAGAATATAATCATTTAGGATTTTTTTTTTTTTTTTTTTACCACAAGCCACAGAAACTGACTTTAGCTACCTTAATTCTAAAAGGCATTTATTGTGGCGGGAGGGGAAGGGGAAAGGGAAGAAAGGAAAGGAAAAATTATGAGAAAGAAAAAAAATGGAAATGAAGTCCATGTAAATAGGGAAGGATGGTGGGGGTGAAGGGTACATAGGTAATGGGGAAAAAAATAAGAACTGTGATGCATCATGTTCAGTTACAAACACCCAATGATAAATGTAAATGTATTGTATACCTAAAATGTACCAATTAATATATAAATAAAAAAAAGAAAAGAAAAGAAAGGCATTTATTGGAAGTATATGGTCAAGTGTCTCAGATGTGAAGGGGATGCTGACAAAAACAAGCTTGAAAAGACTAAGATCTGGCTGAGTCTGCCCTGGTATGGTGGCACATTCTTTATAATTCCAGCACTCTGCAAGGATAATGTCGGAGGATGGTGAGTTTGAGCCCAGTTTGTGCAACTTAGTGACCTAGTGAGATCCTGTCTCAAAATAAAATTTTTAAAAAATGGATAGGGATTTACCTCAGTGTAAAAGCCTTAGGTTCAATCCTCTATGCTCCAAAAAAAAAAAAGAACAGCCCTAGCTTTGGGAGTCCTGCTCATGGGAAGTCACTGGAGTCTGCACAAGACTTTCTACTGGCAGAAAAACTAGTCTCCAATCTTTTTATCAAGTGTAAAGTCAACTTTTCCCAAGTTGAGTCGTGCATCCATTTTCCCTATTGGTTGAGCAGGATCCTCTGGTGGAAACCCCACATCATCAGACATTGTGAGTTCCAGGTGAGCAGTGACACAGAAATCAAGGGGCTATTGTCTAAAAGAGGAGAAAGGCTGCTAAGTGGCCCCAAACAGCAAATGTGTGTGAGAAGCAAAAATACGCCACATAGGGAATTTTTACTTGACTCAATGCCTTTGTAAGATTCTTCTTTATAAATTTTAAAAATTTTTCATTAGACTCTTGTTATATATTTTTTTCGTACCAGGACTAGAACTCAGGCCCTTACACTTGCCAGGCAGGTGCTGTGTCACTGAGCTACATCCTGGCTCTTCTTCTTCTTATCTTTTTTTTTTTTTTTTGGTACCAGGGATCGAACTCAGGACCTTGCAATTGTAAGGCAGGCACGGTGCCACTGAGCTAAATCCCCAGCCCACTTCTTACCTTTTTTTTAAAGACAGGATTTCCCTAAGTTGTCCAGTCTGGCCTCGAATTTGCAAGTCTCCTCGCTCAGCCTCCTGAGTATCTGGGACTACAAGTTCATAGCACTACTCCCAGCCTAGACTCTCTGTTTTAGAGCAATTTTAGGTTCACAGCAAAACTTAGCAGATTTCCTATGCACACCCAAATTTCATACATGCGTAACATTCTCCACTATCAATTCATGAACCAGAGTGATACGTTTGTTAGAATTTATGAACCTATGTTGACACATCATTATCATCCAAAGTCCACAGTTTGTTACGGTTCACTCTTGGTGTTGTACATTTTATGGGTTTGGACAGATGTAGAATGACATGCATCCACCATGACAGTATCACACAGAATATCTTCACTGCTATAAACAGCCTGTGTGTTCTATGTATTCATCTCTCCCTGCCCACTGGCCATTGATTGTTTCACTTTCTCTGCAGCTCTGCCTTTTCCAGAATGTCATTTAGTTGGACTCTATAACATGTACCCTTTTTATCAGATTGACTTCTTTTATTTATAATATACATTTAAGTTTCCTTGTTTTATGGTTCGATAGCTCATTTATTTTTAGCACTGAATAATATTCCTTTTGTCTGAAATTTTGTTTGTTTGCTTGTTTCTGCAGTACTAAAGACTGATCCCAGGATTGCACTGAGCTAGATACTCAGCCTTTTAATTTTTTAAATTTAATTTTCAGACAGGTTCTCACTAAGTTACCCCTTAATTGAATTACCTCTTCTTTAGCCTCCCAAGTGCTGGGATTACAGGGATGCACCATCATGCCCAGCTTTCACCAGTTTATTCATTACTGAAAGACATTGTGACTGTTTTCAAGTTATGGCAATTAAGAACAAAGGTGCTGGCTGGGGTGTAGCCCAGTAATAGAGCATTTGCCTAGCATGTGTGAGGCCCTGGGTTTGATCCCAGCACCACAAAAGATGAATAATGCTACAATAAACTGGGTGTAGGTTTTGGTGTGGGTATAAGTTTTCAGCTTCTTCAGGTAAATACTAGGGAGTACGGTTGCTTGGCCATATGAAAGTATAGTTTTGAAATTTCCAAACTGTCTTCCATTTTTCCACTCCCCTAGCATTGAATGAGTGTTCCAGTTGCTCCACACACTCACCAGCATTTGGTGTTGCCAGAATTCTGGCTTTGGGCTATTTTAAGTGTGTAGCAGTATCTCATTTTTTGGTTTTGTAAGATTTTCAGGCATGAGAGAAGGTGAAGGGAGAAACATATAAGTTTCAAGAAAGCAGTGGGAGGCTTTGAAGACATAGATGCAGAACAATAAATATTACCTCTCTTAATGGGCTTGGTACAGAGCTGGGTGACATGATTATCATCCAAAGTCCATCATTTATATTAGGGAACATCCATAAATTATATTACAAAGCAGACTTTTTGTGAACTTTGCACAGATACAGAGTAGGTGAATTGGGATGGAGAAGCAAATGCAAAAGGTTATTAAGGATGTTCTTGAGTCTTTATAAAATGTCACAGAGGAATTTCAAGAAGTACTAGAGGGAGAGGAGGTATTAAGCTCAGGGGAGATGAAGTTGGTTGTAGCTTTTATCAGAGGATTTGATCTCTATCCCATGTGGGAGAGGGATATATACTTTCACAGGGTTCTCAAAATTATATGTCCTCCTACTCTGGATATATAATATGTTATATATAATTATTATATATAACACCCAAGATATTACGTATATAGTATTAGGTGCTGAAAATTGAACCAGGGCCTTGTGTGTGCTGAGCATGAGTTACACTACTGAACTGAACTACATCCCAGCCCAATTTTGGGGCTATTTAAAAGTCATATCCTCTCTCTTTTTTCATCATCAAAAAGAAAGTGCAATGGATAAGACTACAGGACTCATGAACACCTTGAGTCTAAACATGAAGAACTTACGATTCTGTGACGACGGCAATTCATCCGTAAAGCATTAACACACTGATGTGTGTGTACTACAACAGCCCTCAAATTAGTGCAGCTTCATAAGACTAGCCATAAATTAAGAGAGGGAAGGGCCAAAGCTGATGAAATCAAAGTCAGAATATGAACACACACCGAAGCCACACCACTTCATACCTCAAAGTGTGGGTTTCAACATAGAGGTTGTAAATCTTTCAGGTTCAGGGTTGAGCAGCACACTTGGGAGTCATAGGGAGAGCCCCATTCCGCACAGTTGCTCATTCAGCTGCTCTCATTTCCGGCTCAGCAGTCAGGCCAGGTGCCGGACATATTTAAAAGAATTTCTGCCCTGGAGATTATAAACCACACTCCAAGCTCATCACCTCCCCTCTGTGCCTCCCTTTGCCAGGATACAAGGAGCTTAGTCGTCTGAGGAGGGACAAAGGAGCATTGTTAAGGCCAGCCTAGTTATGAGAAGCCTTTGCAACTAAAGCTTTTATGCTGCTGTCTAAGCCATTCTCCCCCGGGGGACACTGTGCACCTGTCCCAACTTCACCACATCAGTTCAAAGAGAAATTTCAACCTGACACAGCAATTGCAGAAGGGCATCTTGGGCCTTAGCAACATAGGTTAAGAATTTCTATCACAACATCTCTTCCAAGCAACAATCCCCAGGCCCACTAGGTCCTGGGATGGGGTCAAGTGGAAAAATCTTTCTTTCTGTAAATCTGAGCCAAAAGATTTCTCCCATCAGAGTTGGATGAGAGGTGGCCTAGCTGGGGGCCACTGGGATGCAAACTGGATCACAGAAGGTCAGGTAAAACTTGTCTCTCCTGGGCCGGGGATTTAGCTCAGTGGCAGTGCACCTACCTGCCTCGCAAGCGCAAGGTCCTGAATTTGATCCCCAGTACCAAAAAAAAAAGTCAAACCTGTCTCTCCTCTCTTTACCCTCCATGTCCTGGCCCTTGTAGAACTCTGTTCTCTTCAGGAAAGATTGCATAAGCTGGAGGGGTTGATGATCCCAGGGACACTATTTTGCCTGGGGAATTAGTTGAAGTGTTCCATTAGTCTTAGACACCTATTAATTAATTAATTAACAAATGCATATTTAGTGTCTTATACCTAGTGTTGTGCTATTTTGAGACCCAGGTGCCTGGTTTCAAGGAAATTGTTCCTTTCAACAACCATTAATGCACTATGCACTATGCTATGGAGTAGGGTCCTACAGGTAAGAAAGATTGAGACCCATATGTATGGAAGATGAGAACAGTATAGGATGGTCTATATCACAGCATTGTCCATGCTCCAAGTGACTGCTTTATAGCGCTGAGAATCAAAACCAGTGCCTCATGCATGCTAGATAACCACTCTACTACCAAGCTACATCCCTGACCCTCAAGTGACTGCTTTAAATTCTGTGCTTTGCAGGAAGTGGAAGGTCTGTGATTATTCGTGTTCTACAGTGGGGCTGATTCCACAATCAGGTCTATCTCTACCACACTTTATTTGTAAACTCTCTGGGTTTGGCTCAACATTGAGTATTTGTAAATGCATATACTTCTTTCGGTCAAGACTCCTGCCTCTCTTGCCCATAGCTTAGGTCAAGATCAGCTTTCTCTTTCCCTTCAGCCAAGTACAGATGTGGAAAAGGGGTAGTGACATCTTTGGTGGGATGTTTTTCACATCCCTGGGCAATAATATCAGGTATATAGAGCTGTGACCTCCTGGGGGAATACAGTAGAGGACCCCAGGACAGAGAAGGAAGAATAGTAGGGTTTCAGTAACACAAAGAGGAGCGCAGTGGGGATGGGCCCTTGTTCTGGATCCTCAGATCTGTGTTCAGGGTGCAGAGGCTAAGGGAGCTCATTGCTCAGGGGCCCATTTTGACCCTGTAAGTGCCCCTTAGTTGTATGATGAGAGTTTAATACTCTGTCACACCCTTGGGCTTTTATTGTTTAAATCCAAATTTATGTTATAGGAAGACAACGGGCCCTGAAGGCGTCAACCCCTTCCCTGTTGATGAGCTGATGGTGCCCTAGAGCTCTAAGAGCATCAGAGAAAGGGTCATGAGAGTCTCTGTGCTGCAGTTAGGAGTGTGAAGGAACATGGGTAGCTATGGAGGGGTAGGAAGGGTAGAGGAAAGGAAGACAGGCTTGGAGCTTCCTCCTTGAAATCAGTCACCATGCTGTTCCCACCCAGAACCTCATGCCATCAGGCCTCTGGATTACACCCAACTAGCTTGGTGTTCCTTCTTTCCTCTAGTGGAGAGAATTGCTAAAAATGTCATTTCCCAGCAGGATGTGAAGTGGGCTCACATCAGAAGTAGGGGCTCAACTTAATTCTGTCCCCAGACTTGTGTCTGCTTCTTCAAGACCTAGACAACGGCCAGACCACAAGAGCATACTATATAATAGGAATCCGGTAATGCTCTTGTGGTCACAGCTTAATTGCTTTGAAGAGATAACAGGGATCCACACAGTATCAGAAGCATGTGGTTCTCCTCCTTGATCCCCACTTCTCCATACCCAGCCCCAGTATCTTAACCAGCTAGAGGCAAGACTCAAGAGTTGACACAAAACTGGAAGGGTGCGTGGTTATGGGGGTACATTCTGGCTTTCGAACTGACAAAAATTGTGCCTTTATTGAGTCACTTCTCAATTTCCCCAAATCTCAGCTTTCTTCCTTACTCATGAGATCAATACTTTCAAAACATTTTAATAGCTTTATTAGAAAAATGATTCATACTCCTTGTAAAATGTTTATATAATATAGAAAAGAACAAAGCAGAAACTAAAACCATTGTATCAAATTTCTACACCCAAAGATAAAAACTTCTAATGTTTGGGGGAAAAAAAAGACCTACCTATATTTATGTACATATGGTTAATGTTTACAGTTTTATATAAAATAAATAACATTCTAGATACTTTTCTTGAACTATTTCATTTGATGTTAAGTAATGAATATCTTTCCATCTCAATAAATACATTTCTTCATCTTAAAGTATAATAGCTGTATGCATAATACCTATCTTACTAATTAGGTCCCAATTGATGGACATTTAAGTTATATCCTTTTTGCCATTTATTTTGCTATTATTACTGCTGTATATATTAGAGGTGCACCTCATCTTTTTCCTAACATCACTTACGAGAAATATTCAGTGATACAGCTCAGGAAAGGACACAAAATTTACCTGATTCCTTTGGGTGAGCCCACTCTGAAAGGAAACCAGAAGTAATCTTCTCCTTAACCTAGAGCAAGGAGTTTAGAAGCTAGAAATGCAGAAATCTTTCTAAAAAGATGGACGGCCCACACCAGCCCTCTAAAAACTCCAAACCTCCCTTCTACCTGAGCAAAGCTCCTGATACAGGACAGAGTCCAGCAGTCTTGCTCCCGCTCAGTGTTCCATCACTTTATCCATGGCAGAGCAAGATGATGCTTAGCCTGAAGCTTGGATTACGTTTGCTTTTGAGACAGAGTCTGTATTCCAGGCTGGCCTAGAACTTGCTATGTAGCCCAAGCTGGCCTCGTACTCAAGATGATCCTCTTGCCTCAGCCTCCCCAGTGCTAGGATTATAGGTATGTGCCAACATGCCCAGCCTCAGTTTGGACTTTGTGCAGAAATATTCTCTTCCTGTCTCCTGCCTGTGTCACATGGTTATGTGACAGGTCTGCCTGGAAAGAGTATCCAATTAATAGTTGTGCATGGTGCTTTAGGTCTTGTACTTTGCCTAGAAGGCAAAGCATGCATTGTTTCAAGCTAGGTGCCTGGACTAAGAGAGCAGAATGTTCTTTTCATTTTTCCCTACTTCACCCTAGTCTTTTTAATTTGAAGGGGCAGAGGTACTGGGGGTTGAACCCAGGGCCTTTGAACTGAGCTACATCCTTACCTTTTTAAATGTTGAGATAGGGTTTAGGTTGTTGCTAAGTGGCCCAGGGTTGTGCTTGAACTTGAGATCTTCCTACATCAGCCCTTACCTGAAACTATACAAAGTTGAACAGGAACAAGACATGGAGAGCTTACATCCTCATTAACCACTTCATTTCCAAGCACAAAGACCTGAGTTCGATCCCTGGTACCGAAAAAAAACACCCAACAAATAAAGTAACCACTTCATTTCCAGGTGACCAGAGCAAGCAGTGGCCCTAGATCTGACTGGGCTGAGTCCTTCAAGAAAACAAACAGGCCATCCTGACCACTAGATGGAGCTGAGAGCTAGCCTCCCGCCTCCAGTAGGTCACAACCGGAACTTGGAGAAGGAGGACTGGTTAAATCATCCCAGCTAATCTAATCCCCTTTCACAAAAGGAGCTGGCAAAGAAAGCACCCTGAGGAGGGTGAGCCCTGACTCTCCTCCTAAAAACTCAGCCTGAGTGCAGGAAGTGCAACAAGACCAAGTCCTGATGGGTCACAGGAGATGGAAACTACTGGTTCCAGGCTAATCCAGGCTAAGCCACTGCCAGAGGGGGAGGCTGCTAAGTAGGGCCAGTCCTCTTCTCCCTGCATTTGCTTCTTCCCTTCCCTGTGAGTGCCAGGGTACTTGGCTCATCAGTGCAGCCACTCAGGCTGGAAGGCACCCTGCAGGGGCCTTGTGCCTCTGTGAGGAGGGCCCAAAGCACAGAATAAAAGCTTAGCCAGGCCACCAGGCTTCTGGGAGCCTCAGTTTACTCACTTAGAAAAGGAAGATAAATATAGCTCTAGACCCAGAGAACTGTGAGAATTAAGATAATTCATGTGAGCGGTCCACTGCTCCCAGCCCAGAGGAAGGGGCTTCTGGGCTGACGTTCCACTGCTCCCAGTGCAGAGGAAGTGAGCTGCATGGGCACCAACAGCACCCCCTCTCCCTTGTCGAAATGAGAAGACACATAAACAAGTCTGAAAACCAGATTTCCAGGTCACCTACAGCAACCCCAAAGGAAAATGAGATGGAACACTCTAATACTCAACCACCAGGACTCCTTGAACTGGCAACAAAAGAGGATCTGGAAAAAATGAAATCAGAAATAATTTCTCAGATAACAGCAGAGATTGTACTCATAGTGCAAGA